>JAMXDD010000005.1:38654215-39854215 GCA_024733475.1 Syzygium grande | reverse complement strand
AACAAACCGGGAATGTCGTCGTACACGCGATTCGCGCCGCCGTCGGCACACATACGTATCCGTGCTGCTCTAAACAGAACACACGAACACACGAGGCGCGGAGGAGAAAAAAAATCCGAGTCAAACGAACCGACATCCGGACAAACGGTAAAAGACCGACAACCGAAGAAACGGATTCACCGGCCGGGCGGCGACAAAGAAGAAATGGAGTACCGTGATTCCAGAGCAGGGGAGTGAACCGCGGGAGCCGCTGGTTGAGCAAGACGAGCGCGTAAGCCGGAGGGGCCCGGTCGTCGCCGTCGCCGTCGGCGGCGGCGGAGGAGGCGGCGCAGGGAGAGGAGGGGAGGAGGAAGGAGGAGCAGTGGCGCATGACGTCCATTTCCGGCGAGGCGGCGCGCGGCGGAATCGGATCGGAGATGGGAGATCGCAGAGAGAGAGAGAGAGAGAGAAGAATATGGAAGGGGAGGCTGGGAGGGATGGCTGGCGTTGGTCCAAATGGTGCAGTGCAAAAGGTACGACTTTTCTCTCTCTCTCTCTCTCTCTCTCTCTCTAGAGAGAGAGAGAGATTTGACGCACGGGGCAGGAGGAGCTGCACTACGGATATATATATATAAGCTCGTTTACGATAAATTTATTATTAATTAATTTTTTGACTACTCTATACACCAAACTCAATTTTATTATAAATTAATTTTTTTGACCATTAAAAATCCCGAAACTGATATATTTGGGACAATTTACCCCTCGTTAGTTTACGTTAAATTAGATGAATACCACGAAAAAATCCCGAATCGATACAGCCATGGTAATTTTACTCTCCGTTAATTTCCGTTAAATTTTACCATCAAATTACTGAGTTAAATGATACATGACAGTCAACGAATGTACCGGTTTAGGATATAGATATACCGTTTGTGATTTTTCGTTATATTAATTCAATTTAAAGAAGGATAGATTTGTCACATATGCTTTGGAATTTTTTGTGGTCAAAAAATTGGTTTTAAATAGATTTGTTACAAGTGTATAAGTATAGAGTTTTCTGTGGCATTAACCCATTCCTTAAACAAGATATCTTCTAAATTTGCACCGGTAACGGTCCAGCACCGCATAATCCCCACACAAGATGCCATGCCCCCTACCCGGCCTCGGCTCACACGGGTGACGATTCCTGCTATTTGTATATCACAGTGCATGGGGGAGCAACCACCGCCGGGCCGGTCGGCGGCTGCCCGTCTCCTAAAATTCAATTTGAGGAACTTTGTTTTGGCGCCGTCGTACCAAAAGGCTTTCATCAATATAAGATTTGTCTTGGGACGGGCCTAACCGATTGAATATGCCCTCCATTTTCACGCAAGCAAAAACGTAAAAAAACGGAAGGGAGTCGGCAATGCTCATTCCACAAGAGTGCTGCAGCAGCCGCGTACTATTTCGTCACAAAAGAGACGAACATCGATATCGGCCGTGTGCCCCACGAATCGAATCTCAGGACGTGCTCCATCCATTTCCCTCCTCCTTTCCCCATCTAAACGTTTGTCTGGCACTAAAACGAAAGGGCATTTCCGGGTTCGGGAAGGCGATCCGAAACGACATTGCGGAAGCTCTCTCTCTCTCTCTCTCTCTCTCTGCTCGTCATGTGAGAGGCCCCCCTGTATCGACGACCAATCGAGCAATCGACGCTGTCGGATTCGTGTGTCCCTTTCTAGGGGTGATACAGGATAGTCCGGCATTTGGTGGAGAATGGTAGTTTTCTCGGGACATTCTTTAAGAAGCAAACAACTAAAACTTTCCGTACACGGGATGACTCGAGGCCAGTCGAATCTGATGCAGCCGAGCACAAAGTAGCACAAAGTATTTTGGGTACGACCTTTATTTGAGCACCAGCTGATCTATAGGCTCGTATCGGTGCTTCCTTGAGACCTTCACGAGGGACCTAACTCAATGGTCTTAATCTTTCGCATGTCGGTCTATCTTCGGCTGTCTTAAACCTTAAACCATGAGGTTTGACTACAACCATGATAGTTTATGGGCGGAAGAGTTTTTAACTTTGATAGAGAGACAGAGAGCTGGGTAAAACGGACATTCAAGTTAGATACTGACGGAAACCTGAACACGAACTGATTTCGCGGTTTGGTAACTTGGAGCTCATTGGGAAGGGCCACAGACAACTAATTATCAATGAAGCCGTTGAAAATGCAGGACCGAATATATTCATGAAATCACAAACTTCAATCACCAAATCATCACTCGATGACATACATAAATTACAAACTTCAATCACCAAATCATCACTCGATAACATATAACAGAACTATCTTAGCGTCCATTTGTTTCACGAAAAATGAATGATTTGAAAATTATTTTCCTAAAAGTAATCGCTTGTATCGACTATAAAAAAGAATAAACGAATAATATTTTCACCAACCACAAAATCATTTCCAACATAAATTGTCGTCGACAAAAAAAAATTCACTAAACTAACTAATTCAGGCCATACAAATGATCATGTTTTAAAAAATATATTTTTCAAATCATTCATTTTTCGCGAAATAAAATCCAATCACCCACGCAAATGAAAACTAATAACTAATGCAAGGCAACATGATGTAAGATCCAGAACAACCAAAATCATCTACCACTTCATTTGCAGTTTGCTGCATAAGAATGAAACTTGACCCATCATTTGAGTAGAAAAAAGGGGCTTTTTTTCACAGGACTCGGCTGTATCGATAGTGAAAAAGTACCAATCCAAAAAGTAATTTACGACATGGAAACTTCATCGATTCGTTTGATGAAAGAGTCAAAAGACATGACGAAAACACAACAGCACAGAGCACGATGTTATATACGTCGCATCAATAGTTAAAAATTATGAGAGAGGCTTTCATGGTTGATTTATTGATGGATCAATGAGTCTCTACAAGGAGGGCCTAGGGGTGATTAATAAAAGCTTTCATCAACTATCCACTCAAGATCGATATCTTTACGATTCCTCAATTATAAAAACAAATTGCCAAGAGAAAGACCTATAATATCATATTAAAAACGGGCGGGGCTTCGAAACGTTGATGGCACACCCGTCCATGTTGATCCCTAACAAACGCCGCTTACTCTTTGTCGACAGCAAAATATAAGCTACACAAATTGCTGTACATATATATACCTCCACTACATGAAGTAGCTGAGTGACATCCTTTTTCTCGTTCCGCCTTCGCCGTACAAATCGTTCCACTGGACTAACTCGTTCATGTTTGTAGAGTCCGATGACACACTGGCACACACCTGCACGAAGGTCGTACATCGAGTTCAAAAGTCTAGCCAACCAAAAAAAAAAAAAAAAAAAAACAGGTGCAGGAATCCTTGGGCAAAAGATACTGTCATGTTTTACAGCAAGCATTCTAGATCAAGATTTTGCAAAGACAGTTATTAATTGTTCCACAGGAGTACAGAGATTCTCATGGAAAAAGCAAAAACGGTGGCATGTAGGAGAACTACCAAGGAGTGATCACAAACTCTATATCAGCCCCAACATAATTTGTGGCCACTGAAAATGCATGAGCAAATAGGGTCACAATGGATTAGCTTTGTGGGGAGGACCGAAATAAGACCAAATAATCCCTCCCTCCCTCCCTCCCTCACATTACATGTCATTGACCACATTCCAGACAAGACACTTAACTTGACCAAAAAAAACTCCACATTTTCTACCATGCATGAAATGGCGATGGCTCAATGCCGATTGTAAGAGGCATTGGCTCTAGTTTTGATATGGGCACCAAAATTGTCTAAAATCCTGGTCGGCCCAGACAGATAGGGAAAACATTCAAAGCATGCATGTTTGGTAACAATTACACCACTTCTACTACCACACCTTTGAACAAAGAAAAACATGAAAATCAACTTCCCATCCATTATGAGATCTGTATATACTATAATTGAGCCACGTCCGTGCCAGTTAATAAAGAACAAACAAGCAAAGCACCAAACAGCTGTCAAGAGAAGTACTGGCAAACTATATCCCAGATTTTCTACATACAAACCTTATCAAACCCGATATCACCACTGTTTCCTTACATCTTTGTTTTCTATCCTACTTCTGAATGAAACAAATCAAGACTTATTATCATTTTCATCAACTGAATCTGACTTTCAGTTTAATCTTTTAAATGAAAAATGTCCCCACTATTCGTCACTGATCACTGTCGATTCAGACATTCTTTATTCAGGTTCCAGAATGAGTTTCTTTACCTCTTACACAATATCATATAGCAATCACAATGGCATATCTAGATATAAACCTTCACATTATGGTATTATTTAACTTGCTCAGAAATTATGAAGCTATATTTTCAAAGAATTCCAGGCAGATGTAGAGATATCATGTTGAATTTGCTCGAAAAATAAGCGCATGTGAAAACCCCCTCTTCCCAGGCAGGAATGGAATGTAAAAGGGCTAGGGTTTTTCCTTCATGCGTTTTGGGGAAGAGGGTAGTTTTTGAACGACTTAATGCATATGGCCTCATTGTATAGAGCATCAGAGAATATTAAATGCCATACCTGCTCATGTGCATTTTTGAAGTCATCCATCTTTAGGGAACGGACGTCTGCACCACTGTACAATGAAGGTAAAGGTTTGTTTTCAGCCACAGCTAAGGTTTTCTCCTGCAAATTGCGTAAAAAGAGTTGGTTGTCAACTTCAATATAACTCCAATGAACCAATGAAGCCTGAGGTCAACAAGTACTTAACAAATAAACACAATGTTCCCTTACCGTCGCGCGTAAAGTCCCATTATGAGTTGGTTTTTACATGTAGTAACTCATTCGGTCAATCAACCCTAACTTAACTCTTACTTCGTAAATATTTAAGAATGAATTTCATCACTGTTGTTCCATGTGGATTACCAATTATCATGTTTACCAATTTCGACATTGTGATAAATCAATCGCTCATGCATCTGAGGTCATGCATTTTTTATCTCTGCAAATGCATATGAGACTGGCTGACTTGCGAGACACAGAAGCAGAGAAAGTAAGTTCCCTGTGGCTTAGGCAAACTTAGAGCCTTGACATACTTGGTCGATCCAAATAACCTTTTTGATGTTCTGGGAACGATGAAGTTGCCTCATATGTCTGGAAGGCCTCACAAGTATTACAAGTTTTGGGTACGAAAGGGAAGACCCTTAGTTCATGCAGCAATATTAGCTTGTGTCTAATCTATATGGCAGAACGAAATTTAAGTAGTTCTCTGAACAAAGCTTCAAAAACTTCAAAAAGCGTGTTGATTAACATGCAAAGAACTCAGAAAGCACTTGTAATCATAAAGTGATGTATTGTTACAAGGATGCATTCTCTTCCTCATGACGTATATTTACTAACTCCAGTTTGTTCTTCCTATGCAAAAAATAAATTTCCAATTTGTTTTTCCTGCAAATAATATAAAATGTTGACTAAATGCAAACTTCATATAGGTTTTCTAATAGCAATGATGTGACTTATCTCACGATTAAACTGCCTACAACTGCGTCATATCTAGGTCGATCTCTCTATGCTCTTGTTGAGTCCAACATCTTAACTCATCAGAGGTATGGTCTGCAAATCTACCACATTGTTCATGCTGGACTTCCATTGACAATGTGAAAGAATTTTATTGCTGTTCTAAGATTCATAGCCAATTTACTTTACTTTAAATCCAAAAAAGATAAGCAACCAGTCAGTGTTGACAGGCACAAGTGTGGCATGGTTATTACACAAATAGAGAATACTATTCTGAAATGCCCAGAACCATTTCTTGGGCAGTGAAAATCTACCCTAAAAGCTGATGACTCAAAAGTACAAGAGACAAAGTTCCAACTAGAAGTGAGCATAGCCATTTTAAAATGGAAAAGTATTAAAAAAAAATCACATCCAGCGATGCAGGAGTAGATGTTACATAGGTGCTGCACGATAAATCAAGTTCTGGCATTCATAAAGTAACAGGAGCATGGTAGAGAACCTTGGCACCACCCTAAAGCATCATCCAAGGTTGGCTCTAGAAGCTTATCTTGAACATCTTCATTATTTCCAATGTAAAGATAATTATTTACCAAGAAGACATGAAATAAAAGAGCATGTGCACTCTTTTCTGGCTTCTATGTTGGTTGTCACCCTCTGAGTATTAAGTGCAGTCAATCAACAGAAACGAAATTATTTCATACATATGTGGAATCAATTGACCCGGAAGGAATGTAAATCAACAATGAGGAACCATTATATATACTAACCTTCTTTTCCTTATCCAAAATTTCTCTGATGGGACAATGCGCGGCGCTCACACAAAGATTCTGCAAACAGGGAATGAAATAGATGACTAAGTTTCTCATTCAATCAGTTCTAAAATAATTACCTAAATGCGGAAAAGCTGAAGTTTTTTTTCAAAGCCCACACAACAGGTGTATGGCTGAATTAAGAAATTTAACCTTTAGATCACTTCCAGAATACCCTTCTGTCATTTTTGCAACTGCTTCCAAGTCAATGTCAGAGCCCAATTCTTCTTTGGCTAGTATGACTTTAAGAATTCTTTCTCTGTTTGGAGCATCTGGCAAGTTAACCATCAGCCTGCAAATAACATTTGCATTTCAACTTATTTAATGTCGCTAACAAATAATACTTGAGAAATACTTGCTATAATTCTTACCTCCTAGGAAACCTCCTGATAACAGCCTCATCAAGATCGAATGGCCTATTAGTAGCACCAAGTACCAAGACCCTCTCTTTATCCTTTGTACGTAGACCATCCCAGTTAACCATAAATTCATTTTTCATTTTCCGCATAGCCTCATGCTCTCCTGGATTTTCCCTTCTTCCTAGCATGCTATCAACCTGAAAAAACATAGTGGGAAATTAAATTAAGCAACAATATACTCATTCGCAGGATAGACTTTTTAAGTAGAAGCATGATGAACCGACAAGGATTAAATCACAACAAATTTAGAGACACAACCAACCTCATCAACAAAAATAACACTGGGAGCAATTTTACTGGCCAGAGAGAAAACTGCCTTCACATACTTCTCTCCTTCACCAAACCACTGCAAGTACAGAAGTATGATCAATACCCAGTTTCAAAGCAATGCAACCATAACATTCTGCAAAGTTCATAGCGTCAAGAAATAACCTTCGAAGTGATGCTTGACATTGATATATTGATGAAGTTTGCGCCTGCCTCAGTTGCCACAGCTTTTGCAAGCATGGTTTTCCCTGTACCAGGAGGGCCGAATAGCAGTATTCCCTTGCATGGCTGAAACGTAGGCAACCACATTCAGATACATAAATATTAATATACGTGCTTGACGAAGTTGTGTCAAGAACAGAACAGACTCATGCCAAAAAATGAAGTGAAAAGGAGACAAAACAGGGGGGAACCACACCTTTGTTAGCTGCCCTTTACTAAACAATTCAGGCCTTTGAAGAGGAAGCATTACCAACTCCTTCAAAGTATCCTTCACATTTTCTAGGGCCCCAATATCATCAAAAGAAACACCAATGTCGGTGGGAGGAATAACATCCGTAAGAAGCTTCTTTTCAAACTCATTCTCGGTGACAACATCCTGGCATTCTTCAAGTTAAAATCAGAGAATCCAATAGAAAAAAAATTGTGGCAAATGTATTTACAACAATATAAAGATTCCATCAGGACCACGAAGAAGATGGTACTCATGAGCCAACCAGATGTAGAGTCAGTCTCCTACCTTCAGAGATTTCTTTGAGCCCTTGTTTTCATTATGTATACCCTGAAAGATATTGATGCCATACCTAATGCTGTAGTACACATAACACAAACAAGGACAGAATTTATGAGTATTCTCAGTGAATTCTTTTGAGTTCTAATTTTGTTTCGGAATTGAAAGTGCAAACCTTTCACTGGACAACACAAGTTTAGCATCTTTGACAAGTGCTTCAGAAGAACACATAAAGTGGTGACTTACGGCCCAGCCAACTATTTTCTCCACACCTAGTTCATAAACGACAATTGCATATATAACGAAGAAGAGCGATACAACAGAAAGTACAGCCCAATCAAGCTCAATATACTAACTTTCACTTGCAAGTGTTTGATCATTAACGCACACAGTTTCAATGTCAGGGCAGTCCATCCCGCTTCGATTCAAAACCTGTAGATCATCAAATGCATCATTTCTGGTAAGAAGCAATTTCAAATTCTAGGAAAATCATTAAATCCTGCCACCTGACCCAAGAGAGACGGAGTGAAATAGAGGAGGGAGTTGCAATCAGAAACAAGCAAGCAAGTTGCATGACAAATTAAAATGAATCACATAGGAAGGTTTCAACAATGAGCTTAGAATGAGGAATAAGTCTTTATAACAAGCAGAATCCTTTATCGAATCCTAAGAGATGAAAGTGGAGGATAATTTAAGCTAAAGGTTGTCTTACAGATAAATGAGAATCATAAATGGAATGCCCAAAAACTGTCCCTTCAGACACTCCCATTAACATGCCAAGACAATACTTACCAAACGAAAGCTAGCAATGTTGGATTGTGCTCTCATCGTTTCAACATCTCGTTCCAACTGTTGCTTCCAGTCCAAGAGTAAAACTTCATCCTGAAAAGGCCCATAGATAATGTTACCAAGAAGAAGCTTAGGGAGGATATAACCACTAGAAGGTCTATAGAGATCTATACCTGAGGTAACTGGATTGACACCTTATTTGGGAAAAGTCGAGTAAGTTGCTTCATCACTTTGGGGCTTTCCTTGCCCCTCTCATGCAGCCTGCCAAAGCTATCCTGCAATAGAACTAAAACTTGGTACTCCTCTCAAAGTTCAGATATAATATGGACACCAATCCAGCATTTTATTAACGATTACGACAGGAATGAACTGTAAATACAGCCAAGCTTCTTAGTCTTTTTTTTCTATTTTCCATATTCTCTATTGCGTTTAGTCTTTTATGTGAATGGTCCTTCCTTCAGAAGAAGAATAACTGTCAATTCAAGAAGTTAGCCTCCTCTCAGCGATAACATCCCAAGATAATGACAATCTCACAAGGCAACATTTAGTTCAAGCAGTCTCTTCTTCCTCCTCTTCCTTCATAACTACACCTCATACAATCTATTCCTTGTTGCTAAAGGAAGAATCTTTTAGTACAGAAAAAGGTTGATTTCCATGTTTTGCTGATATAGACTTTACCATTAAAGGAAATTTTGGACATTCAGCGCAATAAAGACAATGATCAGCCAGGACTTGAAAGCAGGTACAACGTTGTGGTCAATAATGTTTGGCTACTCTTAAAAGTAGAGGCTATTACAATCAACTGTGCATCATTTCTGCTAAAGGCCACCCCCCACTCCCATCAATAGTATCTCATATTAAACAGAGTAGTCTGAAAGATTTGGTGATTTGTCACTTAAATTTGACATTTAGCTACCTTGCTATGTGACGTGTGAAATTTATACAATCCAAATAGTCCGCATAAAAAATAGAATAGGACAAAGCCAAAAATCAAAAGGTCAAAACCATATATTACAACGTGAAATTCTAACTACAAGATGTTAAAGGAAGAAACTTACGATTTATTAAAGAATAAGTATAGTAAAAACAAACCAAAATAAAACAATAAAAGTATATTCCATCCTTATAGTTTAAAAAGTTTTAACACAACTACAGAGTTTGCAAAACCACACAAACCAATCATAAAGGGGATAAAAAAACAATTCATAAAAAATAATTACATGAATCAAATTTTGGAAAACCTCACTTCTAATTTTCTTTTTGAATTATTGTTAATATAGTTTAGTAAAATAGAGTTCAAATACTTATGATACTATTTAGCAATTGAAAGAAAGAGCCATCGTCATGAATCCTTGGAACATAAAAATGAGAGAAACAAAAACTTTGTTTGCTTACAATTTTTGGGATTGCTTTAATTCAAACGGCATTTATATAATTTAGCCTATAAATCTCATGCATCGGTTTCCTTGCTAGTTTAGGTAAATTCATACCAGCTATCTTCTTGCAGCTACTAAAGACACAAATTAGATTGTTGGCAGCAAGTGTTCATGGAGAAAAATATTATACAGTAAACGGAAACTTTTGAAGTCAGCCAACCCCAAGATCATGACGCTGGAGAATACTCATGAGTACGCATTTTCTTTTTGGGGCACAACCAGTATTCTTACCAGATACACCTTAAAAATTTCAGATTCAACACTTGCAGTTGCTGGCATATACAGAGATGATACAGTGAAGACTAGATCTTGCACAAGTTATTGATGGCAAAAAGACCCCAGTTTAGATGATGGGTGTGTCTCTGAGTTCAAGTTCCCACCAATGTGGATGTCATTGTAGTAGATGCTACTGAGGGTAATAGGATAGTGGTTCATTCGCTTTTGAGTCATTCTAAAGTTTTATTCCCTACCCAATTGGTATACTAAGCAGGATATCCCGAGGAAAATAATTTAAAAGATGGGACTCATAAAAAGATCTCTTTTCACTTCCGAAACAGCATTAACGATTGTAAAATGATAGTGGTTCGTTCACTTTTAAGTCATTATAAAGTTTTGGTCACTACCCAATCAGTATGGCAAGCACAAAGCTTTGCAAGATAATTTGAAAGATGGGACTCATGTGAAGGTCTATTTTCACTTCCAAACCAGTATTGAAGTTGCCACTCTGAATAATCTAAAGAAGGGACAATGACATTTGGCAAACAAATATAGCCTGTGCAAACAAATCACTAAAACTGGTTGATCATCACCTTCTGTTTGTGTTCCGCGGCTGGGCAACCAATCTAAGGATTTTATGTTCCATCTATCATGGAACTCTTGAGTCATAGTTAAAGGTGCATAGGATACAAGCCTAGTTGGGTACGTACACTAAACAAAGGACAAATGGTGAGGACCACTCTCATAATTGTGTCATTCTAACTACATTTACATTAATTGTGAAAATATTGTCCAGCACCCTTAAACAACATACCCCTATATAAACCAAAATAAAAAGGAAAAACTAAAAGCAAAGCAAATCCTCATAACATTCAGAATATAACAAATGAAGCAACAAACTTTGAATGACACTTGCTTACCGGGAACGCCAGGTCTAACAAAGCAGTGGGATTGCCTGCAAACTTTGTGAACAGAAGCCCACCGGAATGGGACTGAAAACGAAAAACCGAGATTATTAATAATATGGCCTGCCAAGACGAGAGATATATGAGAGTGAACATAGGAGATGAAAAGATTGGACGCTTACCTTTTCCTTGCGGCTGTCCATTTGAATATGAGAGCCAATAACGACTACATTCTCTGGCAGATTTTCAAGCTTGCCTCTAAACACTTGACCTGCATCTGGGCTCGCCACTACAGCCTTCTCCACATCTTTCACGAATATTACCAAAGGATAACTTTTACTCGCGTTCAATGCAACCTTCAAAGTTCAAGCACATCAAAATAGAAGTAACAACATTATGAAACGAAAAGAAATGGTAGCTCCTAGAGCAACCTTCAGGTTTACCTCAAAAATTTCATCAATAGCCAGGCAGTCAGTTTCTTCCCCTCCAGAACTCTCTAACCTAAGTGAATTGGCTGTTGAGAATTCATAATGCAGAAATGAGTGCTAGGACCATCCACAAAAGCAACAATCCACAAAACCAAGAAAAGTTACCAGAGCAGAAGAATCCGTGGTCCTTTTCACATTGCTCACCAAGGTTAGTGCCTTCAAGAATTGGCTTATCAAATCTCACTCCAACTTTTGCTGCATCATTTTCTTCAAATGCAACAACTACTTTACCTCGATAACCATCAGATGGACCCCTGGCCAGCCAAAAATAACATAAGAATTCAAGAAAAGGTGAAAATTACTTTCCTAAAATTAAATGAAACCTCAATAAAGTAATGAAGAATTCCCCCCAGGATCCTTCTAAACCGAGATCTACTGTTTTTTAAAGCATATAATAGTACCGTGTCTCCATCTGAATAAAATGACTCAAGCCTTGACTACTCGATCATTAAGTTGAACCTCAAGCTACAGAATAAATAAATATTGCCATCGTAAGTAGCCATCTGTAGCTGGCACAAAGCACCGGCATCCCAATGGCCTAAACAATTACAGTTTATCATTCCTCAACATAAACTGAAAAAGAAAGGAATAGCATATCCATAGAAACTTCTTCTGAGCACATATCTTGTCGACTACTCATCTTCCTACTGCCAAAGGATTGTTAATCAATGCTCGTGAATGAATGAACCAAAGCTACTTTGACCGATTGATGTCACTAATAAATAACTAAACATAAATAATAGCTTCACATTTATAGACTGAAGCATTGTATCATAGAAGCTGCCACCACTAGATAAAGCTAAAGAGGCAGCAATATCCAATCGTGGCACCAACAAAACTTATAGAGTCTAAAATTCTCTCTCCCCCTCTAAATTAGGTGAGATAAAAATATCTTGGAGAAGAAGTACCTCAACGGCTGCAAAGCAGAGAGCCCAGCAGACCCCACATATCTCACTCTATCCCCTGCATATAATTAGTTATAGTCATTTTCTATCTACTGATAAGGGATGAAAACTCACACAGCATAAATAAATACAAACTGCATGCAAAGGATGAAGACTGAAGACTGGGAAAGAAAATAGTTAACAAGCGGCTGCACAGCAAGCTACATCCTGGAAACTAAAACATGCCTTTTTTGAACTTATAGGTTTTCGATGTTGCAGTGGACACTTCCTGCTTTGTCTGAGCACGTGAACCAACAATAGATCCACCAGTAATATCAGCCTCAACACTTGAGGTTGGTTTTCTATGATGTACTGCAGAAGACTGTCCAGTCCGCTTGGCATAAATGGATGCTTTCTCAGACTTCACATATTCTTTCAGTGAATCGACATCTTTAGGCATTAAATCCTGGAAAATTGGCATTTCTCTGTCAGACGGCTATGTAAGTGCATCATTAAAAGATGACCAGGAAAGCATGGAAGACTAACAGAGATTCTACAACTAACAAAAAGCGAAATAAATTCTTAACAGGAAATGACCAAGACAAATCGGGAGAAGCTTACACCAGGCAAGATCAGAGAATCGACAATCAGTAGTTTAGCACCAAAATGCTTAGCAAGCGCTTTTGTCAGTGTTTCTTGATATATTTCTGAGCCTACAACCAGCCAATTGAAGAACAGTTTCAGACCAGGACCTTAAAACTTGATGTTATGAATTACACAAAAGAGCGCCAGACTTACCAGCAGGACCCGATAACAATATACGGGGGCATAAAGTTGGAAGGTCCTTAGAGTACTTCACAAATTCACTGTGCTTCAACCGTAAATAGGTAGAAGCAATTAAAACATTCTTTGTTGTGTCACTGCAAGCCCAGACACAAAAACTGAATCTCAAATGTCATCAAAAGTAATTGACGGAATATAAAATATAACAAAGTATTTCCAATATAAGGGGAAGGGAATGCTCCAAAAAAATTGTAAAGGTCCACTTACTAACTACCGTAACATGCTCAGAAAGGTTAGAATGATAGCTACATGGACGAGATACTAGTCCAAATGTTACAAGTAGCACCAACTTAAGAAATGCTTGAAATTAAATGAGGCATACCTCAAGTAATATGGAAAATTCTCAAAAGAGACTTCAATATTATCAGGATTACTTATGGCTTGTTCTAAACTTTCTCTAAATGCCTTCCGCCAATCTGTTCTTGAATCAGATGAAATATCGTTATTTTTAAGAAGTGAAACATCACTATTTCTGAGTAGTTTTCTTCTTATTTCACGTCGATCTTCAAGCATTTTGGAAATGCTGCCGCTTAAGTCAAAGTTGGAGGAGGAGCTCGCAAGCATTCGCAACAATGGCCTTAATTCATAGGCTGCCCCAGGTACCTTTTCATCCCCTGCACCCCTACTATCAAAGCCAACACCATCTAAATTTGCATTTTCATCATTGCATTCAGCAGATGGAGAAACACTTTTTTCCCTTGTGGAAACATCTCTCACATCGTCATTATTGGAACTATCCCTTATTTCAACTTCTCCGTTTTGATTATCTGATATATCGCATACAGATGGGACAATGGGCATTCCCGTATTGCATTGCACATCCGGACTACTTTTGCCAGGAGGTGGAAGGAGGGACAAGTCTTCTTGTAAATCAGTCAAGGATAATATTGATGCTCCCGAAACAGCTGAGGGGCCCTCAGATCTTGACTCAATATGTAATCCCTTCATCGAAGCACCTTGAGCTTCCAAAATACATTCTGATGGAATGCCTACATCGGCTACATTATCATCAAACTGCCGAAATACCTAAGAATGCATTAAGGAACACATTTGGCAGAGAAAAACCAAAAAAATAATAAAAATAATTGAGTCAAAATGTTGTAGCATTTGAAGATATCTTCCGTCCACTAATATTTCTTTCCTTTATTGGTAATAAGGATGGAGAACTTGGCAGAGAAAGATGAACCATCTAGTAGCCCAAGCCAAAAGAGTCAAGGATACATAAGAATGGTTGCCTGACTCCGTAAAAACCACCTCATCACCACCGCATAAGAGAACAGTCGAATTCCGATGACAAACCTTTCCATTTACTTGGACAGTACCTTTAACCCCAGTAATTTCAAGGAGAGTTGCCGATGAACCTCGACGCTGCGCCAAAATCAGATAGGATGATATAAATGGTAAAAGATGATATGTCTGTCTTTGTTACTACATTCTAAACCAAGAAACTTATAAATGCAAGCAAGTAAAGCAAAAGTATACCGCAATGTGTTTAAGTTTACACAACACCGAGCTAATAGATGGATCTGCAAGGCACAAATTGCACTGGCTGCCATGACCAACAGTGAAAAGGCTATCCCGCATCACCAAGTCAGGATTCTGCATAAAGAAGACATTCAATAAGGACAACAAGCACATGATTCAAGACAATGATACCAGTAACAACTTGAGGAATGGATCAAAATAGCACATAGTAAGCAGTTCCTCTTGCGCCAGCCCATCAAAAAGATATGACAGGGATTTCCTTTCTGAGGAAGAAAAATTGCTACTTGTAAAGCACCATAGAGTTGATTCTATCTTTTAATAGATAATGAATATGTATAAGTCAAGAGTAAGGAGAGACACACACACTTAAGATAGGACATCATGGACACCCATGTACATCAGTTCAACCAATCAAGTTTTCTGAAGTTAATAGACTCATTCTAAAAATCAAACCAGTTAACTGCTCTTTTCCGAAAAGAGGCACAAGGAAGACCACAATGACAACTTAACGCTTATCATAGGGCTTCTTTCAAAGCAGAAAGTAACAGACAAGTTTATAAAATATGTGAAAAAGATGGAGGTTTTGACAAGGTTAAATGCAGTATAGCTAGTTTTTTTTTACCAGTGATGCCTGACAAAGAAAAAGGTTTTATTTCGCTGTGTCAAGCGTCGGTATGTCATGACAGTTCACAAAAACAATATAATTAAGTAAAAAAGGAGGAAAAACATGTATTATGCAATCCTAAATATGCTGGATCTGAGTGTGAATTTTCATAATGGGTGATCTCATAAGGGATGATAATGACCCTACTAATCCTTTTGCTAATTGTTCAGTCCATCCTTGAGCATTTTTCCTTTTCAATCGGATCCCTAAACTATGGTCTTTATGGTTCTGCTGGTCCAACTGATTAAAATATGGATAAAAATGCCGACATGTGTGCCATGTCAACATTGACCAGACGAACCAGCTGACACGAATTAAACAAATACAGAAACGGAAAACAAGAGATGCTCAAACCCTAGAGAGAAGGTGCGGGTCTAGGCCACCACAGACTTAGGGAAAGGCTCCGCTGCTGCCTCCTCATCTTTTCCCAAAGAGAGAGAAAGACTAAGAGATTCAACAAGGTTGGCAATCCGCTGGGAAATGAAGCAGGGGTCGCCACCCTCACCACTTGCCAACAAAAATCACAAGCCTCACATGGGAGCGCTGGTGACAGTCCCCCAGTCCCTCTCTTGCTGCAAAGGCCCTCCTTTGGGCTCACAAGGGTCGCCGGTGGCTGGCGGCAGCCCAGCCTCTCCCTCTCCCTCTCTCTCTCTCTCTCTCTCTCTCTCTCTCTCTCTCTCTCTCTCTCTCTCTCTCTCTCTCTCTCTCTCAGAGGTTTGTCCTTTTTATTTTCATCCTTTTGTATTTTTATTTCCATGTTGGCCTAGCAACCCACATCCGCATTTTTATCCATATTTTGATCGAAAGGACCGTCGTAAACAAAAAGACTAATTTCAAGACCCAATTGGAAACGAAAACATTAAGAAACAACATTGAATAGCCGCAAAAGATCACACATTTGTGGTGTCATCCTCCCATCTAGTACATATCGTGATCTCTCTCTCTCTCTCTCTCTCTCTCTCTCTCTCTCTCTCTCTCTCTCTCTGTGGCTTGTTTTTGGTTTTCTATTTTTTATAATTCCACGGTCATGGTTTATGCTTGTTTTTGTATTTTTAATTCAACGTTCATTAATTGGCCAATAAGTGTTGACGTGCCAGATGACATTGATTGAAAGAACCAAAAAGCCATAGTTCAAAGGAATTGAACAAAAAGAAGTTTCAGGGATTGTATTGAACCATTGATAAAAGTCCAAGCATTTAAAGTGTCTTAATCCTTCCGACCAAAAAAAAAAGTGTCGTCATTTTATCTCATAACTATCAAAATCAATGACTTCACCTTTTCTGAAACTTCCTAGGACACCTTAAGAGTGATATTCTGTGACTGATCCAATGACAAGGCTACCCTATCTCTATTATATCGGTATAACAAGTGCCAAATTCTAGCAATTTCTTTATTTTGATATCTCAATTAAAAAAGTTCATTCTTAAGGTTTCCATACCCCTTTTTGGAAGGTTTGACCTCATTTTATTACTAAGCTAGATTCTTGAAAATGTTGAAGGCATACAAGACGATAATTCTGACAGGATTTTTGGATGCTAAAACTCTAAAATCTTATTCCTGATATGAGGTGTAAAGTTCAACATCAGTTGTCCCTTGAAGGTGGTGATGGACTAGTTGGATAGGTAGCCAGGTGCCATAAATTTTTGTTTATATAACCGATTTTCTTAAGCAAACCGTAAGGCTCACATAAACACTTTGAAAGTACCAGTATAGTTTTTCCAACTAGATCTCTTCCACATCTGATTCTTCTCCGAAAATATCCCATCTATCCACCGCTGTTTTCATAGGAATTGTAATATGTACAAATCCTAATGCTTAAGATCCCATGGTGTAATTGTTCAATAGAGCTAGGAAAGAAAAATTTTGCAATCCTTCAGTTATTGCTGCTCATCAGTTGGCCCTCTTCTAAGTTAATCACCAACAGCAACACACACGCCAAGGTTTCTTACATTGTTTAAATTCCAATTATCATAATCAAATGCCAGCAATAAATGCGATAACGTGACATCTCCTCATATGAAGCCATCTTCCCAACAAGTTTGACATGATAAAGTGCATTATTCCACTTGGGTTTAATCCAGAATGGAATGAATCTGACAATCACACTCATACATCAATCTGTAAATTGAATTCACAAGCCTCGTCGATTTCTTGTAAGCAAAAATGAATTCCAAGCCATCGTGGTGGTGATTCAATGCACACCCAGTTACAAGACCAAGTGTGGCACACAAGTTGCGAGTTTATACATACCTAAGCGACCAGCCCCAAAAAATAAAAATAAAAAGATCGCAATAAAACATCCTGACCAAGTGTATGTTCTCACCACATGACAGGAACTTTGGTCATTGATTGCTATGAAATCAAGATCGGACCACCAAAAGTGATGCTCCAAAGAATGCATAGATCAACACATTTGTGAATAAACTATCACACCCAATCACCCCATGGACACGTGATATCAAGCCACTACAAAATGGACAACCCGAACGAATAGCGATCAATCAAGACATTCCCATATCTCAAGCAGCTCGAGTGACTTCTCACATCCAACTCTCATTCTCATCAGAGTTCTGGGACCACCGTATACCAAGGAAGCCCAAGTATAATACACGTTCTCGCACTTATCATGAACCAAGCAAACTCTAAAATACCGTCGACATTAAGAAGGAGAGAATACACACCTGACGGCACTGAGAGAGAAGCTGTCCCCACGCAGACTTAGGTTTCTTGATCGGCCTTGAAGCCTTTTTCTTCTGCCAGTTTTGTTTCTCACCATCTATTGCCATCTCACCTAGCAAAACAAGAAACCAACCCAAGAACCGAACCAACAACAAAATGAAAACCCCCTAGCCACAAATCACCCAAACCCATGAACCGAATCAATTGACCAGGGCCCACATGCAGGCAAAAAAAAAACCAAAGGGTCAGACCTGACGGCTGCGGCGACTTCTCCGCCTCGCCCGCATCGGCAGCCTTATCCGCATCCGAGCTCCGCCGATCAGAGGATCTGAGCCCGAAATCTCGAGATTCCGACCCGGATTTCGCCCCCAAATCGGGCTTTTCGGGCAAATTGCCCTCCGCCACCTGCAAACACCAAAAACCCACATCACCCCCCGAACAAATCCCAAAGGAACCCACGAATCCGGAGGGCCCCCCAGGGGCAAGCCGCGAGGCCGGGTCCCAATCGGCGGAATCCCCAGGTCGTCCCCCCCCGGGGCTCGAGAAAGCACCGACCTTGGAGCGCTTGCCGCCGGACGAAGACGAGTTCTGGGGCGAGGAGAGGGGCCGCTTGTTGGCGGAGGCGCTGCGCCTGGTCTCCACCATAATCTCGAAGCTGGCTTCTTCTTCTTCTTCTTCGGAAGGGCTCCCGAGGGGGTTTTCCTCCACACCTTCTCCTCCTCCTTCCTCAGCTCTCTCTCTCTCTCTCTCCCGGATCGATCAAGGGTTTCCTCTGTTTCTGCTGGTGTTGGGTGATATTATAAGAGAGAGAGAAAGCGGGGGCAAGAGAGAGGAGAGAGAAACGTGGTGCGATTGTTGGGGGTGATCAGTTACCGAGGCTCTTCCTGGTTTTAATCTTCCTTCGGTCCCCCTCCCTTTTTTATGTGTAAAGCTGGGGTTTTTATTTGCACTCGCGATGTGGGATTTCGTTTGCCACGGCAACATGAAGTGGCAGTGTCTAATTAAATGCTGCTGCTTGTTTTTTTCCCTTCTTTTGCCTCTAAATCTTTGGCGTATGAATGACCTGCCAATGAAATTATGATACGCATAAATTGCCTGCCCGGTCAAGTTTTGTGGCGAAATTGCGTGATCGATTGGGATACTCTTCCAAAGCCATTCCATGAATTCAATTGCCGACCTGCAAAGAGCGGCCGTGGAAAAAAGAGTGCTCTTTCCTCATATAACCCGATCCGAGAGTGCCGGGGCCGGCAACCGGGCTGGATATGAGAACATCTCTAACGTATTTTCGGGGCACGGCTCGATGAATTCCATTCCTTGCTCGGTGTACTCGTGTCGATCAGAACTGTAATTTCATTTTTAATGTGGAGAGATAATGACATGTGCAGTTTATAAACCTTGGTCTAATGTGCAACGTGGTCCATGAATTTTTAATTTATTCAATATAGTCCTTGAACTTTAGTTTAATATTTAATATGGTTCTCAAACTTTAAATTTATTTAATGTGATCTCGAGACTCTTTTTATACGTGTTTGATGTAGTCCCTGAACTATATGAAATTGCTCAATACAATCCTTGAACTTAAGTTAATTGAAAGACTACAACGAATATTTTCATATAGTTGAAGGACTAAATTGAACATGTACGAAAAGTTTATGGACTTCATTAAACAAATTAAAAGTTCAGAGACAATATTGCACATTGGGTTAAAGTTTAGCGTCCATATTGAACAAATGAAAAATTCAAGGACCACATTGCACATTGGACCAATGTTCATGAACCATTTGTGTCATTTTCCCTAATATGGACTGACTGCTCTTTGAAGAGAAAATGATAATGCAATAATATTTCACCTTTTTCTTATTAGAGTATTATTAAAAGGTTATATGAAAAGTAAGTATCGACAATATAGAATTAAATATTGAAAAGAATTAATCTCAATACTGGCCAAAAAAAAGAACATCTCTGATCTCAACGCAAATCTCCTACCACATAGCAAATCATCCTTTACTAACCAAAACTCATCTTGGTTTTGATATACAATAATTTTGGCTTGTGTACAAAATAAGAGTAGAAATCTGTGGTTTTGTTTTGGAAAAAATGAATCATTTTGCCAAGAGTGACGCGCCATTTCATTACCATATGGAAAATTGTCCAAAAAGTCCCAAATCTATTGCACTTTTATCAATTTAGTCATGAATTTTTTATATTACCAATTGAGTCCTCAAATTTTGTTAATTAAGTCTATTCGATCAATTTTGATCAGAAATCGCTAACGTGGACGTCGATTGTATTATGTGGCACGGTCACAACAGGCAAGGGTTGCCTTATGGCCGAAGCCTAAAACCCTCGAACCCTTCCCTCCGACCATGGCCATGGCTTCCACTTCCCCTGCCTCTCAATTCACCTCTCGAACCCACATTCGTAGCAAACTGCGATCTACATTATTTGATGCAAGCAACGTGAATAAGTGTGTCCTAGGGCCTTTTGCTAATTGTTTTCAAAACAATTTTCTTTAAAAGTGCCTTCGACTTCATATTATATAGAGCTCAACACTTAATCATGAGAAAGAAGCTAGAGTTACTAGGTAATTAAATAAGAAAGATAGTGTAACTTTTTTAAAGCACCGATTATCATCTTGACGTCACAATAAAAGATTCGAAAATTGATAATTTCTCTTTCAATATATTTAATAAGTATTTCGAAGCACTTGTTAATGAGATTCTCTGCAAAATTTATAATATTTTCTAATGCGATTGCCTAATAAGTGGCATACTGTAATTTTCAATTAAGGGGTACCGAGGCTAATCCGATTATATATATATATATATATATATATATATATATATATATATATATATATATATATATTAGAGGAATGGTTGAAATAGCATTGGGGGTGACGTGGCTTCTTGGGAGATTTCGAATGGATTTTGAATTTTATAACGCACTATACTTCATTTCACCTAACCCTAAATTGATATTGTCTTTTAGCACATATCTAAAATATGGTAAAATATAATATACTAAGTAACGTGTGGGGGTGACGTGGTTCTTGGGAGATTTCGAATGGATTTTGAATTTATAATGCACTATACTTCATTTCACCTAACCCTAAATTGATATTGTCTTTTAGCACATATCTAAAATATAGTAAAATATAATATACTAAGTAACGTGTAGCGAAGAGGTGACGAGGCTTTTGAGGATGCTTTAATGGTTTTTGATTGCTTTTTCTAATCTCACTCTTCACTTACGTACATTCTTAATTTTTAACAATTTACTATATAATTTTATCCATGTGTACTAGAGTGAACTGATTTTTTAATAGTAACAAAGTGATTTGGTTCCTTGAAGTTTGTCTCCACGGTGACTTAAATTTTTCTAATCATACATTTTACGTTGCTTATATTTATATTCTACCTCTAAAAGTAATATTGGAATAATTAATACTAAGAAAATGGGATTTGAAGAGTAAAGATGATTATGGATGGTAATGGGGAAAATTGTCGAAAAAGTTTTAAATCTATTACACTTTTACCAATTCAATCCTAAACTTTTAAATTTTGCCTATTGTGTTCTAAATATTTTCATATTTTATCAGTTGAATCTGTCTGGCTAATTTTGGCCATAAATCGCTAACGAGTATGCCAGTTATCTTAGGTGGCACAGCTATTGTCGACATAGATAATTTTAGTAATATCTTAATATTTCTTTTTCAAATATTTTACGATTTTTATTTTTTTTCCTTTTTTCTTTTCGTTTATTTTCTTTGTTTCTTTTTTACATCTATGGCTAGCAAGGGTCGGGACGCCCTCGCCTAGCCTCGCCCAGTTCTGGGCAAGGTCACCTTGCTTGTGGTCGTGATGGTCTGGGCAAGGGCCGTGAAGCCCTCACCGGTCGCGGGCGAGGATCACGACCTCGGCCATGGCAATGACACCTCTGCACAGCTTTTGATGAGAAAAAGATGGCACTTTACATAAAGAAATATGAAAAGGGATAATGATACAAATAGTCTATGAACTTTGGCTCAATACGGAATTTGATCTCTAAACTTTTAATTTATTCAGTGTAGTCTTCAAACTTTAGCTTAATGTTAAATGTGATCCTTAAACTTTTAATTTGTTCAATGTGGTCCTTGAACTTTTGGTAATTATTCAATTTGATCCCTGAATTATATGAAAATGTTCAATGTAGTTCTCGAACTTGAATTAATGAAAGGACTATATTGAATATTTTCATATAATTCATAGACTAAATTGAATATGTATCAAAAGTTCAAAGATGACATTAAACAAATTGAAAGTTTAGGGACCACATTGCATATTGGGTTATAGTTCAGAAATCAAATTGCACATTGAATCAAAGTTCAAGGACTACTTGTGTTATTTTCCCAAATGAAAATGTTTATAATGTATATGAAATGTCGTTAGTCAATCTATCTAGATCAATCATTGACCGTCAAGTCCTATCAATTCCAAAGAAAATAAGACAATTCATAATATTTAGCACAAGAGGTTCATTGGATGAGCTCAAACTAGGTTGAGCCTTAGGTTAGGGATAACTTATATTGTGAACCATGAGCATGAAAAAAGAATTTGGTACTTTTCGAAACAAACGGGCCAAAATCAGGCCGACCATTGGGTCCGACCGACTTTATTATTAGTAAACCCATATCAAGGCCTACCTAAATTTATCGTTGGACTCATTCAATGTAGCTAGCCTGTGATAAGAAGGGTCCATGGTCCGGTCTACTTGGCACATTACATTAGATTATGTGAACGGAGATATTGTACCATCTCAATCAATTTTTTGATCTGCATCCAAGACCATCAATGTGTAAGAATATATCAATTCGGAAAGAAACAAGGAAAGAGAGAATAGGAAACAAAGAAGAGATGGGCGATCACGTGGCTGGTGGATGGCTTGGTATGATAAATTAACTTCATTCTCAAAGCGCTTAGTAAGAATTGAAGCTGTGATTCTCCTATTAAAGCGATTTCTATGGTTGAGTTAAAATTCATATTGTTTCGAGTCATGTATCGCTGGTTGAACTCTAGTGATTTTTGAGCTGCAAAATCAAATTTAATAAGAAACTTTAGGTGTCATAGATCTTTGGGATTTCATAGAAGTTTAGGATTTAAGTTTGATTTGGGTGAAATTCTGAAGTGTTCTATTGTATGAAACAATTGCCACCCACGGTCCTTCGACTTGTCGATTGTGCCCATTTTTAACCATCCTTTAAGTCAAAAGTGAGTAAGCATTGTAAGTATATCATGTTAACTTTTCAATAATTCTGGACCATGTAAAATGGCTTGAATAGAGCTTAAATGAGACATTTTAAATTCGGCACGCTAGTTGTCACGGCACAATGGACAACCGGTGTTTATCTTTTTTTTAGCGAGTTAGAATCCTTTGGGTTAATATCACGAAAAATCTCAAATTGATATAACTGTGATAAATTTATTTTAAATTATTTTTTATGTTACCAAAAATTTCAAAGTGGTACATCTATAACATAATTATTATTTTTTTTTGATAACTCAGGGAACCCCTGCACGGCCGAAAGCTGGGGAGTAAACTCTGGGAGCGACACATGCTAGCCACCACACATGTGCAGCAGTTAAGTCACCTTGCGGCGCTCGGGATTCGAACACTCAACCTTTTACGAGAGGAAGAATGCGCACTCCAGCAGCGCCACCCAAGCGGGTGGTCTATAACATATTTATTCTTCATTAGCTTTCGTAAAATTTTATTGTAAAATTACTAAGTTGGATGACAACTCAATTGACGTGACAAGTCCATGTGTAAATTCATAACTCTCTCTCTTTGTTTTTTTAATTAGCCCTCATTTGAGAACAATTAGGGCTCTCTCTCTCTCTCTCTCTCTCTCTCTCTCTCTCTCTCAGCACTTTATCCTTCGACTTCCTCTTCATCGAGCACTCTCCTTCATCGTCGTCTTCATCTTCGTGATTGGGCATCAGAACTCGTTCAAACACACTCTTCTTCGTTCAGCACACTCTTTTATCACTAGTAATCTTCTCGCTTTGATGTTTCCATGCACACTCTTTTATCCCCGTAATCTTCTCGTCTTTGATTTTTTTTTCCTTTTTTGTTTGTCGAACTCATTCGGCTGGTGTGAAGAATCCCAAGCAATTGCCTGTGAGAGTTCATTTTTTTTAGCTAGTATGTGAAACTCAATCTTCTCAACACGTTTGTCGAACTCAATCTTCTCAACTTGTTTGTCAAACTTGATCTTCCCATTTTTGCTACATATCTTTGAGAGGTTATTACAAATTAATTGGTTTTGTTGTTGTTCTCTTGTGAATGTCTAGCAAATTTACAATTGCACTTAACTTGGGTGGAGTTATGGAGTATAGAGACATCACGAAGTACACAGACCGCCATGTAGAATATCAGTATCTCCACGGTTGTAAGTCAAAGGTAGTGAGCTATACTGCAATTGTTAAGACTGTTATTTCTTGGTATTTCTCGAGAGATGGTGTTTGCAAATTTTTGGTGATGATCATGCGCTAGAATTAGTGGGTCTAGGATCGAGTTTTGGTGTTATTTAAGCATATATCGAAGGAGCTGCTCTTGGCAATGGTTGTGGTTCTTCTACTAATGGGGTAATATTGATAAGGATGATAGTAAAAGTAATGAAAGAGATAGTAGTAATGAACATGAGCAAGATCCTGATACATTATCCTCAAGTGATGATGACTACATTCTCATTGGTGGTAACGAGAATTTCTTTCTTGCAAGGCAAATAAGAAGAGAGGCTGATGTTGCCAATGCTATAACTAATATAGTTGAAGTTAACATTCTTAAAATTGAGGATGAGGGTGAAAATGATAGACATTGATCTAGAAGAATGAGATGCCCTCCTAATGCCATGAAGAAGTCAGTGACCAAAGAAAATCCAAATGGATTTAACATTGGATGTAAGAAAAATGAAGTGAAAAAAATGGATAGTAGGTGTGATTAGCTGTGAATTGAGAGGTTTTGGTAGTTAGATGCAAAATGAGAAGACTTTTAACATCAAGACTCTTGGAAATGAATATACTTGTCCTAGGAGCATGAGAAATAAGAATGCAACTTATGTATGACTTATGGAGCAAATATTACCTAAAATTAAAGCTAACTCGAAGTATACATCATCATATATGTAGGTGGATGCAATAGAGATGGTGGCATTGACATTGAATAAGAGGATTTGTTACAAAGCGATACTCGAGCTATTGAGATTTTCAAAGGCCCATTTGTTGAGCAATACAAGTTGTTGCACTCTTATAAGGCTGAGTTGATTCGATGTAGTCGGAAAAGCACATTTGACCCGGAAGTTGGACGATGTAACGTTCAAGAGATTCTATGTTGGCTTCAAAGAATTGAAAGAGGGTTTTGTAGCAAGCTGTAGGCAACTAATTGGATTGGTTGGATGCTTTACGAAGACTTTAATCAGAGGGATGCTGCTTTATGCTACTAGTAGAGATGGAAATTCAGACATCTAGAATTTTCGAAATAATATTTACGTGATGTTCAAAAATTTCCATTTTTAGTAATAATACTTAGATCATAAAATTTGAGTGGACGTGTAAAAATCTTTGTTGGACCATAAATTTGTGAGGCGTGGATTCGGGAATGTAATCGTTCTGAGTTCAACGTATTTAAAATTTATAAACGTTGGTGTATATGTTAATAGTAGAGCGGTGATTGTTTAATTTACCGTTGTTTTAGTAATTGATGTGTGATATTATTAATTTAAACTCTAGTTAATTAGTGGTAATAGTTAATTGCTAATTGGTGTTATAAAAGGGAAGCTATTCTGTTTTTATTTTAATTCCCCACAAGACCCCTTTTTAGACACCAAGAAATCACATGGCTTATGTAGAATTTAGGCATGGCCGCATGCCACATTTGGAGAATTCAAGTATCCAACATGACACTCTTAAGCTAAGCTTCTTACACTAACTTGACACATAGCCATAAGTCATCATTATCTTGGCTATTAGTCACCCCTAATATGTCTTGACTTCTCACACTTGGCCATTAGTTGGATGAAAATTAGCAACTTGTGATTTCACGCATTGTTTCACCTCAAAATATACTCCTATGCTTCATTTTCATCTTAGTAACAAGAAGAGAGTTTTCACATTAATCGTAACTCCCTTCTTCACCTTCGACTTGTGGACGCTATCTAATCCAAAATTTACAATGCGGTTTTAACTTTGGATGTTTAGATTTTGCACAAGGTAAGTGAAGACTCTAGAGTTAAGTAAGTTCAATATACTTAACACTTTTAACTTGGATGGTTATGATATGCTATTTTACTGTGTTATAATATTGAGAATATGGTGATCTGTGGTATTATTTGGTTGGTCACAATCATGTTAAAAATGGGTATGATTTGTTTTTTTTTAAGTGTGGTATAATTGGCAAGTGCAATTGTTAAATTTTGAACATGAAAATGTCATCCTTGAGATGATTGTGGAATTTGATTTGCTGGCCTTATGAATGTTTAAAAGGTAGATAATCATTTTACTTAAAATTGAGTACATTTGGTGAGTGGAAATGATGAATCTGAACTTGGAAAAGTCATATTTGTAGGTTCAGATTTAACAATCGTTCGTAAAATCTATTGATTTCTAAACTGGGTAAATTCTATTATTTGAATTTGGACATATTGATTTTTTAACTCGAGTAGACTTTACCTTCAAAATCTGGATTTATGAATTTTTGAACTCGAGTAGATTTTACTCTCAAAATCTTGATGTGTGTAGTTCTAAACTAAGTAGATTTTACCTTCAAAATTTGGATTTATATATTTTTGAATTCGAGTAGATTTTACTCTCAAAATCTGGACAAGTGTATTTTCTAAGCCGAGTAGATTTTTACTCTCTAAATCTTGTTATACCTATTTCTAAATCTAAATCCAGTTATATCTAATTCTTAACAGAGTAAACTTTGTACTCAAAATCTGGGTATGTCTATTTTTAAACCAAAACATATTTTACTTTCAAAATCTGGATGTAGTTATTCCTAAACTAGAATAGATCTTACTTTCTAAATCTGAACCTGTTTACTTCTGAACCCGAACAGATTTTACGAGCAGATTTTACTCTCTGAATTTGAATTTGTTTACTCCTGAATTCAAGCAAATTTTTAACTCTAGGCTTGAAAATATCTACTTTATGAATATGAAAGTATCCAAGAAATACTCATTTGATTGTCAAAACCCAGAAATACTCATTTGGATGTCTAGATTTACGTTTAGACTTTAACCTATAATATAGTCATTGACTTGCTCAGAATCACTTTCGAAATATATCCAATTTTCTGAATGTATTTATCTCATGAATCTTATCACATATCGCTTTTTACTTGTTTGTTTAATTAGCATCTCATTTATTTAAGCATTATATGGTAGATCAAGAAGGTGAATATGTGTATTGAAATACCTATGATTACTTATTGTCATGACTAGTATGAAGTCACATGTGTGTTGGTGATCTTCATGATAAGTATGAATTCATTTGTGTATATCAATGAGCTTCATAAATCGTATGAAATTACATGTGTGTGTTGATAAGTTTCATGACCCGTATAAAGTGGATAAGCTTCATGACTAGTATGAAGTCACCTGCGTGTGTTAGTAATCTTCGTGATAAGTATGAACTCATTCGGGTATATCAATGAGCTTCGTGACCCATGTGAAGTTACTTGTGTGTGTTGGTAAGCTTCGTCACCTGTATGAAGTAGATAAGCTTCATGACCAATATGAACTCATCTGTATCCATTAAAGAGTTTCGTGACCAGTATGAAATCACATGTGTGTTTGTGATATTTATGACAAATATGAACTTATCTATGTTTATGGGTAAGCTTCATGACTAGTAGTGCATAAATTTCCCTGTGTATAGTGATGAGCCACTATGATATCGTGTGTACATAATGAGAGAATATCTCATTTGCTTGTACTTGAGTGGATGATCTTAAGCTTTGTCATTGATTTCCATTGACATGGGAAGATAAAATGATTACTCTTGCATTGTCTAATATGAGTACTTTGTATTTGTCATGAACTCACTCACATTGTTTGTTGATGCCACGTGAAGTGGTAAGATAATTCTAACTTAAAACTAGAGATTTCATTTACTGAGTCGTGGCTCATTCATTTATTTTCAGATATGTAGGAATGGACAATCTGCCGCTAATGCTTTCTGATTTTCCTATACACTATGAGTGCCATATTTTGGCTGATATGATGGCAGTAAAATTTGTGATTTGTCATAGAGGGAGATAGATGGTCCATGATGTAAAGTCTATCTATATACGGATAGTCTTTTTTGAGCATAACGTAGCATGGAGAATTGCGACCTCAACCTACCCAAACTTTTGTATTTTGTAAACAATGAAGTCGTTGTGGATCCGATAAGTAATATAAAGAAAGTAGTAGAAGTACTTTGACTGTACTTGTGTGATTTTCATTGTTATTTTAATGTTTAGATTTTTGCTGTTGCTCGAATAAAGGTTAATAATTATAAGAAACACATGTTGCGTGTGATATTCTGGGTGTCACAGAAATAGCCAAATGTTTCCAATCACAAGGGCTATTGTTGACATTGAAACCGAAGAATCTTGGACTTGACTCCTCGAGCTACTATTGAAAGATTTGAAAGTGAGTAAGGTATCGGCTGGACCTTCATGAGTGACCAGTAGAAGATAAGATTGTGCACAAGCTTTGTTAATAAAAAAACATCTTATTGTTGATGAAACTGATTTATTTGCATGTCAAATAACATGTTACATAGCCTTCTTAATGTAGTTTCTAAACTCTCGCAAGCAGAGCATAGGGATTGTACTCTGATACATTTATGCTAATGGGAAAAAGAAACCACATAAGAGAGAAACATTTAGGAATTACTTTTGGAGAGTTGCATATTCAACATGGGAGTCCAATTTCAACAATGCAACAAAATAAATGAAGGAAGAGTCTGTTCATGAAAAAGGGTCCATAACGGTCTCGTAGGGTAGTTATCAAGTGTGGAAAAAATTACAATGCTATTGAGAATAATTTGACTGAGATATTTAATGCATATACATGCAAAGAAAGGCAATGTTCCATTGTTGATATGTTAGAGGGCATAAGAAAATTACTTATGGTGAGGATGTATGAGAAAAGCCAGTTAATAGTCAGTTCAAGAACGATTTGTCCAAGAATCAGATTGAAGATTGGGGAGGAAAAAAAACGAAGTCTAGGTTTTGCATTCCAAGGCCATGTCCGCTTCCAGATTCGAAGTTGAAGTAAATGATGACATTTATGGTTGAACTAAATGAGAGAACATGTACTTGTAATATTTTAGGAATACCATGTAACCGTGCTATATCGTGCATCAACTACATAAAGTGCAACTTAAATGATTATGCAACTGATTGTTTTAAGAATGCTGCGTATGAGCATTGCAACCAATTTGCATCACCAACCTAGAATGGAAAGAAGATGTGGCCAGTGACCTGTGAAGAGCCTTTTGTTACCTCCCCATTTAGAAGGCTTCCAAGGAGGCCCAATAAAGATAGGAAGAGACCCAATGGTGAGAAGAAAAATGACAAGAAAAGGAAAAGAATAAGGAAGCCAATAGTCACCAACACTAATCCACGAAAAAATCCCAAATTGACAATATTCTTATTACAAATCTGTTTTTTCCATGATGGCGTTTCAATTTTTATTTGATATTAAATACCCAAATGCCTATAGGGCACATAAAATCGATACGTATACATAAAAATGTTCATAGTAGCTTAAACTTACACAAAAATTTAACTTTGGATGGAAAAAAAACTAGTCAAACTTAAGAAAACGCCAAAATAAGAATTATTAAAAGGTCTACTGCTTTTGTGGATTTTTTTTTTTTTTTTAAAATTTACTATCAGATGAGCAATACGAGTTATAGAGATAGTTATGCAATAAAGCTATTCATACGGTCATCTATCCAACTATGAAAGTGTAAAGTATCTGTGACATGCATTCAGACGATATTGTGATTTCTTGAAAGAACACTAATTTCAAATTGATAAACAAAATTAGTGCTTGGATTTAATTTTAACTTGAGATTTTAAATTTGAGGCAAATTCATATTTTAATTCGCGGTTTTGGTTTGTGTTATAAGGGATTGATTTCTTGGCGAGAGATTATTCATTGCCAAAACAATGCCATCTTGGATTTTTCAGCCAGTGAAGCGACAAATGTAAGTTAAATGATTGGTTTTTGAAACCAATGGAGAAACTTTTGAATTAGATCGTAAAGTTTTGTAAGTATCTTTTTCTTTAACGTGTTTATAATATGCTTATTAATATTATAATAAATTAAGTAATAGTAATTTACATTATATTATCATTATCACACATAATATTGTCAAAGTTTACATCATTGATATTGGTATCTATAAATAATTTTTCATCTACTAGAATTATAAAATTATATAAAACATTTAAATAATTCATTATAATTAATACTAGTTATATTATAATAACAAAATAGTTATAGTGAAAACAGAATTATATACTATGACTTGCCTATATTAACTATAATGTCAAGAGTAATATATAACATCTGGCCACATTAAAATAATTATCATATTGGTTCATCATTGATACTGTTTGCATTACTATTATTTTCTCGTTAGTGCACTTTATTGATTCGACGGTTTAAACCGCCAAAAAAAAGAAAATTATTTATTCTTAACTCTTATTAATAAAAGGTTTTCATTTAAATTTGGACTATTTTATCGATGGGTAGTCTCCTGGAAATTACAAAAAATAAAGTTACAATTTTTATATGAAATTGAACCAAATAAAAAGATATCCATAAAAGGATAAAGACAAGGGTTAATACCACGAAAAACCTCAAACTGGTACACTTATGACAAATTTACCCCAAACTATTTTTTTGACCACAAAAAATCCTAAACTGGTACACCCGTGATAATTGTACTTTGAACTATTTTTTTTTACCATAAAAAACCCTATACTGGTATATCTGTGATAATTTTACCCCCGAACTAATTTTTTGGTCACCAAAAATCCAAACTGGTACACCTGTGACAAATTTACCCTCCGTTAATTTCCGTTAAATTTTACTATCAAATTGCTAAGTTTAATGACATGTGGTAATTAACATGTGTACCGATTTTGGATTTTACCCCTATGTTTACCATAAGTTTACCAATTTGTGATTTTTTTGTGATATTAATATAATTTAACGGACACTAACAGAGGGTAAATTTGTCACAAATATATCAGTTTGGGGTTTTTAGTGGTCAAAAAATTAGTTCGGGGGTAAAATTGTCACAGATATACCAGTGTGGGGTTTTTGGTGGTCAAAGAAATAGTTCAGGGTAAAATTATCATAAGTGTACCAGTTTGGGATTTTTTGTGGTCAAAAAAATAGTTCGGGGTAATTTGTCACAGGTGTACCAGTTTGGGATTTTTTGTGGTCAAAAAAATAGTTTGGGGTAAAATTATCACAGGTGTACCAATTTAAGGTTTTTCGTGGTAATAACCCTAAAGACAACAACGAGAAAAAAATTGTTAATTCTGCAATCTCTTTAAAAAATAAAAAATTGTAAATTACAGATAAAGAAAATCACTTAATAAAAATTAAATACAGGAAGAACAATCCAAAAACATATGTTCCTAATGTAGAAACTATTGTTGACGTAAATAATAACTTAACTTATCAAAATAAATTCGATTTCGTGCATAAAAAAATTCATTTAATTTAATGTGTCAAAAATATAGATGAGGACAAAGCTCGTAGGCTTAACTTTGGGGCAATATGCCCCCTAATATAGGCTTCAGCCAAATTTTCTTGGAGCTCTGATCATGTTACTAGTTATGGAGGGAGGATTGGTGATATATTACATATATAAAAAAAGAAGACAGAGGGAAGATTCAAAAATATATATTTTGAGACTATATATTAATGTGTCTTTGGTGTTGAATTCGAATTTATTAATGGGACTCTGGATTATGATTGATTTGACATCCATAGTTATTCATGAGCTGTCTTGTGATCAAAGCTCCATGCAAAATTTGGCCAACTTCAATGTCAAGGGCAAATTACAATTGACTTCAGATGCATACTCACCTTTTTTTTTTTTGGTCTGTGATGCTTGTTCACTTAGAAAATCACTTTTTTGTATGTGTTGAGGAGACATAACATATGGCATCTTTTCTGCCTAATAGTAGTCTTAGACTTAGGCCTCCTTAAATTACAATATTCATCTGGAAAACCATAAGAGTTTCTATTAATTAGTTCTCATTTCTTGTCTGATGTCTAATTTAATAGAACTCTATGTATTTAAATATTTTTTTTACTTTTGAATTTTTCAAATATCGATTTCTTGCATTCATGCGCTTCACGGACGCATGTTCCCTTGTGGTTCCAAAAGTAAATCTAGTTTACTTAAGTAGATAAAAAGAATAAACAATCAATAAAAAGGAAAGCACCTTATGTAGGCACCATCTTGAATTCGTGACCCTATGTTCCTTGACATACAATATTCTGATCTATTCATCCCTATTGATCGACCGACCCTTGGAATCATAACCTTAATATTACATAGTCCTCAGTTGATGATATATCCTGCTCAAATATCAAACTTCAATCGGTCAATGAGTAGTGCCACGTGACTATAATTTCAACAAGAAGTACTCGAAAAAGAAAAGCAAATAGCTCAATTTTCATCAATTATCAACCCGAAATAGAATTTAACCTGATAAAAAGAAAAATAAATTAAGTAGCCAATATCTTATGATTAAATCAAAATAGATGGGACCCAAATATAATCAAGAATTCCAAACCCTTAAATAGATGGAATTTCATCCAAGCTCTTTTTTTTTTTTGGGTCAGTCAATTTTTGTCCAAATTCAGTCAAATCAAAAAAATGCAAAAAAAGCATTAAAAAATAATAAAATCTTGGCCATCCAAATGAGATGAGGAAACTGAAGGAGTGGACCAGAACAAAGTACACCGAAGCCAACGAAACTGACAACAAACCTAATCGCCAACGTTATCATCTCCTCGAACGAATCAAGCGTTGGGCACACCCAAATTGTCCTCTCAAATGTCCGACAAAAATCCAAGAGAAACCCTAGCGTTGACGACTGACAAGAGATCGAGTTTCAGCCGTTGGACCTTTGGAGAATTTAGGTCGTCTAAGTAACCTGCTTTTGCAGAGATATCTTGCGCTAGATATTCTTTCTTTTATTTCTTAATTTTTTGGGTAGTCCAATTGTATTTCCATGGTCTAGAAATTATCGCGTATACAGAAAAAAAATATCATAATTTTCAAGCACCCTTGCACTTTTTATTTTATTCTCCTGACCGAAAATTACGTAGAAAATCTCAACATAATGAGGGAGAAACGTGTCGATGGATCGATCGCGACACTCCATTTTTCTTCATTTTGTTGATTCTATTGATCGAGTGATTACTTGCATAATCACTAGTTCATTTGATGAGGTTACGCCTACACTTTTTGTTCTGACTAGCGGAAGAGCATGTTAATTGTGTGGAAAGTAGTGAAAAAAAGTAAGGAAAGACACAACAAGAAAATTTGATCAGTTTTTTCATAAGAAAATGAAATTTGAAAAGTGCAAAAGATTATAAGAATCACCTTTTAATTATCATATCAACTATATATGGATTCTTTAATATCTCTAATTTAATAATAAGATATCTCGACTCCTCAAGTACCTAACTAATTTACATCTATCCGATGCACATTAAGGGTAAGCATGATCTAAGTGGACGGTTTTCACTTTGAAATCAGGAATTGCTCATTGGCTCCATGAATTCACCTAGGGATTGAACTGAACTGATCTTCAATCCCTATAAAATTGCATTCATCAATTAATATCATGATGAATCTCGTTTCTATGTGGGTACTTCTTTGGTTTCGTCATGCAATTAATCAAAAAAGTAATGATTCTATGCAAGCACACCGAGACAAAGTTATTCTCAAGAGAAGTAAACCAAAAGCCATTCTCTGAAAAAACATTTCATCCCTTCATCTATATAAGAGTTTTCTATGTCATGTTACTTCTTGTAAAATCAAATAAGGAGATTTCACAATATAACTATAGCATGGGATTCTCTTTAAAAATATATATATACCAGTCCAAGTCGGCGGTTTCACGCCTGGAATTGAGAACCAGATCGGTTCTTATCGGTTCTGATAAATTGGAATCAGAAATCGGACTAGTCCTCATAAGAACCGTCGATTCCGGGACAATCCGGCTTGGTCTTGGGCGGTTTTCGGTTCTTCTGCACACTCCTAATGCTCGAGCGATTACTTTTAGGAAAGCCATTTTTCGAATCCTTTGTTTCACGCGGAAACCGATGGAGCCTATTAGAGCTCAAGAGGAAAAAAAAGAAAAAAGAGGAGAGTAATTTTACCAAATCAAAAGCAAAGTAAAATGGAAAAACCAAAAAAAAAAAGATAGAAAAGAGAGGGGAAAATTTCAAAAAGGGACACGAAGTACTCTTCTTTTCTCAAAAAAGGACTCGGAGTAGAGTTTGTCTCAAATAAGGATCCAAAGTAATCATTTAGTCTCAAATAAGAGCTTGACTTTCCGACCGTCGAATTGATGCGTATTCCGGCAACTTAGGCAAGGGTTTTTTCATTCAAAAGTATTTTAATTTTTTTTTTCACTCTTGTTCCCTGTTCATCTTCTTCTTTGTTTGACCCAAGAGGGAGGTAAGCTCAAGAACAGTTGAAGATGCCGTCAATCTAGGAGCGATGGTAGGAGGGCTGGCCAAAGTCGCCCTCATGAAGCCACCGATTGAGGATGGCCTCTTTTGAGGTGGTGGCAAGGGGCAGAGACTTCATGCCGGCGAGGTCGGCCCTTACCAGTGGCCGTGAGGTTGACCCTTGCCAGATCTCGGTAGGTCACCTTGCCGTGTGGCCCGGCGAGGATGGCCTCCTGACCATCGGCCCGAGGGCGGCCCTCGCCGCAAGGGCGGTGATTCGAAAAGAAGAAGGCAAAGAGAAAAGAGCAAGGAGGAGAAGAGGAGGCGGAGGAACCCATCAAACCCACCACCCAAAACCGGCCAAAAGGCCGCAAGCATCACTTTGTGACGATACCCCCCATGGAGGATCCCTCGATCGCCAGCGATTCACGGATCGATCTGAGCGCCATGCAATCTCCACACCGCATCATGCATGATGCGTGCTCAACCCCTCCCCACCCCACCCCCCCCCAACCCCGGCGGACATTCCCTCGCTTGTGCTTGCACAAAGAGAGAGGGAGAGAGCATAGTGCTGGTGGTGGTGGTTGTCGGGGACGAGGAGGGAGAGAAGAGATTGACCAGATCCCTGGAGCTCACCTCCCTCTTGGTTGTGGTGGGATGAGGAGTCAAACGAAGAAGATGAATAGGGAATAAGAGTGAAAAATAAATAAATAAAATGCTTTTGGATGAAAATACCCCTGATTTGAGATCGAATAACTACTTTGAGTCCTTATTTGAGGCTAAATAATTACTTTTTGTGCCATCTTTTGAGACGAAACACTTTGGTCCTTTTGAAAAAAAAAAGAAAGACTCTGGGTCCCTTTTTGAAATTTTTCCGAGAGAGAGAATATTCATAATGATACAGCCTTTTTGGCTGTACGCCTCCGTATATAAACACCAAAGCCGCACCGCCTCTCCCACCTCCTCCTCCTCCGTCTCTCTCTCTCTCTCTCTCTATCTATGAACAACGCAACGAAGCAGAGTCCCAGCTAGAGAGAGAAAGCGAACAGAGAGAGACTCCTGCTCGTTCCTCCGGCTCTCTCACCTTATCCCCTCTTCCTTTTCCCTCTCTTCCACCACAAACCCTTCCCTCCATAAGAAGACAATTCAATCCCCAACTCATAAACCCTAAATCCCCCATTTCCTTCTCTCTCTCTCTCTCTACTCTATCCGCTCCCCGTTTCTCTACTTGCCCCGGGGGGCGATACCACCGATTGTTCCCATCCATGGAGTCCAAGCCGGTCGCTCCCGAGACGAACTCCCTCTCCTCAGGTTCTTCCTCCTCCTCTCCTTCCTCCTTTTCGTCTCGTGATTCCGATTATGCTCCCGCCGTCGTCGCCGGTCCCGTGAAGGTCGGCGTCGGCGGCGGCGGCGGCGGCGGGGATGGGAATCGCGAGCTCGGCAGCGACGGTGAGTCCGAGGACGCGGGGTTCGTGAGCGGGGAGGAGGAGTTCGAGGCGGCGCCGGGGAGCTTCAGGCCGGTCGCTAAGGTGTCCAACGACGACGACGACGACGACGATGAGGATGAGGATGGTGAGGATGAGGATGGCGGTTTCGGCGAACCGAAAGTGAAGGTTTTGGCTGGTGCGAGTGAAGGCGGCGGGGAATTGGGATTGGGGTCGGTCGAGGGTGGTTTTCGGGGTGTTTCCGCGAGTGGTGATTCTGGGAATGGCGTGGAAAGTGGGGATTTTGGTTATGGGGAGAGAGGGGCGTTCGCGCACAAGAGGTCAAGAAAATTGGGCGAATTGCTGCTGGAGCCAATTGATGGTGATGTTAATCGTCAGGTAGGTGTGAAAGAGATGGGTGTAAAAGAAGATAGAGCGATTGAGAGTGGAGATGTGGTCGAGGAGAGTGTTCAGGCTGGGGCTGCGGAAGTGGCTAAATTGCAAAGTGAGGGAGCTGTTGCGGAGAAGGCTTTGGATACCTCCAGTGGTGATAAGTCCGAGGAGTCGAGCAAAGCAGCTGAATTCATATATAGTTCAGTGGCTAGTGCTGATATAATGGACTCCGAGACCGTTGAACAGAAAGATGAGGAGCAAATCGAAGTTGATGTCGTGAAGTTTAATGATAGTGGAGAAATGGTTGTGGATGCCGTAAAAGTTGATTTGACGGCCTCTGGTGCTGCTGTTGTTGGGGAAGTGGTTGATGGGAGGGATTCTGAAATCAAAGCAGTGGAACTCTCTAGCCAACCTGTGACCCTGGAAAATGGTTTTGATCAAGTAAGCCCAAATGCTGAAGATCCTGCTGAAATCATGGCAATTAGATTGGATGAAAGCGATAAGGGACCACGGAACAGCATCAATGAAGCCTTGGAACAGGTTCCCGAAATGAAGAAAGATGATGTTCCCGGTGCTGGAAGAGCTAACATGCCAAAGATGGGTGTAGCAATTGCTGATCAAGCGACTGAACATCCTGATCAGGAGGTAAAAAAAGAAATGCAAATGGAGCCAGAAGCAGAATCTGGACCCAAACATGATGAACCTGCAACAAAAGCTGCCGATTATGGAGTTGAAAATACATATGGTCATGTTCCCGCCGAGAGAAATGAAGTCCACTCTCTGTTGTTGGACTCTGTGACTGGACATGCAGAGCCTAAACTAGATGACAAGGCGAAACCTCTGGAGAATAATGAAGTTAACGCCGGAGTTAAGGGGCTTGGAGTGGAAAGAGGGGTTCCAGTGCAATCTCTGTCATATGACCAAGATGTGTCTGTGGAAGCTGGAGATGACGATAAACTTCAGGTGGATGAAGAAACGGACATGGAAGGTTCAGATACTGATGGAGAAAAAGGAAGTATGCTTTTTGAAAGCTCCCAAGCTGCCAAACAGTTCTTGGAGGAACTGGAAAGAGGTGCTGGTTCTCGATCTGGTGCTGAAAGTTCTCATGATCATCCACAGAGAATCGATGGTCAGATTGTCACCGACTCTGATGAAGAAGTCGACACCGATGAGGACGGTGATGGTAAGGAGTTATTTGATTCGGCTGCTTTGGCTGCTCTGCTAAAAGCTGCAACAGGTGCTGATACAGATGGAGGAAACATCACTATAACCTCCCAAGATGGTTCGAGGCTATTCTCTGTCGAGCGTCCTGCTGGGTTGGGGTCCTCTCTTAGGTCAGTGAAACCTGTCTCCCGACCAAACCGTTCTAGTCTTTTTACTTCTGATCTGACTCCTGTGGAGTCTGACAACAATTTGACTGAAGAAGAAAAGAAGAAACTAGAGAAGATTCAGCAGTTGAGGGTCAAATTCCTAAGGCTTGTTCAAAGGGTAGGTTATTCTCCGGAAGATTCACTGGCAGCTCAAGTTCTGTACAGGTTGGCGCTTGTTGCTGGGAGGCAAGCTGGTCAATCATTTAGCCTCGACTCAGCGAAAAAGACGGCCTCTGAACTTGAACTGGAAAAGAAAGATGATTTGAACTTCTCTTTGAACATATTGGTTCTCGGAAAAGCTGGAGTGGGCAAAAGTGCAACCATTAACTCTCTTCTTGGTGAGGATAAGGCAATGATCCATGCGTTTGAACCCGCCACAACAGCAGTGAAAGATATAACTGGAACAGTTCATGGAGTTAAGATCAGGGTCTTTGACACTCCTGGTTTAAAATCATCTGTTATGGAACAAAATGAAAACCGTAGAATCTTCTCTTCTATAAAGAAGTTCACCAAGAAATGCCCGCCAGATATCGTACTTTATGTTGATCGACTTGACACCCAAACGAGAGACCTCAATGATTTACCATTGCTAAAATCAATCACCAGTGCCCTTGGCCCATCAATCTGGCGAAGTGCTGTTGTCACTCTTACCCATGGTGCTTCTGCTCCACCAGATGGACCATCTGGTTCTCCACTTAGTTATGAGGTGTTTGTTGCTCAGCGTTCCCACGTTGTTCAGCAATCTATCGGACAGGCCGTAGGTGATTTGCGGCTAATGAATCCAAGTCTGATGAACCCAGTTTCCCTTGTGGAGAATCACCCATCGTGTCGGAAGAATCGAGATGGTGAGAAGGTGCTCCCAAATGGCCAAACCTGGAGACCTCAATTGCTATTGTTGTGCTTCTCCATGAAGATATTAGCAGAAGCAAGTTCTCTCTCAAAACCTCAAGACCCATTCGATCACCGCAAGCTGTTTGGTTTCCGTGTCCGCTCGCCTCCACTTCCATACCTGTTATCCTGGTTGTTGCAGTCTCGCACACACCCCAAACTCTCCTCTGATCAGGGTCTGGAGAATGGTGATTCTGATGTTGATATGGCTTATTCATCTGATTCTGACGAAGAAGATGAAGAGGATGAGTATGACCAGCTTCCTCCGTTTAAGCCGCTCAGGAAATCTCAAATTGCTAAGCTTAGCAAGGAACAGAGAAAAGCATATTTTGAGGAGTATGATTACAGGGTGAAACTTCTGCAGAAGAAACAGTGGAGAGAGGAGCTGAAAAGAATGAGAGAGATTAAGAAGAAAGGAAAGGTTTCTCCTGATGAGTACGATTATATGGGAGAGGATGCTGATCCAGAGGATGGAAGTCCAGCTGCCGTGCCTGTTCCTTTGCATGATATGGCTCTTCCACCGTCCTTCGACAGTGACAATCCTGCTTACAGGTATGATCTTCTTGAGGGCATGTTGGCATGGATAGAAAAGATTGCAGGAAGAGAAGAAGTGATATTTTTGGCTGCGGAAGTATTGCGTGCATAAGTATAGTCTTTACATTTTCATTTTTATGTTGAATGTCTGTTAAGCCTAAACATGCAAAACTTTTTGCCTCAAATGATGTCTTACAATGTTAACGCTCTAAATTTTTGGCCCTAAAATAGTCTCTCTTCGCAGGTACCGCTTTCTGGAGCCAACTTCACAGTTCATAGCAAGGCCTGTTCTGGACACACATGGTTGGGATCATGATTGTGGTTATGATGGGGTAAACCTCGAGCAGAGTCTAGCTATCGCCAGTCGATTCCCTGGAGCAGTTGCACTGCAGATCACCAAAGACAAGAAAGAATTCAACATCCACTTGGATTCTTCACTTGCCGCAAAGCACGGCGACAATGGGTCAACCATGGCAGGTTTCGACATCCAAAATATTGGCAAACAACTTGCCTACATTGTCCGTGGGGACACTAAATTCAAGAACTTTAAAAAGAACAAGACTGCTGCTGGCTTTTCTGTTACGTTTTTAGGCGAGAACATAGCCACTGGTTTTAAAGTTGAGGACCAAATTTCCCTTGGAAAGCGTGTGATGCTGGTGGGTAGCGCTGGAACTGTTAGATCCAACAGCGATGCGGCATATGGAGCCAATCTCGAAGTGCGGCTCAGGGAGGCAGACTTCCCTGTTGGCCAGGATCAGTCTTCTATGAGCTTGTCCCTTGTGAAGTGGAGAGGGGATCTTGCGTTAGGTGCTAATTTGCAGTCTCAGTTTTCTGTTGGACGAAGTTCTAAGATTGCGGTACGTGCTGGATTAAACAACAAGCTAAGTGGACAAATCACGGTTCGTACCAGCAGCTCCGAGCAGCTTCAGATTGCACTCGTGGGTATCATTCCCATCGTGACAGCCATCTATAAGAGCCTCCGCCCTGGGGTTAGTGAGACGTACTCAATTTACTAGCCCACTTTTGAAATGCCATCCCTGGGCCTTAATTTTGCAGCTCATTTGTTGGGTCTTATGTTCTTTTTTTACTTGGAACTCTCCCTGCTCTGTTCATTTTATATTACTTGATAGATTATATCAAGTATGAGATGGATTATTGAGGAAAATCGAATAATATCGTCGTCTGCTCTCAAAGATTTTCCAATTAGACGCAGTGAATTTCATATCCTTCTGAAAACATCTGGGTGATCGAATAGCGGGGTATTGTCATCTTGTGCATGTCAAGGAACTGGCTTCTTGGTTAGTGGCTGGCCTCAGATTGTCCCTTTGCTAAAATTACATGCCCAATAGTGTCTATGCCGCAATAGATTTCGGTAGGGTCGAAGTTGCCATACGAACACTTGCACAAAGTCTGTACAAAGAACGCATGAGTTACATCTAACACGAAATTCTCGTGGTCGATGGTGCCTATGGTTTCTTTAATCGTGTTTGGATGGCATATGCTCCAGGCTTGCTGTATATTTGCTCTGTGGAATGGTTCATTGTCTTAACTGTGACTGCTAAAGTCATTCTTCTTGCCCAGCGGCAGTTGTTTTGTGAAGGGATATTGCTACTGGTGATCTGTGGAATCTTACTTGAAATCAACGTTGTCCAGCTACTCTTTTTTTCAAGACAAAAAAGGGTCTCCGGTCGCCTTTCGTTTGTTCCGGTGATGAATTTTCCCAATAGATCACATTGTTAGTCGCCTCGACGAAGCCAGTATCACCAACTCTGGGCTGCATCGCAGCTCGATGCTGTGCACGATCGCACGGGGTGCACGTCCCCACATCGTGCTGTGTGGTCATGAGCTTTTGTGAGGATTTCGAAGATGCTCTGTTCGAATTTTTCCAAAATCTTCTGCATTGCTAAGCCGCATCGTGCCGCAAAAGGAAAAGATGCGACTTGTGAGAATACCGTTAAAGTATACGGACAGTTTGTCGAAGAGTAAAAAAAACAACAGTAGATGGGACGATTTTGAAGATCAAATAAGAACACGATGACTGCCGTAGATATAAAGAAGAAAAGTGAAAGTTTGCGTAGTACTTATTGACCCCTGAAACTTTCCAAATTTCAAACTTATAGGTTTTTTTTTCTCCGTTTATTTTCATAAAAAAGGGGGAAAATTTAACAAAATTCATCGAGTGTTCACGAGGCAATGTAGCGTTTGAAGCTTCAGGGGGTAAATACGTAGTAATCCAAAGTTTACTGGGTGTGGTGTAATTTCTCCTTTTTATTCAAAGTTTACGGGATGTAGCCTTAAAACTTATCATGAAAGTGCAATTAAGTTTTAAAAATTTCAAAAAAGTATAATAAAATCTTAAAATTTGTCAAATTGATCTAATAAAGTATTTTTTTTTTTATAACCCGGAAATCCCAAGCACGGCCGATAATGGGGGAGTAAACCCCGAGGGCACGCGTCTACCACACACACACGCCACCGGTTAAGTCACCTGCATGGATTCGGATTCAACACTTAACCTTTTGGCGAGAGAGGAAGAGTGCGTGTTTAACAAAGATCACCCGACGGGTGGTAATAAAGTATTTTCATTGATTGCACTTTTTAAAAGTTTTATGACTCGATTGCACTTTGATGACAAGTTTTATGATTTAATTGCACATTTTGAAAGTTTTAGCCTTCAATTGCATTTTCGTGATAAGTTTTATGATTTTTAGTGCACTTATCTTTTGAAAACAATGACATTCTTCCTATTGAGAAGTCGTGTGTAATCACATAAATAATAAAAATGGACGAAGAGTTAAACAACTATAACGAAACAATACTCGAGGAAAGTGCCGCATATCGTTCTTTAAGTTTAGAAAGCTCTTTGTCCCGAGCGAAACGAGTCATCCTTTCAAGTTCAGCTGTCATTTGAAATTTCGGTATCATCCAAAAAGGGAAAAAAATGATACTCACAACTACTCAGGGTCATATTCATTGTCAGCTGGGTAACTTTTATTATCGACTACTAAATTTTATCGATTTTTCCATCATGAATTTGATTTAAAAAAAAACAAACTTTATTAGTTTTTGCCTTGACCAAGATCCAACTCACATTGATGCATTAATGTGATCGAAATCAAAATTCAGCGGCTGAAATTTAGTTATTTACCTAACTATAACTCCTCCTCCCATGATGCCTTGTTAACAAACGAACAACACTCTGACCCAAAAAAAAAAAAAAACGAACGAACGAGCGAACGGACAACGCAAATCGGGTCAGGAAAGCCAACCCGTTTCATCTGTGCTCGGGTAACGGCGAAGCGGCGGCGAAACCGATCCCCAGACGGCGGCGACGGAAATGGACGGCGGCGACGACGCGGCGGCGCTTCTCAAGCGAGCGTTCGGCGAATCGTCCGACGAAGAAGGCGGTCAGCTCGGCGGGCCCGAGGCTCGCGACGGGCGCGAGCTGGAGGTGCCTCCGTCGCGTCCGTCTCCTCGGCCGACGCCGCGCCAGGGCCCTACCTGGGCGCCGGTCGGGGAGATCGACGGGCTGTGGCTGTGCGGCGGCTTCCTCTCCCCGGAACAGCAGCACTCTCTGCTCTCTGCGGTCGAGGAAGGTGCGTCCCGTTCTCGTAATCGCGAGGTTCGTTTTTTGGTTCGTTCGCCGGAGGTAGTGGAACAAGGATCGGGAGCGGCGTTTTCGCTGATGCGTGTGTTCTGTGCTGTGCCTTCTTCTTGTAGAGGGATGGTTCATCGAAGCTTCGCATAACCAGGTAATGCATCGCCCCCCGCCGGCGATCAATAAGCACTTGTGGTTGTGCGTGCCTCAAGGAGTGATGAAATTATGCCGCTCGGTTGATAGGTGCAGCCATGCGTGGCGTCGCTGCTAAATTTTGTGCGTCCTCAGTCGTGCCGGCGACCGGCTTCTTCCCCGACCGGCGGCGATGTGAGTGTTGCCGGCTTCGGTTTTCGCTTAGCTTGAATGGGCGATGTAGGTGGACCGTCTGTCATGGGATTTCTCCTGAAATCCATGTTTAGATCAGGCTTGTCCCCGCGTCGCGTGAGAGCAGATTCTTCATTTGATTTAACCTCTGTGACTTGATGTGTAGCAAGAGAAGGTTGAGTATGTGTTGAACACTGGTAACAAGTCATGTGATCGCGTGTTATCTAGGCTGCTAATGTTGTGATTTTAGATCGATGAATGCAGTTATGTTAGTCTGTACATTTGCGATCGCTGCAAATGTTACGAGTGAGTGTCGTGCGCTAATGTGTATGCACATCTAGATTTCTGAGTTTATTGGGGAGATGATACGAGTTTGCTTGAGATGATTTACTCTTTGCGGCTTGCTGGGAGACGGATAACTCTTACTGTCTTTTAGACTTGGGTGCATTGATTTTTGAGAGATTGACGGTCCTCTCGTAGCTGGGAACAATTTCTTAGCGGCATTCCTTTCTGTCGTGCGCACTTTCTTGTCGGCTCCATAATTAAATGACGGAAATGCAGGTTGAATAGCTCAAGTTACTGAAAACTACGTGCAGGGCGTTCGCATTCCGTTAGCACCATGGCAGCGCAAAATAGCTTCTGGCCGTGATTAGCCTTGTACTGAATTGGTATCATCCTGTATTTTGTCTCTGCAGGCCATGAGGTTTGGGAGTCTTCCAGCATGGGCAACTGAGCTTTCTAATTCTATTCGCGAGGCGGTGTTGCTAGGGGACTTTGATCCAGAGTTCGAGTCGTCGAATGCAGATGCATATGAGGATTGTTCTCTCTTTCCTATCCTGCCATTGGAATTACTGGGGAGAGAGCCTCTCTTTGATCAACTTATCGTGAACTTATACCGACCGGGCGAGGTAAGATATTGTTTAGTACTTCATACGATTCATCCCGTTGCAGTATTAAAAAGGTTTTATCTTGAAACAATACTCGAGCAGCGATGCTTTTGCTTTGTCCGAGTGCATCGATATTTAAACTTTTCAAGAATAAAGTTTCCGATCGCTGTTAATTGCCTCCTCAACCATGCATCTTCTTGGTCACTCTGATAAATTGCTTGATATCTTGTGTTGGAAGGGATTGTATGCCTTGACTCGTGTTATGTACTTGTTTAACTTTCAAATGCTTTTTGTCCATGTCTAAGCCATTTTCTACAATGGTTCCTTTACTAGGTGATTTGTGCTCGCAGGGTATTTGTGCACATGTTGATCTAATGCGCTTTGGCGATGGAATTGCCATCGTATCCCTCGAGTCTCCATGCATCATGCACTTCACCCGGGCCGGAGATACGTGCAACGCCGGCAGCGAAGGGGAAAACGAGCAGCCAATGTCTAAAGTACCGGTCTATCTGGCTCCCGGTTCCTTAGTTATCATGTCGGGAGAAGCTCGCTACCTCTGGAAACACGAGATAAATCGCAAACCGGGATTTCAGGTATGGCAAGGGCAGGAGCTAGATCAGAGGAGAAGAATTTCTATTACACTGAGAAAGCTTTCCATTGCCGAGTAGCAGCGTATTAGCTCATCTCAGGAAAGAAGTTTCGTCTTCGTGGAGGGTTTTTGTTGATGGACTCGATCACAGAACTACGAGGGGGGATGATAGACACCGAGATTGATCGACACAAACATTCCTCTGCTATTGTCAAATTTGTTAAAGAGAGCAGCTTTGTCATTTTTGGGAACTTGTTTGCCTCCTGGCTTTTCTGAGTGAGTTCTTTCGAAGCTGTAAATCAGAAAGAACGTGGCACGGCAGTTTCCCTCTCTCTTTGTGAAATGACTATCGACATTTTAGGCCACTATCTTCACTTTCAGTCCGGTACGCCATGCATTTGCTGGGGAACTTTCTACGTTTTGCTTCCTGGGTTACTCTTGCACTCTTCACTTTTTGGTTGGCTTCAAATTCCCAATACTTTGCGGATTGAATATCGCCGGGCGTTCGTGATAATAGCGTCGCGAGATGCGATGGGCAAACGCTAATGCAGCACAAGAATGAAGTTCCTAGATATAGAATTTGAGAGGAATTGTAGAATCTGTTGGTTCTGAAATGAAGTGTCTATCCCACGAGATCATCAGTTTTCTTCCCACTTTGTGAAATTGAAGGCGTGATAGTTCACATTTCACTGGATCAAAGTACCTATGGATACAATGATCAGACCGCGACCACAGAATTTAGAAAAGGGTATTGTTTCAAAATGGCCAAATGGCCGAGGACGATACAACAAACCCAAAGTAACGATGCCAACATACGCAAATCGTCTCCTCAAGGGGACGAGACATGAAACCTCGAAACATATATGTACATCAAGGCACTCTCAACAAGATTCATCCACAAGAGACAACTCACCGTTCTATACCAGCGCACGAAACGAAAGAGACCCTAGAACGCAAATTATAAGCCCGATGCTACCACGTAACATGGCGACCCTATCATCGCTTTCAATCACATGGATACGAGCTTGAGATTCACGACGGACAAGAGGCCCGCCCATGCAAAGCATATCTTCACCAGATCCCCCGCGATCGGGTTCACCTCCCCGAACGTCTTGTAGCAACCCACCATCGCCGCGACCATCCCCGCCGCCACCGCCAGCCCCACCCGGCCCGCCCCGAGCCCGAACACAACAGGGCCCCACGCCAGGGCGAGCCCGAGCTGGGCCAGGTACAGCGACAGCGCCACGGGCCTGCGGTGGAAGCCGCCCTCAGCCCACACGAGCCACGCCGAGAGGCCCATCAGGAGGCTGGAGACGGCGCACAGCGTGTGGAGGATCCAGAGGGGTGGGACGAACGGCCTCTCCGGGTCGGCGGCGGCGGCGGAGGCGGCGCCGAGAGAGCCGAAGAAGTAGATATCGATGAGGGTGAGGGAGAGCGGGAGGGAGACGGCGAGGGCTAGGGAGCGGAGGCCACGCTTCGCCACGGTGCGCCTGTCGGGGCGCCTCAGCCTGACCTTGGTAGTCGTGGCGGCGTCGGCGTCGGCGTCGGCCGGGGAGGCGTCGTGCGGTTTGGTGCGTTGTTTGAGGTCCTGGGAAGCCATCGGAGACGGGGTTAAGGCAAAGAGGCCAAGAGAAGAAACAACGTCGAGTATGGATGGAAGGGGGGAGGGAGTTGAGGTGATGGGCTCTGGGAATCGAGAGGGGCACCGTTTTTATCTGTCGAACGGGTAATGGTGGTGATCTCTGGAACGTGGGGATGGAGGTTTGGGGTGGCGAGGCTGCCGAAGGAGGGGAGGACGCGTGGGTGGTGGGAGGCGGCGGGAGAGCGGGACAAAGCGACGTACACTTGGCGCCGAAGGAGGGGAGGTGGTGAGGCTACGCGACGGTATAGTTGGGGATTGAGATTGGCACTTGTGTTGATGAGTAAAATGCTAGGCAGTTGACTTATAACGTCGGATAATTATCGCAAATAGTTGTTGAATTTTAGTTCAATGCGCGAAATTGAATATTTTGATAAAGTATGAGGACTAAATTGAACATATACTATAAGTCAATGAATCGCACCGAATCAATTAAAAGTTCATGGATCATAGTACATATTGGGCTAAAGTCCATGAACCAATTGTGTCGTTTTCCCTATATAAAATGATGGATAGGGTGCTTGAGCTTTCGGATATAAGATCATTAGGTCCCGTTTGTTTCGCGGAAAACATCTTCCTCATCTTTCGGCATTTGGATTTCTTGGGAAAATGAGTTAGCGAAAAATGTTATCCTAGTCAATGGTAAATATATGTTTAAATTAAGGATTGAAAAATATTTTTCCAAACATGATGATATCGACTCCTGAACTAGAAAATCCGCGTTTGGGCACAAGAATTCCAAAGCTTTTTCCTAGGCCCTTGGCAACAAACCCAGGTCTAGAGCCGGGGGTCGGGCCCACTGGGGTCTATTGAGGCCAAGCTCGAGTTCAGAATCCCATTGCTCGGGCTTGGATCCACAAAGGTTGGGCTCGAGACACCAGCTGCGATAGTTGGGCCTAAGACTCCAGTATTGTTGCTGGACTCCTTGACGCCTCAGCTTGAGTTTACAAGGGTGGGGCCTAAGACTCTGATGCTCACGACCAAGTCCTTGGTGCCCGAGTATGGGTCCATTGAGGCCAGGCCCAGGTCCATAGAGCCCATGCCCGAGCCCCTGTGCTCGGGACCGAATCCATCAAGGCGGGGCTCTTGACCTTGCCACTAGTGCCTAGGTCCCAGATGCCTAGGCTCATGTCCATCGAGGCTGTACCCATGTTTATCGAGACTGGGCTCGAGTTCATTGAGGCTAGGCTCGAGTCCCTAGCGTCTATATCTGTGTCCCCATGACGGGGGCCAAGTGTATCGAGGCCGAGTGCGTGACCTCGGTGCTTGCGCCTGGGTCCACCGAGACTAGGTTCAGGACCCCAATGCTTGCGCCTGTCCCATTGAGGCCGGCCTTGGGACTCTGGTGCTCGTGGTCGAGTCCTTGACACCCACGCTCATGACGTCAAAGCTTGTGCCCGGGTCTTGAGACTAGACTCGAGATTGATGCCTGTGCTCGGGTTAAGGTCCATCGAGGCCAAATCGGGGAGGCCTTGGTGCCTAGACTTAATTTTTCCAGTTGCTCATGCGTAAGTTACTAGCGCTCCAATAGAATTTGTCTATTTAGGAAAATTAAATTAGATTTTCTAACCAAAATGACGCAAAAATATTTTCCAGTTTATTTCCATGTTTTAGCAAAACATTAGAAAATATCGTCAATTTCCTGGAAAATAACTCGTTGGAAAAGATTTTCCACAAATGTTACATTTCCCACAAAATAGGCTAAAGTGTTTGCTCGAAATATAAATATTTTAAATTAAAAAGGGAAAAATCTAAATAAAAGCTTAAAATGTTCATATTTCTCAAATAAGAGCTTGAAGTGCATCTTGTTCCAAATAAATATCTTAAGTGCTCTTATATATTTCTCGAGTAATGTCCTGAAATAAACCTTGTTTTGAATAAAAACCTAAAGCGATCATGTCAATCTCAAGGAATGGCGCGACGAACGCCCGTCGCACGTCGGCCGCCGGGAACAGCAAGTTAGAACGGTCTTGTCGTGCCTGATTCCCCATCTCTTGAGTCAAAAACATCAACGGCCGGATCATGCAGTCCCATTTTAGATCCGACGGTCCACAGCTTGCGGAGGCGCAACCAGTTCTTCCCGTGCTCCCGCTACGGCCATTGCCGATGATCGATCAGCAAGCACAGCAGCGAACAAAGAAACTGAGACAGAGGGAGAGAGAGAGAGAATTCGAGGAGAAGCTAGGGACGCCATGGCTGCTCCTTCCCCGACGACCGAGCTCGAATCGCGCCAATCCGAGCGAGATTCCTCGTCTCCCATCAAGCTCCTCAGGAATCGCAAAGCCGCCTTCGCCTCGGCGTTGCTCCTCGCGGACGCTGTCCTGGTTTCTCTCGTCATCGCCTATGTCCCCTGTAACACCCCCTCTGTCTCTGTCTCTCTCTATAATTGGTCCTGTTCCTGACTGTCGTCGCTGTTCGGCTTGCTTTCAGACACCAAGATCGATTGGGACGCTTACATGTCTCAGGTGCGTTGCTCGTTCCCGAGTTGGATGCCATCAAGGTGTCCCTTTTTGTCCGAATCAAGCTCCTGGGTCGTTGTATTTTCCTCGTAAAGGTTCGTGCTTTTGGGCCGCCGTTGCTTTTGATTTCGCAGTTCCGGTTGATTTCGCGTGTTGCAGGTGAGTGGGTTTCTTGGGGGAGAAAGGGATTACGGTAACTTGAAAGGCGACACGGGTCCCCTGGTCTATCCAGCCGGGTTCCTCTATGTCTACTCTGCTATTCAGTTTCTCACCGGCGGCGAGGTGTATCCAGCTCAGGTATGTTTTAGCGCATTCGATGTTGGGTTTGGACGCGAGCGTGATCCGTGACGATTATGAGCAATGGCGTGCATAGTGGTGTTTTGCTGTAATTGCTGCTTTGTTTTTGTGTGTTGTGGGAGACTTATCGCTTTCTACATTATTGATGGTTTTCTTGATTCTTCGACTCCTGCAGATTTTGTTTGGCATTCTGTACATCATTAATCTGGGGATCGTGTTCTTCATTTATGTGAAGACAGATGTGGTAAGTGGTTTAATTTTTGCACGTAAAAAGGATGGTTATTTCATTATGCGCGCGTTTGTCAATGTGACTTGGCTTTGTTCCGATATCTCCTTCACTGCTCATCCTTGTTTGAGATGCCAATTATGGTGCTGGCACTTTGCATGGTGCATAAATAAGTTGCTCTGTACCATATTACTTGATAACTAACAGCTTTGTACAATCTTATTCTAGTTGTATTTTCCTCATATATAGTAAAGAGAGTTTTTCTTTCTCCCTGCTTACTCTATTCGATGTACTTCATTACCTTGTTCAATCTGATATGTATAGTACTTAAACTGTTCAGATACTGTGGGGATGAATGTAGAGACTTTTTATTGGATCCTTTCTTTTTGAATTTCAAAAGACAGATGCTTCTTTGATTGAATCTGCTCACAACGCAATAAGCTTTTTACCATTCCTTTCCCTCCCTTCTGATTAAGTTTCAGCAATGTCATTGATCTCCACTGTCTAAAAACTATGGCAGCTCCCATGGTGGGCTCTGAGCTTGCTTTGTCTGTCAAAGAGGGTGCACTCCATCTTTGTTCTCCGTCTCTTTAATGACTGTTTTGCTACGATGCTTCTCCATACTTCTATGGTTGCCCTACTTAGCCAAAAGTGGCATGTTGGGTTGATTATCTTCAGGTAGTGTTTCCACTTAAAACTCCTTTTCCTTGTGCTTCCTATTATTAGTGTTTTTCTTCAAATAATTGGTACTCCTTTGATCTCTGCAGTACTGCCGTTTCTATAAAAATGAATATCCTCCTTTATGCTCCGCCATTGCTTCTTCTAATGCTGAAGGTACATGGTTTTTATTCTCTGCAAGTCTTGAATTTGTGCCAAATGTACTTATTGCAAATTTGAGCATGGTTTATAATCCCTGACACGCATCTTCTGCAGGCCATGGATATTTTTGGGGTTGTGTCAGCTTTAGCCTGTGCAGCGCTTGTGCAGGTAGTTGACCTTATGGCCCTTGACGTTCCTTCTTCTCTATATCCATTTAGATATCCTTCTTTAGATTCGTTCGAATGAAAATTGAGTACGCATAGCACAAAAAGGGCTTTTTCTTGGGAATGTGATGTATCAATCATTTGATTTTTGTCATGCATAGGTGAGTGGAGCTCCATCTGTGACTAATGTTGCTGGGCGTCCGATATGATCATTATGCTTACTGGTTCACTAATGCACAATTCTCCAGATATTGTTGGGGCTTCCATTTCTCTTATCCTATCCGGTTGCATATATATCTGGGGCCTTCAATCTTGGTCGCATATTCATCCACTTTTGGTATACTTCTCTGCGATCTTTAAATGTCAAAGTAGATAAGACTATGGTCACTAGGTGGAAAAGCTTTTTCATTTTTCTCTCATAAGTAGTATTCTCAGGTTCATGCATAGGAGTTTAATGAACAGATCATGTTGCAAGTGAAAACATCTGGTATAATAGTGCATGCAGCCGTCCATTAAGCTACCAAAAAAGTAGTTCACTGTTGTTTGTAGGATTCAACCTTTTTTACAATGAAATATATGGCACCTATCAAAGACATTTTATGCTGAATTTGGTAGACATTTTCGGGACTTCTTATGCTATGGCAAGTCAACTTTATTCCGCTTAATGCATCTTGGACATAATAATCATCTTGAGATATGTTTCACATTGTAATTCAACTTGGCAAAAGCTAGGATGAAAGAATCTTTTGAAACCTAATTTTCAATGCACGTTTGAAATGCAGAAGACATTGAGATAGCGCTACATTAATACAAGCAAAGCAATTGTGGCACCATCCTTTTTTATAAGTCGCTTGGATTTAACTCATATAAGAATGATTGCTGAATGCAAGTTGAAAATTGACTTTATTTACCTTCAGGTCTGTTAACTTCAAGTTTGTTCCTGAGCCAGTTTTTGTATCGAAAGGATTTGCAGTCTCCTTGCTGGTTGTTCACCTGGTGTTGCTCTTCTCATTTGCGCATTATAGATGGTGCAAGTAAGTGTTAATATCACTCAAGTTGCTATTTTAGGCTATGAATTTGAGTGCAAATGTTGTTGGTTTGCTAAAGATAGCTTTCCAAGTCTTGATCATTTCAGTCTCTTCATGCAAATTCTGTTTGCATGTGTGCACTAGTTACTTTTCGTGCACTACTTTTGGAGCAGTACTTGTTGCATTCTCATTTTACATCTGGCATCTAATGGAGATAATGTCTTTAATTGATAGTAGGTTGGTTGACTTATGTTGTTTCTTGCTTATCTTGTCTGCATGATTTATACTTTCTTTCTTTTCTGCTGATTGACACAGCTTTTACGAAATTGTGTTTAATCTACAGGCATGAAGGAGGGCTTCTTAACTTCTTGCATTCAAAGTTTCTCTTCTTGAAGCTCAAGTTCTCTCTCTTAAGTTCCTTCTCACGACGAAATTCTCAAAGTATCTGCACATCGTCCAAAGTTATCAGCCAAGAGCGTAAGCAAAATATGACTTTTTCCCCTCAATTAGCATCTTTTATAGTTGAATACTACTAATATTTCTCAATTGCATGATTCAGATATTGTGACGACTATGTTTGCTGGGAATTTCGTTGGCATTGTTTGTGCACGTTCATTGCATTATCAGTTCTACTCATGGTAAGTCTGTTTGTGTATGCTTGATAGCTACTCCACTCGTATCTCCAAATACTGTCTATCTGACATGCTTTTACAGCTGTTGCTTGTGAGTTGCAATTGGATCTGGTATACCATGTATACTTTGCATGGTATGTAGGGCTGTGAGCGGCTGAGTCAAGCGGGCTTTTACCCAAAAATCGACCAAGCCCGAACATCTCAGGCCTTATACTTTTGGTCCAAGGGCCTGGCCCGAACTGAAGCTATGTGATTTGGCCTGGACAGAATAGGATTGCATCATTTTGGGCAGGTCCAGGCCAAAGCCCAGATTGCGAATGTTGATTTTTTTTTCATGTGAATAGTTGTTAACAGTACATCTTCAACTGGGAAAATAAAGAACTTGAAAAGACAAGCACTTGCAGTACACAAGTCATCAAATAAAACAAGACTGTGAGATTCATGAAGTAGCTCGCTTGAGCATGAGCCTCCAGGCAGAGGAGGCAGAAAATATATTCACAAGATTTTTTAAAAAAAAAGTGGGGGAAACAATTCTAAAAGAAGTCACAGCAACCTGTGATTTGAGAGTGAAGCCATGAATGAAGTGCGGTGGCCATCCCAAATCCTACTGCCTCAGCTTGTAGTGGCGTGAACAAGAGAAAGGAAAATGTGACGAGAGAGAGAGAGAGAGAGAGAGAGAGAGAGGGGGGGGGCGAGAAGTACAGCGAGTTGTGTAGGGCTGCTGTACTCGCTGTGCGTGCAGTGGCGGCTCGAAGGTGGAGAACCTGGGGAAGGAGAGAGAGTGTTTCATGCATTAGGGTTTAGAAATATATGTTTTTTTATGTATTAAATATACCTCAGGCGGTCCAGGCCACAAGTACCTAAAGCCCGAAAGAACAGTTCAATATAAATAAAATTTAGGCCCTGTGGCCCAGCCCGGGTTTTGGGTCAACGGGTTATCTTGCTCAGCCCTAATGGTACGTACTTGTTTGTTGAATTGGTGTTATGTTAAATAATAAAGGGAATGTATTAGACCATGGCTTCTTAATCAATGTGATCATCTTCTTTTCTTCTTTTGGTAAGGGCCAGCTGCCAGATAGATGCTCAACTGTTAGTTGGTTTATGTGTATCTACAGGATACATCAATTGATACTGTGTTTATGAGTGATATTATGCATTTCTTTTGTGCTTAAGCGCTTCTTTATATCACAAACACAAGAGACATGAACAACCAATCGAGCATGCAAACCCATACAAGCAGGCACTCATGGATAGAATGTTGTGGCATCTTGATCTGCCTTTCCTTTGCTCCTTATGCATTCACATCATGTTCTTTGAATTCTTTCATTGTCTATCTTACCATCACCATTATTACTGTTGCTCCTATTGCCATTGCTGGAGTTAGTACACTCCACCTGTTTGGTGTTAAAGTAACTGATTCTGCTGTTTTGTGTTGAATAATTGACGATTTGGAGGATACGCCATGCACGTCTTCTGTTCCATTTGTAGATGATCTTTTTGGTTGAATGTCTGTGGCTGTTGCATTAGTTTCTAATCTGTATCTCTTGGTACAGGTACTTTTACAGCTTACCTTATCTACTTTGGAGAACTCCTTTTCCAACCCTTTTACGGTAACCTAGTGTTTTAATGTTTAAGTCAGTAACTTCTATACATACAACTGTTTTGAAGAACAAACGAGTTTCTGTTGCAGGATAATATTGCTTGTAGGAGCGGAGGTATGCTGGAACATCTATCCATCAAACATCATTTCATCCGTGCTGCTTCTCTGTCTCCACTTAATTATATTGTGGGGCCTTTGGTGTGCTCCACCGGAATATCCTTATGTTAAGGCTGAATCATCAAGTGGAAAGAAAGAAGAATGAAAAACTTCCGATGCCCGTTTCGCTGATCCTCTCGATTGTTACAGCTTCAAGCTTCTTTTGTCGACATTCATCTGTACTAACAGCATGAATAGGAAACACGAGTAACAACAGTTTTGACATTATCTTGCGGATTTTTCCTTTAAACGAGTGTACGTTGCATTACTGTCATTAAGACTTGAAAGATAGGCGATTTAATATCATCCTGCTCGTTGGGATTAGCAGCCTCCTTACATGCTATGTTACTCTAAGCAACACTGCGAGCTATCGATCCTGTAGTTTCTCTTATTGATTTTTTCGGTTGACATTGGTGTTTCGATCCCTTGAAGCAACCAGGGAAACCCGTTGGGACATTTTGCCACCTGGTAATTGTCCAAAGAGAGGTCACTAAGGCTGCCTTGAGGGATTTGCCATAGGTGCGCTTCCGATCCTTGCCCATAATTGCACGCATTATGGCGCTTTTTGTTTCTTTTGCTTTTTCCAATGTCTCAGTTTAGTGTCTTAACCAAATAGGCAAGCCTACCGGATTTCTCATATTTGGATGTTCAGTTGTTAACAAGAGCAGAAGCTTCCAGCTTTGATCTTTTTGGTAGGGTGAAACATAAGCTCGAAAATGATGCTAATCTTGGAATTATTCAACCTGGCCTCGTTCGAAGTGGATCAGGAGAAAGAAAAAAGTTCCTGCGTCCTTTAATTTGCGGAAAAATCATCATAGTATTAGCTCTATATTCAAGCTTATTATCCTGGAAAAGCTTCATTGTGTTTCGCTACATCGTCGTGGTTAGAGGCCTTAGCCCTTAGGGCCAATAAAAAGTTATGACACTTGACGAACTCCAAACGCAGTTTTGTATGGCAAAGGATGAGAATATGAATATGTAGACGATTCTTTTCACCCGTTGGATGCAATTATAAACTGTCACCTGGAACTTCCAACCAAATGCATGTCGTCAGAGATACTTTAGTAGCTCAAGATTGCCGTTTCTAATGCTTTTGAGATACTTTAGCTTCCCTTTACCAGGATAAACTCGATAGAACATAACTAGAAAGAGTTCATATGCAGGAGGCAGAAAGCAGAGACAAGAAGATGGAGGAGGAGGAGGAGCAAATCAAAGTTATAGCTTCTTTACATGATTGTACCATGTCATCTTAGTCATGAACATGTCCATACCACAAGCACAAGGAAACGGCGAGAAGCACATAGGATTACATATACAGTCGCTTCACTTTTCTCAGCTACGACACTGAGTAATAACGCTGCAGGGACGGTTGTACGGATTCGCCTCGGCGCCGGGCCTGCAGTTGTAGTAGGACGCTCCCCTCAGGGAGCACGGCACGGTGCCCGGCTGCAGCGCCCCGTAGCTGATGTGCGTCTTCGCGGTCGCCAGGATCCGCCTGTTGATCTCGGAATCCATCTCGAACTCATCCTTGGCCAGGCACTCGGCTATCGGGCCCCGGCACCCCGGAGCCCTTGTCGGGGCCAGCAGCATCCAGCTCAGCTCGTGGTCCCTGCCCACATCGGCTGCGATTGAGGAGATGAGGAGGATTGCGATCGATAGGTAGAAAAAGAGGATTGAAGTGGAGGCATCGGCCATTTCTCAGGTACTGATGTTTTAGAGCCTTCTGCCGTTGTTGACGTACATGGCATTGCGTTTCTTTATAAGAAGAGTGAAGGTGCAAACGAAGCGGGATGAACGTTTGGTTTGAAGGGCTTTTTCCATAAATATAGTGAGTGCTAGTTTTTTATTTTGGTCAAATAGTGAGTGCTAGTAAAACAATTTGGAAGATCTATATGGAATTTAGCAAATGTCAGCACAATGACAACAAAAAATATTAAATTGTTACAAAAGCAATAAAAAAATTACTACCCACCTTAGGATTGATCTAATACAAAGGCCGTTTTCATACTTTCGGCTTAGGAACCGATGGCTATGAGTTTGATTTTTGCCTGGAGAATTCAGATTTTTGTGAGGATCATGGCAATGGGGTGCTGTGCTAATTCCCCTCTAGGTAGTTGGCTAATTACGATAGTAACCCCATATTATTTTAAAAGACTACCTATCAAATTCATTTGAAAGTCATTAGTTATTACTAAGTAAAATTTAAAAAAAAAGCAGATTTGAACGGAATTAATTCTATTAACTATTCAAATAAACCAGATGGATTTCTCAGGTAAGCATGCTCTGCTCCTGAATTAAGACCTAGAATCGAATTACATCACTCCCATGAGCATGGACCGTTGTGTGCCCGATAATTACTAGATTTGTGCAGGGCGAGGATTATCAAACTCAGCGGAGATTCTCGCGTGTTCAAAGAGCCCTGAGCACCTCGTTTACATACGAATGTTTTCGAGTAAAAAAATTACCATCTCGAGCTTACTATATGTTCAAAGATAATTGTTTGTACGAGATTGAATTAAAAGCACGACGTCATGAAATTTGGCGTTTGTTTGAATGTGTTCCCAATGTTCAAAAGGCTCTTCAATGGCCGTCTTCTCGAGAAAACGACGTGGACGGCGGCACCCCCCTCTTGGACAGGAATGTCTAAGCAGTGAATGATGACAGAAGATTACCCAGAAGACTGTTGTTGATCGGCTGCGTCATAGTTTCAAGGAATGGACACTTCATCTAATAAAAAGATTTCAGTCCTATGACTGATCAAGAAGATACAAAGTCCATTGACCTAACGGGGGTAGGTAAGCGCGTCCGTCCTCTTCGCTCGAGGCCTTGGCTTGAACCGTCGTTATCTGTGCGTTCCTTTTGGGGCCACTCTCGCGCGCGCGTCGTTGAGGATCGTACGGTGTGTGCGAGACGGGGCGACCGACACACTCGACGAGCTGTGAAAAAGGGAAGGAGATAGAAGCCCATTTCCGAATGAATGATGGTCTTAGGAATGGCACACATCTCTTTGATTGCTTGGTTTCTTTCGGTCTACCATCATTGTAAAACGGAATAATTTCGGATGATGACCCTAGAAAACTGGTCGTTCGAGTATCTAGTGGAAAGTTGCTGTAATTTGGACCGACGCGATTGCTAATTATGCTTTGGATTTATCCCAAAACGTTCAGAAACTGCCTGGAGATAGCCAACGACCTAGAGTACAAATCTAATGCCATTTGCAGGAAAAGAAAAAGGCCATTTGGAAGACTAACATTTGAGGGATCTCTCGAGCCAACCGGCCAGGCATTGCTATGACTTCTTCTTCTAAGTAAAATATATTAACATGACACGTTGGCATGGTATCACATGTCTTATAAGGTATTTTCTTTCTCATGATACTTTACGAAAAAATAATTACAGCGGAAGGGAACACGGCGGCCACTTGTTCTGACTACTCATGACAAAATGGCTTGATTACAGACATTGTTTTCGTATTTGGGCCAACCGTTCTGATTTCGTGATATTATGCCGGCATATAGGTTGTACTTTAGAAAGGTTTTCACATCAATAGAGGGTGGCAGCTCCAATTGGCACTGGACGAGGGTGGCGGAAAACGTCAATGGACAAGCTGTACTATACATTTTGACATAAACTTAAGCACTGTTCATTTGACGGAAAATATTCTCCCGAAAAATATTTTTCTGATTTTCCGGTGTTTGGGGGGCGGAAAACATTTTCCGTGGAAAAACATTTTCCTTCCCCCCCTCACAAAATAGCCTAAGTCTGTGGAAGCGGAAGTCATTTTCCGGAGCTTCTTCTTCTTCACTACTTTTTTTTTCATTTTTTTTCGTTTTTCTCTTTCCTCGGTACCGGTGGCCGGTGATCGCCGCTGGAGGGCCGAGCTTCGCCGGCCTCAGGCAACCTTAGCCTTGCCGCCGTCTGGCGACATCGAGCGAGTCTCGAGCCTCGCCCAGGTCGGCAGATCCGGCGAGGCCAAGCTCGCCCAAGGTCAGTGAGCTCCAACCTCGCCAGATCCGGCGACCTGGGCGAGGCTCGAGACTCGCCCGAGGTCGCCAACTGTCGGCGAGGCTCCGGTGACCTCGGGCGAGGCTCGAGGTTGCCGGATCTACTGATGCTTTGATTCTTTTGTTTTCTGGTGTTGCTATTCGTGAGAGAGAGAGAGAGAGAGAGAGAGAGAGAGAGAGAGAGAGAGAGAGAGAGAGAGGGGAATCGTGGGTTTTTCTTCTTCGTATTCTGGTATTGCTGTTCGTGGATTCTTCTTCTTCTTGTTTGTGGGTGAGGCTCCTCGGGCTACTTGATTGCCATCGACGACTTGGGCCTCGCTAGAACCGGCGACCTCGAGCCTTGCTCGAGGTTGCCAAACATCGGCGAGGCTCCGGCGACCTCGGGTGAGGCTCGAGTCTCGCCAAGGTCGCCGGATTTGGCGAGATCGGGCTCGTGAGCCTCGTCGGATCAAGCGAGGCGGAGCGTTGCCCCAGGCCGGCAATGCTCAACCTCGCCAGAATCTGGCGAGCTTGAGCCTCACCGGCCTGGGGTTATGCTCGAGCTCGCCTCCGGCCGGTCGTCGACTGCCGACCGCAGCCGTTGCCGGCGACTTGCAGGAGAAGAAGCAAAAGAAAAAGAAAAAAAAGGAAAAATATTAAAAATATTAAAAGTATTGTAAGAAGTAAAATCATTTCTATACCGAACAACGGAAAATATTTTCCGAGACTTTTTGAAATTTTAGTTGAACACCAGAAAATTGTATTCCAAGAAAATATTTTTCAGGAAAATGACTTCCAAAAAAATATTTTCCGAAAGGAGAATATTTTCCGTCAAACGAACGGAGCCTTAGGCTCTGTTTGTTTCGCTGAAAATATTTTTCGAGAAAATCATTTTTCTCATTTTTCGACATCTGGTTCGCTTAGAAAAATAAGTTAACGGAAAATGCTTTTCGAGTCAACGGAAAACCTATGCTTAAATTTAGAAAAATGACTTCCTCTTTGAAAATCAGAAAACATTTTTCAAAATATGATTAAGTATAGGTGCTCGGACTTGAAACTCTACGCTTGGGTTCGGAAACCCCAACATTGGTTCCCAGCATTCAAGACCAGGTCTCTGGCACTTGAGCCCGGGCCCCTTGTGTCCACACCCGGGTCCATCGAGGCCGGGTCCAAAGCCTTGATGTCCGTGCCTTATGTCTCAGCACTTGAGCCTGGTTGCATAAAGGCCATGCTCGGATCCCCGATGCTTGAGCTTTGATCTCCGGCACTCAGGCTTGGGTCCATGAAGACCGTACTCGGTTCGTTAGTTAATGAAATGTTAGTTCTAATAAATATATTTTAAAAAGAAATCAAAATTTTAATTATTTTTATTTTTCCTTTCTTTCTTTTTCTTTTTGCTTCTTTCTCGGCCGATCGCAGGCCATAGGTAGGAGACAAGCTTACCCAAGGTCGGCGAGTTCGAGCCTTGCTAGATTCGATGAGCTGGGCGAGGCTTGAGCCTCACTCGAGGTGGCCAGAGGTTAGCATGGCTTTGGCGACTCGTCCCTCACCTATGGTCGGTCATCGGCCATCGCCATGGCTAGCAATAGACCGGAGAAGAAGGAAAAGGAAAAAAAAAAAAAAAGAAAAGAAAAAAAACCAAAATTTTTTGATAATTTTCCTCATAAAAATAAATCAAATCACATTTTCCATGCTAAACAACGGAAAAATATTTTCTAATTCATTTTCTAGTTTTAGCCAAATATCGAAAAATATTATCATTTTCCTAGAAAATGACTTCTTCTTGATTTTGCAAAACAAACAGAGCCTTAGTCCATTAGGCCGATTTCCTTTGGACTAATATTAGATGTTAGAAAAGCAATGTCTTACGTGGCCAAAAGGAAGAAATATATATTTTTGAATTATTTTCATTGGTATAGTAGTTGCTTCATTCAATGGACCCTCCCGTAATCTCATAACCTTTTATTACAATATTCAAAGGCTGTAGATTGCGGTAAAGAAAGTTTTAACTCCATGATCAACATGCTAATTCTTCGTCACCTACCCAAAATATGATAAACAAAATAAAACAAAGGAAAAATCGAAAATGAAAAGGATTGATTTTGATTGTTCACATGACTATCTCGAAGGGAAAATTGTAAAAAAAGTCATAAACCCATTGCACTTTTGCTAATTCAATCCTAAACCTTTTAAGCTTGCCAATTGAGTCTTAAATCTTTACACTTCTTGTCAATTGAATCCATCTGACCAATTTCGGCCGAAAATCACTGACATGGACGCCGGCCGGGTGGATATTTTTAAATAATATTTTAACAGTTTTTTGAAATTTTTACGGTTTTTTTTTTTCTCTATTTTTTTTTTTGGGTTTTGGAGTTGGCCAGCGAGGGTGGTTGGCCAAACCTTGCCGGCTTTGGGCAAGGGCCTCGACGCCCTAGCTGGCCAAAGCAAGGGCGCGCGAGCCCTTCCTAGATTTGGTTCCAGGCGAGGGTTGGCGGCCCTCACCGGTTCCAGGCGAGGACACTGCGAACCTCGCTAGATTTGGGCGAGGGCTCACACGCCCTCGCTTTGGCCAGCAAGGGCAACGCTAGAGCCAGCGAGGGTCGGCTGGCCACCCTTGCCGGCCAACTCTAAAACCTAAAAAAAAAACACAAAGAAAAGAAAAAAACCAAAAAAAATTATTAAAAAAATTATTTAAAAATCTCCATGTCAGCGATTTCCGTTCAAAATTGGTTGGATGGACTCAATTGACAAGAAGTGTTAAGGTTTAGGACTCAATTGGCAAAAGTGCAATATGTTTAAGACTTTTTGGACAATTTTTCCTTATCTCGAAGCTACATGTTTCCCGAGCACACAGGCTCTATGAAATTGAGTATTTATGTGCTTATTATTTCGCGACTCCATGTCTTTGTTTGTTTTCGGGAAAATTACCTGATCGGTCCTGGCTTTGTTTGTTTTGGGGAAAATTGTCCAATCGGCCCCAGCTATTCTAGGTGACATACCACCACGTTAGCGATCTTTGGCAAAAAACTCCATGGGAAAGACCACGTTGCAATTTTGGGCAAATGTTTAATACTAAATTCATAAAAATCAAAAAATGATTAGATCCGAATTAGCATCCACACAAATAGGTTTAGACTGATTGGACAGTTTTCCCAAATATAATGATCACACTTGTTGAAATGTAATTTGGTGATGGGGTCGTCGAAGCAGCCGAGCCTTGCTCTCTTTAATTAAAGCCTCTATGAGAGTATCACTGTCCACCCATTACTTTTTATTTTTTTGGTCGGAAGGAAGATTTTCATTTCACATTAAAGAGAGGTACATAATTCAAAATAAACATGCAAATCCAACAAAGCAAGTAAACATGAAAGATGAATTAACTTAGTATAGCTTGCAAAGACTCGTTCATTTTACAAAGACGGGTCCGTCACAGCATCAAAGCATAACCAACCGTTGATCACCGAATTTCTCATTATCATCAGTGATGAGGACACGCCGAGATTTCCCTCTTTAGTAGCTATGGCTTTCCAAAAGTCGCTGCTATCACCTAGGTTTGGCGTCCAGAGCACCATCACCGTAAAGCGACAACAACAATACCAACGGTTGAAAGAGCACAGAAAACGTATTATAAATTCTAGATTTATTTTTTTTTTTGGTAACCCAGGGAACCCCCGCACGGCCGACAGCCGGGGAGTAAACCTTGGGGGCGACATGTCTTTACCACACACGTGCCACCGGTTAAGTCACCCTGCAGCGCTCAAGATTTGAACACTTAACCTTTTGCGAGAGGAAGAGTGCGCGCTCCAGCAGCGCCACCCAGACGGGTGGTATAAATTCCAGATCTATATTTAGATCATAATAGAAGAACACCCAAATCTAGATCTAACTTTAGACCGGGAGAAAAGACCTGCAATAGAGATACCGGCTGATCATAAAATTACTTTCAGATAAGCCGACCGCCAAAGGCAGGGGCAAAGGAGCCTCGGAGACTTGCGGAGCACTCGATTATATGGAGCAAGCACCGGAGCCGGAGCGAACAAGCGGTTTTGGAAAAGCAAATTGTTCCGAGGCTCTCGGGGGAGTCGCTCCGGCTGAAGATCACGAGCTCTGAGGTCCTAATCCCCATTACTTAATTCGAGTCAATTGGTTCGACACCAACTGGACTTCGATTCCATCGTGACAGCACCCGTTGGATCGTCATAGATTGCCCCTCCCAAATTAATCCACGTCACCATCCACGTGTCATTGTCTAGGCCTCTGGAGTTTGATCGTGGGTCCCGTGAAAAGAGAGGATCCAAATTGAGTTAATTAAAAGGTTAACGCTGCGAAAAATCCTAAACTGATATATTTGTGATAAATTTATTTTAAATTAATTTTTTGACCACTAAAAGTCCCAAATTAACATATTTGTGACAAATTTACCCTCCATCAAATTGGATTAACACCACGAAAAATCATAAATCGGTATACTTATGATAAATAGAGGATAGAACCCCAAACTGGTATATATACCCGTTAACTGCCACGTGTTATCAAACTCATATATTTATCGGTAAAATTCAATGGAAATAAACGAAGGATAAATTTGTCACATGTGCACCAATTTTGAATTTTTCGTGGTATTAACCCTTGATTAAATTCGTGACTTTCGGTGATTTAGTTCTTTTGTTTCGCAAAAAATAAATGATTCTAAAATCAATTTTTTTTATTATAGAAAATCGCTTATATCACCCATGAAAATGAATGAATCGAAAATAGTTTCGTCGTCCGCGAAAATGTTTAGACATAAATTATCGCGGACAATGATAATATTTTTTTATTGATTAATTATTTCAAGCGCCGCAAGCACTTAGATTTAAAAAAATATTTTTAAAATTATTTATTTTTCGCAAAATAGACGGAGCATGTACAGGCACTGGAATGCAGGCTGTCATGGGACCGCGAAGACATTGTAGATGGCCGCGAAACGAGACACTAAGCTGGAGAAGGGAAAGAAATCGTAAGTTGTAGCTCAAGATTTGGGAACGCCCTTGCTTATGAAAATTGCACGATGACTATGATTTTTGGATTCAAGTCCCATTTTGTCGACAAAATTGGAAATTTTCCTTGTCAGTCCCGGACGAGTGGAATGCGCAACGATTTTCATCGAGTACCGCCGCGCGATACTCTAAGCGCGTAAAATTGATCCATCCCCGCGGTCGATTTTCCCTTTTAAGTGGCGAGAAGTCGGGTCCGAACCCTCGGTTAACAATAGCATGGATCCTTACCTCGTAAGAAGAAGAAACACAAAAGCAGAATCCGAGGCATTACGTAAATCTCGGCAACGGCATTGAGCATCAGTAGCGCAGCCGAGGCTATAAGGATTTGCAGCGGCGTGGCGGTCGGAGTAGAGGCGTACCCCTTATTGTGCACGCCGTCTTATCAGGTTTCGGCACATCGTAGCTAATGTAGTTGGTGCTCGACAAAACGCGCCTATTGATCTCCGAATCCATCTTACTCCTCTCGCTTTCTGGCGTGCACTTTGCAAGAGACCCCTGGCATCGGGCCTTCGAAGTGGGTACCCGGGTTGCGGTGGCCGTCTGCTTCGGTGGTTGCTCAAGACGACGAGCATCGTCACAAGATGTGCGATGAGGATTTGGCCATGGACAACGTGGTGGTTTTTCTCGGTCTCTCTTTGCAATCTAACTTTACCCGCCATTCCGAATGTATTCGAATTGAGGTTAAAAGTGCGATAATCCGAATCTGCAAGTCGGGGCCGATATAAATGAAGAAATAAACTGTGCATTCCTGAAATACGCTCACTCCTTCCATGGGATTCTAGGTCTCTCGTTGATGAGGTCTGCCTTATAAGCGAGAGGGATAAATTTGTCAAAAGGTTTAGATTAATGCACTGCTAAGTTTACCTAAAGCACAATGTCAGTTTCCTGAAGAAGTCATGTGAAGGGGGCAGGAATTGCAGCTTAGGACGGTAAGAAGATGAGCCAAAGAATCATACAACCATGTAAGGAAAGAGCAGAGACAATGTCTAAACCAACATCAACACCTCAAGGCCCAGACGCACTGCTAGGAAGACCAGGCTCAGGCAGAACAGATCAAATACTTTTCATTTCATTTCCTTGGAAAATTTCAACAGACTAAATCACATAAATCGTGTTAGAGACTGTTTCAGGAAGTGTAAGTGGGCTCGTACGGTGTCAGACATCGACTTTCTTGAATAAGTATCCCATTGATTCCGTGCTTGGCACCGGATTTGGGAAATATGAAGCTATGAAGCTCACATTAAGAAAGCAAGCACACATGGCGATAGCCCATCTTACATTATCTCCACCATGAATTAACATTTAACAGAAGCAACTGCATCTACCTCTCTAGCTTGCTCAGCAATGCGTCCATCGGTGGCAGCTCCTTCACAATTTGCTGCCAGTCTGGCATACCCTGCGAAAACATGCGAGACTCTCAGGGACAACAAAACGGGAATTTAGAGATATTATGCATATCCATCTACTTTTGAGGTAAATCTAACGGTAGTTTCCACATGCCAAATCTAGGTTCTCTTTGAAGTCCTAAACATCTACAAGAGATATATCATTTATTTGGTTAAAAAAAAGCCGCCAAAATGTCGTCGTAAAGATTGATCGGGAAGCATACCAAAGAACTATACCTATCTGTCACATAAATACTTAAACAGGATGGATGAGTCATAATTACCTTGCCCGATCTCCGTACACGACCATCAAGTCGTAATATTATGTACACATCCTCACCAGGAGTAACTCCTTCAGATTTCTGCTGATCTTTAATCCACCTAATAATGTCCAGGCAAAAGCTCATTAGCCTTTCATACTGGACAAAAGGAGGACAGAGAATGAGTAAAAGCACCTAGCAGCGTGCTACTTGAACCTCACACATCGTTTAATGAATACTAGCGCACACACGCAACTCCGATGTAGGGCTAAACCCACACCCTGAGGGTGGTGGGGGCCAGCACGAGCTCATTAGCCTTAAAAGTACCGATTTCTGGTAAGGACAGAGATATTGCCATAAAAAACTTTGAACAAGAGTCTTTTTCATTGATTTGTTGCACCCCTTCAAATACATTTTAAAAATGGAAGCAAAAGCATGAACACACCTTTCCCATTCGCCAGGTGATACCACCTCCGCCTTGAAACGGATTTCTGCTTTTAATTTTGATTGTGCAATTACAGATTGAGCCCGCTTCTCGAAATCTTCCTGCCATTGTTTTCACCATGTGCATCATCAAAGTGAAAAAAGAGAAGCATATGGAAACTCTGACACTTCATTTTCCTAAACGAAAATGTGATAAATTTTCCATGCTATCAGTCGCAAATGTGAATCAATAAATGGCAGTGCAACTTGCGAGGAAAAGCACTTATCCAAGATCATAAGAAATACACAGCTCACTTCAACTCGACCAATCATCATCGTGAATATTCTTAGAATGGTGCGACACGTTTAGTGAATCATTGCCTAAAAAGATGAAATGACTCAACTAGTATGTGCCTTTGGACACACCAACTTACCCCAATAGATGGAAGAGCAGCCGCTGCTTTGGGAGAAGTACCAAACCCTTTTTTCTCCAATGGTGCAGCCTTACCTTCACCCCATATTACAGGAACTAAAAGAACACCTCTTCTAAGGAGCTCAGTACGAAATCTCTCTGCTTTCTGCATGGCTAGCGCAATGGTCTCCTTCTCCCCAGCCAAAATAACCTACAAGAACATGTCTTATGAAACTAAAATCTAAAGAAACCAGCCAATAAGCAGCTGAGATGATTAAACATTTCTTCACTGGACTCTGGAATCTGGATCTTGACTTCAAAATTTATGATTTGCATCTCGTACACATGCAAGGAAAAAAGTCAAGACGCACATAACCTTCTGTTATACTCGGATCCTATATTGCAAAGATCTACAAAAGAAGAAGATTCCATAGATATCTATTCTTAAGACTTTTGTTATATTCAAATTCTGCAGTACCCTTTTAGAGACCTTTCAATCTTTTATTGTCGATGCTGGTGATAATTGACAAAAGTTCCTAAAGAAAGTACAAAGGGATGAAAGTTTCCTTCTCCATTAGCTCCAGAAAGTTTCATGAGCAGCGCAAGTTGTGTCAACAAACCATGAGATGAACAAATATTCTTTAGGAGAAAGATGCTGTGATCTCGCCCATGGAAGAAAGTCAAAAAGATATGTCCACTCTAAATGCATGCAATCTTTCCTTAAGAACTGTCGAAAGAACTCTGAATTTAGAAAACATTTACAATGTGAAACCAAAGTTGACTCCAAGGGAAAATAAACAGAGGCAGATGGAAAATTTAAAAGAAGAGGGAACCGTGATACTGACAGGCCTAACTGTATCCCGAAGCTGTACGAGTTCAACCACTCGATTAGTGGATAAGCGCAGTGGCAACCTCGATAAGGTCTCATTTCGGGATATTTGTTCAAGCTGCTCTTCCTCCTTTTTATTGTCCCAGAAAAACAACGCCACAAGAACAACGATGCCTGCAGATTGCTGGTTAAAAAATTTAGTCACTTAAAGCAATTTCCATCTCAGTCTAGCATTTCAAAGTATTCATAGTAAGGCATGAACACCATACTAATACATAAAAGGCTAGTAGTCTTCAGCAGAATGCTGCATAATTAGGGAAGGCCAGATGCTTACCTCCAATATTAATTGCAGCATTTCCCGCAGTGTCCCACAGATCAGGAGCACCATCTCCACCTTCGATTGCACGAATGAGCCTGGGTATGGTAAAGAAAAAGGAAATACCAGCAGCCGCTGAGAAAGCCACGTAAAAGAATCTTCTAACCCCACGAAAAGGTGCTTGAACTTCGCTAATAAGTTTCAGATCTCGGCGGAAACCGTAGCCTATATCTTCTCCACCCAGTCTAGCCTGTAAATCTAACAAAGAGAGTTGAGCATAGTGATCACAAATTTCAACCTTCCGAGAATGAATGTTAAATTCAAATTAGCAAGAGACCTCTTCCTGCAGTTCCTTGAATTCAGGCAAGGCTCTGAATGATGCCAAGTCAGGATCATTCAAAATCGTACCAAATTTGAGGTTATATTCCTTCAAAGCTGTACGTAAGCAATCAGCAGCTTTCTTTCCCTCCCCTCTTTCACAAACAAAATATGTGAAGATAAAAATTTTGCAATGATTGATCACATAAGCCAATACAAAGCCAGACAAGAAAATCGGAGAATTTGTGAATGTATCTTTTCAATGGGTCAAGTCAAGGACAGAGATCATTCAATAGACAAGCATCCTAATTATGGCTGTGCTCAATGATCTGCCATTCTAAATGACTTAAAGACCTAGCAAAGGTGGATCAATCATCAAACAAATGGAGTTAAAGCTAAACAGCAACAGCCTCTTAATTGTCCGATCCCAAAGTTCATCAGTCGTTCGGGCATCCTGTCTCAGCCAATAAAATTACGTTACGGCTAAGAGAGAGATGCTGCAAAAGACTGGAGAAATGAGAGTAAAAAGTTTTAGATTTCAGAAACCCATCCAGAAGCTTTAACCAACAAAAGAGAAGAGACCTTTTAATTGATCGGGAAATGTGTGAATGTAAAAGTTTTTGCCATTATGAAGTGTACCACCATCTTACTGGAAGCTCTCACAAATATTGAACTAGCTGACATCAAAGATTAGTGAGGAGAATTAAGGGCCAGCAAATTGTATTAACAAATCTCTCCTGAATTCAACTCTTACAATGACTACCAATTCATTTAGAAGGAAACTATGCTAGTCTTCTAGATGATAAATGCTGTAAAATTTAATGAAAGCCAAAACAATTGCAATTTAGGGCAGAAAACATAGCTCGAGCTCTTGCCTCCTACCTGTAGGCATGACAGCATGCCTTGTTGTAGAGGGCAGCTTGGGCCTCCATAGGATTTGGATTTAAAGTAAGGGCTGTATCAAACTGGGACAGTGCCTCTTTAACCTAAAAGTCATGGCGATATTGGCATGAGCTAGATTTGAATGTTGCTTATTCTCCACCTCCATAGCATGCACACTAGGAAATTGAACATATATGACCAAGTAATCAAAGCATACAATGAGGCATTATTCTCTATCGAGCACAACCAAGGTTAGCTAGAGCAGAGTCCATCCAACCAGTACACGTCAGCGGACCATTGTTACTTTTCAAATTTGACTAGACTATAGAAGCCTATCAATCACATAGACTGCCCATCAGAACTGGAATTAATTAGGCTATTCTCATCCTTCATTGAATCAACATTTCATGGAATCAAGATTTCCCCACAGAACAACTACATATGTCAATAGTATAACAAAGTCAAGACCTACATTACAAGAAAGCCATAAAGGCGCGGTCCCAATGCACATTGTTCTTCTCATTCACGGGAAAGCGAGGAACCGTGCTTTTGTCCTGCTGCAACGAAGACTCATCGACCATGCTACTGTTAGCAGAACACTCGCATTAAACTGATGGATACTGTTGTTCAATGTACCATTTCTATTTTTTCCCTTAACTGATCTTCCCTAATCCAACAAATACTGGGAAATTTTGGAGCATTAAACCCCGGCGAACATCAGCATGTCACGATCCGACACTCCAAATTCAATCCACTGAGGAACTCATTTCATAGCATCACAATAAAGACCCTTTTACCCCATCACCATCAACACCCTCCTCATCTTATATAATCATCACCCAGAAAGACCAATCTTGAAATCCAAAACTACCGAATACCAAACCAACGACAACTCTTTGCACTTTACATTGATATTCAGCAAAGAAGAAGCACAAGCCACAAACTTGACAGACCACAGTACCCTCGCCAAATAGAATCTCGAAAGCCACAAAACGGAGCAATTCATACCCGCCCTTTAGAGAAGAGTTGGAGACCGGTGTTGACGCAGGCCTCGGCCGTCGCCGGAGCTTCTTCTTCCTGAGCCTGCGAAGTAGAAGAAGAGCAACTGGTCACGGAGAAACGGGCCCGTCTCGCCGTTTGGGGAACGCCCTCTCTGCCCCGGGAGCGCCATGGCTGCGTTCGAGCTCTCGGGTTCGAGGTGGAGAAGCAGGGGAGGAGGAGGTGGTGGTTGAGTGGCAGAGCAGCCACAGCCATGGAAGAGCCACAGAATTTCTTGTCCAAATTATAATGAATAAAATGGAAATTTTGAATGCACGCAAAAGCCTTTATCTGAATAAGATGATGGATTTCGACCCAAAAATAAAAATAAGAATAAGATGATGGATTTCGATCAAAAAAAAAAGAAGAATAAGATGATGGATAATAAAATAAAAAAAAGGCGAATGATTTTCTCTTTCTCTTTCGCTTTCTCTTTCTTTTTTTTTTTTTGGTTATTTTTAACTCTACGTTTGGTTTTCTCTAATTGCTTGATTTCCTCTGCAGCAAATGATGGAAAAAATTATCTAAAAAGTCATAAATTTATTGTACTTTTGTCAATTCGGTTATAAACCTTTCGATTTTGCCAGTTTAGTTATAAACCTTTTTACTTTTTGCTAATTGAATCTTAAACATTTTCACTTCTTGCCAATTGAATTCATCTAACTAATTTTGATAGGAGATTGCTAACGTGGACATTTTTAATAATATTTTAATATTTTCAATTTTTTTATTTTTCTTTTCCATTCTTTTTTTTTTTTTTCTTTTTTCTCCCCTTATTCCTCCTCTAGCCAATCGTAGGCGCGCCAAGAACCCCGCCGGAGGGAGGGCTAGCGAGGGCACGCCTCACCCTCTCGACCACCACCCATGGGGCCGACCTCACCCAACCATGGTGAGACTGAGCCTTGCCGTTGCTCGCGAAGCCAAGCTCGCCCAACGAAGGCCGGGTTGGGCGAGGTTGGCCTTGGCAAGGCTCAACCTTGCCGGGTCGACAAGGTTGACCTCTCTGGCCCTCCCCTTTGTTTGGTTGCCAACACCGGCAATCAGTTGGAGGAGGAAGAAGGGAGGAAAAAAAAAAAGACCGTGTTGGCCATCCCCTCTTGCTAATTGTTGACATCGGCGACCAGTTGGAGGCGAAAGAAAGGGAGGGAAAAAAAAAGAAAGAAAGGAAAAATAAATAAAAATATTAAAATTCAAAAAATATTAAAATATTATTAAAAATTATCCACATTAGTGCCACGTAGGTCAACCAAATACGACATCAACATTATCTGGTCAAAATTGGCCCGATGGACTCAATTGGCAAGAAATGAAAAGATTTACGACTCAAATTAGCAAAATTGAAAGGTTTAGGGCTCAATTGGTAAAAGTGCAATAGGTTTAGGCTTTTTGGACAATTTTCCCACTAGTTTTTTTTCTTTTTTAATTGGATTTAAAAATTAAGATTCTGCTTAAAAAAATTCAAAAAAAAATCAATGAAATTTTGAACTCATAAATTACAATTTTTGAATAAAAATTAATTTTAAAATAGGTTTTGAATATTCAATTAAAATACACCACACAAATTTCATGAATGAATTAAAAAACCTCTTCGAATTCAAAAAAATATATATACACGTACAAATTGCAAGTGTACTAATTGATTAAGAATAAATTACAGTGAAAATAACATCACATTGATCCAGCGGCTGCGGCATTATCACCCTTGTTATGATTCGAATAATAAAATATGATCGTTGGTCCTAGGACCCATGCAACATTATTGAAACTTATTCAGTCCACTCCACAGCCATCCATCAGATGCTCCCTAAGCCTTCTTCTCCAGGAATCTCCTGGCGATCTCTCCGTTTGCGCCGTCCGGGAAGAACCCGCCGGGGATGTGCTCGTCCCCCGTCCCATACACGACCCTCAGGACCTCCTGTGGCGTCCTCGGGTACGACAGGGACGACCTGTTCGCGGACAGCACGTTGGTCTCGGTCCTCTGCTCGGCCCCGAGCGCCGGGGGCACGATGATGCCCTCGTCCTTGATCCCGCACATGCCGAGCTCGTTCCTCAGGATGGAGAACGAGTTGGTGAACTCCGCCACTGTGATGTCGTACGGCACGACCTTCTCGAGGGCCCGCTCGTAGAGCAGCGTCCGAATCACCGCGTCTTGACCGGCTTCCACGCCCAAGAGCCCCGCCACGAGCTGCAACCACAAAGCAACTCTGACGACCTCTCTTGAAGGGATTGATTGTATACAACAACATCAAAGCCAGGACGGTAAGTTATGACAAGATCAAACCCGTGACATAGCAAAGACGGTATTATAAAATATAAGCGAAAGCGTCGCGCACGAGCTACTTTTTCGAAGAAGTTCAGAATATCGAACGAAACAACGCCAAATCATTCTGAATTTTTTGGGAACAAAACTGAAAAAAAGTTGAAATTAAGATCGTTTCGAGGTCCAATGGAGAGAAATTATGCACTTACGGCTTTGGTGGTGAACTTGGAAAGGTTGGGGATGGTACCAACATAACCAGTTAATCCCACATAAGGGATGAGATATGAAGCCAAGAGATAGTTGACCGTGTCCAAGTATGGGTCAAACGGAGGCCACAATTTGTGCCCAAGGGCTTCATCCACTATCATTGCAAATTTGTGCGCGCTTATGTCTATTAGCGGCCTTTGAATTCCACCTACTGTTGTATAAATTGCCCTGAGATATCCAGTTACAAAGTTTATTGGCTACTCAACTGATATACCAAACTGAATGAAAAAAACATCTAATGACTCATGCATATGCATCCTATTTTTAGGTGACTAATGACCTGAGATGGCCGACTTCCTCATAACCGAACTCCTCGATGATCCGCTGGACGAGAGGGTCGAGATTGGCCCTCTGGCCGCCGGTTGGGGGCGGGCCGCCCAGAGCCAAGTACGGCGCGATGCTGTCAAGCCCTTTGCCGAGTGCACCATAGAGGAAGAACTCGGCCTCCAAGAACTCCAAGTTCATCGCGACGTGGATCAGCTCTGCGTCGGTAGCGGGGATTGGCCCGCAGTACGCGGGGCTACCGGCGACGGAGCCGAGTTTAAGGAGGAAAGGAAGAAGAAAGACGGCGCGGAAGCACGAGGGTTTCATGTTTTGTGTAAAGGTTGGTTAGTTTCCTTGTATTGAGTGAAGGAGACGATGCGCAGGGAGGTGCGTGGGACGAGGACGAAAAGTAGGTTTTATGGACGCAACGTTGGTGTTGGGTTGCATGTCTCTGCCAAGATCAATGTTGACTAGCGAACCCATACCCCGAAAACATGCCGTCTTAGAAGATAAGAGTTCTTAACTTGTGAAGAAGTACAAAATATTCATCGAAAATGATCTCTATTCCTTATGGAAATATTAGGGTTTTGAGACATAAGTGAGCAGTTTCCTTGCTTCACCCATTCTCTTGCGTAGGAAAACAAACTAGTTCCGATTAAGACAGCGAACACCCGGCTCCTTAGACAGCCACGCAGCCTCGTAGAGCTGAAATTTCTGGGCATGCCGCCTTGCTACATTACGGGAATCATACAGCTCCAATGAATTAGATGTCAAAGATTAGAACAAGCACAAATTTTCTTCTTTTTTTTTTAAAAATTTTCTTCTCAATTTTTTTTTTTTTTTTAAATACTTTCACAATTTTTTTTATAAATACAATACTCACACAATTCTCTCAAATTCTCTCAAATTCTCTTCTCTCAAGTCTTAAATTTTCTCAATACTCAAATTCTCTCCAATTGCCAATTCTCTTAAATTCTCTCAATTTTCTCAATCCACGCAATTCTTTCTTAATTCTCCCAATTAATCCGCTCAATTCTCTCAATCCACTCGAAAAATGGCAAGTGGAAGTCGAAAGTGCCGTCGACAAAGGTAAGAATATCGCGACGGAATCCCATCATTCTTTTGATCCTCGTGAATATGCAGATTTTCAAGATGATGAAATCAACATTTTTCCCGATATGGAGCGCCGCCCCGACTCAAGAAAGTTTTAATCCTCCTGGAGAAATATCTACAACAAAGGAAACGGAACGAGAATTTACATCCGACATTTGGAATCACTTCACGAAAAACGAAAGGTTTGATCTTGGTGAAAAAAATGTATGATATAATTTGTAAATATTGTGGGAAAATATATAAATATACAGGTGGACAAGGATATGGAACATTTAAACGACATCTTAGGAGCAAACATCCAACCGAAACGGAATCGATATCGGCAACAACAAATTTCCGGCACGCTCAATCCTAATAGCCCCCCTTTATTTCGCTTTTAATGACAAAACTTATAAGGAAGAATTAGGCAAATTTATTTCCGTTGAGCATTTAGCATTTAATTTTGGAGAAAGATTTGGTTTTAATGAATTTGTACAAAATGCATGTGCTCCACAAGCAAAACGTGTTCCTAGAAATTCAGTTAAACGAATAATTAAAGATCTTTACAAAAAAGGAAAAAAAGATTTACAAAACTTTTTATGCAATTTAATGGATGCGTGCATATAGGTAGTGACATTTGGAGTGATCCTTGGCAAAGTCATTCTTACATGGGCATAACATGTCATTGGATAGATGACGAGTGGAGTATTCAAAAAAGAGTCATTGCATTTAGAGTTTTCGATGATAATCATACGGCAAATAATATTTATAGATTAATTAGGCAAATTTTAGAAGAATATTATTTGCTTAACAAAATTTTTTCAATCGGTTTTGATAATGCTGCAGCAAATACCGCTTCAATTGTCGAAAGTTAGAAAATATTTGTAGACCCGCTTTTGGCGGAAAATTTTTTCACGCTAGATGTGTTTGTCATGTTTTAAATTTATGTGTACAAGATGGTTTGAAAACTCTCGATATTTTTTCTTCAACCAATAAAAATGGCGATTCAATTTTTATGGAAACATCCTCAAAAAAATGAGAGAATGGGGTAAATTTTGTAGAGAAAATGGCGTAAGGCCAAAAAGATTTCCAAAAGATGTTCCAACTCGTTGGAATTCTACTTTCCACTTGCTTACTGAATCTTTAGCATATAAAGATTTATTATGTACATTCATTTCTAATAATGTACCTCAGATTAATTTATACCCACAAGAGTGGGATATTTGCCAAAAAAATTTTTAGATGTTTTAAAGGTTTTTAATGATGCAACTTATACTTTGTCTGGTGTTTATTATCCTACTACACATTTATTTTTAGTAGAGTGTATTAATATTGTCGGAATTTTTGATGAATGTGAAAATGATGTTCAATTACAACATACTATACTTGCAATGAAAAGGAAGTGGCTACATTATTATATGGAAATTCCCATTATTTATTTAGTTTCTTCTGCTTTTGATCCGCTGTTGCAAAATTGATGGCTTACATGATTTTTTTTATGTGTGTATTATCAATGTTTAAATTGTGATGATATAAATGTTACAGCTATAGTACGTAATGTTAAAAACGTAGTAATAGAATTATATAATGAATTTTATACTAAATATAATTTAGATGATACTGGATCTTCTCAATCAACGGAGATGCAAAACGACGGTACAGGTAAAATTAGTAGAGGGTACCAACTTTTATTACATAGACAAAAAAAACAAAAAGGAGTTATAGGAAATATTTCTGAATTAGAGAGTTATCTAAACGTTTCATTTGAGATTACTGAATGTGGTAAGGATTTTTTAATTTTGGATTGGTGGAAGGGGCACGCAAGCCGATACCCAATCCTTGCTCTTATTGCAAAACAGATTTTTTCAACCCCTTGTTCCACAGTTGCGGTCGAACAAGCATTTAGTGCCGGAGGTAATATTTTGGAAGAACATCGTTCAAGATTAGATCCGTAATCGGTCAGATGCAAGCTTGTGTTGCTGATTGGACGAAGGCTCAATACCGGCAACAAGAGATAGATCGCAATGCTGAATCCGAATTCTTTAACGATGGAGGAGATACTACCACTACCGGTACTGGAACGGGTAGTGACGATTGAGGGTAAAAAAATTATTGGAGTTGGCAAATATTTCGGGAACCCTTGTTTCTCATATCGGGTACGCCCACATGAGCTTAGGGAAACCCGAGTATAATCCGACGACATGTGACCTCTGATCCCCTGTGCATTGTGCACGGAATGTTTAGGTTTTGGGATCATTTTATTTTTTAGGGCATATATATTGTGCTCGTTTTTTTTTATAAATCGTTGTAACGAATTGTAATGTGTTTAATGATAATTTATCCCCAAATTTAATTACAATTTACATTTTAATTACAATTTATATTTAATTTTCTTTTCTTTTCTGTTTTTTTTTTTTTTTTTCCTTTTCCTTTTTCTTTTTTTTTTTTTTTTTTTTTTGGGCGGGCTCGCCGAGGTCGGGCGAAGCGAGGCGAGCCTCGCCGACGGAGGGCGAGGCTCGCCCGGCCGGGGCGAGGCTCGCCGCGAGCTCGCCGACGGCCGGGCGCCGCGACGGCGGGCGAGGCTCGCCGAGGGCCTCGGGGCGAGCCTCGCCCGACGCCGGCGAGGCTCGCCCTCGCCAGATCCGGCGAGGCGAGCCTCGCCGGCGTCGGGAGGCTCGGCTCGCCGCCCGCGCCGCGGCCTCGCCCGGCGCCAGAGGCCCGCCGCCGAGCCCGCCGGCGATCCAGTAAGGAACTCTATGGTTGATCGAAGAAAGGAGTGGTTTACTTGTGCAGCTAAACGTACTCAGAGTCCAATGAGGTTCACTTTTAGCCATCTACACCCACGTTCACATCAGGCGAGACCAACAACTCCCAACAGCCAAAATGGCCCACTGTCTCTTTAGGAGAGGAAAATAGGGACGAGTATTTGGTAAACACGGTGACGCATGACATGATAATGACTCTGTAAATGTTATGGTTTCGGAAGTAGCTTTTCCTTCTAAAGTTGAAGAACGACCCCATACTATTATTTGCGAATGTGATGACCATGTTATCTTTTGTGATTGTGAAGTGCCTGAGAGAGAGAGAGAGAGAGAGAGAGAGAGAGAGAGAGAGAGAGAGAGAGAGAGATTTGGAGACTCTTATGGTATAGGTGGATGGGATTAGCTAAATTTCGTTTTCTTCTCCAGAGTTTAAGCAATATGAGCAAGCATATCTTAGCCCTAAGTGCACTACTGATCAATTATGAGATGTTCCTTGGTTTTTTTTTTTTTTTGCTAGAAATGAGATGTTCCTTAGTATGTGTAATCTTAAGAGCAAACGTTCCCACTTGAGCACATCCTGGGTATGGCTTTCTCTCTTTCATTCAAACCCCTCATCCTAGGTCAAAATCTATCGGTTTGGAAAAAAATTTAACAAATTGGTTTTCCCATTAGGAATAATGACACCCAGAATTTTAGTTCAATATGTAAAATGATTCCTGAACTTTACCCCAATGTGCAATATAGCTCATGAATATTTAATTTGTTTAATATGGTACTTAGACTTTCGATACATGTTCAATTTAGTTTCCAAAATATATGAAATTATTCAATGTTCTCTTTCCAGTAATTCAAGTTTAATGACAACATTAAACATTTTCATATAGTACATGGACTAAATCGAATATGTACTAAAAGTTCAGAGATTGCATTGAACAATTTAAAAGTTCAGGAATGATATTGTACATTGGGCTAAAGTTCAGGGATTATATTGAATAAATTAAAAGTTTAGGAATTACGTTACATATTGAAGTAAAGTTCATAGATCATTTGTGCCATTTTCCCTTTTCATTCGCTAAGATTTGTAATTAGAAAAAAGTTCATGCCTCCTTAGAAACTTCGAAAAAGCCCACGGAACATTCGGCACCACACCGGAGCTCTGTTCGCAAAACCAAGCAAATCGAAGAGCAGCATGTTCGTTTGTCCACCCAATCATCCCGATGTCCATGCCGGCGATCCAACGAAAGAATCGACCGATGATGGGGAAACTCCTTAGAATAAAACCGCCGATGGTCATGTCATTGCCCGTGATGTATTTCTTTTCCATTGTCTTCTCACATCGATTTCGTATCATCTTCCTCTTGCTTGAAAGCACTCAGTATGGTATTTCTCACCCACTCAATTAAAAGGCCGATATTCAACGATGACCCCCCCATTCATTCCTACGCTGCCTCCCTCCGTACTTGCCTTTCTCGGCCCCACCTTCAGCCTCTCTCGTCTGAACCTCCATTTCCTTCCCCTTTCTCTCCTCCTCGGACACGTACTCCATGCGTGTGCATGCGGTCGTGATCGTTCACTAGACATTAGAAACCTACGAAAATGCCATGTCTTCCGCTTCCATCGGTAGGAATTAACCCGTTCTTCAGATCCTCCGGACCAAGAAGTTAGACATGATCGAGGAGGAATACGGCGAGTTCATGCGGCACTGGAGGTGGTTATACGACTTTCTCGGAAGTTCTAATTTCCCGATATAGATCTAGATCTAGGAGCTCTTCTCAGGTCTAGAAGTTCCCTAGAAGCGTTTATGTGATGGTTGTTCAATCTTTCCCGATCTAAATCTAGATTTTTGAGCTTGTGTAATCTATTTTTTGCATCTCCGTACGACGATGGTGTTGAAGACAATAAATCTAGATATGCGCCGCCCATTGGGCAATCCATAGCAATAGGAAAAGAAGATTACGGTATGTGCTCATCACTTAAGACGATACGAGATTCGATGATCGATAGAGTCCGTTCCGTTTTGATACCGAGATAGATCTGTTTTTGTGGGAAGAGAGTATGCTTATCATCACAATTTGCGCTTTGTTGTCCTATTTCACTGTTTGAGATTTTGTTTTGTCTGGAACCTCTTATGTATGAGATATGAACGAAATATTTATTTTCGAGACCAAAAAAAAAAAAAAAAAACTCGTCGGATTCTAACAAGAATTGGGCACTGTTAGTCTTAATGATATATATTTTAAAAGAGTAAACCACGAGCAAATCGCGCATCTGGTGTAGTGGTATCATAGTACCCTCCCACGGTACTGACCGGGGTTCGATTCCCCGGATGCGCATCTTCTTCTCCATCTTCGTGTTCCATTCTTTTTACTCCTTTTTGCTGAGCAATGGCGAAAGAGACGTTCGGAATCTTGATTCTCGACGGTCGACGCCGCCTTTCCGCCGCGAAAGATTTCACCTGGAGTTCATGACACCGCGCGCCCATCTTCAGACCGCGATCGGCCACACCCTCCACGCCCTCACCGGTCGCTGCGCCGGCCCGAACCACGCCTGGCTCGTCGTCCTGGACCTCGTGTTCTTCGCCCGCCCTCCCGCGGACCCACGTCCTCGTCTGCAACGCCGTCGTCAGAGCCTTCTCTCTCTCTCTCTCTCTCTCTCTCTCTCTCTCTCTCTCTCTCCCCCTCGCGTTCCTTCCTGGGTGTACGCCCGCCCGCATGCGTGAGGACGCCATCCGTCCCAATAACTTCGTCTTCCCTTTCCTCCTCAAGTCCCTTGGCCGACTCTGGGGAGTTCGGGCGGGGGCTCTGCGTGCATACCCACGTCGTCAAAACGGGCCATCTCGAGGATATCTTCGTCCGGAATTCGCTGCTCGATCTTTACGCGTCCGGAGGTGGGGGACATGGCGCTTTGCCGCCGGATGTTCGACGAAATGCCCCGCAGAGACGTCGTGTCGTGGACCGTCCTCATCACCGGTTACAGGAAGGTTAGCAGGTTCGGCAACGTCTTGATGGCGTTCGAGCGGATGTCGTTGCCCGAGTTAGACCCGAATCGGGTCACGATGGTGAATGTGTTGGCCGCTTGTTCGAGCGTGCGCGAGCTCGGAATGGGCATGTGGGTGCAAGATTTTGTGAGGAGACGGTGTTGGGAATTGGATGTGACTTTGGGGACTGCTTTGGTCAATGTGTACATGAGATGTAGGAGAGTTGACGAGGGTTTGAAAGCTTTCCATAGCGTAAAGGAGAAGAGTCTTTTGACCAGTGTTAACACCTAAATTTCGATCTATTATTTAGTGATTAATTACATAAAAAATTAAGAATTAAAATTTAACTCCTAAACAAAAATATTAAAATTGCATAGCATATAGCTTAGGTTGATATAGGTTAATTGCATTCTGCATGAGATCGGTGACGGCAAATAAGCTGAAAATTCATCGCGTAAATCGAGTTTGGATGTCGAGCGAAAATAGATCTTGATTGTCTTCATTTGAGCTTAAATCAGCCCATTAATCTTAATTAGAGAAAAGCCCAAATTAATTTAACTCATCTGAAATTAAAATAAAATTAGATGATAAAGCCTAAGTCAAAATCCATTAGAATTAGAAAGCCTGGCCAATTAACTTAGGTATGTGATATAAATATGTCGTTATGCCTCATAATCTGGACTTTCATAATTTCGGAAATAATAATTTTTAGAGAGCGAGAAACACGCATGAGATTTGAGGGAGAGGGACAGAGTCGGCATGCGTCGCCCGTGCCTACGTTGTGCTCGCCGCCGCCGCCGCCCGACGTCCACTACCACGCTCATCCAATGACGTCCGTGAGCTGCCACGGTTGTGCCTAGACCCGATGCTGCCGCTTCCACCGGACACCGACGTGAGCCGCCGTTGATCCAAGCCCGACCAGTGCTCCAGCTGCTGCTGCCGATCCATTGCCCTTCCCCTCGCCGCCGCGCCGGACCACCGCTTGATCAACGTTCAGCACACGATGGAAGGAACCGAGGATAGAGAGATCCATTCACGGGGGAGGCCACATCATTACACATTATCCACGGCCAAAGAATAGTAAGAGAGAAGGAGAGATCGTGAGCGTCTGAAGATGGTGATGAAGCGGTGATGTTTGTTTGTAGTCTTCCTCGTGAGTGCAGTCTGACAATTTGGTCAAACATCCGCTCACAGTCAAGTTCATTAAAGCGAAGTTCTTCCCAGCCATAATACAAAGGAAAAGACAAACGGAGGTTACGAACTCAACACAAGAGTCACGAGAAAGAAAGGCAACCGAGCCTTTCTCCATGTCGCACCCACGACAAATCCAGGAGATCCCCGTCGGCATTAAGCGAGCTCATCGCCACCACTGCAACTTGGCGAGTTTCCTCGATTCTTCCCGAAAGCTACTAGTATCACAGCAGGCCATGCATCATTCCACCGTGCCTACCACGACCGCGAAGGACCCCACCGTCACCGCTTCGTCCTTGAGCTTGGAGCCTAGCCGAGCCGCCCCTGCGCCGCTGTTGAGCCGCCCCTGTGCCACCATCGGTCACCCGTTGTCAGTTGTCTCAGTGATCCGCAAGCCCGAGTTTAAACTTGAAAGTTATCTGCGAAATTAGGTAAGATCATTATCCAAATATTTAATTTCTTAAGTTTGTGGTGTTTGAATATTTCAACCACCCATCTGGGTGGCGCTGCTGGAGCGCGCACTCTTCCTCTCGCAAAAGGTTGAGTGTTCGAATCCCGGGCGCCGCAGGGTGACTTAACCGGTGGCACGTGTATGGTGGCTAGCACGTGTCGCCCCCAGGGTTTACTCCCCGGCTGTCGGCCGTGCGGGGGTTCTGTGGGTTACAAAAAATATATATATATTTCATGGATATTCTTTGGTGGTTAGCTAGATATCTTAGGATAATATTTGTGATATCCGCAATATCCTAAGATACCCCGAATTAGGAATTTTTCTTAATTTAGCAATCTATTTGGACGACAATCCGACCTTATTCTTAAAGTACGATATGTGGCGACACAGAAATCGTTATCTTATCCATAACCACTTGGATACGAAAATAGATTTTATCTGCTTTCCAAATTCAAAAATCGGCTTTGTCGATATCTATAACCTTATAGATATGACCGTTAGTTCGATTCCCTTTCCTAATTCGAATAAGAATAGAATAATTTTGCGAATTGTGCGAATTGATTGATGCGTGATTGTTATCTTTTGTGTGATTTATTTTCCTTTTAAAATGAAAATCCAAAAATATGTTGGATAAGATTTAAATTAGAAGTTTTGCATGTTTAAGAATCCTAAATGTATCTAGAAGATAGGATAATTATTTAGTTTAAATTTAGATTGCATGTTAATTTGAGTAATTTTTAATTTCGAATTTTAATTAAAAAATACCAAAAATACATCATTTGCCCGTCATTAGAGTTAGGTCATTTAATTGCATGTCATATAGTTTGCATGTTAGGTTTAATTAATTGCATGTCATACTTTGCACGTCATGGCACTTAGGCTAATTTCATTTAATCAAGAGAAAACCCAAAAAAAAAAAAATACATTGAATGGATTGCTTTGTTAAATAGAAATTATATTAGGACTGTCTGTATGAATTTCTAGCTAACAATACGGATACTTTCATTGCTCTAAGGTATTCTATTCTCCTAATCTAGCAATTTATTTATCACTTTCCTTATTGGGGGTTAAATTGGTAGATTGTGCACCCGCGTGTTAGTATCTAAGTAATAAAATGGATCCAGACTGTCTGCCAAAATATTTTTTTCTTGAAAAGAAAAGATACCGAAAGGGTGTTAAATTAGATTTAGCATAATCAAGTCCCTGAGCTTAGAATCTATGGTTCGTAAAAATAAAACATATCTCCCTATATTTTATTTAGGTTTCTAATCGACCTACTGCAAATAGATTAGTGGCAATTCCAAGCATGAAAATATTTCCACGTTAAGAACTTTAACCCTAAGTCACGAATTGATAGGGTTTGGGAGGGTCCGAGTTAGGTTTAATCTTAATAATCCATTAGCTGAGGTGAGGTCATGACAACTTGGAATATGGTGATTAAAGGGCTCGCTCTCGCTAAAAACGGTGATGAGGCAGTGAGTTGGTTTCGTGAAATGCAACAAGAAGGGGTTAAGGCAGATGAAGAAACTTTGGTTGCAGTGCTTTCTGCTTGTAGTCAATCAGGATTGATATAAGGGTAGAGAAATTTTCAGGGCGCTGATTAATGGAGAGTTTGGAATTTCTGCTGGCATTGAGCATTATGACTCTGTGGTTGACCTCCTAGTGCGTGGTTTTGGAATTTTTGCTAGCATTGAGCATTATGACTGTGTGGTTGACCTCCTAGTGCGTGGTGGGTGTCAAGAAGATGCTTTTGAGTTGATCAGGCGAATGACTTTTGAGCCAACCAAAATCATGTGTAGAGTAATTTTAGCAGGCTCTATAGCTCATGGAAAGTTAAACTTGAGCGGACTTGCAGCGAGGAAGCTCATTGAATTGGAGCCGGAAAATGGCGCTTACTATGTCTTGCTTTCTATTGTGAAATAAAAATTGAAAAGTTATCTTTAAGGAGGTTGTGTGTAGATATGTGATAAAGTATCTATCGTCTTCTCTGAAGGACGTTCGTTCTAAAAAAAAAAAACTCCCGAGGCACATATGAAGTTCTGCCCCGTAGTAGAATTTGCCAAAAACTCTCGAATTTGCAATTGGAGCATTTAATCCGTAGAAAACAAGGTACGTTCCTCTTGGTGATGTATTTTAGACGATCGATGATTCAAGTTCTCTTGGACACGTTTCCGCAAATGTTTTGATGTTACTCGATAGTTCGAGTCTTTCGTATTTTAGAAATTTGTTTCCGTCTTTCTGTATTTCTAGGAATACGTTTCCGACATTGGTATCAAAGCATGTGTTCTTGTTTCATTATCGTTTAACATGTTTTATAAAATGGATTGTTGGGCGGAATTCATCAAATGACGCTAACGAATGCTCGGGTACAAAAAACCAACACCTGGCCACACTGTTCGAGGTCGTTTCTTGATTTTCGTGCATTGAAATTTATTTTTGAAGTGTAGGGTCATAGTGCTCGTTGAGACAAGAAAAACGATGGGTGGCATGCTGCCGGGGGAGACCGAACGCCCCTCCACGCGCGGTCGCAAGCGGCGGCTTTGCCAGCACATGTGCAATGGTTACCATGTGCACGTGTGCGACACACGCCATGTAAGTGCATGTGGACATGGCTGACGTTAGCCACGCTGGTTATTCTCCCAGGCCGAAAGGTTCGGCCTAGCCCTACCAAGCAGTCTTGACCCAACCCTATTTTCTGACTCGATGACCCAACCCGCAGACCTATTGACCCGACCTGGTCATCCATTGACCATTGACCAACATTGACTACCATTGATCGGCGTTGACCACCGAAAAAGAAGGGGGTGCTGAAGGGGGCAGAATGTGTTTCTTGCAATATTGTATCATAGATTAAAAGGTAATCCTTTGATTTTTTCTACATTTGTTGCAGGAACGATGGTACAAAGGTATCGAACCTCTATTATCCCTAGGACGGCTGAACAAAGGTATCGAACCTCTATTATCCCTAGGACGGCTGAACAAAGGGCAGACTTAGAAAGGAAGAGAAGAGAGTTAGTTAGCTGTTTTTGAATAGCTATACTGATATGTTGACCTATGTTTTTGCGACATGTTCGTCGTACAGGAGATTGTGCACTTTGTACATCATTCTGCCATTACGCTCCCACTTGGATTAGATAATGACAGTATCATCTTATCAAATGATTGCAATTGAGATTGAGTCAAATTTAATTCATTACTTCTCACATTGCTCCCACTTGGACAAATTCTATTAAGTTCATTATCAGGATTCAAGGTTTCAAATAGTGAGTAATCCTCACCTATTTCTCCCTTCTTAGAAAATTCATTCTCTAAGAATGTGACATTTCGTGATTCAAATTCAGTTATACTCCCACTTTCTTGCCGACCTATAAACACATACCCTTTCGAGTGCTTTGAGTATCTTATGAAAATACTCTTCTTGTCTCTAGGACCCAGTTTCTCATACTTGTCAGAGGGCTTGTGAGTATAAGCAGCATAGCCCCGAGGTTTAAGAAAGCTTAAATCGAGTTTTCTGCCTGTTCATAACTTATATGGAGTGGAAGCAACTGATTTAGAATGCATACGATTAAGTACATAGGCAGCAGTTAATAAAGCATCACCCCAAAAAGTGATTGGTAAGTTAGCTTGTGCCATCATGGACCTAACCATTTTCAATAGGGTTCTGTTTATCCTCTCGGCAATACCATTTTGTTGAGGAGTATATGAAATAGACAACTGTCTTTCTATTCCTTTTTCATCACATAAATTTCTGAACTAGTCAGATAAATATTCTCGACCTCAATCGGACCTTAATGCTTTTATTTTCTTATCTAATTGATTTTCTACCAAATTCATAAATTTCTTGAAACAACTCAATGCCTCAGATTTATGAGAAATCAAATAGACATATCTAAATCGAGTACAATCATCTATGAATGTGATGAAATATACAACCCCATGCCTTGCTCTTACATTCATTAGATCATAGATGTCAGAATGGATTAGTTACAAATGAAACTTAGTTCTTGTGCCTTTTCCGAATGATTTCCTTGTTGTTTTCCCCATTAGGCAATGCTCGCAAATAGGCAAATCGACTTTTTCAATATTGCCTAATAATTCCTCTTTGGTTAATCTATTCATTCGTTATTGGCTAATATAACCAAGTCTAGCATACCACACATTTACATCATTATCATAGGAGTTGGAAGATGTAAATAGGGAATAACAAACGTTAACATCACCACAGTTAACACTAATACAATAAAACCATCCATAAAGCATCCACAACCATATTAATTCGTATCCAAATACAAGTCAACATCACTATTATGGAAGTTCAAATTAAAACCAAGTTTAACCAACACTAATACAGACACTAAATTTCGACGAAGTGCCCAAGAGAACTTGAATCACTAATTGTCTAAAGTACATCGCCAAGAAGGATGTATCTTGTTTTCCATGGATTAAATGCTCCAATTGCAAATTCGAGAGTTCTTGGTGGATTATACTGTGGGGCAGAACTTCGTATGCACCTGGGGAGTTTTTTTTTTAGGTCAACTCTTGTTCAACAGTCAATGGATAACCGGTCAACGGGTTGGGTCAAATGGTCAACGAGTCGGGATAACAGGTTCGAAAAATGGGTCAGATCGTATCAACCGGGTCGAGCCGAGCCTTGTGGCCCAGGAGAATAACCGGCGTGGTTGACGTCAGCCACGTCCGCACGTGCTTGCATGGTGCGTGCGCGCTTGTGCGCGCGGTAACTGCTACGCCCGTGCGACGTATGTGCCGACGAAGCCACAAATTATGGCCACTCGTGGAGGCGGCGTCCGACCTCCCCCGGTGGCGTGCCACTCGTCATTTTTCTCGTCTTGACGAGCACTATGACCCTACACTTTCAAAAATAAATTTTGATGTACCAAAATCGAGAAACGACCTTGAACAGCATGCGAATGTCGGTTTTTCGTGCATTCGTCGGTGCCATTTCACGAATTCCGACCAACAATCCATTTTATAAACATGTTAAACGATCAGGAAACAAAAACACATGCTTTGATAGCAATGTCGGAAACGTATTCCTAGAAATACGGAAAGACGGAAACAAATTCCTAAAAGACGAAAAACTCAAACTATCGAATAACATCAAAACATTTGCAGAAACATGCCCAAGAGAACTTGAATCACCAATCGTCTAAAGTATATCACCAAGAAGAACATACCTTATTTTCCACAGATTAAATGCTTTAATTGCAAATTCGAGAGTTCTTGGCGGATTTTACTGTGGGGCAGAGCTTCGTATGCACCTTGGGAGTTTTTTTTTTGTCAACTCTTGATCAACGGTCAATGGATAACCGGGTCAACCGGTCTGGTCAAATGGTCAATGGGCCGAGACAACAAGTAACGTTTGCTCTAAAAAAAAAAAACTCCCAAGGTGCATGCAAAGTTCCACCCTGTAGTAGAAGAATCCGCCAAGAACTCTTGAATTTGCAATTGGAGCATTTAATCCAAGAAAAACAAGGTATGTCATTCTTGATGATGTACTTTAGATGATCGGTGATTCAAGTTCTCTTGGGCACGTTTCTGTAAATGTTTTGATGTTACTCGATAGTTTGAGTTTTTCATCTTTTAGGAATTTGTTTCTGTCTTTCTGTATTTCTAGGAATACGTTTCCGACACTTTCTGATTTGTACACTGAAATGGGAAGATGGAGTGACGTTGAGAAAGTGAGGGGTTTGACGGAAGAGAGGGGTCTTCAAAAGGAGTTGGGTCAAGATTTCTAAAACATAAGCTTCAGGATAGTTTCCCTGAATCCCGCAGTTCTTCCGACTGTGCTAGTGAAAGAGAGGATGACATGATCTCTTCATCAATACTCTGTTGGATAACTGCGTAGGGGCACACCAGTCGATGATTTTCGAGGCTCAACTATAGTTACTATGAGCAACCGGTGCGACCCCTTATCATGATCTGCCGGAGATGAATTTGATGGGCCGTTCAACAACGCAGATCCCCTAGAGCTGGACTTCTCGTGGGAAGTGGTCAAACAAAAGCAATGGTCTGCATTCTGTAATGCAGTGCTTGTGACATTTCATGAACTCAACTCATTGCTTAGCCCTTCACTGAACACCCACCGACATCAGGACTACAAGATGAAAGGAAGCCCTGATTCCTGATTCCGATACTGAAGCTAATTTTTTCCCGACGATTCCTGATTCTAGAAAAGCTTGAAGTTCAGATAAGTTGATGATTGCCTGGGTACATCTTACTGTTATTATGACATTGTACAATCATCTGTCCAGCATTTTGTTTTCGGTTCGGCTCAGCTTTTATTGGGATTGCTGAAAATCATATGTCCAACATGAGCTGAACAGCTTGTATTTATTCTTGAATCTTGAGCACATTATATGCTAGTACCAGTAAAGAAGATATGGCGTCGTCTCATCATAATGAAGTGAATGGAAACCTGGTAGGATATAGCATATGGGGTTTGGATAGTTGAAACAGACAGCACAACAGGACTTTGAACTTGTCCCTCCGTCTCTTGTTAATGAAACAGAGTCGTAAAACAATTGTTTTTACATGTCCAGTTGGTTCATTACTCAATAGCACAAGTTTTTAAGTGCAATAAAATCTAATTAGGTGTGTTAATTGACTTGAGTTTTTTGGTGTGGACCTAGACTCTCCCTAAGTGATTTTCCAAAGACATGAAGAGGTACTGGGCCGACTAGGTAGTGCTATCAAAGTTAGCCCAAAAGGGAGCCGAGTCAACAAATTTGAAAAAAAAAAAATTCTACATTTTATTTGTTTGAAAGTTTAGAATGCACCTATTCTATGAAAACCATACAAAAGTCATGAATAAACCAAAGATTAGCTAAAGCATTGGAATTAGCAAGTTAGAACAATCAAAATGGTCTCTAGAGATGTCGAAATAGTTGGTTTTGAGGTTGAAAAACAGGCTCTGTTCGAAATAAAATGGAGGATTTCAAGTAAAATCACATGGTCCATTTGATAATTCTCGATATAAATATTGATGTGCACGTTTAGATTATGAAATTTCATTTCTTAAGAAGAACTTCTATAACGAAAGGAAAATTGTGAATAGAAAAACTTGGCTAAGCTCAATGCAGGCTGGATTGCAAATCTAGACGGTATAGTCAGGGCCAAAAATTTTATTTTTCGTGGAGCCTGAGCTTGCACATCGAGCCAAGAAAAACAGGTTCAAACGACCGACCTAGGCCGCAAGTTCCTCAGAAGGCCTGGTCCATGTTCACTTCTTAATGGCCCTCCAATATGTGCCATGTTTGGTGAGTACCTCAAGGGAAACCTCGTATATAACCATATTTATTGGGCAAGGATTGGCTTAGATAGGAAATAATACACCGAAGAGAGAAATCTGGAATTTTTGTATTCGATATATTCCTAATGAAGAGTACATGAACATATTTATAGGTTTTACTATATGACTATCTAAGCAATCAAATTAAATACGATACAATTTGGAATATAGAGAGTCTCCCAATTATATGTACAATCACAACAAATATGAAAAAAATCCTCAATGTCTTTTGAATATATCCTAAACATAGTCTGGTGGAAGAGATCAAGTTGGTGAAGGTGAATGCTGTGGTGCAAGTCCTTATCGACATGGGTTCACGGTCTTGTGGCGGTTTGCCATGATGGTTGTTGGGTGGAGAACAACATACTGGGATTCGAGTTGAAATTTGTTGGTGCAAAAGTTTATTTACCTTTGGAGTTAGGGGTTTGTCCTAATCGGGCGGGCTCGTCGTGAGGGAGGATCAGTTAAGATGCACGTGATTGGATGTAAGTGTTTGAGTGCAATTGGATTTACTTAGAAAGGATATTAGGCTTAGGTGACGTTTAGTGGACCGATTTAATTTCGGATGAGATTAAAGTTATTCTATTCAGTGTTTGAGGCAATATGAAAATCAGATAGGTTCGGATATAATCGGGATGAAAAAAATCCCAATCTAGGAAGCGAGTACTATTCAGTATAAAAAAATCCCAATTGGATTGGTATAATTGTTTAAAAATAAACAATTTATGATAGGTATAATTGTTTAAAAATAAATAACTTATAAGGTATCTCCCATGCAAATACATTAATTATGCTGTAAGGTACTCCAAAATTTTTGACGTAAGGTGATCCTTTCGCTACACACTTTTCACGTGTAGTACCCATTATACATCATCCAATTCAATCATAAACTTTTTACTTTGGCTAATTTAGTTATTCTAGCTAGTTTTGGCCAAAAATCGCCGACTCCAGTGATTTTTGTAATCTTTTTAAAATATGAATGAACCTTTTTTTTCTTTTCTTTTCTTTTCCTTTTTTCTATTTCTCTCCAATGGCCACTTGGGGCCTCGGCGATGGCCAGCGATAGTGTCTCAATCAACGCCTGTGGCCAACGACCTTTGTTGACCATCGCCAAGGCCTCGATGGAGGGAAATTAGAGAAAAAGAAAACATAAAAAAGAAAGAAAAGAAAATAAAATAAATATAAGATTCATAAAGTCTAAAAAAAATTGCAAGGCCATGTCACAATGTAGGTTCAACGATTTCATATAAAACCGTTTAGAAGGATTGCAATAAAAAATCGTCAAAGGTCAATGACTAAATTGACAAAATTGAAAAGTATAGAGCTGAACTGGTCATCGTAAATTAGATTTGAGGACTTTTTTTATTTGGGTTAATACCACGAAAAACCCTAAACTGGTACACCTATGACAATTTTACCCCGAACTATTTTTTTTATCATAAAAAACCCCAAACTGGTACACCCTGTGATAAATTTACCCCGAACTATTTTTTTGATCATCAAAAACTCCAAACTGGTACACTTGTGACAATTTTACCCCGAACTATTTCTTTGACCACCAAAAACCCCACACTGATACACCTGTGACAATTTTACCGCCGAACTAATTTTTTGACCACTGAAAACTCTATACTGATACATTTGTGATACATTTACCCTCTGTTAGTGTCCGTTAAACTATATTAATATAAAAAAATCACAAATTTGTAAACTTATGACAAACAGAGGGGTAAAACCCAAAACTGGTACACATGTCAATTACCACGTGTCATTAAACTTAGCAATTTGACAGTAAAATTTAACAGAAACTAACAGAGGGTAAGTTTATCACAGGTGTACCAGTTTGGGGTTTTTGGTAGCCAAAAAATTAGTTCAGGGGTAAAATTGTCACAGGTATACCAATGTGGGGGTTTTTTATGATCAAAAAAATAGTTTGAGGTAAAATTTTCATAGGTATGCCAGTTTAGGGTCTTTTGTGGTAAAAAAAATAGTTTGGGGTAAATTTGTCACAGATATACCAGTTTGAGGTTTTTCGTGATATTAACCCTTTTTATTTTCCCGTGTAGTTTGGGTTGGGAGTACCATATCCATGACATGAATAGGTCGATACCGTTGCCGGACTTGGTATAGAGAAGATCGTCCCAACGAGTCGGTGAAATCAGAACCTCATTATATATTTTTTCATAACAAGGATATACTTATTAGGAAATTTAAATATTAAACTATAATTTCATTTAATAATTTAAGATTTTAGATTAATTGATAGCAGCCCTACAAAATTTTCAATATGATTATAATATAGGGTTAATACCACGAAAAATCCCAAACTGATACACCTGTGACAAATTTACCCCAAACTATTTTTTTGATCACAAAAAACCTTAAACTGGTATACCCGTGACAATTTTACCCCGAATTATTTCTTTGACCATCAAAAACCCTACATTGGTATACCTATGACAATTTTACCCTCGAACCAATTTTTTAGTTACCAAAAACTCCAAACTGGTATATCTATGACAAATTTACCCTCCGTTAGTTTCTGTTAAATTTTACTATCAAATTGTTAAGTTTAATAACACGTGGTAATTGACATGTGTACCGATTTTGGGTTTTACCCCTCTGTTTGTCACAAGTTTACCAATTTGTAATTTTTTGTGATATTAATATAATTTAACGGACACTAAGAGAGGGTAAATTTATCATAAATATACCAGTTTGGGGTTTTTAGTAGTCAAAAAATTAGTTCGGGGGTAAAATTATCATAGGTGTACCAGTATGGGGTTTTTGGTGGTCAAAGAAATAGTTCAGGTAAAATTGTCACAAGCGTACCAGTTTGGAATTTTTGGTGGTTAAAAAAATAATTTTGGGTAAATTTATCACAGATTTACCAGTTTGGGGTTTTTTGTGATAAAAAAATAGTTCGGAATAAAATTATCATATATGTACTAATTTAGAATTTTTCGTGGTATTAACCCTATAATATATACCACCTCATTAGCATACAAAGACACAATCTGATTCTGTTCTCTTTCTTTTCCGCTTGGTGTCCCTATTATATTGACGTGACTGAATCACGCAATGCACGTCAGTCAACCACCACTCCCTCCAATAATAGAAACCTCATTTTGTCGAAATTAGCTATACCAAAAAAATCATTGGTTTGAGCTTTGCTTATGTCAACTTTTGAGACGTTCGTTCTATTGTTTGTCAGGGTTCATTGACTAAGGCTCTACTTATTTGGTGAAAAATATTTTTTGAGAAAATATTTTTTTTATTGTTTCGCATTTAGTTCGTTTAGAAAAATGAGTTAACAGAAAGTATTTCCGAATCAATAGAAAACATATGCTTAAATTCAGGAAAATAATTTTCTCTTTGAAAAATTAGAAAACATTTTTTAAAATATGATTAGGTATCGGCGCTTGGACACGAAACTCTAAGTTTGGGCACGAAAACCCTAATATTGGTTCTCGGGTCCTCGCTGTTCAAGACTAGGTCTCTAGCGCCCAGGCCCAGGTCCATCAAGATTGGGCTCCAACCGCTAGTGTACATGCTCGAGTCCATCGAGATTGGGCCCAAAGCCCTAGTGCCTATGCCCAATGCCTTGGCACTCAAGCTTGGGTGCATAAAGGTCGTGCTTAGGTCCCGATGTCCCCGATGCTCGAGCTCTGGTCCCCGACACTCAAGCGTGGATCCATGAAGGCCGTGCTCAAGTCTTCAATGCTCGGGCTCAAGTCCTTAATTAATGAAACGTTCGTTCTAATAAAAATATTTTTTACAATTAATTTTATTCTTTTATTTTATTGTTTCTTTCTTTCTTTTTCTTTTTGCTTCTTTCTTAGCTAGCAATTGGCCACAGGCAAGGGATGAGCTTGTCTTAAGCCGGTGAGGTAAGCTTGACCTCACCAGATTCGGTGAGCTAGGTGAGACTCTAGCCAAAAGTCTAGGGGCATTGGAAGTTCAGATCTCAGGAGAGTCAAATAGATTTTTGCCTCCACTTTTGGCATGTTGGAAGGTCTTTCCTTTTGATAAACGGAGGATAAAACCTCGAACTGATACGTTCATCAACTGTCATGTGTCATCCAACTCGACAATTTGAAGATAAAATTTAACGGAAACTAACGAAGGATAAATTTTTCACAAGTATACCAGTGTGATATTTTTGGTGATCAAAAAATTAGTTTGGGATAAATTTATCACATGTGTACCGGTTTGGGGTTTTTTATGATATTAACCTTATTATTTATTTTCTATTCGTGGGTTAATATTACGAAAAACCTATAATAAATTTACCTGAAACTAATTTTTTGATAACGAAAAATCTCAAACTGATACATTTGTGATAAATTTATCCAAAACACCCTAAACTTGTACATTTGTGATAAATTTACCCTCCATTAGTTTCGTTAAATTATATTAATATCGCGAAAAATCACAAATTTATATATCTGTGACATATGGAGGGTAAAGTTCCAAACTGATATATTAATTGATTGCTACGTGTCATCAAATATAGCAGTAAAATTTAATGTAAATTATCATAAGATAAATTTATTGTATATGTATCAAGTATAAATTTATCATAAATACATTAATTTAGAGTTTTTTGTGACGTTAATTAATGACTTATGCCTTTGCATTGTCTCCGCAATGAAAAGATGTGACCTTCTTGACAGAAAGTATGGGGGCGTTTTGTTGGCAGACGGCTTTAAAAGTGAGTGAACTACACGAGGCCAAGTGGCCAACCCCGAAAATCTTTACCTTTGTCGAGTGTTGAGACTAGAGAACCGACACACAAGCATATGAGGCGACTTCTTTTCCTTCGTCACCTATTCATTCTTCAATATTATCGTGTAGAATATAAGACCGAACCAGAACATTTCAAAGAAGCGCAGGATCACCCGCTATGATTGGTTTTGTTCAATCTCTTAGAAGCAAGTAATTTTCTCCATTCTTCACTTATTCTAGCTGAGCCAAAGGAAAAATAGATGAATGTGTAGTCCCTGATGTTTCCTCGTTCAGACGTTAAATTATCGATATTGTATCATAAGTTGCATGCACGCAATGTACTCCCCAAGATGAACTGGACTGCATGAATAGTATGCGTTCATGAACACCTTCCGTTTAAAGGCCAGCAAGACAACAAAAGCTAAAAGCGCGGAGCTCGACACATAAGAACTACGCATGAAAGAATGACTCGAGGTCTTATCTCCAAAACATATATTTGAAGCAATGCGAGAAAGGAGAGCACCTGAAATCGAATTTAAAAATCTTTGATTCCGATACCATTCAAAAGATTTACAACCTAAAAGGCTAATCATTAGTAAAAGGGGTTAATACCACCAAAAACCTCAAACTAGTACACGTATAACAATTTTACCCTGAACTTTTTTTTGACCACCAAAAACCTCAAACTGGTACATGTGTAATAATTTTACCCCGAACTTTTTTTTGACCACCAAAAACCTCAAACTGGTACATGTGTAACAATTTTACCCCGAACTTTTTTTTGACCACCAAAAACCTCAAACTGGTACATGTGTAACAATTTTACCCGAACTTTTTTCTGACCACCAAAAACCTCAAACTGGTACACATGTGACAATTTTACTCGAACATAACCCAAAAAACCCTAAACCGGTACATTTATGACAATTTTATCTTGAACATACCACAAAAAATCCCAAACTGGTACATATGTGACAATTTTACCCTGAACTAAAATTTTAATATTATTTTTTTTTATTTTTTAAAATTTTTATTTATTTATTTATTTATTTTATTTTTTTTCTTCATCTTCAACCTCTGGCTGGTCGCCGGACTGGCGGCCGACTAGAGGCGGAAGCCAGCAAGGTTGGCCCCGCCAGCTGTTGGCGAGGGCCGTCCTCGTCGGCGTCGGTGAGGGGACCCTCTGCTGAATCAAAGCGAGGGCGACCCTCGCTGAATCGAAAGAGGGGCTGCCCTCGCCGCCAAAGATTGAAGATGAAGAAAAAAAAGAGAAAAAAAAAATAATAAGAAAAATTCAAAAAATAAAAATAATATTAAAAAATTATTAGTTCGGGATAAAATTGTCACAGGTTTACCAGTTTGAGATTTTTCGTGGTCAAAAAAAAAAAAATAGTTTATGGTAAATTTGTCACGGATTTACTATTTTGGAGTAAAATTGTCACATATGTACCAGTTTGAGATTTTTCGTGGTAAAAAAAATAATTTAAGGTAAATTTATCACGGGTTTACCAGTTTGGAGTAAAATTGTCACATGTGTACTAGTTTGGGATTTTTTGTGGTAAAAAAAAAGTTTGGGGTAAAATTATCACAGGTGTACCAGTTTTGGATTTTTGGTAGTAAAAAAAAGTTCGGGTTAAAATTATCACACACATACCAGTTTAGGATTTTTGGTGGTATTAACCCTTAGTAAAAGTGTGCTCAGTTTTGTTTTTCGACCCGATTACTATTTTCTTTTACACGCCAACCATTTACCATTCCCATTTCACATATGAGACAGAATCCTATTCCTTTCCCTTTCTCAATAGCTAATTGTCTATAGAGATAACGACACAAATGATTTATAAATTTTGGTCTAATGTGTAATGTGATTCTTAAACTTTTAATTTATTCAATGTGATTTATGAACTTTTAATTTATTTAACGTGGTCCATGGACTTTTAGTACATGTTTAATGTAGTTCCTAAACTATAAGAAAATATTTAATGTAATCCTTCCATTTCAAGATCAAAGACAACATGGAATATTTTCATATGATTTATGGACGAAATTGAACATGTGCCAAAAGTTCATCAATTACATTGAACAAATTAAAAATTCAGGAATTACATTGCTCGTTTGGCTAAAATTTAAGGATCGCATTAAATAATTTAAAAATTCAGGAAGCACATTACATATTTCGCTAGAATTTATAGATTATTTGTGCCATTTTTTTTTGTTCGATATTCTAGGACAACGTGATGCATTGGACAGCTCTTGTCCGACACTCTCCTATTCAGCTTGACCGACCATCGACACCGACGTCGCAGCACCCCCACACCCAGCACATACACAGGCGACCCACCAGTTGGATACCCACAAGTACAATAATAAAAACCTCATTTATAATTACTGGAAGTTGGATATGGCAAAATAAATAATTAAAATAAAATAATAGAAATGACAATGACAATGACAAATGTCAAACGTCTTTTGTGTAGGTATGCGACACGAAACGATCGTGATTTGTGAATGCGATCTCAATTGATTTGGACCTTTTCGATTCTAAATTTGACCGCAACATATGAAGCAGCTTCTTGTTAAACGAATTCTAAGCTGCAGCGAGAAGAGATGCTTTTATTTGAATATTGGTCGGAGCTTCGAGGGGAAAGGTATCAAAAAAGTTCTAAACCTATTTCACTTATACCAATTCAGTCCTAAACCTTGAAATTGTATCAATTGAGTTCTAAACCTTTTGACACTTTACTAATGTAGTTTAGTCGGCCAATTTTGGCTGGGAATTGCTGATGTAGACGCTGGTCATTTTACGTAACACGACTGGTACTGACGTGGATAATTTTTACAATTAAGTATTATTTTTTTCTAATTCTTTTTTTTTATAATTTTCTTTCCTTTTCTTTATTTTTTTTTCATTCTTTCCTTGCCGATCGGCAGGCCTCAAAGATGGCCGGCAACTGGTGAAGTCGAGCCTCGTCAGAGGTGAGCAAGGGTCGGCCTCACCTAGATCTGGCGGGCCTTGGGCGAGTCTTGCTTCGCCAAATTCGGCTAGGTCAAGCCTTGCTCGAAGCTGGCAAGGCTGACCCTTGCCGGTCATCGCCTGTGGCCGGTCGCTGTCATTGCCAAGACTTGGCAACTGGCGAAGGAAGAAGGGAAAAAAAAGGAAGAATAAAAATATTTAAAAAATTCAAAAAAATAAAGGGTACATTTGTGACAATTTTACTTCGAACTAATTTTTTGACTATCAAAAACTCCAAACTGATAAACCTGTGACAAATTCACCCTCAATTAGTTTCCGTTAAATTTTATTGTCAAATTGCTAAGTTTGAGACATGTGGTAGTTGACGATTGTATTAGTTGGGGGTTTTACCCCTATGTTTGTCACAAGTTTATAAATTTGTGATTTTTCGTGATATTAATACAATATAATAGATACTAATAGAGGTTAAATTTGTCATAAATGTACCAGTTTGGGGTTTTTGATGGTCAAAAAATTAGTTTGGGGGTAAAAATTGTTACAAGTGTACTAGTTTGGAGTTTTTGAGTGTCAAAAAATTAGTTCGAGGTAAAATTATCTTAAGTGTATCAGTGATTAAAAAAATAATTCGGGGTAATTTATTACAAGTATACCAGTTTAAGGTTTTTGATAATCAAAAAATTAGTTCGGGGTAAAATTATCACATGTTTATTAATTTGAGATTTTTTGTAGTATTAACCCAAAAATAAATTATCTGCGTTAGTGCCGGCTATCCCACGTAGGATGGCTAGCATCTATAGTAGCGATTTACGGCCAAAATGGCCGAATGAATTAGATTGGCAAAATATTAAAAGGTTTAAAACTCAATTCGCATAATTGAAAAGTTTAGAACCGAATTGGCACAAATGCAATAAACTTAGGACTTTTTGGTACATTTCCCGAGCTTTGACCTTAGCTTTTGTCAACTTTTGAGCTATCGAATCAATTTCTGGTTGGGGATCATTTAATTTCTTGTAGATTTTACTTGTGAAAATTGGAATCTTTGTTTGTTCCTCTTTGTCATGTTCTTATATCTTGCATCTACAAGGTATGCGATAGAAATGGCTAACATTAGAAAGAGGAAGGAAGTGGCCATTGGAATTAGGGATAAGTGCACTAAAAATTCTAAAATTTATCAGGAAAGTGCAATTGAGTCCTAAAACTTTCAAAAAGTACAATCAATGATCTTTGGGGTGCGTTGGGGAAGATGCAATTGCATTTCCAAAACTCTCTAAAGGCCTTTTAGCCTAAAGTAAGTCCGAAGGTACTTTGGAATGTTGAGTTTCTGAAATGCAAATAGACTTTTTTTTTTTTTCAGCTTTACCCTCGCTCAACTTTCATAATTTTGGAAATGTCCTCGAAAACCCTAACTTTGCCTTAAACGCTAACGAGCAACCGTGTGCCACCGGTGAGAAGCCGGTGTACGGCTAGGCGAGTGGTCAACCACAGAAATTGTCTGATTAATTATAAATCTATTGTATGAATGTGATTTTGTTTTAGATTTTTCAATTTTGTTAATTGAGTCCTAATTTATATGAAATTCTAATGTAGTCTTTCTAGTTAATTTTCGTAGGAAATTACTGATGTGATAAGATGCCACGCGGGATGGGCCAGAGATCATTAGACCATCACGACAATTTTTTGCAAAGCTATTCTTATGCATGAGTATTGTCTAGTGAACTTCTATGGTACTTTGACAATGAAAGTGTTTGTCAAAATAAATAAAAAAACAAATGAAAGTCGGCAAAAGCATTTCTGATTGGTGGGGAAGTGGCTATGAATTGTAGGCCATCCCATAGAGGCGATGAAAGGGCGGGCCTTCATCGGTACAAACAATAGTAACACTTTTATCTGTCCAATCTTTATCGCTCATAATATAGAACGACAAAACACCAACCTTATCATCTCCTACTTTGATGATTGAAGACGACCCTTCAGAGAAAATCCCAATTAAGTTCGTCTAACTCCCACATAAAACATCGACCAACCAAAGAAGTACAGAATCAACGACAAAATACAAGTACGAACTCATATCAAAGAGTGGTAAAAAAGGTCTCGAGTTATTGGCCCCGACATTAGATAATATAAACTAGACCCTCTGCTTCATTGCTGGTTCCTCATGGCAAGAACCTTGGCCCAAGCCGGCCGAGCTGAGATGTTGGCCAGCCATGCGCTCAACTTGGGGCGGGCGTCGAACAGCTTCTTCACGGGTGTCCCCATCAGGGTGGTCATGGTCGGAAGGGGATGGAGATCGGCCAGGGTGAAGCAGTCGCAGCCCAAGTACTCGGACTGGCTCAGCCGGGCCTCGTAGACGTCGAGGACCTTGGCGAGCTTGGCCTCGTTCTCCTCAACTACAGCAGCGTCCGTGGCCATGCCGGACCTCGGCTTGTACAAGAGCTCCCGCCGCAGCTTCAACGCCAAGGGTTCAAACTGGTGGGCCTCGACCTCCATCCACACGCCCACCGTCGCCATGGGTTTACCCTCACAGACGAGCGGAGTGCCCTTGTCCGCGTATACATGAGCAATGTACTGAGCAATTGCCCTTGATTCTGCCACCACAGAGAGCAAAATCAAAATATGAATATATTTCGCACGGTTGTTTCTCGTTCAGATGACCGATTGAACACTCAGAGATTGACTAAACATTTGATCTTTCCATCATGGTCACACAATCTATCAGCGATCGAATCAACACCTTCTACTAAAAACTTTCATCTTTCATCACCGTCACACAAGATAATCTATTATTGGTAGAATGACTTACCGAATAGCTTCAAATCTCCATCCTCAAAGGCCGGGACTTGACCGAAAGGCTGCACACAGAGATCGAGAAATGTTGACGAAGGAGGGTTTCTTGAAAAAACACGACGATACCCCAATACCAGAAAATAGTTGGAAATAGTGTCGCAGAGATGGTGGGCAGGGACGCGGACTTAAGTTGAGTGCGAGGAAATGCTCCTTCTTGTGCTCCCCAGCTCGCATGTCGACGGGGATGAACTCGAACTCGAGGTCCTTCTCGTAGAGGGCAGCACAGACCCGCATCGCCGCGGTGGACAAGACGGTTCCATAAACTTTCATCACCATGATTGCTTTGCTCTGCTTTCTTTTTTGTTTCTCTCCAGAACTAAACGCAAAACAATCGTGGCGAATGACGGTGTGTTTTGGGCTCTTTTTATAGGGCATGGCTAGCCTATATCAGTACTGCCTGTCGGTGCAATTCAGACCACATATTGAGAGAGGAATGGTTCTTGTTTTAAGAAACAAATCTACTCGTGTCAGTCAAGATGGAGAAGCCACAGTTCCATTTGGAAGACTTTACGGCACTATCACCTTACCATGTCATTCTAGATCTAGAGGCTCGACGCCTCCCCCGTGTTGTATAAATTGCCCTGTATTACCCAACCACAAAGATGCAATCGGTAGCTTCCCTCTTGCATTGGCTGCTCAACTGATATACCAAACTGAATGAAAAAAAATCTAAAGATTCAGGCATATGCATCCTAGTTTTAGATGAATAATAGCCTCAGATGGCCAACTCCTCGATGATCTGTCGGACAAGAGGGTTGAGATTGGCCCCGTTGCCGCCAGTCAGGGGCAGGCGGCCCAGACCCCAAAGCCAAGTAGTCAAGTGCACGTGCGGCGGCGCTGAGCCCTCTACCTAGCGCATCGTAGAGGAAGAACTTGACCTCCAAGAACTCCAAGTTCATCACAACGTGGATAAGCTCTAGGTGAGGTTCGCCTCTATCGACACCCTCGCCCAGACAAGGCCAGGGCATCACGGCCCTCGCTAGACATGGGCAAGGGCGCATAGGCCCTTGCCAAGACCTCGCCGGCCCACTGTTAGGAAAAAAAAGAAAGGAAAGAAAAATGAAAAGAAGAAAAAGAAAAGAAAAAACAAAAAAAGTGATAAAAATTTGGAAAAATTAAAAAGATATTTAAAAAATTGTTATTGTCAGTGGCAACCGTCCTAATCGACCATGTCACATAGGACATCCGATGTCCATGTTAACAAATTTTAGCCAAAATTAGTCGGATGGACTATATTGGTGAATTGTCAAAAGGTGTAGGTCTCAATTAGCACAATTGAAATGTTTATAGTTGAAATGGTATAATTGCAATATGTTTAGAAATTTTGTGGTACTTTTCCCAGCAGATGGATCATTTGATAAGTCTCGATATAGACATTGACGTTCATGTTTAGATTATGAAATTTCATATTTTAAAACGAAAGAATAAATTGTGAAAAACTTGGCTAAGCTCAATCAGGCTGTATTAAATACATGCGGTACAGTCAGGGCCAAAATTCTCTTTTTCATTGAGCCTGAGCTTGCAAGTTGAACCAAGAAAAGCAGGTTCGAACTATCGAGCCAGACCTAAAGGTTCTTCAAAAGGCCTGGTCCATTTTCACTTCTTGATGGCCCTCCAATATGTATCGTGTTTAGTGAGTATCTTGAGGAAATAACCTTGTATATAATCGTGTTTGTTGGGCAAGGATTGGCATAGATAATAAATAATATGCAGCGAGAGGAACTTGAGATTTTTCTATTTGATATATCCCTAATGAACACTACACAAGTCTATTCATAAGCTCTATTAGATGGTTATAAAAGGTAATCAAATCAAGTACGATACAATCGGTGATATGGAGAATCTCCCAAATATATGCACAATCACAAGAAATACGGAAAATGTCCTCAATATCTCTTGAAAATATCTAAGGCTCCATTTGTTTTGCAGAAAATATTTTTCTCATTTTCCAGCGTTTGGATTGTCTAGGAAAATGAGTCAAAGAAAAATGTTTCCTAGTTAGCGGAAAATCTATGTTTGAATTCAGAAAATAATTTCCTCTTTATAATATCGAAAATCATTTTTCAAAATATGATTAGGTATTGACGTTTGGACTTACGTTTGGGCACGGGAACCTCAACGCTCATTCTCAGGCTCTTGGCAATAGACCTCGATCTTGCGGTTGGGGCCCACCAGGGTCAATTGAAGCCAACTTGGGTTCCAAGAGGTTGGGCCTAGAACCCCAATACCTGGGCCTAGGTCCACAAAGGTTGGGCTCAAGACATCTGCGCCTGGGATCGAGTCTATTAGGACACCCATAAAATTCTTGCATCAATTAATATGTAGAAATTTGAAGATGATAAATGTCCCGGATGAAAATTCCAATTGGTTTATTAACGTTGTATTAGAGGAAGGCCTGAATTGTGTTTTCTATGTTGGTAGTTTTCAGAAAGTGATTCCAGTACGATTAAATTAATGAATATTTGCTCTTGGGTCGATTATATGGAGAGGCAATGAAGCATATAACGCCATATTTTTTGTAAATAGAGACTGATATACTCCACGTTTACGTATCAGATTAGTGGCTGGTTAGAAATTTACTGAGTTGTAATTTTCCTGGTGTTTGGGTAACTTTCGCTTAAAGTTTTGGTGAGTTTACAATATTTTTCTAATTTACCAGTACTTTAAATGGACACCGATTTCCTTGTTTACGTACTAACGAAATATCTACTTTGAAAACCAAATAGTTGAGCCTTTGGTCCCTCCTTAATTTGTACACACCTCTCTTTACTTTTCCACCAAGTATCTTAAGCCACATGCTCTTAGTTTGTGACATTCAACTTGGCCTATCCATGATATCATGTATTCTATCACCTCTTTTAACTTTATCCCTTTAATGTTCTTGATGAGCTTGAGTTATCATTCATGCATTTCACTTGGCCGAAGAAGCTCTCTCTCTTTTCCAATCAAAATATCTCTTTTTGGCTACTCTCATCAGGCCACTTGTATCTTTTGGATTGAAACACCTTTCCCTCTCTTTACACGTAGTGATTCTAGCCCCAGATCATCATTAATTTAACCTTGACTATTTGTTCAATCAAACCAAATGTGGCCATCTGTAATATTTTTTACGACATCTCTTTTGATTCTTACCATGTGTCTTCTCAACTCAAGGTCATTACAGTTTTATCCTTGGTTAATCAATCTTATCCCTTTGTAACTCTTATATGGTTTACTAGATACATTTCCTTTTTCTTGGCAGAATAATTAGATTTTCAAAAGTCTTCAAGCGTGAAAGTGGGAGTCCCTACTTTACTAACTTTTAATTTCCAACTTTCCTCTTCGATCTTTTGTTTTAAAATCTTGCGAGCAAAAGCAAAGGTCTCAGACTCATGTTATTAAATTTTCTACCTCAATCTTTTTGGTGTTAGCAAGGTGAATTATTGAACTCCACTACATTTTCACCAATTGGTTTCTGCCGTTTTAAAGACGATAAATATTAATTTTTTGTCCTGTTTATTTTATTTCAAGGAGACTAGAGTTTTGAGTTGCTCAAATCTTTATTCAAGGTAAGTGCAATTTTAGGCGCTAAGTTGGGTTGATCTACTTAGTAATATTGACTTGATTGGTTGATGTTTGTTAATGTAGTTTGAATTTGACATTAAGTGTGAATAAACCTCAATAATGGCGTATTAATATGTTGTGATGACCAGACTTGTATTAATTAGTTCTTACCTGCTTAAGATATGTTTGATTGATTTTCTTGAGTTGTGGTAGCATATTGTGTGTGAAAATGACAAAATTGGGCTTAAAAGTGTTATTTCTGTAATTTTGACCCACTTGTCGCTTATACCATCCTCCGCTTATACCCACTTGTCGGTTATACCCATTTACTGCTTATATCCACTTGTTGGCTATAACTACTTGTTGAGTATATCCACTTGCTGATTATACCCACTTGTCGATAATGACCATTTATTATTTTTGACCCAGTTGCTTGACTAAAACCTTTTATTGCATCAATAATAGCATGATGAGAATAGAAGAAGAGTATGTGTGTTGTGGTACACGTAATTATTTATTTATCATCACTTGCATGAGAAATGAAAGGATGCAAGCATGTCATTTTCTTTACCTAGGTATGTGATTATTGAAAGAGTAAGGTAATTGTATTTTGGGTATGATTTGCAAGAAAAGAGATTGTGTATTGGAGGTGGATTCTTGAAATTGAGTGTTGAATTCGTCGTTGATGCAAGGGAGATCATATAATTATAATGTTATCATGTGCACTGCTACTATATGATTAAATATGGAAAGTATTATGTATATTTCGCTGCCCATATATTAGTGGTGACGATACCCCATGTGTCGGGATGCCCTAGGAGGCGAGATGCCCTGTGTGTCGGGATGTCTTGGAGGGGAGATGACCTATGTGTCGGGATGCTCTAAGAGAGTTCAGGAGGAGAATTAAGGAATATAATACTTGTATATGTGCATATATAAATACATATAGATTGAACTAATTAAGAATAGCCGTATCTCATAATATCTTATGACATCCGTTTGCATTTGAGGGAATAATCTTATACAATGTTGTTATTGGTTTCTATCAGCATATCATGATAAGAAAGACAATGCATTTACTCTTGTACTTGTCATACGGGGTTCTTTTATATTGTCTTAAACTCACATGGTTTGTTAGTACTTGGTTGAGTGATAAGATGATCTCCTACTTTAGACTTAGAGATTTCATTTACTAGACTTTAGACCAGTTCTTATTTTTCAGACATATAAGATGGTTCTTTCTGATGCACCTAGAGGACCGGTGGACCCGTTACGTGACTAACTATGGATTTTGGCGATTCGAGATCGTTTAGATGGATTTTTCTATTTTTTTTAGTATTTTTTGGGTTAATTTAATAATTGGCAGTTTCCTAATTTACGTTTGATGATTATGTTTCCTAATAGGGTTATGTTTGAGTCTATATAAGCTTGTTTTAGGGTTTCCTTTGAGCAGACTTTGAGATATTTTGATTTGATAATCGTATTTGGAGAACGAATTGTTCTTCCTTCGAATTTTCTTGTTCAGTCAAATTTTCTATCGCGTTTCGGCATCAATTGGTATCAAGAGCACAGGTTGCTCGAATCAATGGCTGAACAGAATCGCGGTCGTGGACGGCGGGCTCGTGGTGGCCGGGGCGGAGGCATTCCCTCAAGGTATTTATCAACCGCGTCTAAGAGATCTGCGAGACGTAGAAATTGAAGAACAGAGAAGACGAATCCAGGATTTGGAGCGACAACTTGCGGAGGCGAGATTGGGCGTTCAATCCGAAGAAGGAGCGGATTTTGAGGATTCATCCGATGTTGAAGAAGAAGACGTAAACCCTTTTGGGGTTTTGAACCAGGGGCGGAATCGAGGAGTACGACTTGGAAATCAGCATTCTTCTCAAAATTTCGGAATGAAGATCGAAATTCCTGAGTTTAATGGTAAGGCTCATCCTGATGAGTTTATTGATTGGTTGCATACGGTAGAAAGGATTTTTGATCTTAAGGATCTAACTGAGGGGCAAAAAGTGAAGTTAGTGGCTATTAGGCTGCGAAAACATGCTTCAATTTGGTGGGAACACGTGAAAAAGCAACGCGCTAGAGAGGGAAAGCCAAAGGTGGATCGTTGGGAGAAGATGAAAAAGTTATTGCAGAAAATTTTTTTGCCTACCCATTATAGGCAAGAGGCGTTTATTGAATATCATAACGTCAAGCAAGATGATAAAACAGTTGAAGAATTTACTGAAGAATTTGATCGCTTGAGGATGCGTTGTGATGTAGCGGAGGAAGACGAGCAGACGATTGCACGATATTTGGCAGGGCTGCGATATGAAATTTCTGATATTGTCTAATTACAGCAATATTGGACATATGAGGATGTGTGCAGATTAGCCCTAAAGGTGGAGGGGCAAATTAAAAGAAAGAGCAGTAAGTCCAAGTGGTCTAACAGTGGATCTAAGTGGACAAGCAACAGTTCCAAGTGGATAGATAAGGAGTCCCGAATGAAAGCAGGAAGTTCTTCGGGCCCGGCAGCAGTTAAGAACGCTGGTTCAAAATCTGCAACAAAAGGAGAGCAAGGTGGTAGTGCAGAATCTAGCAGGGGAGGAGCGGCAGGCAAGCGGTGTTTCAAGTGTCAAGGATTCGGGCATTTTGCTGCTGATTGTCCGAACCGACAGATTGTGACGCTTGTTGACAATCCAGTTTTTGATGAAGGTCCAATTTACGATGAATCTGAAGGCGAAGAAGAGAATGAGGAACAGGAAGAGATTATCTATGCTGATTCTGGTGAGTCCCTAGTTGTTAGAAGAATATTAAATATTGCTGAGGTAGATAATGAATCGTGGCTTAGGCATAATATATTTCATACTAAGTGCACTAGTGGAGGAAAGGTGTGTAGTATGATAATTGACGGGGGAAGTTGCGAGAATGTAATATCTACCACTATGGTAGAAAAGTTGGGGTTGAAAACTGTCGAACATCCTCAACCATATAAGCTGTCATGGCTTAAGAAGGGGAATGAGGTAAAAGTGAGCAAGAGATGTCTAGTGCAATTCTCAATTGGGAAGAAATATGTTGATGAAGTATGGGGTGATGTAGTTCCAATGGATGCTTGTCATATCTTGTTAGGAAGACCTTGGCAATTTGATAGGAAAACACAGCATGATGGATTCAAAAATACATACACCTTCAAGAAGGATGGCCGGACTATTACTCTGGGTCCTTCAGATTTGAGAAAAGCAGAGAAAAGTAATTTGCTGTCCAAATCGGAATTCCAGGAGGAGGTGGCGAATGCTCCAGAGCTTTTTGCTGTCATAGTTATGGAGCAGAATACTGATAGTCCAGAAATTCCAACTCAAATTCTGCCTATACTTGAGGAATTTACTGATGTCGTACCGGAAGAGTTACCACCTGGGTTACCGGGTGAGCAGAATGTTTCTGGAACTTTTAATGTAGCAGATTTGTCATCTTACTACGCTAAAGAGGAAGAAGATCCCAAGGAGATTGACAACAATGAAGGCGAAGCAGATTCGAGGACGAATCTTTCTCTAGCAGGGGAGGATGATGCACCTAGAGGACCGGTGGACCCGTTACGTGACTAACTATGGATTTTGGCGATTCGAGATCGTTTAGATGGATTTTTCTATTTTTTTTTAGTATTTTTTTGGGTTAATTTAATAATTGGCAGTTTCCTAATTTACGTTTGATGATTACGTTTCCTAATAGGGTTATGTTTGAGTCTATATAAGCTTGTTTTAGGGTTTCCTTTGAGCAGACTTTGAGATATTTTGATTTGATAATCGTATTTGGAGAACGAATTGTTCTTCCTTCGAATTTTCTTGTTCAGTCAAATTTTCTATCGCGTTTCGGCATCACTTTCACTGCTAGTTCTTTTTGGAGCTTTTATGCATTTTGATTGTGAATATGAATATGTGCTTATATCTATATTAGTGGTAGTATACACTAAGTGTAGTTCCATCATATAAGTCGACGTAGGGTTTCTAGAGTATGTTTCTCATTGATTTGTCGATTGATACATGAATAGTGATTTTGAGTTGGTTAGACCATTAAGGGGTTTCAATGGTGACGGCCACATGTCAATGGGTGAGGTTGTTGACCCTTAGAGGATAATCGGACCTTTGTACAGGCAGGTTTTTAGGTATAGTGGTGGTATTGGTAATAGGTGACTCTGACCCTTCCCAGAACTTTTGTAATAGTGTTTTGCTTGATGTTGTATTAAGGTATTGTTTAAAGATTCTTTTTTTGATTGGAGATGTTTGTATAAAGATGAAGATATGTATATTATTAGAGTCGTGTGATTTTATTGTATGGAATATTGTGAATGCTTTATTGTGCTTCTGCAAGCTTACATTAATTATGAGTCATAATTGGAAAAGACACGTGTTGTGCATGACATAGGACTTCGGTACCCTTACTCAGTGCCTCGGCTCGGGTCCACAGAGGCTGGGCTCGAGACCCAATGCTTGTTCCCAAATCCTTGCACCCAAGCCTAGGTCTATCAAGACCAAGCTTAAGTTCATAGAGGTTGGGCTTGAGACCTCGATGCTTGTGCCTCGATGTACCTCGAGTATATCGAGGCAAGGCCCAAGTCCATAGAGGCCGGACTCGAGACCCTAGAGCCCGTGATCATATCCCTAGCAACTAGGTTCGGGCACTAGTACTCGTGCCTGGGTCTATTGAGGCTACATCTGGGTCCCTAGTTGCCCATGCTCAAGTCACTAGAGCCCGAACAATGTATGTATATTTAAAAAAATCTATAAGATTTTTCCTACCAAATGACAAAAAATATTTTCCATTTCATTTTTGAGTTTCAGCAAAACACTTGAAAATATTGTTATTTTCCTGGAAAATGATTTCCTAGAAAATATTTTCTAGAAATGTCATATTTTTTGAGAAACATACGGAGTATAAATATCTTAAATAGGTTTAATCTGGTGGAGGAGGTAATGATGGTGAAGGTGAATGATGAGGTGCGAGTCCCTATTGACATGGGTTCACAGTCTCGTGGTGGTTTGTAATTGTTCTAAAATTAAGGCGGAAAATAACGGGATCTTGCAATTAAATCAACGCAAAACACTAGAGAACTAAACGATGAACGATAAGGACATCAAAGATTACGTGATTCGGTACGAGTGTCAGTACCTACATCTACGAAAGAGCTGGCAGCAAATAATCCACTATAATCGGAGAATTAGAGTTACAATTGCTCAAACTCAGAGTGTTTTCGACACCTATATTATACCCAAGCCAAAAATATTTACAAATATAATAACTCAATTGGATGTAAAATTCATAGCACAAAGGCAATTTCCGTGTGCTTCTGCTCCCGCGTGCCCGAAAAACAATGTGTCTAAGAAAAAGTCCTCTGTTCGGCCCCGGTGTTAATCTCTTTGGCGTCCACCGTGAGGCTACAGCTGAGCTGCCCTATTCTGTCTTCTTTTGTCCGACTCTTATATTGAAGAAAGAAAGAGATGTCCACTTCTTGCTCAACCGGTCAAACTCGGATAAAAGAAGAGATCAATCTTTTTGACCGAACCTTGAGATGTATTTCCAACAAAATAACAGACCTTCAACTATGGAAAGACCACCGGACAAGAATTCCATAATTTGGATTAAGGGTGCACCAGATTTTGACTATTAAAATCTTTTAAACGAATTGGGTTTCGTACACAACTTAAAGTCGAGACTTAATTTAATAGCAATAATGACTGTGGGGTGGAGAACGACATACCAGGATTTGAGTTGAAATTTTTTGGTGCAAATGTTTATTTCCCTTTGGAGTTGTTGTCCTAATTGGGCAAGCTCGTAGTGAGGGAAGTTCAATTAAGATGCATGTGATTGGATGTAAGCATACGAGGGAAATTGGATTCGTTTAGAAATGATGGTAAGGGGGGGGCTCGTTCCGGATCAAAAGTTATGCTCTGTCAAAGCCGGAGCGTGAGATTTTGGGATTGACAGTTTCAAGCAATTTTAAGTTGATCACTTCATAGATGTGCATTACACAATCAATGATATTCTTGAAAAAAAAAATTCAAGAACAATTCGAGCTTTACCCATTTTTGCCCGGACTGTATTGAATAAAAACTTCAGTCTGGGCCATCTTTTGGATTGAGCCTGGAAAAATCAGGCCCTGTTTGTTCCTCGCTCGTTTTACCTTGGACACAGCAAAGCGGATTGATTTCCAAAAGTCGACTTATTTGAGACTCACTAGTGACCACATGTGAAAAGTGCATTGCGAAACGATCACCTTACTTCAAAATATTGAAGGGCCTTGTCATAACATAATCAATGTATTGGCGTGAAAGATACCTTATAAATTGTGGAGTTCGGGTCGGGAACGCCATTATCTGTGATCCAAATGGATGGGCTACCGATTATCAGGCACACCTTATGATTTCACAGTTCTACACAACAGTTAAAGGACTCGGTAAGAGAAAGACCGTTCCAAAATTTCGGCAGAGTCAGACCCGCAATACCTTTCTTTTACAACAGGGTTATCTGTACCTCCTCATCAACAATGTATAGAGGAGATGCAATCTGATTCTGTTCTCTTTCTTAATTGCTTATTGTCCATACTTCATTGACGTTGCTGAACCTGGTGATGCACAGCTCCAGTCCAACAGTCTTCCTATTGAGCTTTGAGGTTAGCTTTTGTCAAACTTTCGAGTTATATAGATTCTATTTCTGGTTAGGGTTCATTGATTATAATGCTGTCTTTTCATATTGTGGATTTTATTTTCTTTTATTTTTTTGCTTGTGAAAATTCGAGTCTTCGCTTCTTCCTCTCTGTCACAATCTTATATCTTGCATCTATAAGTTATGTGGTAGAAGACTGCTAATTTATTTATTTCCTCGCTTAAAAGATAATATTTGTTTTTTTACGTTTCAATTTGAAAAAAAAACCAAAAAAAAAAAACAATTCACAATGCTAAGAAGACTACATTGTCCAAACACCAACACCACACATTTCTTCGCAATACCATGTATTTGTTATTTTTTTTTTGCAATACCTATATTTCAATACTATACGTAAAGCCAACTTTCAAATTTGGTATCTTCAAATGACTGAAAAAACACCCTTATTTTCAATATTAAAAGAGTAAAGAGCAAATTAGATGTTGCTTTAATCAAAATTCAATGTCTTAGCTGAATCTCCTACTTTCATATGGTACGTAACTTGAATTCATGTATCTATTCATCTATGAAAACCGACTCACGTTTGTCTCTTATCTAGCATATGTGAAACACATGCGAAAGATCTAATATCTGTAAACTATAATTTTAATGGGATAAAAACTGACAACAAAATAAGTTACGCAAGGATTGAAATTTCAAGGACCGCTCCTACTCTCAGCTATATATAGAGGGCCCAATAAAATCATAAACACACGGAGTGACTCGTGCTCACATCCATCCAAGTGCTTTCTTCTTCTCTAACGCTGCACCGACTTGAGCGCCGGAGCGCCTACTTGGGGGCCTCTCCCTAGACCCCTCCTCCCCCATTTCTTTCCTGTGGGTCAAGAGCCAAGAGGACCTAGACCTTCCAAAGCGACTTTTCAAGAGGCAAGATCACCACCCGATTACAAATTCCTTTTACACACCAACCATTTACCATTCCCATCCCATAGATGAGACAGTATCCTATTCCTTTCCCTTTCTTCATCGCTAATTGTCCATATCATATTGATGTTTCTGAACTACGCAATGCACATTGCACAGCCCCTGTCCAAACACTCTCTTATTCAGCTTGATCGACGACCAACACTCACGTCCCAACCCCCACGCCCACCACTTCCCTGCGCGGCCCCCGGCACCCCCACCCCCCCGCGGCCCCCATCCCTTTCTTAATCGCTAATTGTCCATATCATGTTGATGCTTCTGAACTACGCGATGCACATTGCACAGCCCCTATCCAAACACTCTCTTATTCATCTTGACCAACGGCCAACACCCACGTCCCAACCCCCACCCCTCCTTCCCACCCACCATTCCCCACCACACCCCACCACACCCCAGTGACCACAACCCCCCCCCCCCCCCCCCCAACGCCCGCCACTCACCCACCACATGCGTACGCCACCCACCGGTTGGATACCCACAAATACAATGACAAAAACCTCATTTATCAAAGTTACCTATGGCAAAAAGAAGAAAGAATCAACGATGACAATTATCCAAAGACTTCGTTTATGTAAAGAACACGAAATAATCGTTGTTTGCGAATCTGATCTCGATTAGTCTGATGCTAACATATGAAGTAGCTTTTTGTTAAATGAATTTTCTAAGCTATATAGCCAGAAGAGATGCTTTTATTTGAATATGGGTTTTGAGCTTTGCGCTTGGCGTTTGTCAACTTTTGAGCTATAGAATCAATTTCTGGTTGGGGATCATTAATTAGGTTTTCACTTTGATTCTCTCCTGTTTTCTCTTGACACTGCATGTTGTCTCTTCCATTTGTGGAATTCATTTCTTGTGGTTTTTACTTGTGAAAATTAGAGTCTTTGTTTCCTTCTCTCGGTAATGTTCTTGTATCTTGCACCAACACGTTATGTGATAGAAATTGCTAACATAAGAACTGCCAAATGTCAGCATTAGAATTGCATCAGCAAGGTGACTCCCCTGCCCTATCTTTTTCTTTTTTTCCAGTTTTATTAATTATTTTATTTTTTTAACTTTTTATATTGTTTAAATAAGATTGAAAGGAAAAAACCAAAAAAAATGCCATGTAGGAGAGAGAAATTAATTTTAAAATGCCACGTTAGCATTTTCCGTTAGATAAATTGACGGTGTTAACTCTATGACTCGATTGCATCAATTTGATAAGCTTTAGGACACGATTGCACTTTTTACAAGTTTTAGAACTCAATTACATTTTTGCTACAAGTTTTAGGACTTATGATGCACATATCCTATTTTAGTATTTCTTTTTGTTTAAGTACATTTTATAGTCTGAGTAGGTTTCCTAAGTTTATGTTTCCTAGTTCTTATGTATTATTCTCATTTGTAAGCATGCATATTTGAGTTAAAAATATGGGAATTTCTCTCAAGGGAGTAATTTCTTTAGTTTCTAGATCTAGTTCATTGATGGTGGAGCTTAAATTTCTTTATTATTGGCTGGTCAAACGCTCCTTTTTGCCTTAGTGGTGAACTCTTCTATCTCAAAGTAATTTTCCATCAAACACATTCAACATTCTCACAAACTCACAACACATCAAGTTCGTGTAAGAGCTTATAGGTTGAATGAGTTTTGGGCGAGTCCTTCTAATCTCGGTTTCTTACTTCCGATCTGAAAAAGAAGAAGAAGAGCAATCCAGTTTCTAAAGGCTTGACTTGGAAACAAGGCCACAATGAAAGGCGCAACCGTTCCATAGAGAACCTTTGGTCACAAATGTAGCGAGTCTTCAACCTCCAAGAGAATCAAGTGAGACAAGGACAGCGACGGAGACCATAAGTCCATTGTCCACCACACACTAATCCGGCCACCATTCAAAGCTCCGATAATCCAACAACATTGGCGGCGATCCTAGAATTCAGATTGTCAATTAGAAGAAGAACAAGAAAGAAAGAGGAGAATGACCACGAAATCAGAGTGGAAAAAGGTAGCTTAAATTAGATGACTTCGTTAATTGGTTGTGTACTATCGAACAAGTATTTGACTTCAAGTCTCTCGGACGAAAAGAATGCAAGATTGATGTTTTTAAATTTGAGAAGTATGATTCACTTTGGTGAGAAAACCTAAAATAATCAAAGAATTGGGGATGGGAATGTAAAGTCAAGTCTTGGGACAAGCTGAAGAAATTATTGTTTACCTAACAGCAACAAGCAAGTTCTAAAGTTGAAGTCTCTCAAGCAACATGGGATGAGCAATGAGGAGTATATTGGGGAGTTTGAACAAATCCTTATGAGTTGTGATGCACCAGAGATGGAAGAGCAGACCATCGCTCGCTTCCGCGGAGGAATGAAAATAGCCGATTTGGTTGAGCTTCAACCATATTGGTCAGTTGAAGACATTTGCAAGCTAGCTACGAAAGTGGGGAAACAATTAAAGGGTGGCCAGGAGGTTTTCAACTAAGCTTTCAACTAAAGGAACATCCTTAGTTGAGGGTGCTTTCTAACAAGACCGAGAATGTTCTGAGAAAGGAGAAGTCTAATGAGTTTGTTAATAAGCTTAAAAAAGAATGAGATGGTGGAGGTAGAAAGTGCTTCAAGTCCCATGGCTATGGACATTTGCATGCCGATTGTCCTAATCGGAAGGTTATGATCCTTCAAAAAAATTGAAAAGATCTGTTTGGAGCTTCAAAGAGGCAGAGCAAGGTCCACAACGAGATAGTGAAGCAAACTAATCAAGTTGAGTTACTAATCATGCAGAGGGCTTTACACACCATGCTTGCCCCAAAGGCGGAAGAGTAAAAGGAGAACATCTTTCAAAACTGTTGCATAATTGACGGAAAAGTGTATAAGTTGATCGCCGATGGTGGGAGATGCGCCAACGTGGTATCCACAACTCTAATAGAAAAGTTGAAGCTACTCACTTCTAAGCATCCCCAACCATACAAGCTTCGATGGCTTAGTAAGGGAAGTGATCTCCAAGTAACTAAGCAAGCTTTCTTATCATTTCCACTTGGTAAAAATTACCAAGATCAGGTCCTATCTAATGTTATTTTATGGATGTATGTCACTTATTGTTGGGGATGTTGAGAAAATCTCCTATGATATTTTGAAGTTAACAAAACCATCTAATTTTCGTTATTACTCGATAAAAGCATATGTTTTTTTTTTTTATTTCGGGTAGTATAAGGAACCTCTATAAATTCCAAAGTACAAAGTTGAGAGATTCGTAAAGACCGAAAGGACCTTAATGAAGAGTGAACAAGTCGGAGGAACGGGAAGTTTATGGAGACTTGGAGGTATCATAAGATAAACAGTTCTATTAAGCATTGATCACTAATGTACTCAGGAAGATCAAACGGAAAGGTGTACAAAAGTCAATTACCAACGAGAAGCTTGGATATACTCGAGTATCGCTGATATGAGCAACTCTTCATATCACTTGAGATGAATGTGCATGTCACGTGATTACACATTTTAATTTGAAGACCCAAATATTTCTTTGACTATTAATCTAAGTCTCAAGGAATATTGGAACTATGCCACGAGTCTAGAACTTTGGAAGAGACAAAAGGAGGAGGATCCAATCAATCAATCGTCAATCACTTTGGTGAAAAGGATTATTTCCTAACATACGCAATTCTATTCGTGAAAATTGTATTGTTGCTAAAAAAATTGATTATATGGCCAACTAGATCTCTCGGTGATTGTGTTGTTTATCTTCAACGGTTAAATTAATCCTCTTGAAGAATATTCAATGGTTGGTTTGGAAAGTAAAGATTATATAAGAAGATCAACGCATGTTGGAGAAATCACAAATCGTGAGCACAACTACAAACCAAGAAAATTTTGTTCTTTGATACATATATACTCTTGTTGAATTGTTGAGCAAGAAGTTTATTTACTGAAAATGCTTGTCAGTGATTATAATCTCTTTTGATAAGTGTAAAAGTTTTGTTGTAATGCTTGGGATTTGGTATCGTGATCTACCAACTTTAAATAGAAGCAACACAAGCTACATTGTAACACCTCAAAAGGATTATTAGTGGATTGCGGCCTGTTAGTAGCTGTTAGTCTATGAAAGTGGACAAAAACTCGATCTAAGCCAAACCACTATAAAAATTTGCATGCAACAAATAGCTTACTCTTGCATTTATTAAACTATTCCTGCACACATCTAACTTGATTCTAATAATTCCACTAAAATATATCAAGTTTTGATTTTCAACCTATTCAACTCTCTCTAAGTTGCATATTTAGCCATAATATAGGAGGGCTTGGCAATTTGATAGGAAGGCTGTGCATGATGGCCTTAAAAACATGTACTTGTTCCACAAAGAACAGAAATACATCACCTTGCACCTTTAAGCTTGTCCATGCTCCACAAAAATCAACAGGAAATACAAGTAAGGAAAGCCTTTTCTTTAGTAAAACACAAGTTGAGAAAGTCATTCTCGAACAAAAGTTGTGCTTTACTCATGGTTAAGAGTCAAAAGAGTGAGAAAGGGAATCTGCTATACCTTAAAATGCACTCCTTGATGAATGAATTTGGAATTGAAGACATGACCGCTTACAAAATCTATTTCCGATGCGATGAGTTATCATGATCTAGCCTCTTTCTCCTCGCGATTTATTTGATATGTTCCTTCTCATGTCAGCATATTTTATTGTCCAGGAGGAATAGTGCTTACTTGTTTTATGAAGCACTTTAGCACCATCACGGCTCTAATTGATGTTTTATGAAGAAGCGTCTTTTGAATGGTCCAAGGCCGCCCATAGTGCCTTTGAAGTCATCAAATAAAAGTTCTGCAAATCTATTATCTTTGCTCTTCCATATTTTGATAAAGTTTCTGAAGTTGAATGTGAGGCAAGTGGAGTTGGCATCGAGCTATCCTTATCCAAGTCTAAGAACCTCTGACGTATTTCAGAGAGAAGTTGACAAGGTCAAGGAAAAATCGTTCTATTTATGACAAGGATTTTGTGCCATTATGCAGGCTCTTGATCGTTGTAGTCATTACTTGAGGCTTAGACAACTGGTTTTTTGTTCTGATAATGAGGCTCTCAAGTACATTAGTGGCCAACACATGCTCAATTTAAGACATGCCAAATAGGTAGAGTTTCTTTAATCATTTTATTTTGTCTCAAAATATAAATATGACAAAACTAATGTTGTAGCTGATGCTCTATCAAGGAAATATTCGATGCTTGCTATTCTCGACTCTGGGTTCTTAGCTTCAATTTGATGAAAGAACTTTATTAAAAGGATCTGGAGTTTTCATCAAAGGTGCTTATACAATCCAAGAAAGGTTCTTCTTTAGAACTAATAAGCTTTGTGTGTCAAAGAATTCCCTTAGAGAATTGTTGATCTGAGAAGCATGTGGTGGAGGATTGGCTGGCTACTTCGGAATTAATGATTTTTGAAGTCCTTCAAGACCTTTTTTATTGTCCCGAGATGAATGGAGATGTGCATACTATCATTTCAATGCGTTCTACTTGTCGAAGGGCAAAGAATCACATCCTTCAAGGGATTTATACTTCAAGTTTGGTTCCACTGTGGCCCTGGGAAGATGTGGGTATGAATTTTATTGTGGCTCTTCCAAGAACACAAAGGGGAAATAATGAAAACATGATCTGTAAATGTTCAATTTTCTAAAATGGTTTATTATATTCTTTGGCACAAGATGGACGATGCTTCCCTCATGATTGAATTATATTTCAAGGCAATCATTTGCCTTTATGGAGTTTCTAAGACCATTGTACCAAATTCTTGAGTTACTTTTGGAAGATCCCATGGGAGATGCTTGGTACCAAACTTCTATATGATACCACTGGTCATCCCTAAACGGATGGCCAAACAATGTTAACCAAGCGCATTCTCACCGCTCTCCATCATAGCATGGTGAGTAAAATTTTCAATAACCACGATTTGTTGAAAATGAAGTTAACCGTTCGCATCCTCACCACTCTTCTTCGTAGCATGGTGAGTAAAACTTTCAACAACTATGATTTGAAGCTTGCACATGTTGTATTAACTTATAATGGCTCTCTAAGTTATTCTACTGGTCATTCATCATTTGAAGTTGTTTATGGGTTTAATTATCTTACCCCTATCTGTTGGATCCTTAATCCAACATTGGGTTATATGTGAAATAATAATGCAATGCATACTGTCATATAAAGTTAAGCCCTTTAAAAGTGATAAATTAAGTTAAGGTAATTTAGGGCTTTAATGTATCAAATAGGGTGTGGCCCTTTAATGTGTAGAGGCTAAAAGGGGAAATTACAATTTTATGATGGGCAAAATTGTAATTTCTAAAGGGTAACTAGCGGTTACCTTATAAGAGCGGTTATGGTCCCCAGAACATACGTAGGTTTTCTGATTTTCCTCTTCATCCCATCGAAAGAGAAAAACACAGAGAGAATTCAAAGGGAACTCTCAGAGAAAACGTATTGTTCTGGAAGGCTACCCGCACGACGCCGAAGAACAGTATACGTTATGGATTCAGGTACGCTTCCGTGTTTATGTTTTCTCAATGAATTATACATGTATGATCCTGTTTCGTTGATGGTTTTCAACGGTTCTTCGGTTTTCGGAATCTAACAATTGGTATCAGAGCCTTATACATGTTGATTCATTGATTCAGGGTTCGGTTTTAGCAATTTGTTAAATTAGGATTCGTGCGGATGTTTGCACACCGAAGCAAACTCGTTTTTTTTTTATACTGTACAGTATTTTTCGAATCTTTAAATTTGTTCAAAGTGAATTTTGATGTTAAATCTGGAATCCTGACGTCGAGACGAGTCTGGGGATGGGCGGCGCGCCTCCGTCGGAGGCCGCACGCGCCCGCACACGCTCCACGCGCCGTCGGGCACCGGCGCGCGTGGAACACACGCGCCTGAAGCAAAGGCGTGTTGCAGCGGTGCACGCGCAACGCAGCAGTTAAGGCGCGTGCGTTGCACGCGCGACTCAGCGGTTAAGGCGCATGCGTTGCACGCGCCTGCTGAGTTGACTGGGTCTCACCGGAGTCCGGCGTTGACCAGCGTTGACCAAAAAAAAAATTTTTTTTTTTGGTGAAATAGCTATTAAAATTCAAATTTTGGTGGAGGAATATATATCTTGAAATAAATTGATTGAAGCAACATGTCCACAAATGGACCTCTCTTGTGTAAATTAATTTATTTTTAAGATATAAAAGGTATGCACATGTGATGCATGTGGATTTTAACCGGCCCAAAGGAAGGTTAATATTTAACAAAATCACATTTGCAACTGCGGTGATTAACGTGTGATGATTATTTGGATTTTGTATGTGAATAATATATCGGGCCCAAAGGAAGTTTTATTGTTTGACATACTATTATTATCAATGTTTGATTACTGCAACAAGATATCACTTACTAGTTAATATTGTTGTCCAAAGACAAGGTATTAATGTAGTGCTCGATGTCTTGAGATGGGAATTGCCTTGATTTGAATTGATATATTGTTTTGAGACTTACGTGAGCATGTTTTATTGGTTATTATGGATTCAGCTATTACTCCTGCAAATATTACTGCCAGCATTAATTCAATTCCTATGCTAAATGGCACCAACTTCAAGTCATGGCAAGAGAACCTTCTGATAGTTCTCGGAGTCATGGATCTCGACCTTGCGTTAAGGATCGATTCTCCTACACCACTTAATGACCAAAGCACCTCTGATCAAAAGAGGGATATGGAAAGGTGGGAGAAATCAAATCGCATGTGTATGATGATCATGAAGAAAGCCATTCCAGAAGCATTCCGAGCACAATGTCTGAAAAGATAACCACAGCTAAAGAATTTTTACTGACATTGAAAAGAGATTTGTCAAGAGCGAAAAGGCTGAAATTGGTACGATCTTGACAAATTTAATTTCAATGCGCTACAAAGGGAAGGGCAATGTTAGGGAGTACATCATGGAGATGTCTCATCTTGCTTCTAAGTTAAAAGCACTTAAGCTGGAACTTACTGAGGACTTGCTGGTGCATTTGGTTTTAATATCTCTTCCGGCACAGTTTAATCAGTTTAAGGTGAGCTACAACTGTCAGAAAGAGACTTGGTCTCTGAATGAGCTCATCTCACACTGTGTTCAAGAGGAGGAAAGGCTGAAGCAAGATAAGACAGAAAGTGCTCATCTAGCATCAACTTCCAAGGATAAGGGAATGAAAAGGAAGAAGGATAAAGAAGTTGCAACCTTGGCAAACAAAAAGGAAACAACAACAGAGACCGGATAATCCGGAAAGCACAGGTTGTTTCTTTTGTAAAGCCACAGGACATGTGAAGAAAAATTGCACCAATTATCACGCATGGCATGCTAAGAAAGGTGTGCTTCTTAATTTGGTTTGTTCTGAGGTTAATTTAACTTCGGTACCTAGACACACTTGGTGGATAGATTCTGGTGCAACAACTCACATCGGTGTGTCTATATGCGGGGTTGCCTGAGTTGCGAAAGCCAAGTGATGTTGAAAGATACATCTATGTGGGCGATGGCAAGACAGTTCAAGTTGAAGCAATTGGAAAATTTAGATTATTATTAAAAACTGATTGTATTTGGATCTTGATGAGACATTTATTGTACCGTCTTTTAGACGGAACTTGATTTCTGTTTCTGCTTTGGACAAATCTGGTTATTCTTGTTCATTTGGGAATGGAACATTCAGTTTGTTTCAAGATTCAAAATTAGTTGGTTCCGGTTCTTTATCAGTTTATGATAATCTTTATTCACTTGATGTGATTGCTTCTTTTAATGAATCCCTGCATTTGAGTACACGAGGTACAAAGAGAAAATTAACCGATGAGAATTCAGCTACTCTATGGCACAAGAGATTAGGTCATATCTCCAAGCAAAGAATAGAGAGACTTGTGTCGGATGAAATTCTCAATCCTTTAGACTTCACAAATTTTGAAATTTGTGTTAATTGTATAAAGGGCAAACAAACCAATAAAAGGAGATTTGTAGCCAACAAGACTTCAGACGTCTTAGAACTTATCCATACTGATATTTGTGGACCATTTCCAACGGCTGCTTGGAATGGTCAGCTATATTTTATAACGTTCATAGACGATTTTTCAAGATATGGCTACATATATCTCATTAAAGAAAAGGCACAGTCACTGGATGTGTTCAAAACATATAAAATCGAAGTTGAGAATCAACTCAACAAGAAAATTAAAAGCGTCAGGTCTGATCGTGGTGGTGAATACTACGGCAGATATGACGGTTCAGGTGAGCAACGTCCAGGACCATTTGCTAAATTCCTAGAGGAATGCGGTATTGTCCCACAGTACACTATGCCGGGTTCGCCCACAATGAATGGTGTTGCTGAAAGACGAAATAGAACGCTTAAGGATATGGTGAGGAGTATGATTTGTTCTTCTACCTTACCAGAATCACTCTGGGGAGAAGCGCTTAAGACTGCAGCATATATCCTTAACAGGGTTCCAACTAAAGCAACTATCAAAACCCCTTATGAACTTTGGACGGGTAAAAAGCCTAGTCTAAAGCATTTACGTGTTTGGGGATGTCCAGCTGAAGCAAGGCCTTATAAGCCTAATGAAAGGAAACTGATTCAAGAACAATAAGTTGCTACTTTATTGGATACCCGAAAGATCAAGGGGTACAAATTTTATGATCCTACAGCTAAGTCAATTTTTGAGTCGAGAATTGCCCGGTTCTTTGAGGATGTTGAGTTTGCGGGAGGAGATAAAGTTAGGGACCTTGACTTTGAAGAGGAATATGTTAATATTCCTACACCCGCCATTGACATTGATCCCATTAAGTGCCATTGTCATTGATCGTGACACAACCGATCAAGACGATGAAAGAGAACCTCCCATTCAAGAAATTATTCCAGAAAATCACACTCTACCACCTCAAGAACATATGCCATTAAGAAGATCCACTAGAGAGAGGAGAAGTGCAATGCCGATGACTACATTGTATTTCTCCAAGAGCATGATTTTGATATTGGAATGATGGAAGATGATCCAATTAGCTTTCAAATCAAGCCATGGAAAGTTCTAACTCTCGAAGTGAAATGATGCCATGAAGGAGGAGATGAAGTCCATGAAAGACAATGACGTTTGGGATCTTGTCCCATTGCGGAAGGTGTGAAGCCCATTGGTTGTAAGTGGATATTTAAAACCAAAAGGGATTCAAAAGGCAATGTGGAGAGATATAAGGCTCGCCTTGTCGCAAAGGGCTTTACACACGAAAAAAGGCATTGACTATAAAGAGACTTTCTCTCCAGTTTCTTGAAAAGACTCTTTTAGAATTATAATGGCATTGGTGGCGCATTTCAATCTTGAGTTGCATCAGATGGATGTAAAGACAGCTTTTTCTCAATGGTAACATTGATGAAACAATATATATGGTGCAGCCGTAAAAACTTTGTATCCGGAGATCCAAAGAGTATGGTTTGTAAACTTAAGAAATCCATCTATGGGCTCAAGCAAGCATCTCGACAATGGTATTTTAAGTTTCATCAAGTGATCGTCTCATTTGGTTTTGAGATGAATTTGGTTGATGAATGTATATACCATAAGTTCTATGGGAGCAAGTACATTTTTCTGGTTTTGTATGTTGATGATATTTTGCTTGCCAGCAACGATATAGGCTTATTGCACGAAACCAAGAGATTTTTGTCTAATAACTTTGAGATGAAAGATCTTGGTGACGCCTCTTTTGTATTAGGTATACAAATACACCGGGATCGCTCTCGGAGTATTCTTGGATTATCACAAAAGAGCTATATCGAAAAGGTTCTCAAAAGATATGGCATGCAAGATTGTAAACCAGGTGATACCCCTGTATCTAAAGGAGATAAGTTTTGTCTCAATCAGTGCCCTAAGAATGATTTTGAAAGAAAGGAAATGGAGAAGATTCCTTATGCATCCGTGATAGGGAGTCCGATGTATGCTCGTTTTATACGTCCGGATATTGCGTACATTACCGGAATGTTGGGCGATATTTAAGCAATCCAGGAGTAGACCATTGGAAAGCAACCAAACGGGTCTTGCGGTACTTACAGAAAACAAAAGGATACATGCTCACATATCGGAGGTCGGATCAGCTTGAGATCATTGGTTATACTGACTCCGATTTTGCTGGATGCCAAGATAGTTTGAAGTCTACATCAGGCTATGTCTATCTATTAGCCGGAGGTGCCATCTCATGGAAGAGTGCCAAACAGTCCATGACGGCTTCTTCAACAATGGCAGCAGAATTCATAGCGTGTTATGAAGCATCCAATCATGGAATATGGCTGCGAAATTTTGTCACGGGACTACGGATAGTGGATAACATTGAAAGACCACTCAAGTTATTGTGTGACAATAAATCAGCAGTTTTATATTCTAACAACAACAGAGGTTCGTCAAGTCAAAGCATATAGACATCAAGTTCCTTGTTGTTAAAGAAAGAATTCAGAGGGACAGTTGTCTATAGAACATATTGGTACAAACTCCATGCTTGGGATCCGCTTACTAAGGCATTGCCACCCAAGGTGTTCCACGAGCATACTTTGCTCGCATGGGTGTTATGTTTATTGAGGATATTCAATTTTAGTGGGAGTTTGTAATTTAAATGTTCTTAATATAGATATTTTCAGTTATTTCAGTTTATGGATATTCGAGGTTATTTTCTGCAGAAATATCAGGATTTATTCACACTCTGATTTTGGTAAAGTCTGATCTCACTAAGGTTTAAGGTGGACCAGTTGGAAATAGGCATGTTAATATCACATTTCATGAAATTTCCATGCTACACATCCACATCATAATCCATGTCATTCAGTTGTATCAATTTTGTGACCATTGATGGGTTGAGTTACGATAGATGTGACAAAAAAAACCGCTTTGATCCTACATTGATATGATTGATGGACCGGATTGGTTAGAGATACATTTCGGTAATGACAGTAAAGTTGAGCTCAAATTTAGTTGTTATTGCAAAGCATAATTATAAGGATACACATATAATCCAAGTGGGAGATTGTTGGATCCTTAATCCAACATTGGGTTATATGTGAAATAATAATGCAATGCATACTGTCATATAAAGTTAAGCCCTTTAAAAGTGATAAATTAAGTTAAGGTAATTTAGGGCTTTAATGTATCAAATAGGGTGTGGCCATTTAATGTGTAGAGGCTAAAGGGGAAATTACAATTTTATGATGGGCAAAATTGTAACTTCTAAAGGGTAACTAGCGGTTACCTTATAAGAAATGGTTATGGTCCCCTTAACATACGTAGGTTTTCTGATTTTCCTCTTCATCCCATCGAAAGATAAAAACACGTAGAGAATTCAAAGGAACTCTCGGAGAAAACGTATTGTTCGAAGGCTACCCGCACGACGGCCAAGAACAAAGATAATTATGGATTCAGGTACGCTTCCGTGTTTATGTTTTCTCAATGAATTATACATGTATGATCCTGTTTCGTTGATGGTTTTCAACGGTTCTTCGGTTTTCGGAATCTAACACTATCAACTTGATTCCCATTAATATAACTCGCAAGTTGACTATGAATTGGATAAGTAGGTATTGGAGTACTTTTGTTTGAATTTTGACCTATTTTTCCTAGCTCTTGAACTCTAGAAACTGCAACAGTGAAAGAATGTTAAGGAAAAATGTTAAAAATCTGTATAAAGCTATACTTATGCATGCAAATTTCCCGGTGAACTTCTATGATACTTTAACAAATGAAAGTGGGTAAAACTTTTGTGATTGGCATGTATGAAACTGTAGGCCATTTAATGGAGATGATGCAAGGACAGGGCTTCATCAGCAGAAATAATAGCAGCACTTGCGACACCTATTTACTCTTAAGGAAACTAAAAAGACGAGACATCAGCCAATGACTCATGAAACATAAATCTTTATTGCTCATGATAGACAATCACAAAACACCAGTCTCATCATCATCTCCAACTTTGATGATTGAAGACGACCCTTTAGAGAAAATCCCACATAAAACATTGACCATAGGACAGAATCAACAACAAAATGCAATTACCAACTCATATAAAAAGGGGGTAGAAAAGGTCTAATGTTATTGCCCCCAGCACCAGATGATTTAAAACTCGACCCTTTGCTTCATTACTGGTTCCTCATGGCAAGAACCTTGGCCCAAGCAGGCCGGGCCATGATGTCGGCCACCCAAGCGCTCACCTTGGGACGGGCATCGAACAGCTTCTTCAATGGTGTCCCCATCAGGTTGGTCAGGGTCGGTAGGTGGTGGAGGTCAGCGAGGGTGAAGCAGTCGCAGCCCAAGTACTTGGACCGGCTCAGCCGGGCCTCGTAGACATCGAGGACCTTGGCGAGCTTGGCCTCGTTCTCCTCGACTACAGCAGCGTCCATGGCCATGCCTAACATCGGCTTGATCACGAGCTCCCACTGCAGCTTCAAAGCCAAGGGGTCAAACTGGTGGGCCTCGACCTCCATCCACACGCCCACCGTCGCCATGGGTTTGCCCTCACAGACGAGCGGAGTGCCCTTGTCCGCGTACACATGAGCAATGTACTGAGTAATTGCCCTTGATTCTGCCACCACAAAGAGCATAATTAAAATATGAATATATTACGCATAATTGTTTCTCGTTCAGTTGACCGATTGAACACTCAAAGTTTAACTAAACACTTGATCTTTCATCATGGTCACACGATCTATCAGCGATCGAATCAGCACCTGCCACTAAATACTTTCATCTTTCATCATGGCCACGCAAGAAAATCTATCAAGAAAAGACCGACTTACCGAATAGCTGCAAATCTCCGTCCTCAAAGGCCGGGACTTGACCGAAAGGCTGCACAGAGAGAGATCGAGAAACGTTAGGTCCGAAAGGCACGAAAGAGAGGGCATCTCGCAAAAATGCATTCAGACCCCAAAGACCGAAAGCATCTCCGAGGAATACTGTCGAGCCGGTGGTGGGCATGGACGGAGACTTCTTACGTTCAGGGCGAGGAAATGCTCCTTCTTGTGCTCGCCGGCCCGCATGTCGACGGGGACGAACTCGAACTCGAGGTCCTTCTCGTAGAGGGCAGCGAAGACCCGCATCGACGCGGTGGAGAGGACGGATCCATGGACCTTCATCACCATGATTCCTTGCTCTACTTTCTGTTTTCCCTCAAAGTACTAAACGCAGAACGATTGTGGCGAACGATGGTGGGTTTTGGGCTTCTTTTATAAGGGCTCTGCGGTCTTGGTCTAGAATGATCTTTATCAATGAGGAATAATAACATAAATAATTTCATATATATTTTACTCACTGAACTTTTAATTTATTTAATATAATTTTTAAATTTTAAATTAATATTCAATATGATCTTTAAATTTTTAATTTATTTAATGTCATCTTTGAATTTTTTGTACTTATTCAATTTAACCCTTGAACTATATGAAAATATTCAATGTAGTAACTAAACTTAAATTAATGTAAATGATTATATTGAATATTTTTATATAACTTATGGACCGAATTGAATATATATCAAAAATTCAAAAATAATATCAAATAAATTAAAAATGTATTGATCAAATTGATTATCAAGTTAAAGTTTAAGGGCTATTTATATAATTTTTCCAATCAATTATTGTATATATGAGATGGAGATGAGTAGAGCTGCAGAGTGAGTGGGTGCCAAGGAAGAATGATTCCTCGGGCCGCGCGGGATGGAGAGAGAGAGAGAGAGAGGAGACGCATGCCGTGACTCCATCATAGTATAATGTCCAGAAACTAAAGTCATTTTTTCTTGGTCGGAGGGAAACACGCCCATGTGCACACGTCACACAGCAGCACAAAGGAAGACTTCTTGAAGGGCAAGAAAGTAATCCTCTCTTTCAAATGACTCGAGGAAACACGATTCGCGTTTCGAGAACGAGAGAAAATTGAGGGAAAGAGTGGAAGTTCAAATTTTACTTTTTCTGCAATTTTGCTGTTGAAGATTTCTTCTCGCCCCTTAAATTAGGATTCCAAACGTAAGGCAAGAGCTAAAAATTGAATTCGAAATAATTTTTAAACTTTAGATTAATATTTTCAAATAATTTTCCCAATATAGAATCTATTAATATTTCTCGGTGGAGGTAAAGGCCCCCAAAAAGATAAAGGGATGACAGATGATTGATAAGTTATCATCTCCCACTTTATTTGCCTCACCGGGGCCAAGCGTTGATTGAATAGTCGGTCACGATTCATTCAAGATACTATTTTCGGGGTTATTACGCAATTGAAAGTGTCGTTTTGCCGGGGCAAGTGGATTAGTTGCGGTCTGAAATGGACATATGCGCACGGGATAATTGCTTTGCTTAGTTTTTAGGCGTGCTAATGGGTGGGGGTAAGTAGAGTGTCGAAGTCGGCGTGCGTGGAAGACCAAGTGGATCCGTTTACTCGGCCGTCACCACTCACCACTCCCAAAAGCAGCACTCGCGTCTCGTTTACAAAATGGAATATAAGCGAGAAAACGACCGTCCAGAAAATGCCAGGATTAACGCTACGACGGAGGCGGTTTCAGTTCCACAGAGAGAGAGAGAGAGAGAGAGAGAGATACTTGGAGTAGGGAGGAGGTGGCGGCAGGAGAAGCGAGGGTGGTGGCGGTGATCGCGGGGAGGGAGGCGGAACTCGGTGAGGCTGAGACGCCATGAGGAGGGAGCGGAGGAGGAGCGGCGGCGGCGGGGGTCGTCCATGGAGGAAGAAGGAACGTCGTCGGGGACAGGAGAGAGGAGCTCGCGTCGGGATTCGCCAATGGGGACGCCCAGGTTTGTGTTTGTTGTGGTTGTTGTCGCTGTTGTTGTTCTGCTCCATGATTGTCGCCCAACAAAATTCTTTTTGAGTCTTCCGCAGTCGGTTTCCAGAAACCAGCACGGCACTACTAATCCGCGAACTCACTCGTTCGTTTCGATGGTGTGAGGCCCAAACTCTCGTCTTTCTCTTTCCGTCCTTCCTTCTTATATATCTTTAGGATAACTGCACTTTGTGATGGCCAAAAGAAGCAAACCATATAATATAATTATAAATATAATAATAATATATTGTTAATCTCTCTCTCTCCTTCTCTCACTCATTGTTTAGAAAGGATACTCTATTATCTTTTATGTGTGAGGTGAAGATCGCAGCCACGTTTAGAAGGGGACTCCGTAAAAAACTGACAGCCAGGAGCAGTTTCAGTCACCTGACAAAATGGCCAACTTCCTATTCCTGCATGCACGTATGTATGTATGTATGTTCCTTTGTTTTTTTTTTGGTCAGAATATATGTACGTTCCTTAGAAACCAGAGAATCATCACATTCGACGCCAACTTGCTTTCGGTCATCTTTCTCAGATGTCCTTCTTGTTCCGAGCGGAGCGTGCGATTTGCTGCTCCAAAATGTAATTTACCGAGTTGACCAAGATATCCCATAATTATAAATTGTAATCCCCTTTTGTCCCCAATTTATAAGTTGACTCCATAACCAAAGTAAGACATGGCATGAGCTGACAACCGATTGTTTCTTTCTAGTTTAAAATAGCAGTTATACTTCTAGTAGCAGCACTTTTGATCAATAAATTCATTTTTTATCGGATGCTCACAATCGCTCATTCCATTCTATATGATACATTCCTCCGATCACATCCTTGATTGGTGGGTTGAATGCATTGAACAAATTAGTTGATGTTTGTGGTAGAGAGATATCACGTGAGTGCTGCTTTTGGGAGTGGTGAGTGGTGACGGCCGAGTAAACGGATCCACTTGGTCTTCCACGCACGCCGACTTCGACACTCTACTTACCCCCACCCATTAGCATGCCTAAAAACTAAGCAAAGCAATTATCCCGTGCGCGTATGTCCATTTCAGACCGCAACTAATCCACTTGCCCCGGCAAAACGACACTTTCAATTGCGTAATAACCCCGAAAATAGTATCTTGAATGAATCGTGGCCGACTATTCAATCAACGCTTGGCCCCGGTGAGGCCAATAAAGTGGGAGATGATAACTTATCAATCATCTGTCATCCCTTTATCTTTTGGGGGGCTTTTACCTCCACCGAGAAAGATTAATAGATTCTATATTTTTAACTTATTTAATATAATTTTTAAACTTTAGATTAATATTTAAGATGGTTCCTGAACTTTTAATTTGTTCAATATCATCTTTGAATTTTTTGTACTTATTCAATTCAACCCTTGAACTATATGAAAATATCCAATGTAGTCTCTGAACTTGAATTAATGTAAATGATTGCATTGAACATTTTTATATAATTCATGAATCGAATTGAATATGTACTAAAAGTTCAGAAATGATATTAAATAAATTAAAAATATATTAATCAAATTACATATTAAATTAAAATTTAAGGACTATTTGTATAATTTTTCCAATCAATTATTGTGTACGTGAGATGGAGATGAGTAAAGGTGCAGAGCGAGCGGGTGCCAAGGAAGAATGATTCCTCGGGCCGCGCGGGATGGAGAGAGAGAGAGAGAGAGAGGGAGACGCATGCCATGACTCCATCATGGTACACTGTTCAGAAACTAAAGTCATTTTTTCTTGGTCGGAGGGAAGCACACCTATGTGCACACGTCACCCAGCAGCACAAAGGAAGACTTCTTGAAGGGCAAGAAAGTAATCCTCTCTTTCGAAAGACTCGAGGAAACACGATTCGCGTTTGGAGAGTGAGAGAAAATAGAGGGAAAGAGTGGAAGTTCAAATTTTACTCTTTCTGCAATTTTTCCGTTGAAGATTTCTTCTCGCCCCTTAAATTAGGATTCCAAACGTAAGGCAAGAGCTAAAAATTGAATTCAATCTGTAATACACTGATTACTAATAGCACGAGAGAGACAGGGAATTGGAAACTGCGTAATTTTCTTTACTGTTACTCAACAAGTTCACCAAAATACTTTCTGACAAAAATTTAAGATAGGAGAATTTTCATCCGATCCCACAATATTTGTCATCGCTTGTGCAGCTATATAAAGAAAGTGACCAGAATTGACTAGAATTGGCCCATAACATTATCGACAAACTATAGACTCAAGTTGAAAGGATACGATGGCCGTTTCAAGCTATCAATATTTCCTAGCCCAAGAATTTCTTCTTGGATGCATTATTCCATGTAATGGCTATCGTGCTTCTATCTTAAAAAAAGGGGAGTGATTCAAATCAAATTTAGTCATAGCTCAGAGCCTGGCAATCGTATTTATATGATCTAGTTAGATGACCGTTCCTTGTCTTCTTCTCAGTATAATAGTTTTGTAAAGTCAAGCACAACGACAAATCAAAGTTTGTGTTCTTCTTTTTGAAATTACACGGTGAAGACAAAGTTTAAAATGGATACTGTTTGAGAATTGGATTTGGCAGTAATAACATCGCATTAAACTCTATTAGGATTGGCTGCATTGATTGAACCTTTCAAGATTCGTGGCTTTGGATAAGGGAAATAATTTGTTCACTTAATAGTGGTTCGTCATGACTTTTTTTATGTTATATTTTTTACCTGACAAGCCAAATTAATTTTGAGAAGATGGCTCATTATCGAACTTGTCCGATCTCCCTTCCTTATTGCCATTGCCATTGTCGTCATTGTTGCCACTAATGATGCCCGCGATTGCACTTGGGGCTAGCAGCATTGTCCATGATTGTCGTTGACCTCTGAGTATGAGGTTGGCGGCCGTGATTGACATTGGGACGACCTCAATTAGAGGTCAAATATGAGACACACACACATCTTCGAGAGAGGGAGAAAATATTCGGTGGATTTATATACATAGGGCTTTGTCAGTAGCTAATGTGGCGTGCGTTTATTCACCCACATCTAATTAGAACTTGACACATGGATCTGACTTGGGATCAAATAAAAAAAATACTATAAATCTGATTTTGCTCTGTGTTCCGCCTCCATCCTCCTCTTTCTTCCTCCTCCATCTATAGCCACCTTGAGCCGCGAGTGACGAGGGAGAGGGTTCAGGTTAAGCCGACGACAGAGCCTCGGCCCCGAGCCCCTATACTTCCAGATCAAGATGTGGGCATCATTCTAGATCTGGCCAATGGTTTAGATGATGTGGACGACGGAGCCTTGACTGCGAGCGTCTAGAGATTTTCATATGTGGATTTGGATGTTTGCTACAGATTTAGCTGAACGACATCAACAACGGCCATGGACAAGGGTCGGCATCGCTTGCAAGCCTGGCTCATCCACCGACGTCCTAGACACAGTCATGCGATTACAAAGCAACACGAGCGCATTGCAGCGCCTAGCCGGTGATGTTACTGGCCCTAGACCGGCGACGTGAGTGTAGAACAATACCCCATGGCTCTCTCCACCTCTCGCCACCGCGATCTGGTCTTCGCCGTCAATCCTTGAGCTTGGCTCTCTCAACACACGGGCTTAGACGTGGCTTCGGCGACTCCACAAGTGGCGACGATTGTTGATAGGGGAGGAGGAAGAGATCTAGGCAATTTTTTTTTATATTTTTATCTTGTTTCATTTCATGTTAATATATATATGTCAATCTATAATTGGATCTGAGTATATAAATCGGCGTCACATTAGCTACTGATGTGGTAATATGAAACCAATAAATATTTTTTTGAAAGGAAGATTTCGTCAATGAGTAGTCCGAATAATTTCCCCTTTTCGTAATACAATGGGCATCAACATGCTTAGAACCAAATTCATGCGCATCTTTTAGCGCATCACTTCGGATGCTTTTGGCCCATTCTGCAAAATCCATCATAACCCTTTTACCATATTTCACATTCAGTTAAGAGGAAGGGGCCCCTGGACTGGAAAAAATATTGGGCACAATAGTTGTATCAGGTCATATTTAAGATGGACCGTTCATTAAGCGACACATATTAATACGGGCCCGCCTGTAAAATTTTTTGAAAGTCTCTCTCCCCTCTCTCTTGTCTCTCTTCACGACTTCACTTTGCTCTCTTTCTCCCTCACGACCAAAACGCCATAGCTCCGCTCTCTCTCGTCTAACAAGTCACACCAGTGCCTCGGCCTCATCGGTTGCCTCCAGGGTTGCTAGATCTGGTTCATCTAGAAGTCGTTGAAGTTCAATCGCTTCGAGCTGGGTGGCCATAGAAGGGCTGTGCTCGGTTGCTTTGAGCTCGAAGGCCATGAAGACTGACTCTCAAAGCCTCCAATGTTGGAGGTGCCACATCTGGCCGAGTAGGTCAACTTTGAGAGAGGGAAGAGCTGGGCGACAGCGGTGGCTTGTGGTGTTTAGCAACAATGGCAATGGCAGTAGGCATGGCCACCGTTCGGAACCGGCGGTTCCGGTCCCGGGCTGGTTCCGGTTCCGGTTCCGCCCGATTCGGAACCGGTCGGTAAAAATTTAAAAAATAAATTACGAAATAAAAAAATAATGAATTATCAAATTATGAAATAATGAATTATTCAATATAAAATGCAATCAAAATGTATATTGTAATCAAATTTGGCGAAAAAAAGAGAGAAAAAAATAAATTTGTAGTTTTTTTTTTAACCGGCCTGAATCAAGGTTCTGGCCGGTTCCAAAATTGTTGAGTTTTAACAGGGGCCCAGAGGCCACGGGCGGGTTCCCAGGCGAACCACAGGCCCGGTCAACGGGCGGTCCCGATTTGACCCAGGCCGGTTTCGGGCCGAAATCGGCCCGTGGCCATGTCTAAATGGAAGACTGGAAGCCGCAACTTTGTAGAGTCGACCTTGAAACCAAGAAAGGAAGGAGGAGAAGAAAAAAAAGAAAAATTCAAAATTTCTGACAGATGAGCTCAAAATTGGCACGTGTCACTCACTCAATAATTCATTTTAAATATGAGTGGCACAACTGTTGTACCCAACATTTTCTCGTTGGACTAACTTTTACAAGATAAGATAAGAAGATGTGAATATGAATACTGAAAAAATACATGAGTTGTATTTATCATATGAGTTTTGACTCATGTAAATTATCAGTCATTTTGCCGGTTGAAATACAAATGGAACTTCACACCAAATGCACACACATGCTGGACCAAAATGAGCTGACCAACTAATTTCAAAATGACTATTTTCATATCAAAGCGAAAAGGAGGACTTAATTATTTTCAAAACTACACTGTTTTAACTTGTATCGTTAGACATTACGATGCAAAATTGGATAAGTGGGCATTGGTGTACTTTTGATTGAGTTTTGACTTTTCTCTCTTAACTCTTGAACTCTAGAAACTGCAACAGTGAAAGAATGTTGAGGTGAAATATGAAAAATTTGTATAAAGCTATACTTATACATGAATATTGCTAGTGAACTTCTATGGTACTTTAACGAATGAAAATGGGTAAAGATCTGGTGATTGGTAGGGAAAGTGGTTATGAAACTTAGGCCATCCCCTAAAGATGATGCAAAGACAGGGCTTCATCAGTAGAAACAATACCAGCACTTGCAGCAATCATTACTCTAATGAAGCTAAAAAGATGAGAGATTAGAGACATAACTCTCTCTTTATCAGTCAAGTCTTTATTGCTCCCGATAGACAATCACAAAACACCAGCCTCATCATCGTCCCCAACTTCGATGATTGAAGACAAATCCCGAAAAGTTCACCCAACTCCCACATGAAACGTTGACTAAAGAAGGACAGCATCAACACCAAAATACAATTACCAACTCACAAAAAAAAATGGGGTGAAAAAGGTCTCGTGTTACCGCCCCAACACCAGATAATTTAAACTAGACCCCTGCTTCACTGCCGGTTCCCCATGGCAAGAACCTTGGCCCAAGCTGGCCGGGCCATGATGTCGGCCACCCACGCGCTCACTTTGGGACGGGTTTCGAACAGCTCCTTCAAGGGTGTCCCCATCAGGTTGGTCAGTGTTGGGATGTGGTGGAGGTCGGCAAGGGTGAAGCAGTCGCAGCCCAAGTACTTGACTGGCCCAGCCGGGCCTCGTAGACGTCGAGGACCTTGGCAAGCTTGGCCTCGTTCTCCTTGACAGCCGCAGCATCCATGACCATGCCGAACATGCGCTTGAACACGAACTCCCACTGCAGCTTCGAGGCCACGGGTCAAACTGTAGTTGTCGGTTATGTTCATATACTAGAAACTGAAATTAAATGTCAAGAAAACAAACCCAAAAGCAGCGGATTTAACAAATAAATGCGGAATGTTGATCCGAGCCCGGCGAAATAACGTCGGCGTCCTTAAGACAATTTGGCCCTCAATCGAGACTCCGGATATCGGACAATCGCCTCCCGGATAGAAACGGATCTCGTTCCTCCGGCGGGTACTTATCCGGAGGATTCCAACGAACGCAATTTGCGTAACAATCGCACAAGAAATGAGAACGACGGGCGAATATGCGTAAGTGTCTCGGGAAAATGTCTATAGGGAATGCAAAATGTCACACAGAAGTGTCCTTACGAACTTACTGTTCGGTTATTTGAAGGATGAAACTGAAGAGTCACCACCAACCGAACAATTTCGTTCGGTTCTTTGTGAACAGCGCCAAGGGCGAAGGGAGGGCTTGGGTTTTCGTTCGGGCAAACCGAACCTCACGAACAGACATATTTGTTTGTCCAAAAATAAAATAAAATAATTTATAACAACGTGTCTGTTCGGAAAAATAAAAAAAAAGTCGAGCCACCGGATGGCGGCGGCGCGCCGGGGGGTAATGGACCGAGCTTGATCGTAAGTCTTTTCTCTTCCACAAAAGTGGGGTACCCCATGGGGCCCAAACCCATTTGTGAGGCTTAACTATTTGAACCCATCTCCCATCTCTCTCTACCCTATGTGGGACACTTTCACCTACACACTTCTCATTCAATTCTATGGGTTTTTGTGCCAAAATCCCAACACAAACTGGTGCGCCTCAACCTCCATCCACACGCCCACCCTCGCCATGGTTTTGCCCTCGCAAACGAGCGAAGTGCCCTTGTCCGCGTATACCTCAGCAATGTATCGAGTAATTGCCCTCGATTCTGCCACCATAAAAGCACAGTCAAGACATAGATTTTATCGCGCGTAGTTGTTTCTAGTTCAGTTGACTAAAATACTTTCAACTTGCCACGATAATCTATCAGTGATAGGACGACTTACCGAATAGCTTCATATATCCGTCCTCGAAGGCCGGGACTTGACCAAAAGGCTGCGCAGAGAGATCGAGAAACTTTAGATCCGAGAGAGACGAAAAATGGTTTTCTTAAAAGAACACGCTGAGACCCCAAGAGCAGAAATCAACGAGGAATACTGTTCGAGGTGGTGGGCAGGGGCGGAGACTTACGTTGAGGGCGAGGAAATGATCCTTCTTGTGCTCCCCCGCTCCCATGTCGACGGGGACGAACTCGAACTCGAGGTCCTTCTCGTAGAGGGCGGCGAAGACCCGCATCGCCGCGGTGGACAGGGCACTTCCATAGACTTTCATCACCATGATTGCTTTGCTCTAACTTTCTTTGTTTCTGTTTTTCTCTCAAGAACTGGACGCAGGACAATCGTGGCGAATGATGGATGGTGGGTTTTGGGCACCTTTTATAAGGGCTTGATGATCTGATTTCAACTTCTCCTTCTGTTCTCCATGCGGACATTCGATTTTCCTTTCCTTCCGATGAGATAATTTCATTTTAGCTTCAGCGTTAGGAGATGGAGATGAGGGATGATAGAGAGAAAGTGGGGCCAAAGAAAAATGACTCGTGTGGCTGAGCGGGATGGAGGGAGAGAGAGAGAGAGAGAGAGAGACGCGTGCGGTGATTCCTCCGTCGCCATATCTGCTCACATCCATCATCGTACTGCGACTACGCTGCATGTTGTCTGAAAGATTTCTCAGAAGACGATAGTCAGTCTTGGGGAAGGAGACGACACCTGCATGTAACTCGTCACAAGGCGATAAGTGGGTCGCGCCAAACGCGCGACTCGTCTCGGAAGGAAAATTATTTTGAAGGGCCAAGAATGCAATCCTCTCCTTTTGAAAGACTTTACGAAAACACGAACAATGTTCCAAAAGCGAGAGGAAGGGGCTAAAAATTGATTATAATCTACAATGCAACCGGTTAGCTTATGCTATCGATAAGGGCCTCCGCGGCCATTCAGTGATTGCACGTCGTATCCTTAGGTGGAAGAGTAATCTTCCTTACCCGATTCCCAAATCCTGAACGGTTCGATCAAGGCTGTCAATCCGTAATAAACCTGTTAAGGCAATTTACTGCCGAACCCAAATCTCAATTGTTATTCATTTTATTTTTTTTTTCACCACGAAATTACAAAAAAAAAAAAAAAAGAAGAACAGAATTTTGATTCGTCATTGCAATGTACTTTAAGATATTATTGGACTTAGGCTCCGTTTGTTTTGCCGAAAATGTGACATTTCTAGAAAATATTTTTTAGAAAGCTATTTTTCAGGAAAATGACAATATTTTCCGGTGTTCCACTAAAAACTAAAAATAAATTGGAAAATATTTTCTTCTGTTTGGTATATGATTTGATTTTCCGGGGAAAATTACCAAATAGTTCAAAATTTTCAAATTTTTAAAATTTTTAAGTTTTAATTATTTTTATTTTTTTTCCTTTTTTTTATTTTTCTTTTTTCTTTTTCCTCAGCCAGCCACGGCAACGGCCAGCAACTGGCTAAGTAAGAAGTAAAAAGAAAAAGGAAGAAAAGAAAAAGAAAAAAGAAAAATAATTAAAAATCAATTTTTTTAAAAAGAAAAAAATAAAAGGAAAATGTGTCCTAAAAAATAGAATGGATCTACAGAGAAACGCTTGGGCTGGGAGATATTTGTGCTTGGAATTACTATTTGTCCTTTCAACTTAAGTCTATAGCTTTTTGATAATTTTATGGGCCAAATCTGGTCACTTTCTTTACATAGCCGCAAGCAAATGACTAAAATGGTGTGGCCAAATGAAAATTCTCCTATCCAAATTTTGATTTTGTCAAAAAGCGCCCTTGTGAACTTATTAATCAACATTGAAGAAGATTACGCAATTTTCAATCCACTGTCTTTTTGGTGTTACTTATAATCAGTGCATTGTTTGTATGAACTCTTGAATGTAAAAAGCAGGGTATTCTCTAAGGTGAGAGAAGAAAAAACTAGACGTGCGGGCACCACCGGCACATTAAAATAAGAAACACATCCGTGAAGCTCACCATCTCTACAATTCTTTTTTATTCGAGCCATTTTTGCATGATAAGAATATGAACAATCAAAAATGCACGAGTGGTCTTTATTACCTGAGTTTTAACTCGTGTAAATTATGAGTCATTTTCCCGTTTGAAATACAAATGGAGTGCCACACCAAATGCATACACCTGCTGGACAAAAAGTGAGCTGACCGACTAATGTCAAAATGACTATCTATCATATCACGGCAAAAAGGAAGAATTAATAATTTTCAAAACTTAAAAACTTTTTATGTGTTGAGCATTTCGATGCAAAATTGGATGAGGGAGGTATTGGTGTACATTTTTGAATTTTGACTTTTATCTCTTAACTCTTGGAAGTCTAGGAACTGCAACGGTGAAAGAATGTTGAGATGAAATATGAAAAATTTGTATAAACGAAAGTGGGTGAAGCATTTTTGATTGGTAGAGAAAGTGAGGATGAATCCCAAATTCCAATCCCCAAATTCGCGCTCTAACCCTAATAGACCATTGGAATCCTCAATTACCACCCGATGACTTCAAAATCCAAGAAAAGATAAGCGAAGTCTTCCCAATCAAAGGTCCTCGAACTCGAACTCGAGTTCCATAAACTTTCATCACCATGATTGCTTTGCTCTACTTTCTTTTTTGTTTCTCTCCAGAACTAAACGCAGAACAATCATGGCGAATGACGGTGTGTTTTGGGCTCTTTTTATAGAGCATGGCTAGCCTATCAGTACTGCCTTTCGGTGCAATTCAGACCACATATTGAGAGAGGAATGGTTCTTATTTTAAGAAACAAATCTACTCTTGTCAGTCAAGATGGAGAAGCCACAGTTCCATTTGGAAGACTTTACGGCGCTATCACCTTACCATGTCATTCTAGATCTGGAGGCTCGACGCCTCCCCCGTGTTGTATAAGGGTGCGTATGGTAACGTTTTTATTTCTGGGAACAATTTTTTTTAAGAAATAGTTTTTTCTATTTCTATTTCTTGGAAGAGTTTCTGAAGCAAAATAATGCGTTTGGTAACTGCACAAAATTTCTATTTCTAGAACAGAAATGCGTTTGGTAACTGCATAAAATTTCTATTCCTAATTTTTTGCATTCAAATATATATCTTTTATTTAATTATAAGTGCAAGTTATAAGTGAAAAAAAAAAACCAATAAGCATGATTTATTGGTTTGTCTAATCCTTTTTAGGGGTTTAAAACCCCTTTTAATCCCTAAACTAAGGAATCTTCAAAAATACTACTTGGGCACCTCAAAAATTTAAATTTCATTCAAAGTGGGTGGCCACAGGTATTCTAAGCCATTATGTGAATTTTTTTTATTTTTTGTGGTAAAATTTATTAAAATTTTTTACTTTCCCTAAATCTGTTTCTTTTTATTTTTCCGAAAATTTTTTATGAAATTTTTTTAATTTTTTCATTTTCGAAATTTTGCAAATATTTAAGGGTTTTCTGAGTTTTTCTGATTTTTATGGATCTTCTGAGAATTTTTTTGATTTATATGAATTTTGGGAATTTTTTAATTTTCTAATTTTTTATGGGATTTTTCTGAAATTTTTCTAATTTTTATGAATTTTCGGAATTTTTAATTTATTCTAAACCATTATGTGAATTTTTTATTTTTTTTTTTTTTTTGGGAAAATTTTGTTAAAACTTTTTACTTTCCCGAAATTTGTCTCTTTTTATTTTCGAGAAAGGTTTTTATGAATTTTTTAAAATTTTTTTCAATTTCGGAATTTTACAAATTTTTATGGGTTTTCTGAGTTTTTCTGATTTTTATGGATTTTCTGAGAATTTTTCTGATTTTTATGAATTTTTGGAATTTTTTATAATTTAATTAATTTTTAAAAATTTTTTATTATTTCTGCCGAGAATGGATTGGACCGGTGCTTTGAGATGGTTTGCAGACGACGGAGAATGGAGGAGGAGCTGAGGTTGCGGCTTGAGGATCGGACCTTTCTATTTCTATTTCTATTTCTAGGAACAAAGAAGTAGATTTTTTCTACTTCTTATTTATGCTCCAAATCTATTTCTTGGCCACTTTTCTATTCCAGGAAATAGAAAAATAAAATCGTTACCAACGGTTTTACATTTTTTTTCCGGGGAATAGAAAAATGGAAAAAAGAGAAATGTAAACGCGTTACCAAACGCGCCCTAAATTGCCCTGAATTACCCAACCACAAAGATGCAATCGGTAGCTTCCCTCTTGCGTTGGTTGCTCAACTGATATACCAAACTGAATGAAAAAAAATCTAAAGATTCAGGCATATGCATCCTAGTTTTAGATGAATAATAACCTAAGATGGCCAACTCCTCGATGATCTGCCGGACAAGAGGGTTGAGATTGGCCCTGTTGTCGCCGGTCAGGGGCGGGCGGCCCAAACCCCAAAGCCAAGTAGTCAAGTACGGTGCGGCGCTGTTGAGCCCTCTACCTAGCGCATCGTAGAGGAAGAACTTGACCTCCAAGAACTCCAAGTTCATCACAACGTGGATAAGCTCTAGGTGAGGTTCGCCTCTATCGACACCCTCGCCCAGACAAGGCCAGGGCATCACGGCCCTCGCTAGACATGGGCAAGGGCGCATAGGCCCTTGCCAAGACCTCGCCGGCCCACTGTTAGGAAAAAAAAAAAAGAAAAGAAAAAAAATGAAAAGAAGAAAAAGAAAAGAAAAAACAAAAAAAAAGTGACAAAATTTGGAAAAATTTAAAAAAATATTTAAAAAATTGTTATTGTCAGTGGCAACCGTCCTAATCGACCATGTCACATAGGACATCCGATGTCCATGTTAACGAATTTCGCTCAAAATTAGTCGAATGGATTATATTGGTAAATTGTCAAAAGGTGTAAGTTTCAATTAGCACAATTGAAAGGTTTATATTTGAAATGGTATAATTGCAATATGTTTAGAAATTTTGTGGTACTTTTCCTAGCACATGGATCATTTGATAAGTCTCGATATAGACATTGACGTTCATGTTTAGATTATGAAATATCATATTTTAAAACGAAAGAATAAATTGTGAAAAACTTAGCTAAGCACAACCAGGCTGAATTAAATACATGCGGTACAGTCAGGGCCAAAATTCTCATTTTCATTGAGCCTGAGCTTGCAAATTGAGCCGAGAAAAGTAGGTTCGATCTATCGAGCCAGGCCTAAAGGTTCTTCAAAAGGCCTGGTCCATTTTCACTTCTTGATGGCCCTCCAATATGTATCGTGTTTAGTGAGTATCTTGAGGAAATAACCTCCTATATAATTGTGTTTGTTGGGCAAGGATTGGCATAGATAATAAATAATATGCAGCGAGAGGAACTTGAGATTTTTCTATTTGATATATTCCTAATGAATACTACACGAGTCTATTCATAAGCTCTATTAGATGGTTATAAAAGGTAATCAAATCAAGTACGATACAATCGACAATATGGAGAATCTCCCAAATATATGCACAATCACAAGAAATACGGAAAATGTCCTCAATATCTCTTGAAAATATCTAAGGCTCCATTTGTTTTGCAAGAAAATATTTTTCTCATTTTCTAGCGTTTGGATTGTCTAGGAAAATGAGTCAAAGAAAAATGTTTCCTAGTTAGCGGAAAATCTATGTTTAAATTCAGAAAAATAATTTCCTCTTTATAATATCGAAAATCATTTTTCAAAATATGATTAGGTATTGACGTTTGGACTTACGTTTGGGCACGGGAACCTCAACGCTTGTTCTCGAGCTCTTGGCAGTAGACCTGGATCTTGTGGTTGGGGCCCACCGTGGTCAATCGAAGCCAACTTGGGTTCCAAGAGGTTGGGCCTAGAACCCCAGTTACTGGGCCTAGGTCCACAAAGGTTGGGCTCAAGACATCTGCATCTGGGATCGAGTCTATTGTGACACCCATAAAATTCTTGCATCAATTAATATGTAGAAATTTGAAGATGATAAATGTCCTGAATGAAAATTCCAATTGGTTTATTAACGTTGTATTAGAGGAAGGCCTGAATTGTATTTTCTATGTTGGTAGTTTTCAGAAAGTGATTCTAGTACGATTAAATTAATGAATATTTGCTCTTGGGTCGATTATATGGAGTGGCAATGAAGCATATAATGCCATATTTTTTGTAAATAGAGACTGATATGCTCCAAGTTTACATATCGGATTAGTGGTTGGTTAGAAATTTATTGAGTTGTAAATTTCCTGGTGTTTGGTAACTTTCGCTTAAAGTTTTGGTGAGTTTACAATATTTTTCTAATTTATCAGACTTTAAATGGACACCGATTTCCTTGTTTACATACTAACGAAATATCTACTTTGACAATCAAATAGTTGAGCCTTTGGTCTCTCCTTAATTTGTACACACCTCTCTTTATTTTTCCACCAAGTATCTTAAGCCACATGCTCTTAGTTTGTGGCATTCAACTTGGCCTATCCATGATATCATGTATTCTATCACCTCTTTTAACTTTATCCCATTAATGTTCTTGATGAGCTTGAGTTATCATTCATGCATTTCACTTGGCCGAAGAAGCTCTCTCTCTTTTCCAATCAAAATATCTCTTTTTGGCTACTCTCATTAGGCCACTTGTATCTTTTGGAATGAAACACCTTTCCCTCTCTTTACACGTAGTGATTCTAGCCCCAGATCATCATTAATTTAACCTTGATTATTTGTTCAATCAAACCAAATGTGGCCATGTGTAGTATTTTTTACGACATCTCTTTTGATTCTTACCATGTGTCTTCTCAACTCAAGGTCATTATTATTTTAACCTTGGTTAATCAATCTTATCCCTTTGTAACTCTTGTATGGTTTACTAGATACATTTCCTTTTTCTTGGCAGAATAATTGGATTTTCAAAAGTCTTCAAGCGTGAAAGTGGGAGTCCCTACTTGACTAACTTTTAATTTCCAACTTTCCTCTTCGATCTTTCATTTTAAAATCTTGCGAGCAAAAGTAAAGGTCTCATACTCATGTTATTAAATTTTCTACCTCAATCTTTTTGGTGTTAGCAAGGTGAATTATTGAACTCCACTACATTTTCACCAATTGGTTTCTGTCGTTTTAAAGACGGTAAATATTAATTTTTTGTCTTGTTTATTTTGCTTCAAGGTGACTAGAGTTTTGAGTTGCTCAAATCTTTATTCAAGGTAAGTGCAATTTTAGGTGCTAAGTTGGGTTGATCTACTTAGTAATATTGACTTGATTGGTTGATGTTTGTTGATGTAGTTTGAATTTGACATTAAGTGTGAATAAACCTCAATAATGGCGTATTAAAATGTTGTGATGACCGGACTTGTATTAATTAGTTCTTACCTGCTTAAGATATGTTTGATTGATTTTCTTGAGTTGTGGTATTATGTTGTGTGTGAAAATGACAAAATTGGGCTTAAAAGTGTTATTTCCGTAATTTTGACCCACTTGTCGCTTATACCATCCTCCGCTTATACCCACTTATCGGTTATACCCATTTACTGCTTATATCCACTTGTTGGCTATAACTACTTGTTGAGTATATCCACTTGCTGTTTATACCCACTTATCGATAATGACCATTTACTGTTTTTGACCCGGTTGCTTGACTAAAACCTTTTATTGCATCAATAATAGCATGATGAGAATAGAAGAAGAGTATGTGTGTTGTGATACACGTAATTATTTATTTATCATCACTTGCATGAGAAATGAAAGGATGCGAGCATGTCATTACTTTACCCGGATATGTGATTATTGAAAAAGTAAGGTAATTGTATTTTGGGTATGATTTGCAAGAAAAGAGACCGTGTATTGGAGGATTCTTGAAATTGAGTGTTGAATTCGTCGTTGATGCAAGGGAGATCATATGATTATAATGTTATCATGTACACTGCTACTATATGATTAAATATGGAAAGTATTATGTACATTTTGTTGCCCATATATTAGTGGTGATGATACCCCAAGTGTCAGGATGCCCTAGGAGGCGAGATGCCCTGTGTGTCAGGATGTCTTGGAGTGGAGATGACCTATGTGTCGGGATGCTCTAAGAGAGTTCGGGAGGAGAAGTAAGGAATATAATACTTGTATATGTGCATATATAAATATATATAGATTGAACTAATTAAGGATAGCCGTATCTCATAATATCTTATGACATCCGTTTGCATTTGAGGGAATAATCTTATGCAATGTTGTTATTGGTTTCTATCGGCATATCATGATAAGAAAGACAATGCATATACTCTTGTACTTGTCATAAGTGGTTCTTTTGTATTGTCTTAAACTCACATGGTTTGTTAGTACTTGGTTGAGTGATAAGATGATCTCCTATTTTAGACTTAGAGATTTTATTTACTAGACTTCGGACCAGTCCTTATTTTTCAGACATATAAGATGGATCTTTCACTGCTAGTTCTTTTTGGAGCTTTTATGCATTTTGATTGTGAATATGAATATGTGCTTATATGTATATTAGTGGTAGTATACACTAAGTGTAGTTCCATCGTATAAGTCGACATAGGGTTTCTAGAGTATGTTTCTCATTGATTTGTCGCTTGGTACATGAATAGTGATTTTGAGTTGGTTAGACCATTAAGGGATTTCAATGGTGACGGCCATATGTCAATGGGTGAGGTTGTTGACCCTTAAAGGATAATCGGACCTTTGTACAGGTAGGTTTTTGGGTATAGTGGTGGTGTTGGTGATAGGTGACTCTAACCCTTCCCAGAACTTTTGTAATAGTGTTTTGCTTGATGTTGTATTAAGGTATTGTTTAAAGATTATTTTTTTGATTGGAGATGTTTGTATAAAGATGAAGATATGTATATTATTATAGTTGTGTGATTTTATTGTTTGGAATATTGTGAATGCTTTATTGTGCTTCTGCAAGCTTACATTAATTATGAGTAATAATTGGAAAAGACACGTGTTGTGCATGACGTAGGACTCCGATACCCTTGCTCGGTGCCTCGACTCGGGTCCACAGAGGCTAGGCTCGAGACCCGATGCTTGTTCCCAAATCCTTGTGTCCAAGCCTAGGTCCATCGAGGCCAAGCTTAAGTTCATAGAGGTTAGGCTTGAGACCTTGATGCTTGTGCCTCGATGTACCTCGAGTATATCGAGGCAAGGCCCAAGTCCATTGAGGCCGGACTCGAGACCTTAGAGCCCGTGATCATATCCCTAGCAACTGGGCTCGGGCACTAGTACCCATGCCTGGGTCTATTGATGGTACATCTGGGTCCCTAGTTGCCCATGCACAAGTCACTAGAGTTCAAACAATGTATATTTATTTAGAAAAATCTATAAGATTTTTCCTACCAAATGACAGAAAATATTTTCCATTTCATTTTTGAGTTTAAGCCAAACACTGGAAAATATTGTTATTTTCTTAGAAAATGATTTTCTAGAAAATATTTTCCAGAAATGTCATATTTTTTGCGAAACATACGGAGTATAAATATCTTAAACAGGTTTAATCTGGTGGAGGAGGTAATGATGGTGAAGGTGAATGATGAGGTGCGAGTCCCTATTGACATGGGTTCATAGTCTCGTCATGGTTTGTAATTGTTCTAAAATTAAGGCGGAAAATAACGGGATCTTGCAATTAAATCAACGCAAAACACTAGAGAACTAAACGATGAACGATAAGGACATCAAAGATTACGTGATTCGCTACGAGTGTCGGTACCTATATCTACGAAAGAGCTGGCAGCAAATAATCCACTATAATCGGAGAATTAGAGTTACAATTGCTCAAACTCAGAGTGTTTTCGACACCTATATTATACCCAAGCCAAAAATATTTACAAATATAATAACTCAATTGGATGTAAAATTCATAGCACAAAGGCAATTTCCGTGTGCTCCTGCTCCCGCGTGCCCGAAAAACAATGTGTCTAAGAAAAAGTCCTCTGTTCGGCCCTGGTGTTAATCTCTTTGAGTCCGCCGTGCGGCTACAACAGAGCTGCCCTATTCTGTCTTCTTTTGTCCGACTTTTATATTGAAGAAAGAAAGAGATGTCCACTTCTTGCTCAACTGGTCAAACTCGGATAAAAGAAGAAATCAATCTTTTTGACCGAACCTTGAGATGTATTTCCAACAAAATAACAGACCTTCAACTATGGAAAGACCACCGGACAAGAATTCCATAATTTGGATTAAGGGTGCACCAGATTTTGACTATTAAAATCCTTTAAACGAGTTGGGTTTCGTACACAACTCAAAGTCGAGACTTAATTTAATAGCAACAATGACTGTGGGGTGAGAACGACATACCAGGATTTGAGTTGAAATTTTTTGGTGCAAATGTTTATTTCCCTTTGGAGTTTTTGTCCTAATTGGGCAAGCTCGTAGTGAGGGAAGTTCAATTAAGATGCATGTGATTGGATGTAAGCTTACGAGGGAAATTGGATTCGTTTAGAAATGATGGTAAGGGGGGGTCTCGTTCTGGATCAAAAGTTATGCTCTGTCAATGCCGGAGCGTGAGATTTTGGGATTGACAGTTTCAAGTAATTTTAAGTTGATCACTTCATAGATGTGCATTACACAATCAATGATATTCTTGAAAAAAAAAGTTCAAGAACAATTCGAGCTTTACACATTTTTGCCCGGACTGTATTGAATAAAAACTTCAGTCTGGGCCATCTTTTGGATCGAGCCTGGAAAAATCAGGCCCTGTTTGTTCCTCGCTCATTTTACCTTGGACACAGCAAAGCGGATTGATTTCTAAAAGTCGACTTGTTTGAGACTCACTAGTGACCACATGTGAAAAGTGCATTGCGAAAGGATCACCTTACTTCAAAAAATTGAAGGCCCTTGTCATGACATAATCGATGTATTGGCGTGAAAGATACCTTATAAATTGTGGAGTTCGGGTTAGGGAATGCCATTATCTGTGATCCAAATGGATGAAATTTCTGGATTATCGAGCAAGACACCTTGGCTTATGATTTCGGTTCACACAACAGTTAAAGGACTCGGTATGAGAAAGATCGTCCCAAAATTTTGGCGGAGTCAAACCCGCAATACCTTTCTTTTACAACAGGGTTATCTGTACCACCTCATCAACAATGTATAGAGGAGATGCAATCTGATTCTGTTCTCTTTCTTAATTGCTTATTGTCCATACTTCATTGACGTTGCTGAACCTGGTGATGCACAGCTCCAGTCCAACAGTCTTCCTATTGAGCTTTGAGGTTAGCTTTTGTCAAACTTTCGAGCTATATAGATTCTATTTCTGGTTAGGGTTCATTGATTATAATGCTGTCTTTTCATATTGTGGATTTTATTTTCTTTTATTTTTTTGCTTGTGAAAATTCGAGTCTTCGCTTCTTCCTCTCTGTCACAATCTTATATCTTGCATCTATAAGTTATGTGGTAGAAGGCTGCTAATTTATTTATTTCCTCGCTTAAAAGATAATATTTGTTTTTTTACGTTTCAATTTGAAAAAAAAAACAAAAAAAAAAAAACAATTCACAATGCTAAGAAGACTACATTGTCCAAACACCAACACCACACATTTCTTCGCAATACCATGTATTTGTTATTTTTTTTTTGCAATACCTATATTTCAATACTATACGTAAAGCCAACTTTCAAATTTGGTACTTCAAATGACTGAAAAAACACCCTTATTTTCAATATTAAGAGTAAAGAGCAAATTAGATGTTGCTTTAATCAAAATTCAATGTCTTAGCTGAATCTCCTACTTTCATATGGTACGTAACTTGAATTCATGTATCTATTCATCTATGAAAACCGACTCACGTTTTCTCTTATCTAGCATATGTGAAACGCATGCGAAAAGATCTAATATCCGTAAACTATAATTTTAATGGGATAAAAAACGACAACAAAATAAGTTTCGCAAGGATTGAAATTTCGAGGACCGCTCTTTACTCTCTCCTATATATAGAGGGCCCGATAAAATCATAAACACACGGGTGACTCATCCATCCAAGTGCTCTCTTCTTCTCTAATGCTACACCGACTTGAGCGTCGGAGCGCCTACTTGGGGAGCTCTCCCTACACCCCTCCTCCCCCATTTCTCTCCTGTGGGTCAAGAGCCAAGAGGACCTAGACCTTCCAAAGCGACTTTTCAAGAGGCAAGATCACCACCCGATTACAAATTCCTTTTACACACCAACCATTTACCATTCCCATCCCATAGATGAGACAGTATCCTATTCCTTTCCCTTTCTTCATCGCTAATTGTCCATATCATATTGATGTTTCTGAACTACGCGATGCACATTGCACAGCCCCTGTCCAAACACTCTCTTATTCAGCTTGATCGACGGCCAACACCCACGTCCCAACCCCCACCCCCTTCCCACCCACCATCCCCCCCCACCCCCAACGCCCGCCACTCACCCACCACATGCTTACGCCACCCACCGGTTGGATACCCACAAATACAATGACAAAAACCTCATTTATCAAAGTTACCTATGGGAAAAAGAAGAAAGAATCAACGATGACAATTATCCAAAGACTTCGTTTATGTAAAGAACACGAAATAATCGTTGTTTGCGAATCTGATCTCGATTAGTCTGATGTTAACATATGAAGTAGCTTTTTGTTAAATGAATTTTCTAAGCTATATAGCCAGAAGAGATGCTTTTATTTGAATATGGGTTTTGAGCTTTGCGCTTGGCGTTTGTCAACTTTTGAGCTATAGAATCAATTTCTGGTTGGGGGATCATTGATTAGGTTTTCACTTTGATTCTCTCCTGTTTTCTCTTGACACTGCATGTTGTCTCTTCCACTTATGGAATTCATTTCTTGTAGTTTTTACTTGTGAAAATTAGAGTCTTTGTTTCCTCCTCTCGGTCATGTTCTTATATCTTGCATCAACAAGGTATATGATAGAAATTGCTAACATGGGAACTGCCAAATGTCAGCATTAGAATTGCATCAACAAGGTGAGTCCCCTGCCCTATTTTTTTTCTTTTTTCCAGTTTTGTTTAATTTTTTAATTTTTTTTAACTTTTTATATTATTTAAATAAGCCTGAAAGGAAAAAAAATAAAAAAATTCCATGTAAGAGAGAGAAATTAATTTTAAAATGCCACGTCAGCATTTTCCGTTAGATAAATTAACGGTGTTAACTCTAAAATTCGATTACATCAATTTGACAAGTTTTAGGACTTTATTGCACTTTTTGCAAGTTTTAGGACTTAATTGCACTTTCGTTATAAGTTTTAAGATTTGTGGTGCACATATCCTATTTTAGTAATTCTTTTTGTTTATGTATGTTTTATAGTCTGAGTAGGTTTCCTAAGTTTATGTTTCCTAGTTCTTATGATTTGAAACTCGCACATGTTGTGTTAACTTATAATGGCTCTCTAAGTTATTCCATTGGTCATTCATCATTTGAAGTTGTTTATGGGATTAATTATCTTACCCCTATCAACTTGATTCCCATTAATAAAACTCGCAGGTTGACTATGAATTGGATAAGTAGGTATTGGAGTACTTTTGTTTGAATTTTGACCTCTTTTTTCCTAGCTCTTGAACTCTAGAAACTGCAACAGTGAAAGAATGTTAAGGAGAAATGTTAAAAATCTGTATAAAGCTATACTTATGCATGCATATTGCCCGGTGAACTTCTATGATACTTTAACAAATGAAAGTGGGTAAAACTTTTGTGATTGGCAGGTATGAAACTGTATGCCATTTAATGGAGATGATGCAAGGACAGGGCTTCATCAGCAGAAATAATAGCAGCACTTGCGACACCTATTTACTCTTAAGGAAACTAAAAAGACGAGACATCAGCCAATGACTCATGAAACATAAATCTTTATTGCTCATGTTAGACAATCACAAAACACCAGTCTCATCATCATCTCCAACTTTGATGATTGAAGACGACCCTCCAGAGAAAAATCCCACATAAAACATTGACCATAGGACAGAATCAACAACAAAATGCAATTACCAACTCATATAAAAAGGGGTAGAAAAGGTCTAATGTTATTGGCCCCAGCACCAGATGATTTAAAACTCGACCCTTTGCTTCATTACTGGTTCCTCATGGCAAGAACCTTGGCCCAAGCAGGCCGGGCCATGATGTTGGCCACCCAAGCGCTCACCTTGGGACGGGCATCGAACAGCTTCTTCGATGGTGTCCCCATCAAGTTGGTCAGGGTCGGGAGGTGGTGGAGGTCAGCGAGGGTGAAGCAGTCGCAGCCCAAGTACTTGGACCGGCTCAGCCGGGCCTCGTAGACATCGAGGACCTTGGCAAGCTTGGGCTCGTTCTCCTCGACTACAGCAGCGTCCATGGCCATGCCGAACATCGGCTTGTACACGAACTCCCACTGCAGCTTCGAACCCAAGGGGTCAAACTGGTGGGCCTCGACCTCCATCCACACGCCCACCGTCGCCATGGGTTTGCCCTCACAGACGAGCGGAGTGCCCTTGTCCGCGTACACATGAGCAATGTACTGGGTAATTGCCCTTGATTCTGCCACCACAAAGAGCATAATTAAAATATGCATATATTACGCATAATTGTTTCTCGTTCAGTTGACCGATTGAACACTCAAAGTTTGACTAAACGCTTGATCTTTCATCATGGTCACACAATCTATCGGCGATGGAATCAGCACCTGCCACTAAATACTTTCATCTTTCATCATGACCACGCAAGAAAATCTATCAAGAAAAGAACGACTTACCGAATAGCTGCAAATCTCCGTCCTCAAAGACCGGGACTTGACCGAAAGGCTGCACAGAGAGAGATCGAGAAACGTTAGATCCGAAAGACACGAAAGAGAGGGCATCTCGAAAGAACGCATTCAGACCCCAAGACCGAAAGCATCTCCGAGGAATACTGTCGAGCCGGCGGTGGGCATGGACGGAGACTTACGTTCAGGGCGAGGAAATGCTCCTTCTTGTGCTCGCCGGCCCGCATGTTGACGGGGACGAACTCGAACTCGAGGTCCTTCTCGTAGAGGGCAGCGAAGACCCGCATCGACGCGGTGGAGAAGACGGATCCATGGACCTTCATCACCATGATTCCTTGCTCTACTTTCTGTTTTCCCTCAAGTACTAAACGCAGAACGATTGTGGCGAACGATGGTGGGTTTCGGGCTTCTTTTATAAGGGCTCTGCGGTCTTGGTCTAGATTGATCTTTATCAATTAGGAATAAAAACACAAATAATTTCATATATAATTTAGTAGCTGAACTTTTAATTTATTTAATATAATTTTTAATTTTTAAATTAATATTTAATATAATTCCTAAATTTTTAATTTATTTAATATTATTTTTGAATTTTTTGTCTTTATTCAATTCAACCCCGAACTATATGAAAATATTCAATATAGTGGTAAAATTAAATTAATGTAAATGATTACATTGAATATTTTTATATAACTCATGGATCGAATTGAATATATACCAAAAATTTAAAAATAATATTAAATAAATTAAAAATATATTGATCAAATTGATTATCAAGTTAAAGTCTAAGGGCTATTTATATAATTTTTCCAATCAATTATTGTGTACATGAGATGGAAATGAGTAGAGCTGCAGAGTGAGTGGGTGCCAAGGAAGACTGACTCCTCGGGCCGCGCGGGATGGAGAGAGAGAGAGGGAGACGCATGCCGTGACTCCATCATAGTACAATGTTCAGAAACTAAAGTCATTTTTTCTTGGTCGGAGGGAAACACTCCCATGTGCACACGTCACCCAGCAGCACAAAGGAGGGCTTCTTGAAGGGCAAGAAAGTAATCCTCTCTTTCGAATGACTCGAGGAAACACGGTTCGCGTTTCGAGAACGAGAGAAAATAGAGGGAAAGAGTGGAAGTTCAAATTTTACTTTTTCTGCAATTTTTCTGTTGAAGATTTCTTCTCGCCCCTTAAGTTAGGATTCCAAACGTAAGGCAAGAGCTAAGAATTGAATTCGATCTGTAATACACTGATTACTAATAGCATGAGAGAGATAGGGAATTGGAAACTGCATGATTTTCTTTACTGTTACTCAACAAGTTCACCAAAATACTGTCTGACAAAACTTAAGATAGAAAAATTTTCATCCGACCCCACAATATTTGTCATTGCTTGTGCAGCTATATAAAGAAAGTGACCAAAATTGACTAGAATTGGCCCACAACATTATCGACAAGTTATAGACTTAAGTTGAAAGGATATGATGGCCATTTCAAGATGATCGTTCCTTGTCTTCTTCTTAGTTTAATAGTTTTGTAAAGTCAAGCACAATGACACGAGGACTAGTCGGGAACTTCCGGGGGTTTGGCCCAAGTTCATACGTATGCATGTGCAGACAGACACCTCATCAAAAAAAAAAAAAAAAAAAACAAATCAAAGTTTGTGTTCTTCTTTTTGAAATTAGACGGTGACGACAAAGTTTAAAATGGATACCGTTTGAGAATTGGATTTGGCAGTAATAACATTGCATTAAACTCTATTAGGGTTGACTGTATTGATTGAACCTTTCAAGATTCGTGGCTTCGGATAAGGGAAATAATTTGTTCACTTAATAATATAGCGATTAAATCGTGACTTTTTTTGTTGTATTTTTACCCGACATGCCAAATTAATTTTGAGAAGATGGCTCATTATCGAACTTGTCCGATCTCCCTTCCTTATTGCCATTGCCATTGTCGTCATTGTTGCCACTAATGATGCCCGCGATTGCACTTGGGGCTAGCAGCATTGTCCATGATTGTCGTTGACGTCTGAGTACGAGGTTGGCGGCCGTGATTGACATTGGGACGACCTCAATTAGAGGTCAAATATGAGACACACACACATCTTCGAGAGAGGGAGAAAATATTCGGTGGATTTATATACATAGGGCTTTGTCAGTAGCTAATGTGGCGTGCGTTTATTCACCCACATCTAATTAGAACTTGACACATGGATCTGACTTGGGATCAAATAAAAAAATATACTATAAATCTGATTTTGCTCTGTGTTCCGCCTCCATCCTCCTCTTTCTTCCTCCTCCATCTATAGCCACCTTGAGCCACGAGTGACGAGGGAGAGGGTTCAGGTTATGCCGACGACAGAGCCTTGGCCCCGAGCCCCTATATTTCCAGATCAAGATGTGGGCATCATTCTAGATCTGGCCAATGGTTTAGATGATGTGGACGACGGAGCCTTGACTGCGAGCGTCTAGATTTTCATATGTGGATTTGGATGTTTGCTACAGATTTAGCTGAACGACATCAACAACGGCCATGGACAAGGGTCGGGGTCGCTTGCAAGCCTGGCTCAATCACCGACGTCCTAGACACAGTCATGCGATTACAAAGCAACACGAGCGCATTGCAGCGCCTAGCCGGTGATGTTACTGGCCCTAGACCGGTGACGTTGAGTGTAGAACAATACCCCATATGGCTCTCTCCATCTCTCGCCACCGCGATCTGGTCTTCTTCGTCAATCCTTGAGCTTGGCTCTCTCAACACACGGGCTTAGACGCGGCTTCGTCGACTCCACAAGTGGCGACGATTGTTGATAGGGGAGGAGGAAGAGATCTAGGCAATTTTTTTTTATATTTTTATCTTGTTTCATTTCATGTTAATATATATATGTCAATCTATAATTGGATCTGAGTATATAAATCGGCGTCACATTAGCTACTGATGTGGTAATATGAAACCAATAAATATTTTTTTGAAAGGAAGATTTCGTCAATGAGTAGTCCGAATAATTTCCCCCTTTCGTAATACAATGGGCATCAACATGCTTAGAACCAAATTCATGCGCATCTTTTAGCGCATCACTTCGGATGCTTTTGGCCCATTCTGCAAAATCCATCATAACCCTTTTACCATATTTCACATTCAGTTAAGAGGAAGGGGCCCCCGGACTGGAAAAAATATTGGGCATAATAGTTGTATCACGTCATATTTAGGATGGACCATTCATTAAGCGACACATATTAATACGGGCCCGCCTGTAAAATTTTTTTTGAAAGTCTCTCTCCCTCTCTTGTGTCTCTTTCACGACTTCACTTTGCTCTCTTTCTCCCTCACGACCAAAAAGCCATAGCTCTGCTCTCTCTCGTCTAACAAGTCACACCAGTGCCTCAGCCTCATCGGTTGCCTCCATGGTTGCTAGATCTGGTTCATCTAGAAGTCGTTGAAGTTCAATCGCTTCGAGCTGGGTGGCCATAGAAGGGCTGTGCTCGGTTGCTTTGAGCTCGAAGGCCATGAAGACTGACTCTCAAAGCCTCCAATGTTGGAGGTGCCACATCTGGCCCAGTAGGTCAACTTTGAGAGAGGGAAGAGCTGGGCGACAGCGGTGGCTTGTGGTGTTTAGCAACAATGGCAATGGCAGTAGGCATGGCCACCGTTCGGAACCGGCGGTTCCGGTCCCGGTTCCGGTTCCGGCCCGGTTCGGAATCGGTCGGTAAAAATTTAAAAAATAAATTATGAAATAAAAAAATAATGAATTATCAAATTATGAAATAATGAATTATTCAATATAAAATGCAATCAAAATGTATATTATAATCAAATTTGACGAAAAAAAAAAGAAAAAAAATAAATTTGTAGTTTTTTTTTTTTATCGGGCCCGAACTAGCGGTTCTGGCGGTTCCAAATTGTTGGAGTCGAGAATCCGGGCCGTGGCCACGGGCCGGCCCCAGTTTCGAACCGCAGGGCCCGATCAACAGGTCGATCCCGAGTTTGACCCAGGCCGGTTTCGGGCCGAAATCGGCCCGTGGCCATGTCTAAATGGAAGACTGGAAGCCGCAACTTTGTAGAGTCGACCTTGAAACCAAGAAAGGAAGGAGGAGAAGAAAAAAAAAAAAAGAATTCAAAATTTCTGATAGATGAGCTCAAAATTAGCACATGTCGCTCACTCAATAATTCATCTTAAATATGAGTGGCACAACTGTTGTACCCAGCATTTTCTCGTTGGACTAACTTTACAAGATAAGATAAGAAGATGTGAATATGAATACTGAAAAATACATGAGTTGTATTTATCATATGAGTTTTGACTCATGTAAATTATCAGTCATTTTGCCGGTTGAAATACAAATGGAACTTCACACCAAATGCACACACATGCTGGACCAAAATGAGCTGACCAACTAATTTCAAAATGACTATTTTCATGTCAAAGCGAAAAGGAAGACTTAATTATTTTCGAAACTACACTGTTTAACTTGTATGCGTTAGACATTACGATGCAAAATTTGGATAAGTGGGTATTGGTGTACTTTTGATTGAGTTTTGACTTTTCTCTCTTAACTCTTGAACTCTAGAAACTGCAACAGTGAAAGAATGTTGAGGTGAAAAATGAAAAATTTGTATAAAGCTATACTTATACATGAATATTGCTAGTGAACTTCTATGGTACTTTAACGAATGAAAATGGGTAAAGATCTGGTGATTGGCAGGGAAAGTGGTTATGAAACTTAGGCCATCCCCTAAAGATGATGCAAAGACAGGGCTTCATCAGTAGAAACAATACCAGCACTTGCAGCAATCATTACTCTAATGAAGCTAAAAAGATGAGAGATTAGAGACATAACTCTCTCTTTATCAGTCAAGTCTTTATTGCTCCCGATAGACAATCACAAAACACCAGCCTCATCATCGTCCCCAACTTTGATGATTGAAGACAAATCCCGAAAAGTTCACCCAACTCCCACATGAAACATTGACTAAAGAAGGACAGCATCAACACCAAAATACAATTACCAACTCACAAAAAATTGGGGTGAAAAAGGTCTCGTGTTACTGCCCCCAACACCAGATAATTTAAACTAGACCCCTTGCTTCACTGCCGGTTCCCCATGGCAAGAACCTTGGCCCAAGCTGGCCGGGCCATGATGTCGGCCACCCACGCGCTCACTTTGGGACGGGTTTCGAACAGCTCCTTCAAGGGTGTCCCCATCAGGTTGGTCAGTGTTGGGATGTGGTGGAGGTCGGCAAGGGTGAAGCAGTCGCAGCCCAAGTACTTGGACTGGCCCAGCCGGGCCTCGTAGACGTCGAGGACCTTGGCGAGCTTGGCCTCGTTCTCCTTGACAGCCGCAGCATCCATGGCCATGCCGAACCGCGGCTTGAACACACGAACTCCCACTGCAGCTTCACCCACTTTCATCTGTTAAAGGAATGCATGCACTAAAAATTCTAAAATTTATCGAGAATTTGTAATCAGACTCTTAAAACTTTTAAATTGTGCAATTAAATTTTAGGACTTGTCAAATTTGTATGATGGACTTAAAACAAGAGAGAAACAAAGGAAAAACTCAATTGATGAACCCTAACCAGAAATTGCTATAGCTCAAAAAGTTACTTTTTTTTTTCCATAACTAGCACTTAGATAAAATAAGGTTCTTACAACAAAGAAGTTAACCTGTAGCTAACAGAGTGGCATTCCCTAACATGTTACAAGAAGGAAAAGAAGACAGCCAGGAAAAATAGAACCACCAGTTGAAGTACCGGCACTTCGGGTTGAAACAATAGGCCGGTCAAAAACGAAGAAAAAGGAGGACGGCAAGGATAAGAATGTTGAATCCGAGCAAGTTGTCTGTAAAGCTGGTTCGTTGCGGAAGAGACATTGCTTGCTGTCATACCAGGTTTTCTGTAACTGTTGCAATGGCATTGAAGCAAGCTTTCCATTTCCAGTTCTTCATTTTTGGAACCTGTCCATGCTCCATTATACTAGTTCCCAAAACTTGGGCTTTAGAGGGACCTGCAAGTCCAGTAATATGTGCAAAATACTCGTGGAATTTCATTTCTGCAGAGCATGTCCACGATTACAGAACACGTACAAAACATGTATTACGACAGCTCATACATGCCTAAATACAAAACAATGTCTACTAACACAATCTATGGCAAACTCAGCACATCACATCCTTCCCTTCTGACTTCCCACGCACGTGAGCTGAAATAACTCCAAGCACCCAGAACACAACCAACATTTTCTTCAACTTGGATTTTCTTTCTTTAGTTTTGGCACATTTTGTTTCACACGTCTCAATTGCACCTTGAGAGCTTCGACTTCAGCTTCCATGGAGCCGCATGATCCTCACGGTGGGTTGGCATCTTTTCTTCCTCGACATCCCTCCCTTAAAAATTTTTAAGCATATTCCTTGCCGATTGATTGATTTCTGCATCAACCCAACTTAAAAAACCTCAACTTCCTCCAAATTTATATAATTTGGGCAGCCATGAAATCTTCTTCCTCGATGCCCCTTCGTCCTTGCTGTCATAAAAGAGATTTTAGGCCACAATAAAAAACACAAACACATAATTGTCAATTGGAGGGACCAATTTCATTGATTGATTTCTGCATCAACCTAACTTAAAAAACCACAACTTCCTCCAAATTTATATTTTGGGCAGCCGTGTAATCTTCTTCCCCAATTCCCCTTCGTCCTTGCTATCTGTATAAAAGATTTTAGGCCACAATAGAAAACACAGACATATCGTTGTCAATTGGAGAGACCAATTTCATTGATTGGGAAGACTTCGCTTATCTTTTCTTGGATTTTGAGGTCATCGGGTGGTAATTGAGGATTCCAATGGTCTATTAGGGTTAGAGCGCGAATTTGGGGATTGGAATTTGGGATTCATCCTCACTTTCCCTACCAATCAAAAATGCTTCACCCACTTTCGTTTATACAAATTTTTCATATTTCATCTCAACATTCTTTCACAGTTGCAGTTCCTAGACTTCCAAGAGTTAAGAGATAAAAGTCAAAATTCAAACAAAATGTACACCAATACCACCCTCATCCAATTTTGCATCGAAATGCTCAACACATAAAAAGTTTTTAAGTTTTGAAAATTATTAATCCTTCCTTTTTGCCGTGATATGATAGATAGTCATTTTGACATTAGTCGGTCAGCTCACTTTTTGTCCAGCAGGTGTATGCATTTGGTGTGGCGCTCCATTTGTATTTCAAACGGGAAAATGACTCATAATTTACACGAGTTAAAACTCAGGTAATAAAGACCATTCGTGCATTTTTGACTGTTCATATTCTTATCATGCAAAAAAGGCTAGAATAAAAAAGAATTGTAGGGATGGTGAGCTTCACGGATGTGTTTATTTTTAATGTGCCGGTGGTGCCCGCACGTCTAGTTTTTTCTTCTCTCACCCTAGGGAATACCCTGCCTTTTACATCCGAGAGTTCATACAAACAATGCACTGATTATAAGTAACACGAAAAGGACAGTGAATTGAAAATTGCATAATCTTCTTCAATGTTGATTAATAAGTTCGCAAGGGCGCTTTTTGACAAAATCAAAATTTGGATAGGAGAATTTTTATTTGGCCACACCATTTTAGTCATTTGCTTGCGGCTATGTAAAGAAAGTGACCAGATTTGGCCCATAAAATTATCAAAAAGCTATAGACTTAAGTTGAAAGGACAAATAGTAATTCCAAGCACAAATATCTCCCAGCCCAAGCGTTTCTCTGTAGATCCATTCTATTTTTTAGGACACATTTTCCTTTGATTTTTTTCTTTTTAAAAAAATTGATTTTTTTAATTATTTTTATTTTTTCTTTTTCTTTTCTTCCTTTTTCTTTTTACTTCTTACTCAGCAAGTTGCTGGCCGTTGCCGTGGCCGGCTGAGGAAAAAGAAAAAATAAAAATAAAGAAAAGGAAAAAAAATAAAAATAATTAAAACTTAAAAATTTTAAAAATTTTAAAATTTTGAACTATTTGGTAATTTTCCCCGGAAAATCAAATCATATACCAAACAGAAGAAAATATTTTCCAATTTATTTTTAGTTTTCAATTGAACACTGGAAAATATTGTCATTTTCCTAAAAAATAGCTTCCTAAAAAATAGTTTCCAGAAATGTCGCATTTTCGGCAAAACAAACGGAGCCTAAGTCCAATAATATCTTAAAGTACATTGCAATGACAAATCAAAATTTTGTTCTTTCTTTTTTTTTTTTGTAATTTCGCGGTGAAAAAAAAAGTAAAATGGATAACAATTGAGATTTGGGTTCGACAGTAAATTGCCTTAGCAGGTTTATTACGGATTGACAGCCTTGATCGAACCGTTCAGGATTTGGGAATCGGGTAAGGAAGATTACTCTTCCACCTAAGGATACGATGTGCGATCACTGAATGGCCGCGGGGGCCCTTGTCGATACCATAAGCTAACCGGTGCATTGTAGATTATAATCAATTTTTTAGCCCCTTCCTCTCGCTTTTGGAACATTATTCGTGTTTTCGTAAAGTCTTTCAAAAGGAGAGGATCGATTGCATTCTTGCCCTTCAAAATAATTTTCCTTCCGAGACGAGTTGCGCGTCTCGCGCGACCCACTTATCGCCCTCAACGTAAGTCTCCGCCCCTGCCCACCACCTCGAACAGTATTCCTCGCTGATTTCTGCTCTTGGGGTCTCAGCGTGTTCTTTTAAGAAAACCGTCTTTCGTCTCTCTCGGATCTAACGTTTCTCGATCTCTCTGCGCAGCCTTCCGGTCAAGTCCCGGCCTTCGAGGACGGATATATGAAGCTATTCGGTAAGTCGTCCTATCACTGATAGATTATCGTGGCAAGATGAAAGTATTTTAGTCAACTGAACTAGAAACAACTACGCGCGATAAAATCTATGTCTTGACTGTGCTTTTATGGTGGCAGAATCGAGGGCAATTACTCGATACATTGCTGAGGTATACGCGGACAAGGGCACTTCGCTCGTTTGCGAGGGCAAACCCATGGCGATGGTGGGCGTGTGGATGGAGGTTGAGGCGCACCAGTTTGACTCGTGGCCTCGAAGCTGCAGTGGGAGTTCGTGTTCAAGCCGCGGTTCGGCATGGCCATGGATGCTGCGGCTGTCAAGGAGAACGAGGCCAAGCTCGCCAAGGTCCTCGACGTCTACGAGGCCCGGCTGGGCCAGTCCAAGTACTTGGGCTGCGACTGCTTCACCCTTGCCGACCTCCACCACATCCCAACACTGACCAACCTGATGGGGACACCCTTGAAGGAGCTGTTCGAAACCCGTCCCAAAGTGAGCGCGTGGGTGGCCGACATCATGGCCCGGCCAGCTTGGGCCAAGGTTCTTGCCATGGGGAACCGGCAGTGAAGCAAGGGGTCTAGTTTAAATTATCTGGTGTTGGGGGCAGTAACACGAGACCTTTTTCACCCCAATTTTTTGTGAGTTGGTAATTGTATTTTGGTGTTGATGCTGTCCTTCTTTAGTCAATGTTTCATGTGGGAGTTGGGTGAACTTTTCGGGATTTGTCTTCAATCATCAAAGTTGGGGACGATGATGAGGCTGGTGTTTTGTGATTGTCTATCGGGAGCAATAAAGACTTGACTGATAAAGAGAGAGTTATGTCTCTAATCTCTCATCTTTTTAGCTTCATTAGAGTAATGATTGCTGCAAGTGCTGGTATTGTTTCTACTGATGAAGCCCTGTCTTTGCATCATCTTTAGGGGATGGCCTAAGTTTCATAACCACTTTCCCTACCAATCGCCAGATCTTTACCCATTTTCATTCGTTAAAGTACCATAGAAGTTCACTAGCAATATTCATGTATAAGTATAGCTTTATACAAATTTTTCATATTTCACCTCAACATTCTTTCACTGTTGCAGTTTCTAGAGTTCAAGAGTTAAGAGAGAAAAGTCAAAACCCAATCAAAAGTACACCAATACCCACTTATCCAATTTTGCATCGTAATGTCTAACGCATACAAGTTAAACAGTGTAGTTTCGAAAATAATTAAGTCTTCCTTTTCGCCTCGACATGAAAATAGTCATTTTGAAATTAGTTGGTCAGCTCATTTTGGTCCAGCATGTGTGTCCATTTGGTGTGAAGTTCCATTTGTATTTCAACCGGCAAAATGACTGATAATTTACATGAGTCAAAACTCATATGATAAATACAACTCATGTATTTTTCAGTATTCATATTCACATCTTCTTATCTTATCTTGTAAAGTTAGTCCAACGAGAAAATGCTGGGTACAACAGTTGTGCCACTCATATTTAAGATGAATTATTGAGTGAGTGACACGTGCCAATTTTGAGCTCATCTGTCAAAAATTTTGAATTTTCTCTTTTTTTTTTCTTCTCCTCCTTCCTTGGTTTCAACGTCGACTCTACAAAGTTGCAGCTTCTAGTCTTCCATTTAGACATGGCCACGGGCTAATTTCGGCCCGAAATCGGCCTGGGTCAAACCCGGGACCGGCCCGTTGACCGGGCCTGCGGTTCAAAATCGGAACCGGCCCGTGGCCCTGAGAGCCCCGCCTAATTCCAACAATTTTGGAACCGGCCCAGAACCGCCAGTTCGGGCCCGGTTAAAAAAAAACTACAAATTTATCTTTTTCTCTCTTTTTTTTGTCAAATTTGATTATAATATACATTTTGATTGCATTTTATATTGAATAATTCATTATTTCATAATTTGATAATTTATTATTATTATTTTTTCATAATTTTTTTTAAATTTTTTCCGACTGGTTCCGAACTGGGTCGGAACCGAAACCGGAACCAGCCCCGGACCAAACCGCCCGTTCCAAACCCTACTGCCATTGCCACTGTTGCTAAACACCACAAGCCACCGCTGTCGCCCAGCTCTTCCCTCTCTCAAAGTTGACCTACTGGGCTAGATGTGGCACCTCCAACATTGGAGGCTTTGAGAGTCAGTCTTCATGGCCTTCGAGCTCAAAGCAACCGAGCACAGCCCTTCTATGGCCACCCAGCTCGAAGCGATTGAACTTCAACGATTTCTAGATGAACCAGATCTAGCAACCATGGAGGCAACCGATGAGGCTGAGGCACTGGTGTGACTTGTTAGACGAGAGAGAGCAGAGCTATGGCTTTTTGGTCGTGAGGGAGAAAGAGAGCAAAGTGAAGTCGTGAAGAGAGACAAGAGAGAGGGGAGAGAGACTTTCAAAAAAATTTTACAGGCGGGCCCGTATTAATATGTGTCGCTTAATGAACGGTCCATCTTAAATATGACGTGATACAACTATTATGCCCAATATTTTTTTCCAGTCCAGAGGCCCCTTCCTCTTAACTGAATGTGAAATATGGTAAAAGGGTTATGATGGATTTTGCAGAATAGGCCAAAAGCATCCGAAGTGATGCGCTAAAAGATGCGCATGAATTTGGTTCTAAGCATGTTGATGCCCATTGTATTACGAAAAGGGGAAATTATTCGGACTACTCATTGACGAAATCTTCCTTTCAAAAAAATATTTATTGGTTTCATATCACCACATCAGTAGCTAATGTGACGCCGATTTATATGCTCAGATCCAATTATAGATTGACATGTATATATTAACATGAAATGAAACAAGATAAAAATAAAAAAAAAATTGCCTAGATCTCTTCCTCCTCCCCTATCAACAATCGTCGCCACTTGTAGAGTCGCCCAAGCCGCGTCTAAGCCCGTGTGTTGAGAGAACCAAGCTCAAGGATTGACGACGAAGACCAGATCGCAGTGGTGAGAGGTGGAGAGAGCCATGGGGTATTGTTCTACACTCACGTCACCGGTCTAGGGCCAGTAGCATCACCGGCTAGGCGCTGCAATGCGCTTGTGTTGCTTTGTAATCGCATGACTGTGTCTAGGACGTCGGTGGATGAGCCAGGCTTGCAAGCGACCCCGACCCTTGTCCATGGCCGCTGTTGATGTCGTTCAGCTAAATCTGTAGCAACATCCAAATCCACATATGAAAATCTAGACGCTCGCAGTCAAGGCTCCGTCGTCCACTCTTTCCCTCTATTTTCTCTCATTCTCCAAACGCGAATCGTGTTTCCTCGAGTCTTTCAAAGAGAGGATTACTTTCTTGCCCTTCAAGAAGTCCTCCTTTGTGCTGCTGGGTGACGTGTGCACATAGGTGTGCTTCCCTCCGACCAAGGAAAAATGACTTTAGTTTCTGAACATTGTACCATGATGGGTCATGGCATGCGTCTCCCTCTCTCTCTCTCTCTCCATCCCGCGCGCCCCGAGGAATCATTCTTCCTTGGCACCCGCTCACTCTGCACGTTTACTCATCTCCATCTCATATACACAATAATTGATTGGGAAAATTATATAAATAATCCTTAAACTTTAAGTTAATATGTAATTTGATTAATATATTTTTAATTTATTTAATATTATTTTTGAACTTTTATTACATATTCAATTCGGTTCATGAATTATATAAGAATGTTCAATGCAATCATTTACATTAATTCAAGTTCAGAGACTACATTGGATATTTTCATATAGTTCAGGAATTGAATTGAATAAGTACAAAAAATTCAAAGATGATATTAAACAAATTAAAAGTTCAGAGAACTATATTAAATATTAATCTAAAGTTCAAAAATTATATTAAGTAAATTAAAAATTTAGCGATTAAATTATATATTGTACCAAAATTCAGGAATTATATGTGTTATTATTCCTGATCCAAAAGATCATTCTAGACCAAGACCGCAGAGCCCTTATAAAAGAAGCCCGAAACCCACCATCGTTCGCCACAATCGTTCTGCGTTTAGTACTTGAGGGAAAACAGAAAGTAGAGCAACGAATCATGGTGATGAAGGTCCATGGATCCGTCTTCTCCACCGCGGCGATGCGGGTCTTCGCTGCCCTCTACGAGAAGGACCTCGAGTTCGAGTTCGTCCCCGTCGACATGCGGGCCGGCGAGCACAAGAAGGAGCATTTCCTCGCCCTGAACGTAAGTCTCCGTCCATGCCCACCACCGGCTCGACAGTATTCCTCGGAGATGCTTTCGGTCTTTGGGGTCTGAATGCGTTTTTGCTAGATGCCCTCTCGTTCGTGTCTTTCGGATCTAACGTTTCTCGATCTCTCTCTGTGCAGCCTTTCGGTCAAGTCCCGGCCTTTGAGGACGGAGATTTGCAGCTATTCGGTAAGTCGTTCTTTTCTTGATAGATTTTCTTGCGTGGCCATGATGAAAGATGAAAGTATTTAGTGGCAGGTGCTGATTCCATCGCTGATAGATCGTGTGACCATGATGAAAGATCAAGCGTTTAGTTAAACTTTGAGTGTTCAATCGGTCAACTGAACGAGAAACAATTATGCGTAATATATGCATATTTTAATTATGCTCTTTGGGGTGGCAGAATCAAGGGCAATTACCCAGTACATTGCTCATGTGTACGCGGACAAGGGCACTCCGCTCGTCTGTGAGGGCAAACCCATGGCGACGGTGGGCGTGTGGATGGAGGTCGAGGCCCACCAGTTTGACCCCTTGGCTTCGAAGCTGCAGTGGGAGCTCGTGTACAAGCCGATGCTAGGCATGGCCATGGACGCTGCTGTAGTCGAGGAGAACGAGCCCAAGCTTGCCAAGGTCCTCGATGTCTACGAGGCCCGGCTGAGCCGGTCCAAGTACTTGGGCTGCGACTGCTTCACCCTCGCTGACCTCCACCACCTGCCGACCCTGACCAACCTGATGGGGACACCATTGAAGAAGCTGTTCGATGCCCGTCCCAAGGTGAGCGCTTGGGTGGCCGACATCATGGCCCGGCCTGCTTGGGCCAAGGTTCTTGCCATGAGGAACCAGTAATGAAGCAAAGGATCGAGTTTTAAATCATCTGGTGCTGGGGGCAATAACATTAGACCTTTTCTACCCTCTTTTTATATGAGTTGGTAATTGCATTTTGTTGTTGATTCTGTCCTATGGTCAATGTTTTATGTGGGATTTTCTCTAAAGGGTCGTCTTCAATCATCAAAGTTGGAGATGATGATGAGACTGGTGTTTTGTGATTGTCTATCATGAGCAATAAAGATTTATGTTTCATGAGTCATTGGCTGATGTCTCGTCTTTTTAGTTTCCTTAAGAGTAATAGGTGTCGCAAGTGCTGCTATTATTTCTGCTGATGAAGCCCTGTCCTTGCATCATCTCCATTAAATGGCCTACAGCTTCATACCTGCCAATCACAAAAGTTTTACTCACTTTCATCTGTTAAAGTATCATAGAAGTTCACCGGGAAATTTGCATGCATAAGTATAGCTTTATACAGATTTTTAACATTTTTCCTTAACATTCTTTCACTGTTGCAGTTTCTAGAGTTCAAGAGCTAGGAAAAATAGGTCAAAATTCAAACAAAAGTACTCCAATACCCACTTATCCAATTCATAGTCAACTTGCGAGTTATATTAATGGGAATCAAGTTGATAGCGGTAAGATAATTAATCCCATAAACAACTTCAAATGATGAATGACCAGTGGAATAACTTAGAGAGCCATTATAAGTTAATACAACATGTGCAAGCTTCAAATCATAGTTGTTGAAAGTTTTACTCACCATGCTACGAAGAAGAGTGGTGAGGATGCGAACGGTTAACTTCATTTTCAACAAATCGTGGTTATTGAGAATTTTACTCACCATGCTATGATGGAGAGCGGTGAGAATGCGCTTGGTTAACATTGTTTGGCCATCCGTTTAGGGATGACCAGTGGTATCATATAGAAGTTTGGTACCAAGCATCTCCCATGGGATCTTCCAAAAGTAACTAAAGAATTTGGTGCAATGGTCTTAGAAACTCCATAAAGGCAAATGATTGCCTTGAAATATAATTCAATCATGAGGGAAGCATCATCCATCTTGTGCCAAAGAATATAATAAACCATTTTAGAAAATTGAACATTTACAGATCATGTTTTCATTATTTCCCCTCTGTGTTCTTGGAAGAGCCACAATAAAATTCATACCCACATCTTCCCAGGGCCACAGTGGAACCAAACTTGAAGTACAAATCCCTTGAAGCATGTGATTCTTTGCCCTTCGACAAGTAGAACGCATTGAAATGATAGTATGCACATCTCCATTCATCTCGGGACAATAGAAAAGGTCTTGAAGGACTTCAAAAATCATTAATTCCGAAGTAGCCAGCCAATCCTCCTCCACATGCTTCTCAGATCAACAATTCTCTAAGGGAATTCTTTGACACACAAAGCTTATTAGTTCTAAAGAAGAACCTTTCTTGGATTGTATAAGCACCTTTGATGAAAACTCCAGATCCTTTTAATAAAGTTCTTTCATCAAATTGAAGCTAAGAACCCAGAGTCAAGAATAGCAAGCATCGAATATTTCCTTGATAGAGCATCACCTACAACATTAGTTTTGTCATATTTATATTTTGAGACAAAATAAAATGATTGAAGAAACTCTACCTATTTGGCATGTCTTAAATTGAGCATGTGTTGGCCACTAATGTACTTGAGAGCCTCATGATCAGAACAAAAAACCAGTTGTCTAAGCCTCAAGTAATGACTACAACGATCAAGAGCCTGCATAATGGCACAAAATCCTTGTCATAAATAGAACGATTTTTCCTTGACCTTGTCAACTTCTCTCTGAAATACGTCAGAGGTTCTTAGACTTGGATAAGGATAGCTCGATGCCAACTCCACTTGCCTCACATTCAACTTCAGAAACTTTATCAAAATATGGACGAGCAAAGATAATAGATTTGCAGAACTTTTATTTGATGACTTCAAAGGCATTATGGGTGGTCTTGGACCATTCAAAAGACCCTTCTTCATAAAACATCAATTAGAGCCGTGATGGTGCTAAAGTGCTTCATAAAACAAGTAAGCACTATTCCTCCTGGACAATAAAATATGCTGACATGAGAAGGAACATATCAAATAAATCGCGAGGAGAAAGAGGCTAGATCATGATAACTCATCGCATCGGAAATAGATTTTGTAAGTGGTCATGTCTTCAATTCCAAATTCATTCATCAAGGAGTGCATTTTAAGGTACAGCAGATTCCCTTTCTCACTCTTTTGACTCTTAACCATAAGTAAGGCACAACTTTTGTTCGAGAATGACTTTCTCAACTTGTGTTTTACTAAAGAAAAGGCTTTCCTTACTTGTATTTCCGGTTGATTTTTGTGGAGCATGGACAAGCTTAAAGGTGCAAGGTGATGTATTTCTGTTCCTTGTGGAACAAGTACATGTTTTTAAGGCCATCATGCACAGCCTTCCTATCAAATTGCCAAGCCCTCCTATATTATGGCTAAATATGCAACTTAGAGAGAGTTGAATAGGTTGACAATCAAAACTTGATATATTTTAGTGGAATTATTAGAATCAAGTTAGATGTGTGCAGGAATAGTTTAATAAATGCAAGAGTAAGCTATTGATATGAAGTGTCGTGTACTTCTATTAAATAGATATAAAAATACATAGAGAGAGATAGAAGTTGTTGCATGCAAATTTTTATAGTGGTTTGGCTTAGATCGAGTTTTTGTCCACTTTCATAGACTAATAGCTACTAACAGGCCGCAATGCACTAATAATCCTTTTGAGGTGTTACAATGTAGCTTGTGTTGCTTCTATTTAAAGTTGGTAGATCACGATACCGAATCCCAAGCATTACAACAAAACTTTTACACTTATCAAAAGAGATTATAATCACCGACAAGCATTTTCAGTAAATAAACTTCTTGCTCAACAATTCAACAATAGTATATGTGTATCAAAGAACAAAATTTTCTCGGTTTGTAGTTGTGCTCACGATTTGTGATTTCTCCAACATGCGTTGATCTACTTATATAGTCTTTACTTTCCAAAACCAACCATTGAATATTCTTCAAGAGGATTAATTTAACCGTTGAAGATAAACAACACAATCACCGAGAGATCTAGTCGGCCATATAATCAATTTTTTTAGCAACAATACAATTTTCACAAAAAGAATTGCTTATGTTAGGAAATAATCCTTTTCACCAAAGTGATTGACGATTGATTGATTGGATCCTCCTCCTTTTGTCTCTTCCAAAGTTCTAGACTCGTGGCATAGTTTCAATATTCCTTGAGACTTAGATTAATAGTCAAAGAAATATTTGGGTCTTCAAATTAAAATGTGTAATCATGTGTGTCGACACCTAAATTTTGCCCAAATCATTTAGGGTTTTATTGCATAAAAATTAGAGTTTAATTTTTAACCCCTAAACTAAAAATATTTCCATTAAAACTGCATGGCATATAGTTATTAGGTACATTTGCATTAATAGGGCCTATTAGAACATATTTTCCATTTTCATTTTCAAAAATTAATTAAAAAAATTTAAAAAAATTAGTTATTAAAAAAAAAGAGAGAGAAAGCCAGCGTTGAATGAGTCAACGCTGGCCCATTTTCCCTTTCTCAGCCCTACAGCGACCTCGGGAAGAGGAGCGGGCAGCAGAAAAAAGCCAGAACAGAGAGCAGGGAGAAAAAGGGGGGGTTCGGTGAGATCAAGAGGGGAGAGGAGAGAAGGAGAAAGAAAAAACGGACAGCAGAGAAACAGAGAGGAGAAAAAAAAAAAGAAGAGAGGAGAGATCGGAGAGAAGGGAGCGACAGAGAGAAGTTCGGAGCGAGAGTGAGAGGTTGAGACGAAGGGGTCCTTCGCCGGCGACCACCGCGCCCAAGCCGCGGCCGAAGATCCTCTTTCACGGTAGGTCCCGTCCCGAGCGTTTGCCGGGTTTCGCTTCTATTTGGTCCGGTTCGAGGTCGTTCTCCCGAGGATTTTGGCTTGGGGACGGGCGAGACGACTGGACGCATCCGATCCGAGTCTCACTTCGCCCCCGTCACGCCGCCCGAGCCGATAGGGAACGCCCGCATCGCCGCCTCCTTCCCTTTGTTTTTGGTCCGCTGGTCGGTTGAGTTCATCGCCCCTGTTTTCGCGTCGCCCCTGCTCGCGCGAAGTTCGCCCGAGACATCTCGCATCAACTCGCCTATGCTTCTTTCGGTGTAATTTTCCCATTAGTTTGGGCCTCGATCTAGTTGGAGAACTCTCGCCAAAATGAGCCCACTAACTATTTGACGGTTTGTTTAGGGTTTGGCTTTGGGTAATGTTTGAAGTGGGCTAGAATAGGAGTTGGGCCCGAGTTTGGGATTTGGGCCGGTGTGTTATTTATGTTTTATTTTCTTAGTGGGCTATGTTTTTTTTTAAAAAAGAAGTTTTCGGGCCGGGCCCTTCCTTTCTTTAAAAAAAATCAGACCGGGCTCAATGAATGAGCTCAATCCGTGGACCCGGGCCGGCGTGCCTGAGTCGGTCTCAATCCGGGTCGGTTGTGGAGATCCGACCCAGATCCGATTTATCTTAATATTGTATTATTTTAATATAAATTTTAAAAAAAAAAAATTAAAAAAGGGCTCGAATTTTATTTTATTTACTTTATTTATTTATTTATTTATTTATCTAAAAAAAATCTTCAAAAAATTTTTCAAAAAAAATTCCAAAAAAAATTTCAAAAAAAAATTCAAGAAAATTTCGAAAAAAAATTTTAAAAAAAAAATTAAAATTTAAATTAATTTCTCTAAAAAAATCTAAAAAAAATTTTAAAATTTTTTTTAAAAAAAAATCAAAATCAAAAATCAAAATTTTCATTTGGGTCTTGGAATTGGGTTTCCTTGCCCTATTGTGTGATTAATGTCATGTTTGATTGCACGTCACCTTGGTTCACACACTTTGAATCGCGCGTTTAATTTAACTTCGCACTTAGTTGATCATACATGTCTAAGTTTGGATATTGATTGTCGTTCCCCTTAGCCTAGTTAGGAATTAAATTTTGAGACTCCCAATTAGCGAGGACACGTTAGGTGATAAATTGAATAAGATTAGGTACCGAAATGGCACTAATTAGTCAATTAGTGTAATCAAGTCTCCGTACCTGTTGAATCTCTGGTTCGTAGAAGTGAAGCATTTTTCCCGGGTTTCACTTGGATGTCTAATCGACCCACCAAAAATCGATTAGTGGCGACTCATAAATGAAATTGATTTGCATGTTAACAACTTTAATTTAAGTCGCGAATTGGTATGGGCTTGGGAGGGCTCGAGCTAGGTTTAACTTAGTAATTCATTAGCCAAACCCCTTAGATGGCGCCGGTTCGGGGAGGTCGCGACAGCTTGGCGACTCCACTGGGGATATTTTGTGGACTTAGGCCATTTTTCTTGTTTATATACATCCCTAACGTGAATGTTTTCGCCATCGATCCCTTATTTTGCAGGTTTGGGATTTGGGGAATGAATGTTTATTTTCTTGAAGCAGTGTTTGCTTATAAACTGTTGTGCATGCTTTAGATGTTTGGCACTACACTGTTGCACACACAACCATGCTGCCGGACTTGAGCTGCGATAGGACACTTTAGGATGGTGTTAATAAAGATACAACCTCGGATGCGAGACTGCGATGTAGAGATTGCCTTTCTTATCTCCGAAAAATTCTTTCTTGGTGTCGTAAGTGTTTATCCTTGTCCGCAAGATTGCGTGACCATAGAATATCTCTCTCGACTCAGTCGAAGTTAAGAGGGCCTGACACCAACGCGAGACTGCGACAGTCAGATTACCCTCTTAGCTTCACTTTGTTAAGCCATCTAGAGTAGGAACCAGCCACACGTTACATTCGCATGTTTGTGTGATTAAAAGTTTGTCATCCACTGTCATCCACTATAGGTATGGTTTCTCTCTTTACTTATTCACTTTTGGTTGAAACTTTCATTTTTGAAATTCGTGGAAATCAATCGAATGCCCTAGGTAATCTAAGCTTATAATTGAAAATTTCAAGCAATCACTCTTGACAGTGAGCTTTGAGCATAAATCTCAAACATTTCTGATTTAGCCCCACCAAAACAAATGGTTTCGTCTAAGCTTTCAGTTGTAGGCTTAAAATCACATTTTTTGTACAGAAATTCTTTCAAGTCAAGATTGCATCTTGGGGCATAAAATTGAAATCACATTTTCAATAAAATTCTTTTTTGTTCACATTTCGGAATCAAAATTCAAATCACTTTTTGTGTATTAGTTCTTTAAAATAAGAATCACCTCATGTTTGCAAAAATGAAATCGCAAATCAGTCTTTCAAATGCGATAGGCCGCATTTTGCGATGAAACTTTCGGAATAAAAAAAGGCATTTGATTGATAGCTGCAATTTGATCTTTGAATGATGCCTCCTCCTACGATGAAATCTTAATGAAATACCAAATGCCTATATATAGGGACCATGGGGGTATGTATCGTCATCTTGCTTTCGTTATAAGAGATGGCATCAGTAAGAGATCGCTTTTTCATTCACATATTAACATTGTCTTCCTTTTGCAGGTTATACGTGATGGTCATTCCTTGAAATTCTCATCCTTAACCACGTCAAGAAGTGAACTTTAAAGCTAGAACGAGAATTATTTATTGCATTCCTTTATGCAAGAGTTTTGTACTATGTCCTTGTTTTTATTCTCATTGGGAATAATGTTTTCCGATTTAGGTTTTGGTTGTGAATCCAATTGATGTTGTAAATCACATGACTTGCATCTTTGAGTAGTGAGGTTCTAATTTACGTCATTGTTATTTGAAAGCACATAAAGTGCTTCAAACAGATCCCTGAGTTAGGTTTTTATGCTTTACCCTCAAAATGTTTTGAAAATGAGTTTCAAAAAAATTTTGCACAAGATTTTATCACTCTGCTTGATCATTTCTCAGGCTGGTCTGCAAAAAGATACTTTGAGATGGTAAGATTGTAATCGTTCCAATAAGAATTTCTCGTGCGACAACCGACTTGTCTATTCATTTTTGTCAAACAGGTAAAATGAATGATTTGCTCGACATTCTCCTCCTCTAAACACTAAAGGTAGGCACTTGGAACTCAAATCAAACACAACATGCCATAACCACCAATTGAAGTGCATCGCGCAAAGCACAAGCTGCTCGTGATTTTTGCTATATTCGGCAGCCGGACTCCAAACAAAAGCCCCCCAGAGTGATGATTGGAGCAGATCACTCAAGGGGCAACAACTACTATTCATGAAGTATGATGAAATAGAATAAAAAATGTGTTTGATCATGGTGACGACGTTTCCAACTAAAAAAACGTGAGGAGGCAGAATCAACCACATCGGCATAAAAGGATTTGTATCGTTCCTAAATTAGCTCAACCAAGAATGGAAATAACTTGGGTCATCTCTCATTTTGCAGATAGAGGAATGTATGGAGGAAAGCATCCATGAAGCAATGCCCTCAAACGTCGAAGCAGGGAGTATCCCTCTCCTTTAGTCTCTAACGTTCACTTGGACTTAATGAATTCGACGGCATTAGAAAGGCCAATGTGGAAACAAGATTTTCAAGATGACTTGGAAATAATGATCCTCATTTAAATTTTTCAAACTTCATATGAAAATATCGGGAATGAATTTTGTGAATTGTCCCGCGAATGAAATAAGGGCCGCAAGGCCATTTTTTATGCAATTCGAGTCACTTTAGATGATTTGTATTATGAATATATTGCATACATCCTTTATGTGTGTACTTCCTTTTGATAATGCCGAAAAGTCAAGGTGGAAGAAAGCGGATGAAGGGAGTTGCCAAACATACAAGGAAGCAAATTCAAATGAAGGGAGTTGCCAAACACCCAAGAAGGCAAATTCAAATGAAGGGTAAATCGTATCGTTTCCAATTGTCCATTTTAATACAACTTTTGACACGATTCTTTTTTTTTTTTGATAGGAAGCATCAAAGACTTGAAGGACAAATGCAAACGAGGGGTAATGTTGTATCGTTCCCAATTTTTCAATTCTTAAAGGGCCTTTAATTAACACATTCTTTTTTATTCTTTATAAGTTTACCAAGTCGCCATGACGCAGGTAAGTACCCTTCTCCAAAAATTCAAATGGAAATCAAATGGATAATTTTCATCACAAGGAAAAAGTCTTTGATGGTTTGAGAAAAAACAAGCACTAAAGTGGAGACTGAAAAAAGCAAACTCTTCACAAAAATTTTGAATATCATCCTTATTAATAAATTGTCCTTGTGCTTGACGGATCATTCATTTTGAATTAAAATTCCCTGTGGAGATTAATCAATTCGTGATGATCTCAACAAAATGAAAGGGAGATGTTAATAATGCCAAGTGAGAAATACTTAGAATTAGGAAAGGCAAGCTATTCCCAAACACGTTCCACAAACACTTTGAGAGTTGAGTGGAAGAGAAAATTAGTGTTATTTAAGAGCAAGAGATTCATTCGCAAATAGTACATGGATCGAAATGAAAGGAGGCATTTCCTTCTTCTATCTTATACACTACAAGTGATCATAGTTAGCCCATTTGAGCCATTAAACGTGAAGAGTTTACAAAATACCCCTGTCAAGAACCAACCTACAACGGAGCAAATTTGGAGGTTTTGGTTGACATGCTTTGGAGGAAAAGATGAGAAAGACTTCTTTGCCCTTACTTGCATTAATATTTTTGTGGTAACTTCAGGTGAGTCCTTGTGGAAGCTTGAAACATCCCAAAATAAAGAAGAGCATTCATTTCTCTACCCAAACACACTCATACCTTTTGCTTAGCCAAGTTGAGCCTAAATATTCATTTCTAAAACCGAATGGTGATTATCTCCCTACACTGGGGCAAAACAAGTGATTTATCAAGACAATTGGTACTCATGAGACAGTGTGAAAAACATCTCGAAAGTTTTGAAAGCTCAAAAAAAATGAAAAGAGCAAAAGCCAAATGAAAACTAGGGGGCATGAAAAAGCAGTGTGCTTGGTAAAAACAAGGTCAATGCCTAGAGCAAAAAAAAAAGTTGCATCAAGAGAAAAATTCTCATGAAAAAAAAGGAGGAATGTCAAAAGCAAGATGCTTGCAAAAAAAAATCATTGTAAAAGTAAAAGTCATTAGAGAAAGGAGCAAAGCTCTTACATTAAAACGATTAGTCAATGGACTTTCGAGACGAGTTAAATTCCAGAAGTCGAGTGCCTTCAAAAGATTGGATGATATGGTAATGATGCTATGATAATCACCAACTCCTAAACCCCTTTTGAAAATTTGTAAGCCTTTCGAGCCTTTACCCAAACCAATATTATAACCTTCTCTAAAATCTCTTCGGATTAGGATAATCTAAGCAGAAATTTGGATTCCCAAACAAGTTATCGCTTGAAGAAGTTGGGGCAAAGTTGTCTTATCTTATCTTAAGGTTTCTTGACTTGTAAACCTGATGGAGATGCTGATTGAAAATTATTTCATTCCTTAGCCGATGATGCTTATCCATTGTTGAAACCATGACTAAACCCACATTACAGTCATTTAAAAGACCTCTTGGATCGGTCAATGCGTACTTATTGCAAATGATTCTCGAAGCCTTCGACACTGATAGTGTGAGGTATATAGAGAGATCATGTTTACTTTCCACATCAATGGATGGGATTAAACAGCCTTTTTGAGAGTATGTGAGAAGTCCTTTCAGACTAAGAAATTCTTATTTGCAATGCTTAATAGGCTCTTTTCGGAAGTTAATATCACTTTGATAAAAGACTTTCTCCTAAGGGAATTTGATGATTAATGACGTCCTCCATGCATTAAGACAATTTTGCAATATTGAAGGGTATTGAATGCTTTCCAAACAATTGAGTTTATCTTAAATTACTCGTGAAATCAATGCTTTTTCATTGATGATACCATTTCGATATGGCCTATTGTGATGTTATCTTGCTTGGTACGCACTCGCTACTAGAGCACTTGTTATAACACGTACCTGTTATTATTAATCCTATAAGACAGGTGACGTTTCCTCAAACACCAACCTTCATGCTGATCTCAGAAATGCTAAGATGCATCCAAGCATTCATGAATTCCCAAGACCCTGCTGCCAAGGACATAATAGGCGATCTATCAAACCCTTGAACAAGGATCCCTAAGTGTCTGAGTCTTTTCAAGCCTCGCTGACAGAGGGCTTTTAAGCAATCCGATCTGACCTACGGTATGTACACCTCGCCACTCTTTCAAAGGTTTATGGTCCAACCTTAAACCACGCTTTCAAAAAGGTTTGTGATCCAACCTTAAACCACGCTTTTCAAAAAGGTTTGTGGTCCAACCTTAAACCACGCATCAAAGGTTTGTGGTCCAACCTTAAACCACGCTTTCAAAGGTTTGTGGTCTAACCTTAAACCACGCTTTTCAAAAAGGTTTGTGGTCCAACCTTAAACCACGCTTTTCAAAAAGGTTTGTGGTCCAACCTTAAACCATGTATCAAAAGGTTTGTTGTCCAACCTTAAACCACTCTTTCCAAAAGGTTTGTGGTCCAACCTTAAACCACGCTTTCAAAGGTTTGTAGTCCAACCTTAAACCACGCATCAAAGGTTTGTGGTCCAACCTTAAACCACTCTTTCAAAAGGTTTGTGGTCCAGCCTTAAACCACGCTTTTCAAAAGGTTTTGGGTCTTTCCTTAAACCCTGATTTCAAAAGGTTTAGGGTCATCCTTAAACCCTGATTTTAAAAGGTTCCGGGTCTATCCTTAAACCCCGATTTCAAAAGGTTTCGGGTCATCCTTAAACCCTGATTTCAAAAGGTTTCGGGTCATCCTTAAACCCTGATTTCAAAAGGTTACGGGTCTATCCTTAAACCCCGATTTCAAAAAGTTCCGGGTCTTTCCTTAAAATCCTGAAAATCTTGAGTGCAATTTAAAATCCTAAGTGGAAATCTTGAGTACTTTAAAATCCTGAGTGAAAAACATTAGGTACCTCAAAATCTTGTGTGCAATTTGCCGTTCATAGGGTTTTAATCCCTAGGCGTACTTTCAGGGTTTTGGTCCCTAGTTGTTCCTTGGAGCTGTTATTCCTATTGCCGTTCATAGGGTTTTAGTCCCTATGCGGGATCTTAGCTGCTTATAGGGTTTTACTCCCTAAGTGAAATTTCTGATGTTTATAGGGTCTTAGTCCCTAAATGTCACCAGAGTCTCTCTTTCCAGAGTCTCCCTATTTCCTTGCCCAGCGAGCTTTCGCAGCCCGGAGCACCTCAGCGACCTGGCGAGCTTTCGCAGCCCAGTGTCTTCCTCTTTCCTTGCTGGCGAGCTTCATGGCCAATCCTTATCGACCTGGCGAGCTTTCGTAACCCAGAGTCGTTCTTTTTCCTTGCCCGGCGAGCTTTCGCAGTCCGGAGCACCTTATCGACCTGGCGAGCTTTAGCGACCAGTCATCCTCTTTCCTTGCCGTGAGCTTTTACGGCCGGAGCACCTTGTCGACCTAGCGAGCTTCGCGTGACCCTCCTCCTCTTTCCTTGCCCGTGAGCTTTTCGCGGCCGGAGCACCTTGCCGACCTAGCGAGCTTCGCGGCCCCAGTCCTCCTCTTTCCTTGCCCGTGAGCTTTCGCGGCCGGAGCACCTTATCGACTGGCGAGCTTTCCTTGGCCAGTCGTCCTCTTTCCTTGCCCGGCGAGCTTTCGTAGCCTGGAGCACTTCATCGACCTGGCGAGCTCTCGTAGCCCAGAGCTTATTTCTTTAAAAAAAAAAATCATCTCTCAAGCATCTCCTCATGCCCTCTGTGAACAAAATTTAAGTGTCTCTTATCTTTGAATGGAACTTCTCCGAACTCCCCTTCAAAGAGGGGCAACTGTCGACACCTAAATTTTGCCCAAATCATTTAAGGTTTTATCGCATAAAAATTAGGGTTTAATTTTTAACCCCTAAACCAAAAAAATTTCCATTAAAACTGCATGGCATATAGTTATTAGGTACATTTGCATTAATAGGGCCTATGAGAACATATTTTCCATTTTCATTTTCAAAAATTAATTAAAAAAATTAGTTATTAAAAAAAAAGAGAGAAAGCCAGCGTTGAATGAGTCAACGCTGGCCCATTTTCCTTTCTCAGCCCTGCAGCGACATGGGGAAGAGGAGCGAGCAGCAGAAAAAAGCCAGAACAGAGAGGAGGGAGAAAAAGGGGGGGTTCGGTGAGATCAAGAGGGGAGAGGAGAGAAGGAGAAAGAAAAAACAGAGTGCAGAGAAAAAGAGAGGAGAAAAAAAAAAAGAAGGAAGGAGAGATCGGAGAGAAGGGAGTGACAGAGAGAAGTCCGGAGCGAGAGTGAGAGGTTGAGACAGAGGGGTCCTTCGCCGGCGACCGCCACGGCCGAAGATCCTCTTTCACGGTAGGTCCCGGTCCCGAGCGTTTGCCGGGTTTCACTTCTGTTTGGTCCGGTTCGGGGTCGTTTCTCCCGATTTTGGCTCGACGGGCGAGACGACCGACATACCCAATCAGTCGTCCCCTGCACGCCCCCGAGCCGGAGCAGGGAACCCGCAGCGCCGCCCCCCTTCCCCTGTTTTTGGTCCGCTGGTCGCTGAGTTCATCGTCAAGTTTGCGCGTCGGCCGCTCGCGCGAGTTCCGGCCCGTGACATCTCAAACCGAATCCTATCTATGCTTCTTCGTGTGTAATTTTCCGGCGAGTTTGGGCCTCGATCTAGTTGGAGAACTCTCGTTTTCGTTGTGCCCACCAACTATTTGACGGTTTGTCTAAACCGAGCTTCTTAGGTTTGTCTGTTTTGTTGTGGGTCTTTCTTGGGGGCTGGAACGCCGGGTGGTCCTAGCTGGGAGTGGGTCGCCATGGCGGACGCAGATATCGCCCAGCGCGGCCGCAGCAAGGGCTCGTGGCATGGTCGAAAAGTTCCACCGCTGGAGGTCGGGGCATGTTGTCCGACCACGAACCGACTCGATCGCCCGGCCAAAACCCGGCCATGAAGGCCGGGGCTCGAGGAAGCCGGCCTCCACGCCAGTCGGCGCGTGGCGGTGGCCGGACGTGCGCTCCACGTCGGGCGATGGCTTAAGTCTGAGGCAAATCCTGAGGCGGTGTGGCGTACCGCGAACGGTCGAGTGGTAGGGTAGGGTTTCCCGTCGGTCGGGTTAAGTGGGTCCTGGCCGGTTAGGGTTTGGCTTTGGGTAATGTTTGAAGTGGGCTAGAATAGGAGTTGGGCCCGAGTTTGGGATTTGGGCCGGTGTGTTATTTATGTTTTATTTTCTTAGTGGGCTATGTTTTTTTTTAAAAAAGAAGTTTTTGGGCCGGGCCCTTCCTTTCTTTAAAAAAAATCAGACCGGGCTCAATGAATGAGCTCGATCCATGGACCCGGGCCGGCGTGCCCGGGTCAGTCTCGGTCCGGGTCGGTTGTGGAGATCCGACCCGGATCTAATTTATCTTAATATTGTATTATTTTCATATAAATTTTTTCTAAAAAAAATTTTAAAAAGGGCTTGAATTTTATTTTATTTACTTTATTTATTTATTTATCTAAAAAAATCTTCAAAAAATTTTTCAAAAAAATTCCAAAAAAAATTTTCAAAAAAATTCAAGAAAATTTCGAAAAAATTTTAAAAAAAAATTAAAATTAAAATTAATTTCTCTAAAAATAATCTAAAAATAATTTTTTTAAAAAAAAATTCAAAAAAAAAATCAAAAAATCAAAAATCAGAATTTTCATTTGGGTCTTAGAATTGGGTTTCCTTGCCCTAATGTGTGATTAATGTCATGTTTGATTGCACGTCACCCGTTCACACACTTTGAATCGCGCGTTTAATTTAACTTCGCACTTAGTTGATCATACATGTCTAAATTTGGATATTGATTGTCGTTCCCCTTAGCCTAGTTAGGAACTGAATTTTGAGACTACCGATTAGCGAGGACACGTTAGGTGATAAATTGAACAAAATTAGGTACCGAAATGGCACTAATTAGTCAATTAGTGTAATCAAGTCTCCGTACCCTGTTGAATCTCTGGTTCGTAGAAGTGAAGCATTTTTTCCGGGTTTCACTTGGGTGTCTAATCGACCCACCAAAAATCGATTAGTGGCGACTCCTAAATGAAATTGATTTGCATGTTAACAACTTTAATTTAAATCGCGAATTGGTATGGACTTGGGAGGGCTCGAGCTAGGTTTAACTTAGTAATCCATTAGCCAAACCCCTTAGATGGCGCCGGTTCGGGGGAGGTCGCGACAATGTGACATGCCCATTCATCTCAAGCGATTTGAAGAGTTGCTCATATCAGCGATACTCGAGTATATCCAAGCTTCTTCCTAAGTACATTAGTGATCAATGCTTAATAGAACTGTTTATCTTATGATACCTCCAAGTCTTCATAAACTTCCCGTTCCTCTGACTTGTTCACTCTTCATTAAGGTCCTTTCAGTCTTTACGAATCTCTCAACTTTGTACTTTGGAATTTATAGAGGTTCCTTATACTACCCGAAATAAAATAACATATGCTTTTATTGAGTAATAACGAAAATTAGATGGTTTTGTTAACTTCAAAATATCATAGGAGATTTTCTCAACATCCCCAACAATAAGTGACATACATCCATAAAATAACATTATGTAGGACCTGATCTTGGTAATTTTTACCAAGTGGAAATGATAAGAAAGCTTGCTTAGTTATTTGGAGATCACTTCCCTTACTAAGCCATCGAAGCTTGTATGGTTGGGGATGCTTAGAAGTGAGTAGCTTCAACTTTTCTATTAGAGTTGTGGATACCGCGTTGGTGCATCTCCCACCATCGGCGATCAACTTATACACTTTTCCGTCAATTATGCAACAGTTTTGAAAGATGTTCTCCTTTTACTCTTCTGCCTTTGGGGCAAGCATGGTGTGTAAAGCCCTCCGCATGATTAGAAACTCAACTTGATTAGTTTGCTTCACTATCCCGTTGTGGACCTTGCTCTGCCTCTTTGAAGCTCCAAACAGATCTTCTCAATTTTTTTGAAGGATCATAACCTTCCGATTAGGACAATCGGCATGCAAATGTCCATAGCCATGGGACTTGAAGCACTTTCTACCTCCACCATCTCATTCTTTTTTAAGATTATTAACAAGCTCATTAGACTTCTCCTTTCTCAGAACATTCTCGGTCTTGTTAGAAAGCACCCTCAACTAAGGATGTTCCTTTAGTTGAAAGCTTAGTTGAAAACCTCCTGGCCACCCTTTAATTGTTTCCCCACTTTCGTAGCTAGCTTGCAAATGTCTTCAACTGACCAATATGGTTGAAGCTCAACCAAATCGGCTATTTTCATTCCTCCGAGGAAGCGAGCGATGGTCTGCTCTTCCATCTCTGGTGCATCACAACTCATAAGGATTTGTTCAAACTCCCCCAATATACTCCTCATTGCTCATCCCATGTTGCTTGAGAGACTTCAACTTTAGAACTTGCTTGTTGCTGTTAGGTAACAATAATTTCTTCAGCTTTTCCCAAGACTTGACTTTACATTCCCATCCCCGATTCTTTGATTATTTTAGGTTTTCTCACCAAAGTGAATCATACTTCTCAAATTTTCAATCCATGGAAGCTGAATTCAAAGCTCTCAATGCGCAACTGAAACGTGTGAAGCGAGATGTGCCAAAGCTAAAGAAAGAAAATTTCAGGTTGAAGACAATGCTGGTTTGTTCCAGGCGCTTGTAGTTATTTCAGCTCCTTTGCGTGGGAAGTTGAAGGGGAAGGATGTGATGTTCTAAGTTTGCCAAAGATTGTGTTAGTAGACATTGTTTTGTATTAGGCATGTATGAGCTGTTGTAGTACATGTTTTGTAATCGTGGACATATTTTGGGAACTAGTATAATGGAGAATGGACGGTGTTCCAAAATTTTAGAACTGGATATGGAAAGCTTGTTCCAATGCCATTGCAACAGTTACAATCTGGTACGACAGCAAGCAATGTCTATTCTGCAACGAACCAGACTGCAATGAAACGGAAACACATGACCATGCAGTCCTGCTTTGTGAATGCGGAGGGGATCAGGCTTTAACGGAGAAATCCAAGGCATATTTCATTCGAATGGGAGAGGGACTACAAAAGCAATCACTTTTGCAAGCGAGACACTATTAACTTGCTTAAATTCAACGTTCTTATCCTTGCCGTCCCTTTTCTTCGTTCTTGATCGGCCTATTCAATCCGAAGTGCTGCTACTTCAACTGGTAGTTCTACTTTTGCTGGTTGTCTTCTTTTCCTTCTTGTAACATGCTAGGGAATGCCACTCTGTTAGCTACGGGTTAAGTTCTTTGTTGTAAGAACCTCATTTTGTCTTACGTGTTAGTTATGGCAAAACAAATTGTTAAATGAATTCTCTAAGCTATATCCGTCTGTTATTATTCAAATATTAGTTTGAGCCTTGAGCTTTAGCTGTTGTCCGCTTTTGAGCTATAGATTCAATTTCTGGTTAGGGCTCATTGATTGAGTTTTTCCTTTGTTTCCTTCTTGTTTAAAGTTCATCATACAAATTAGACAAGTTTTAAAGTTTGATTGCACTAATTTAAAAAATTTTGAAGTCGATTTCAGTTTCTCAATAAATTTTAGAATTTCTAGTGCACATGTCCCTTTGCATAAAAGGTATACTCATGCATGACTATCTTCAAGTGAACTTCTAAGGTACTTTAACAGATGAAAGTGGGTGAAGCTTTTGCGATTGGTAGGGAAGCTGTAGGCCATCCCATGGAGATGATGAAAGAAGAGGATTTCATCTTGCAGCAATTATTACACTTCAATGAAACTAAAAAGATGAGACATTGGCCAGTGACTCGTGACACATAACTCTGCATCCGTCCAATCTTTAATGCTCATGATAGACAATCACAAAACAACAGTCTCATCATCATCTCCAACTTTGATGATTGAAGACGACCCTTCAGAGAAAATCCCACATAAAACATTGACCAAAGGACAGAATCAGCAACACAATGCAATTACCAACTCACATAAAAAGGGGTAGAAAAGATCTAACGTTATTGCCCCCAGCATGAGATAATTTCAACAAGACCCTTTGCTGCACTACTGGTTGCTCATGGCAAGAACCTTGGCCAAAGACGGCCGGGCCATGATGTCGGTCACCCAAGCGCTCACCTTGGGGCGGGCGTCGAACAGCTTCTTCACAGGAGTCTTCATCAGGTTGTTCAGGGCCGGGAGGTGGTGGAGGTCGGCCAGGGTGACGCAGTCGCAGCCCAAGTACTTGGACTGGCTCAGCCGGGCCTCATAGATGTCGAGGACCTTGGCGAGCTTGGCCTCGTTCTCCTCGACTACTGCAGCATCCGTGGTCATGCCGAACATCGACTTTAACACAAGCTCCCACTGCAGCTTCGACGCCACGGGGTCAAACTGATGGGCCTCGACCTCCATCCACACGCTCACAGTCGCCATGGGTTTGCCCTCGCAAACGAGGGGAGCGCCCTTGTCCTTGTATACATGAGCAATGTATTGAGTAATTGCCCTTGATTCTGTAACCACAAAGAGCATAATCAAGATATATACTAAATTTCGCGTAGCTGTTTCTTGTTCAGTTGACCGATTGAACGCTCAAGGTTTGACCAAAACACTTGATCTTTCATCATGGTCGCACGATCTGTCAGCAATCGAATCAGCACCTCCAACAAAATACTTTCGTCTTTCATCAAGGTCACACAAGATTATCTATCAGTAATAGAATGACTTACCAAATAGAGTCAAATCTCCATCCTCAAAGGCCGGGACTTGACCGAAAGGCTGCACAGAGAGAGATCGAGAAACGTTAGATCCGAGAGAGACGAAAGAGGGCATCTCGAAAAAAACACACATCCAGACCCCAAGACCGAAAAGATCTCGGAGGAATACTGTCGAACGGGTGGTGGGCATGGCCGGAGACTTACGTTGAGGGCGAGGAAGTGCTCCTTCTTGTGCTCGCCGGCCCGCATGTCGACGGGGACGAACTCGAACTCGAGTTCCTTCTCGTAGAGGGCGACCAAGACCCGCTTCACCGGGCTGGAGAGGAGGCTTCCATGGACCTTCATCACCATGATTCCTCGCTCGCTCTGCTTTCTTTCTTTGGTGCTTGTCTCTTTCAAAACCTAGACGCAGAGTAGAGCAGCTGTGGCGAACAATGGCGGGCTTCGAGGTCCTTTTATAACGGCTTCGCGATAGGGCTTCTGGAATGACCTGATTGACTTGAAAATTTCGAGTTTCTTTTCGTATTCATCTCGTGCCTCTTTAATTCCTGGTCTGAGCGGACAGGTCATTGTTGCGACCGAAAAAAAAAAAAAAACAAGGGACAGACACCTATGTGCTCACGTCACACTGCGAAAAGAGAGCTCATGCGAAGCGCACCTTCCCTACAAAACCCTAAACTTTAAATCAAATTTTAAATTTACCCCGAATCTTTTTTTATCTTAAAAAAATCTTAAATTTTATGTCGAATCTCAAATTTATCCCGAACTTTTTTTTATCTAAAAAAAATCCCAAACTTTAAGTCTAGTCCCAAATCTACCCCTGAATTTTATTTTGTTTAAAAAAAATCACCAAAATTCAATTATTTTCAAAAATATACCCTGATAATCCAGTTCCAACTTGACATGGTACTTTCATGTCGATAATAAATCCACATCAACAAAATAATGGGGCTTTTTTTTAGACAAAGAAAAGCTCGAAACAAATTTGTACTGAACCTAAAAATAAGGTTTTTTTTTAAATTAAAAAAAATTTGGGTGGATTTGTTATCGTCCCTAACTTTCATATCCTAGAATGGTTATTTTAGAGAATTTCAATCATTTTTATTTGATTTGATTGGTTATTGAAGTTAAAATGTGACGTCGATTTGTACCTATCGCCCCATTACTTTATTGATGTGGATTTGTTATGACGTAGAAGTACCATGTCAAGTTGGGACTGGATGACGGAGGTACATTTTTAAAAGTAAATTGAAATTTACTGATTTTTTTTTCATATAACAAAATTCGGGGCAAATTTGGGACTAAACGTAAAGTTTGGGGTTTTTTCTGAGACAAAAAAAAGTTTGAGGCAAATTTGGGACTAGACCTAAAGTTTGGAGTTTTTTCTAAGATAAAAAAAAGTTTGGGGTAGATTTGAGACTTAACCTAAAATTTAAGATTTTGTAGGGAATTCACCCTTTCGTTGGCAGGAAAATTTATTTCATTTTTGGGTCAAAGGAAGGAAAATTTAATTTAATTGCAAGTGGGAGGATGTGACGGGTTAATATCACAAAAAAAAAATATATCAAATTATTAGAGATGTGCAACAGGAATTGCAAAATCGAGAATCGCCGGATCGAACCAACTAATTTTGGTTAGCTCCAGAGCCCACCGATCCGGTTTTCGGTTTTAGGATAAGAACCGGACCGACGGACCGGTTATGTTATTATTTTTATGTCCCTCTCAGTAATTAGTAAATATAATTAATGTTTGTGAGTGATATCTGACGTTCATCGTGAGGGTGGAAATGGGATGAATGCGTATACGGCTGGAATTAATGCCTGAAGAGGGCATGATCGACGGATTGTTGTGTCGTTTTATCCTCTAGAGTAATTATCAACCTTATCTGTCGTTGCACTGATAATTAATATTGAGTTCGAGCATTAAGTGCTTTAAACTGATGCGGAAGTTGCTTTCACGGGGGGTTCTTACCTTCAATAAAAAGACGAGGATTGAATGTTTAAGTGCTTTGAACTGGCTTGATGTGGAAGGAAGGGGGTTGGGCACTTGGCATTAATGCTTGAAGAGGGCGTGATCGTCATATCGACGGGTTGGTTCGGCCTTTTGAGAAATCTTGAACCTTATCTCTCATTTTGGTGATAATCTTTATTAAGTTCGAAAATTAAGTGCTTTGAACTGATGCCAAGGTTTGGTTCATGGGATTCTTAGGGTGCGCATGACAACCATTTTGTGCCCGGGAACTATTTCTGAACAGAAATGATTTTTTTTTATTCTGTGTCCGGGAACAATTTCTGAGTATTTGAAGGCGTTTGGTAACTGTCCAAAATTTCTATTCCTGGAATAGAAAAAGAACAGAAATGCGTTTGGTAACTGCAGAAAATTTCTATTCTAAATTTTTTTGAAGTGCTTTTTAAAACTTGGTATTAATTCTCATGGAGCACTTACCAATTTTACTTTTTTTCTTGCAAGAGAAGGAAACATGGTGATATGTATAAACATGGTATATAGTTGGTACAAACTCTTCCCTCTATCACTCCTAGCAGTGTATACGATATTTTGACTTTACCGTATTTTTGCTCCTATCAAAGAACCTAGAATTAGAATGAAAACATTACTCCAAATCCAAATATTAGGTGAGTGCTTGTATTGAAGACTTTAGATGAATCTCATCTAAATCCTTTTCCTATTTTTCATTATGGAGAAAATTTTTGTGGATGTTTTATTACTTAAAACTTTAGGTATCACAAAGAAGTGCCGGCAAGAATTATGTAAGTCCAACTTCCCCCTAAGTAACTATCTAAGCAATCTTGTATAAACAATTTTGACTGGACTAAAATTGCACCTTGAGTTACTAAATTTTTTGTTGATCGACTCGTGTCATACCATTAGTAAAATACATGTAATAAAACAAAAGGAAATGACAAAAGTACATGTAAGGATCCTCTCCCATCGTCATCGTCATGTAGTATTTAAAAATAATATTACAAAAGTCGGAAATACAAATCATGGAATCTCGGGCAGATTGTAATCCCTTGCCATTTTATTTGCAATACTTTTTCTAAGCATGTTTATCTCAGCTGCTTGCTCAAGTGGTATATCATCCGCAACCTCCACTTCTCTAACTCCAAATGGGTAGTCTGGATCTCATACAGAAGTGTCCAGCACCCGAGTCCCCATGAATTGGGCGATATTGATGATTCAATTCTGAGGGAAGGACATGGTCTCTCGCTGCTCCAAAAAAAAAACAAAGGTCGACGTCACGGCTCAACTGCCATTTTCACCACTTACTTACATATCTACAGAAAACAAAACCCCAGAAATAGAAAGTATCTAGGAAGAAAACAATCCCAAGATCATCTACAGAAGTCGCAAGGCCCCCCTCAAGCCCCCTTGAGAGTCCTAGCATGGACGACGAAAACAGGGAGGGAAATCCGAAAAAGGTGGCAGGGCAAAATGAAGAACCAAGAAAGCAACATCGCCCTCCAACATTCAAACTGAGAAGAAAAAGGAGATTCACAGGTGATACTTGTTTGACTTGCAAAACCCCCCTAAAGAAAACAGAGCAAGAGATAAAGAAAAGAAAGAAGAGAGAGAAGAAGCTCTTCTTTGGACTTTGGTTTTACTTACTTTCTTACTTGCTATTTTGTAGAAAGCTATAAAAGTGGACACCACTCTGCCGGTACTCTGGCAGGCAAAGTATCCTCTTGGATTTTCCTCTCTTTTGGCCTCTTTTGCTGCAACCTGCATATCAAAGAAAAAGAGAATGGGGATATCCAGCTATGCACACAGCTGCGAATCTCGCTTCTACTCCTTCTGAAAGTAAATATCCAGAGCAAGTGTTTGCATTTTTTCTTTTTTTCACTTGGCAAATACAAGAGGAATTGAATCCATTATGATGAGTGAAAATAGGTAGTCCAATGGTAATATGCGCTAGGAAACGGACAGAATCTTATATTTTGTACTCAATGAGGGTGAGCAAATCTGGCTAACCCATCCAACTAACCCCTCAAATCAACAACTCTTGCTAAATCACATGATTTCCCACAAAAATAGTTTGACAGCTATGAACGATCTCCATTAAAACTCTATCCATCATCGTGGACAAGAGAGCAACAAAAAGTGAGCATCTTATTATCACACTATCTACACCAATTCAAAGTACAACACAAGGAATGAGAAACACAAAGGGCAAATAAACTTTCTGTGGTACTAAATATTGTTTCCATTGGTCATCTGACCAACACAACAAAGCTCAGAAAATGTTGATCAATATAAGTTATTCAAAGACTATACAAACACATATAAACCTTGCGGAAGAAATATCTATGACACTGCTAATTCTGACTTAATCATAAAGTAAAGAAACTACAAATCTTAAAGAGCAGCACAAAATTACCTTTTTACAGGAGCAACTGCATTAGCTTCAAGCTTCAAGGAAGACCCATGGATGTTGGTCCTTGGTTTCTCAAAGATTTTTCTGGAAATTTTACCAGTTGTAACATTCATTAGCCCACTAGTATAGCCTCAAATGGTAAAGGAAAGGACCACCAACTCTGACGTGCAAATAAATGCATATGTATTCATACTATAAACTTCCAATACCAATGCATTGTCATGATTCAAGCAACAGAATAAAGAATATGTACTGTATGATAGAGGGTAAATGTGAATTCAAGTGAAAAAGAAGATCCATTCACGTCCAAAAATGAAAAATAAGTTCATGCTCCAAGGTACAATACTAACTTGTCTTACGAAGAGAATGGATTAGAGGCTACTCAAGTAACCAAAGGCTAATCAAAGAAAAAGAGCACAAGTTTAAAAGGTAAAGCTCCATCCAAAGAAAAATGAAGAGATTGGTTACCCACCCGGATTTTAACTGCGTTTTAGGGTATTTCATAATCCATTGATTTAACTAATTAATGGGGTTTCTCCCGTCATCAAAAATGAAAAATAAGTCGGAAAAAGTTCATGACAAGTGTCGAAATTGACTAGGCGTATCAAGAAAAGCACTCTACTCGAATCCATCCACCCTAAAACCAAACATGGAACGGTCAATGTAGTGCTCGCTCGAGCCTCGCCGTCGCCAATTTGGGCAAGGGCTCACTCGAGCGAAGCGGCCGCCCCTCGGGCGATCCGGGCGACGGCTAGAGCTAGAGCAGCATGACCCCTCGCTCATCGGCTGCCCCCTTACTCGGTCGCGAGTGCAAAGCCGGTCACTCTAGCGAGAGCGAGTCTAGATGGGCGAGGCCAGTGCTTGCTCGAGCCTCACCGTCGCCGATCTGGGCAAGGGCTCACTCGAGCGAGCACCGCCCTCGCCCGATCGTGGCGATGGCGGGCGAGCTCGAGCGAAGGCCCTCACCCACTCACTCCAGCTGCCGCCGCCTAGAAGTGAGCCCTTTGCCCCGAAGGTTGCTCGAGCCCTTGCCGTCGAACAAGAAGGAGGAGACTGTCATCGGCAAGAACAAGAAGGAGGAGACCTCGAGTGTCGATGAAGGGTGAAGGAGGCGGCGGTGAAGTGAAGGAGAACAAGAGAGAAACGAAGAACCAACCTCATGGGTGAAGGGGGAGTAAAAAGTGATTCCAAAAGTATTTCTTATTTCTGTGCCAAGAAACAAGAAGCTAGTTTTTTTTGTTTCTTGTTTCTCTTCCAAACTTGTTTCTCGGCACAAATTTTTGTAAAAATGTATCCGGGCACAAAAAATTTACCAAACGTATTTCTATTCCTAAACTATTTCTGGGAACAAAAGAACAGAAATTTTTACTGTTTGGCACGTTGCCAAACGCACCCTTACCCTAAAATAGGACAACGGTTGCTATTGCTGGCTTGCCCAATTGATAGCCGTAGTTTAGAAGCACTGCTTGGTTAAATTTGGTGCAACACCCTTGTTTGGAAGAACACTATAGTCACCGATTCCATCGGACTAGACCGAACTGGATTGGATTGGATCCAGTCCGGTCCCTGGTTCCCATGAAATAGGAACCGGCCCTTCCAGTCCGGTTCCCGGTTCCTAGGTGGGGTTGGATCGGAGCAAGAACCGATCATCCTACAAATTATGCCCACTTAATACAACTATCTCGAGCTTTTTTTGTGTTACAAAAAATCCTAAACTTATCCATTGTAACACAAATTTCCCTGGATGGAGCCGAAATGGAGATATATATGTCACACATATATAAGTTTTGATTTTTTCATTGACACAAAAAAAAATTGGGGGCAATTGTGTCATAGTGGGCAAGTTTAGGATTTTTGATAATACAAAAAAAAATTATGAGGTATTTGTGTTAGATTGTGCATAATTTGAGATTTTTCATGGTATTTGCTCGGATGTAATTCTCCTCTTTCAAAAGGCTTGAGGAAACATAAATTAGGTTTCCAAAAATGAGAGAAAATAGAGGGAATGAAAGTTAGGATTGAAAATAAAGAAAAGAGCTTTAGATTTTTCGTAAGAAAAAAAATGAGTGGAAATTCGATTTTATCTTTTGCGATTTCTTGCCAGAAATTTTCTTCTCACCCCATTATCAAAGATTCAAAACATAAGGAAAATTGAACTTGTTCTGTAACGTACCAATCACGGGTAGCACGAGAAAGGCGATGCCTTAAAAATTACATGGTTTTCTTTATCGGGTCACTTAACAAGTTCATGAGGACACTTTTGAACAAAATTCAAATTGGATCGGAGAATTTTTATTTGGCCCTGCCAATGTTTGTTTTTTTTGGTCGGATGGTCCCGCCATTTTAGTCATGGCTTTCAGCTATGTAAAGAAAATGACGGGATGGTAATTTTCAAGCACAAATATTTCGTTTCCCAGGAGTTGCTTCTTAGATCTATTATTCCATATCGCAACTCTCGTGCTTGCAGTAAAAAGAAATCGAGGACCTCAAATGTGAGGTCGGTACCGGTGATCGATATCGGACAATCTCAAAAAAGAGATTGATGTGAGCTAGATTGCCCTATTCCCGCTTGCATGAACAGAGAGAGAGAGAGAGTTTGTCCATAATCGATCCTAATAATGGCACCCCTTCTGCGATACAAATGGCACCCACATGATCACAACCAAATTCAGGGGCATCTTTTAGTGCACCACTTTGGGATTTGTCTGGCCATTTTCGCTGAATCGATTGCAATCCCATCACTATATTTCACATTCAATTCTAACTAGAGAAGATCAAGCATTCCAATTCCGATACTTGCACGTTCTTGCATGTCTTCTTGATTGCCCGCGCCATTATAATGCAGATCGATTTCTCTCCTCTTCTTTGTTCCTGCAAATACGGAAAGAGTTCTTGAAAGTTGCCGATATTCAGTGCATTACATTCGCATACCAATAGGTAGGGATGAGCAACGGTCCAGGGTTGACCCTGGACCGACCTTGGACCGGCCCAACCTAGCTAGTCTTGGTCCGGTTCCTAGGGAGACTGGATCAATCTTTGGTCCTAGGACCCCTGGATCCTGCACTGTGAGTTGATCCTCGGTCTTGGAAGTTTAGGGTTGGTCCAACCCGGATCAACCCTATATATATAATATATAAATAAAAATATATTTATTTGTTTTCCAAAGAACCTAAAGCCTCTCCCTTTTCTTTCTTCTGGCGTTGAAAATAGAAACCCTATTGACTATTGAGCATTGCCTTTCTTCTTCCCTCGCTTCTCTATGGTTGTTCGCTAGATCTGCCTCTCCCCGCTCGCCTCAATAACCAACTTGCCTCTCTTGGCCCGTCTCAGTGCCTCACGAATGGCGAACGCAGGTCGCCTCACTTGGCCCTCCTTGGTATCAAAGAAAAAAATATGAAGTTGTTTGTTTTGTTTTCGGGTGTTCAGAAATTGAAGCAATCTTTTGAGAATGAACAAGTTATGAAATTGTATAATCCATAGTTTATGTTATGTATTTTGACCATTTTATTTTTTAATTTTATTTCATGTGTTCTTATACTCTTTAGTGGAGATTTTTGTTATTGCCTTATCTTAGATTTTTATTTGATCTATATCGGGGTCCATAGTTTGGTTACTCAATATTGCATTGTCGATGGATATGTATTTTCAAAGTGTGTCATTTGTCCTTTCAACGAATAAAAAAAATGAAACATAAAAAAAATCGGTTAGTCCCAAGTTGATCCTGGAACCGGACCGGACCCATAGGGTCGGTCCAGTCCTCGGTCCCAAGCTCAATAGGGTTGATCCTTGGTCCCAAAAATTGGGGACCAACACTGTGTAGATTGGTCCTAGGGTTAGGTGTTGAACCGGCCCAATCCGGACTATACTCACTCCTACCAATAAGACATTATTTTTGGATCTATAGTGAAGTTGACTTCGGCAATACCTAACACTACAATATGAAAGGAACACTAGGTTACAAAATTTTGTATTATTTTTTTCCATTTCTAAGCAACAATAATATCGTTAATACCACGAAAAATCCCAAATCGGTACACCCATGACAAATTTACCCTCCACTAGTTTTCGTTAAATTGCTGAGATTGATGACACGTGACAAATGGCGGATATACCAATTTTGGATTTTATCTCTCGGTTATTCACAGGTTTACCAATTTGTAATTTTTTGTGGTATTTATCTAATTTAACATAGGGTAAATTTGTCACAAGTGCATTGGATTAAAATTTATTGTGGTCAAAAAATTAGTTTGGGATAAATTTATCATAGGTGTACAAGTTTGGAGTATTTTATGGTCAAAAAATTAGTTCGGTGTAAATTTATCATAGATGTACCAGTTTGGAGTTTTTCATGATATTAACCCATAATAATATACCCATATTCGGTTTATTTTAGCTTCTACTTTATTACTTTGAAAAAGAAAATGCCCGTTTGTAGGGCTTGCCGGCCTCTCTCTCTCTCGTAAAGATGGAAATACTTCTCGAATTTTTCTAAAAAATAAAAGAAATATGATAAATCAAAATAAAAATGAAAACAAAAAGGTTGGGATTGTGAGTGGGAAAGTAAAGCAAGAGGAGAAGATTCGTTCGTACTCGAAGATAGTCTTTCCATAGGTAATGTACATATGGTGGATATTTTAAAAAATTGTTATTTTGCATAAGGAAAAGGGACGGCGACGGCGATGTCGATGGCATTTTCCTTCTTGCCAAGAGAATTTTGAGGTTGAGATTTAGCGTCAATGATTAATGAATAGTTGATCTTTTTAAAATTAAAAAAAATCGGAAATTTTCTCCATTTTTGTGATTCAAGAAACTTTGGTTCGCTCTTTCTCCTCTCAGTCCCTTAATTGATTTTATCTTATTAAAAAGTAATTTTTAGATGGACATCTAAACGTCGTACATAGACCGTGTCACATGTTCTACACACAAACGGCCCTCTGGGCCTCTATCGCAAATGATTAGTTAAAATACTTAAAATATGTCTCGTTAATGCCCAAGATGATTAAGAATGGCTTGTGTTAAAATATATATACTTTGCTTAGTTTGTATATTCCAATAATTAATCTTTTTGAGAAAAATAATAACATGTGTTATCATTCTTGGAACATCAGTACATGTTCATGGTCTAATAGAGCGAGTGATCTTCGAATTAACCGGCCGGACGTGAACCCACGCGACGCATGGAGTTCGAGTAAGTACTTGCATAAATAAGAAGAAAAAATGGTAATCAGATGATAGATTCAAGTTGATTAGATGGATTAATTACAATTGATGAATATTGAGTAGTTGGATTTGGGTCATTCATGGTTGATGGTGCCGGTTTTGGAGTCTTGAAAACCGACTCATTAAAACGATGTGATGAGCACCCGTAAGTGGTGGGAAGAATTTTTTTGTTTCGCTTTTTTTACAACGTGGATATCCGAATCTTCAACTCGACTAATCTCTATGAATGCACACAAATCATCCCTTCCGCATATATTAGGTGAGGCTCAAGTGGCGGGTCTACGCCCTAAGTTTACTTTGCAAGGAGACCCCATTCGAACATTTATGCTCCGTTTATTTCGTAAAAAATATGATTTTTTTCTGGAAATTGTTTTAAAAAAAGTTATTTTCTTGGAAAATGACTATATTTTTTAGTGTTTGGCTGAATTTTGATAACAAACTAGAAAATATTTTTTGCCGTTTGGTATGGAAATTCTTATTTGATTTTTCTCCACGACTCCTTTTAATAATTTTTTATTTTTCTCTTTTTCTTTTTCATATTTTTATTTTTTTTGTATTTTCCTTCTTCTTCAGCCAGTCGCCGGCCTTGGGCAGCTCAGCCCTCGCTTGTGGCAGGTTGCCAACCGTCGCCGTGGCTAACAACCAACGTAGGAAAAGAAAAAATAATTAAAATTTTGATTTAAAAAATATATTTTTGTAAGAACGAATGTTTCATTAACTAAGAACCAGCCTAAGCACCAAGGACCCACGCTCAGCCTTTGTGAGCCCGAACGTAAGTGCTGGGGACCAGAGCTCAAGCATCGAGGACCCCCGCACAACATTTATGGACTTGGGCTTGGGTGCTGGGACATTAGGCACGGGCACTAGGGCTTCAAGCCTAGTCTCGATGGGGGGAAAAAAGGTAACTTCATGGTGGGAACTCAAAATTAAGATAATCATATCTGGATTAGGCTACTATGCCACGAGGGCATCATGCCCCTGCTTTATGATCATTAAAGCATCGATATTGAATATCGGCCATGGATCATCAATGGCTAAGTAAGTTTCAATATTGGCGAATTAGCGGTTTTAGATTGTAAGGGCGTGATGTCGAATCGTCATAAGCACAAAACAAAGGAGTACATTGCTATTGGCAATGGATCAAGATAAAGAATTTATATTTTATACATAAAAAGTTTTCAAATAGAATTGAAGATAAATGGATTTGATAATTGAAAACAAAGTTGAATTTTGATTGCTATTAATATGATCTAATGGACTAACTTTTCTGTTAGGATGCATGTGTGAGTTGTGTGAGAGAAATTCTATATTAAAGAATTGGTATTGTGTAGAGCAATTAATCCAAATCCTAGTTAACCCATAATTCATTGATTTAAGCTTTTGAGTGAAGATGAATCTAACTAAATACATTAATGGGTTCGGACTAGGGCTCCTCTTTGCGATCTCTTCAAGCAAAAGGTATCGAATTTCTGCCGCACTCTTCTATCACCTTCAAATATGTATCAATGAGATTGGTAAGTAGATAAAGAGATCACAATCAATCTAAAGAATGTTGTCATATTGCTGACTTTGAATTGGAGTAGTGATGCCCATGTGCCTTGCTCTGCTCCCCTCTTTCTCACGATCAAGGCCAGTCTAACCACAAACAATGAATGAATAATGCATATCGTGTTGCATTATCTGCGATTGACCTCGCAAGATTCTTGTCAGTCAATGTTTGAAACTATTCATAGCCTCTTGGATCTTCTTGAAAATGTTTTGGACTTTAAATTTTCAAGTTTTAGCGAAAGTAATTTTAGTTAGTGAAGAGAAGACTAATCAATTACACACTGTACAAAAAATCAATTTTAAATGGTGCATAAGATAATTATTATTGCATGATACCCATCAGTTGAAAGCTAACCTCTACGTATAAGTATCCAATTTTTACAAAATAGACCTACTTTGTGCTCCGATATCCTTCATGGAACCTATTGAACTATGGTGTTATATATAGGTTTCGTGATTCTAAAAGTTGATATTTTCAAAATCAAGGTTTTTGACCTTTGTAATTGCGTGACTAGTGGTGCAAAATGATGGTGTTGGGCCTGCCCAACCCTCTATACTGGTTGGGTTGTACATGGCCCGACCCAAATTGTACTTTGTGCCGATCGTGTTTGTGTTGTGTGTAAAAAGTGCCATCTTGTGCCCATGCCGTTTTTGCTGTCTAGTGACATTTTGTCAAAATGCAACTCGAAATCGAAGTGATAATCGTTTAGCTTTCATATGTTGGAAATATGGGATAAATTGATGGGTGAATGAATGAGAAATTGATGCTCAAAGAACATCCTTGAGTTGGAAGTGTGAAGGGAAAAGCACTAGTCCCACATTGGAAAAGAAAGAAGGCTATGGAGTGCTTTATATACAGTTACACTTATTTGAAGTGGTAACTATCATAGCACAAACTCTCTGCCTCGCGCGCAGGCGCATGGGGTGCAAATCCGACGCCCAACAAGCTGCAACTTGGACACGATTGCAGGACCGAAAAGTGGGCCTCGCGACGAGCCCAATTTTGCTAGCCTTCAGAGAGAATTAGCCCCGAACAGCTCTCCCCTCTGGTTCTATTTTTCTGTTTACCGTTCTCGGCATTTTCGCAATTTGTTCATGTAACATTCCGAATTTTGATCTAATTTTTGGGGTTTATAAAATGCATAATTTGTCAGTGTGTTTATAGTAAAATCTCGCCCGAGAACTGATCACTCTCGGTTATTATTTTAAACCAGAGATTTCGCTAGAATCGCACTCGATCGAATTTTTGTCGTTATTTGGACCCTGAACTTGGCAGTCGATTTTCGGGTGTTTCAGGACGCAATAAATTGGACGGTGTCAATATTAATGTTGCCGATATCGAAATTGTCGGGAATAGTGGAAAAATTTGGAGTTTCTGACCAGGTGCGAATTTGGACTGGTAGACCCCCTCGGAAAAATTTTGGGTCTAATTAATTTGGCCTTTGTCCCTTTTTAAGTGCGAGGTCTACTTTGGACCGGTAGACCATTTTCGGTTTTGAAATTGGATCCCCGGTTTGCGTTTAATAATTTAATTAGTATAAATTTTTCAAATTCTTTCTCTCTCTCTCTCTCTCTCTCTCCACCCCCCCTCCGGACCCGGTCACGTCTGTCCTTTCCCCTCCACCCACTCCCGTCCACTCACTCTCTCTCTCCTCCTCTTTCTCTTTTCTTTTCCTTTTTCCTTTTCTTCTTTTCTTCTTCTTCTCTTCCTAGGACACCGGTGAGTACAACCCTAAACCCTAATTAGGATAATTTATATTTCTAGACCGGTTTAGGGGTTAATTAGGAGTTATTTAGGGGTTAATTTAGGGGTTATTTGTGGAATTAATTAGGGGTTTTGATTGTGGCCAATTTGATGGATTAGTTTGATAAATTAATGGAGGATTAGTGGCCCGAGAGGCGCGATAAATGGGTTAGTCAGTTCGGATTGATTTGGCTCGAGATCGGGTTTTATTTGTGGATTATTTGCGCGTCGTATATTAATTTTTGGTGGTGTCAATTAGACTGATATTTGGGGAGTATAATACAATATTTTGGTGAAAATTATTGGCCCAGAAATTACTGTTTGATGGTCGCCCACGGCGGGATTAAATTTGGGCGCGACGATTAATTTGAGGACTAGGCGTGTGAATACCGGGATTGGTTGATTTGTGCAACCGACACCAATTGAGCCTCAATTCTGATTAATTTGAGGGTACCTAGTTGCATATCCAAAGGAAACCAAGAATAGATTAGCTTGGCGGGCTTCGAGTGCATAAATTTCATGTTGATCCAATTGGGTGTTTTATATGCATAATTTATGTGTCGAAATTGTGCCATGACTGTGTGGGGTGATTTGATTTACTTGGGTTCGTGATTCACCGAACTAAAAGCCATTGTGAAATTTATGAGTGCCCAAGTGTGGTTATTGCGGTCATGAATGTGTATCATGAACATTGGCACGACATATGCATATACGAGTATGCCCGAGTGACATGTGCATTGTGATCACCTAAATTGCCCCGATCGCCTAACGCGGGTTCGGGATAAAATTGAGGTTTGTGAATGTGTGATCACAATAAATCCGATGCGTGTTACGCGGGTAGTGAATGCCGTCGATGCGTGTTACGCGGGGCGATGCCCTGTTGGAAGACGACCAACCTGATGCGTTTTACGCGGCTCGTTCGTGAGGAGATCGATTTAAACCTGATGCGTTTTGACGCTGGCTAGAGACATCGGGCGCTTGAGGCGTTTTAACGCCGGGCCACGGGTGTTGTGATTAAAGAAATAGACCCGATGCGTGTTACGCTGGTCGGACCGATGCTTAACGCTGGTCGGAGGAGAAACCGAGAAATGGTGAGTGCTAGTGTGCAAGTGTGCAAGTGTGCGATAATGCATTGATGAGGCATGAGCATGAGTCAAAGCAATCGCATATGCATAACATGCATTGTGACATGGGAATGCGTGTACATACACTTTGTGATCAAGTTCCGTTATGTGTTTGTTATTATTCCCTGTACACGCCTAACCTGCGCAGGTCATGTGATTTCTAGATTCGGGCGAGGGCCCCAAGTCATGTACTGTTTAGTTTGTGTGCTGTCTGTCTAGTACTTGTCAGGAGGTGCATGTTAGCCTAGTTTAGGTTTAGGGAATTACTCGCTGAGATTTATTCTCACGGTTGTTGAAAAACCGACATTTCAGATCCCCGGCCTTGAAGGTCACAGGCGCACCGAAGCATTTTTGGGAGGAGCCCGAACCTGAGCCACTTACCCCTTTTTGTTAGTAGTGGCCTTGACCCGCTTTTGATTTTTGGTACTCGGGCTGTATATGAATATTGTATATGATTTTCAGTAATAGTACAAGTTCTTGTTTTCGGTGGTTACCCTTGGCTATGTATTTATATATGTAAGGGTAGTTTTATTTGCTTCCGCATGTGCTTCAAATCTACGTGTTGTGGTTTTGGGTCGACGGCGTCTGGGGCGTCGCCGCGCCGTCGACCTCTGCGAGGATGTGGCGCGTCGGGAAGTGCGGGCTGTGACAGTTCAAGTTCGCCGGAGGCTTTGAAGTTCTTTTTACTTCTTAGTCGTCTACCGTTGTATCCTGGGAGATAGACGTTCACGAAACCCTCGACGCGCGTGCGAAGGGAACGAATCTGTTTTAAAGGAAACTGTGTCAAACACAGGCTTCGGTATCCATTTGTATCAATTCCACCTTTGTTATTGCAATTTCGTTTTCTTTACGATTCTGAATTATTTGTGATATTTATGCTAATGCCGATTTGAATTGATCAACATCATATTCGTCAGCTGCTGGAATTAACACCGTAACTGGTGAATGGTCAACAATGGTAGGAGGTCCACGACCAGCAAGAGCGTCACACCCTCACTAGCAGCCGACAAGGGCCTAGCGACCCTCGCCTAGTGGCTGACAAGGGTGGGGTGAGGGTTGCCAAGCCCTTGTCGGCCACAATAAAAAAAAATAAAGAAGGAAAAGAGAAAAAAATAAGGAAAAAGAATAAAAACAAAAAATTAATAACTATTCAAAAAAATATTAAAATTGTCCACGTCAGCGTTGGTCGTGCCATGTAGGACTGCTCTTGTCCACATAAGCGAATTTCAGCCAAAATCGATTGGATTGACTCAATTGATAAAATGTGAAAATATTTATGACTCAATTAGTAAAATATGAAAAGGTTTAGGACTAAATTGGTAAAAGTGTAATAGGTTTAGAACTTTTAGACAACTTTCCCTTATAGAAGCATCGTAGAATGATTCAGCGTAGAATATTGCAATCAATATATTTCGGTTTGAATCTAGAAGACAAAATCTTTTATGGTAATATGGAAAGCCAATGTCATTAGAGACCTTGAGTTTTCTCAAGAATGGCTCAACGAAATACATTCCCTTAAAGAAGCATCGTAGAATGATTCAGCGTAGAATATTGAAATCCTTGACAATCTTCCTTCTCCGTGTAAAATATTGCAATCAATATATTTCGGTTTGAATTTAGAAGACAAAATCTTTTATGGTAGTATGGAAAGCCAATGTCATTAGAGACCTTGAGTTTTCTCAAGAATGGTTCAACGAAATACATTCGTATTATATGGTGGTACGGATACTAAAAATAATATAAAATTTAAACCTGGAAGTTAAACAAAAGAATATATTCTTTTGATAATATAAACTGGAATAGCGGTATTTATACTTGTACGGATGTCTAATTTATTGATTGTTCGAAACAAAAGAATAAGGTAGTTGATGGTATGTAAGCACTTGAAGGGTATTGGTAGGAATTTTTTTTTTTTAAATTTCAAGTTTAATATGTGTTATTATATTACCTTGTGGTTATCTTTTGTGCAAACTCATGACCCAACAGGATCGCTTTTTAAAAAAAACTTTAAAGCTCTATTATATCCCATCAAAGTCAACCTCAAAGTAATCACGAAAACAATTAGGAAAAATTATCTAAAAAGTCCTAAACTTATTATACGACCGCTAATTTAATCCTAAACTTTTTCAATTTAGCCAAAGTAGTCTTAAACCTTTTGACAATTTTCTTATGTAATCCATTCGGCTGATTTAGGCTAGAAATTCGAAAGATGAAGGAAAAAAAAAAGAAGAAGAATCCAAGAATCCAAAAAATTTCTCAAAATGATGTTGAATAGATCCCTGCTGGATAGATCATATTGTCGACCATGCCACGTACAACGATAAGTGCTAATTGGACCGCTACTTCAACCATTTTCCGGCCTAAATTGGTCGGATATACTATATTGAAAAATTAATCAAAAGATTTAAGATCACATTGGTCAAATTAAAAAGTTTATCACTGAATTAGTGGCTACACAACAAATTTAGAACTTTTTGAACAATTTTTCTTAAAAAGTTATACATGTTTTGTTAAGCATGGTCATAACAAACTATCTCTATGATCGAAGAACTCGCTAGGAATCAAATGTTGTGATGTGCTATTTTTCAGATTTACTACTTGTTGCATTTTGACATGGAAATGATTCAAGCAAGGTTAGGAAATTGTCCAACCTGTCCCATAAAAAAGAGTTTAATCTCCATGAAAGTCATATTGAACTCATAACACTTTGACTTCCTAGTATTATGTTTGCTTGTGGTAATAGCTATTACAGTGTAATAGTTGTAATAGCCATTAGATGACCCCCTATAATGGCTATAACTTGGCTGTAATAGCTATTCCAAATTACCCTTGTCTCTCTTTTGCCACTCACTCTATGAATGTTACATATTTATAATTTACATCTATATATGTTTTATCTAAATTTATATGTATTATTTATATGAAGATAATATCAATTATAATTATTTTGACATAATCACATGTTGTGAAATTAATACATATAATATTAATAATAAGTAAACAATCGATATAATAAATATTATGCTACTTTATAATACATTATTTTTTATTATATTATAAATTATACGTAATATAGTAATTAGCATAATGTTAGTTGCTCACTATTATGTACAAATATCAAAATTTTCATAATCAAATATTGTATTACTCATGATTGATGATTATCTCAATTACTAGATATATTAACCTGTGCTCAAAATATTATAGTATTATTATTTCAATTATTCTACTCATCATGTCATAAAAATATTTATTTTGATGTAATCACATATTAAACAATTATTTTAGATCACGGTTGTAAATTAACTATAAATAATAGATGAAAAACTTTATATTCGATGAATTGGAACATGTTGATATTATATATAGGGCATCAGACTCATGGTTGACTATTAAAGTGGTAATTATTATAATATAATGTCTATTAAAATATAATCAAATTTTATGGGATATTAAAATCATGAAAAATCTGGACTGAATATTAATGATAATCATTATGTTCCATCTAATTATGATTTTAGGGATATTTTGGAAATTCTAATGCTATTCCTCCTTATTACATATGTCATTCATGAAACCAAATGGCACAATAATACAATGTAATAGTGATTACACAAATAAATAGTTATTATAACTCTTTTGCATTACAGTGTAATGGCGATTACATTACAGCATTATTCTATTATTACAATTAAATGATTTGTAAAACTTGTTGAGATTATGTCTCGAGTTTGAACTCGTAAAACAAACTCAATCCAAGTGGGTTCCTAGTTAGAGTTGGATTCTAGTTTGAGCAGGCCTCTTATTTTGGGTGTAACTCTTTTTTTATAGGGTCAATACCACGAAAAAGCCTAAACTGGTACATCTGTGATAATTTTATCCCGAACTAATATTTTGACCACCAAAAATCTCAAACTGGTATACTTATGACAAATTTAATTATTTTTTTTAATCACCAAAAACCCCACATTGGTACACTTGTGATAATTTTATCTCGAACTACTTTTTTAACCACCAAAAACTCGAAACTGATATACATGTGATAATTTTACCCTAAACTAATTTTTTGATTGCTAAGAGGGCATTTGGCAACTTGTTAAATAGTGATAATTTATATTCTTTTGTTCTTAGAATCAGTTTGGGAATAGAAATCTGTCTATTAAAATTTTTGTGCCCAAGCACAAATTTGCAAAAAATTGTTCCCAAAATCTGTTTTGGAACAGAATTAAAAAGCAAAAAATAGTAGCTTCTTGATTTTGGAATAATTTTTCCATTTCTAATTCTTCTTGATTTTCTTCTTCCTTTTTTATTTGTTCTTCATCTTCTTCCTGGTTTGCCGCCCGCCCGCCCGCCGCTGACCCGCCGCCAGTGACCGGCCAAGGCCGACGATAATGAGGTCGGCCTCGCCAGCCCCCGGCGACGGCGAGGTCGGCCTCGCCTAGGACAAGCGAGGCTCAACCTCATCGTCATCTGGCGAGGCCAACCTCACCGTCGCGACCAGTGAGAGCGGTGGCGAGGGTTGCGACGCCCTCGCTAGCCATGGCCAAGGAAAAAAAAAAAGAAAAGCAAAGAAAAAAAAGGAAAAAAAGAGAAAGAAATATTAAAAAATTTAAAATATTATTAATAAAAAGAAATTATCTGCAGTTACCAAACACATTTTTGTTCTTTTTCTATTTTAAGAATAGAAATTTTAGGCAGTTACCAAACGCCTTCAAATGCTTAGAAATTGTTCTCATGCACAAAATAAAAAAGAATCATTTCTAAGCAGAATCAGTTCCGGGTACAAAATCGTTGCCATGCGCATCCTAAAAACCCCGAACTGGTACATATCTATCGAACATCACTTTTCCTTCTTCTACTGCCATCGATTTGCTTCGATCCAGCCAAAGCACTCGAACAATAAAATAAATAAAACAAGAAACTAAATTGGACATTTAATTAATGTTATTCAATATGTGGGACCTACTCTACAAGAAGAGTAGCAAAGGATTTAATTATAGCCCGTGCAATTCCTCATGAGATAATGTCTTAATCTCAAAGAAGAATTACACACAATCTTATTACAAGATTTATTGCTTCAGGATGTAATTTACGTAGAAGTTGCCTCTTGGATGCTATTCACGAAGAAGACTCACTTCTTATACATAAAAAAGGGTTAACACAACGAAAAACTCCAAATTGGTACACTTGTGACAAATTTATCCCAAACTATTTTTTTAAATACCAAAAACCCAAAACTGTGATAGTTTTACTCCGAGCTAATTTTTTGACCACCAAAAACCCCAAACTATTACACATGTGACAAATTTACCCTCCGTTAGTTTTTATTAAATTTTATTATCAAATTACTAAGTTTGATGACACGTGATAGTTGACGGGTGTAGCAATTTGGGGTTTTATCCCTCTGTTTGTCACAAGTTTACCAATTTGTGATTTTTTGTAGCATTAATCAAATTTAACGGACATTAACGGAAGGTAAATTTATTGGAAGCCAGTTTTGATGATGCTGTTCATAATATTCTACACGTGTCAATAAATAAGTAATATAATGATGAAAAGAGTATCGTCCCACTTTGGTTTAGATTTTTCAAAAAACTTAAAAGAGGGATCATATTGGGCACAAAAATCTCCTAATCCTTTTTTAGAATTCTTTTGTTCTCTTTTGATTTGTTTTTGAAGACCAATATTAGTACACATTTGTGTTCCGATTTTATAAATATAAGAGGTTAATTCGCCATAAAAAAGATGATCATATGGAATTTGTTGTCAATATTCTTCTCTTACTTATTACGAACTTATTCTCCTATTAGTTTGGATAAACCAGCAATAAATTTTTCTTTCCAAAAGGGTTGGTTACAATATGTTTTTGGAAAACTCTTTGTAAAAATACTTCTTTATATTATCTAAATTCTCCCAAAGATTTACATTTCATATTGGATAAGAGATCTTGATTCTTATCACAAATATGAGATGGATCTCCTATAAAATGTTGAGATATTGAAAATATACGAGTATTAATAGCATCTTGGACGGGTTGATCTTCCTCATCAATAATTCTTTGGCCATAATCATCTAACTTATAGGCATTGAGAATTTGATTTCTCTGCTCATCTGTTAGATAATTATCCCACCATCATTTTAGCTGATCAGTAAATCCTACTACTAAAAGGTATGCTACTGAATGATCTATAGTACCTGGGATGGTTTTATAAGTATTAGCAAGCATAACCATTTGGGTTAAAATATTTATAAGATTTTGTTTAGAAATACCATCAACGTTCCATTCATATATTGCATCATAAGAGTATTTATTCTGTATTTTTAAAGATGATTTTTCCATAAGTATATCAGGAGGTGTTGCCCTAGAAAAGTATAATTTTTGTGGATCTTTCCAAGTAATCCTATTTATTTCAGGAATTGATTCCGTATCAGACTTATCTAAAATGTTAATCTGTTCAGGAGTGTCTTTAACAGTAAGGTTTTGTATTATGGAAGTATCTAGAGTTATAGAAGGTTCTGCTTTAAATTTTCCTTTTATAAGTCTTTTTCTTTCTTCTAAAGCTCTAGCAAATTCCATACTAGGATTTTTTGGAAGTTAAAAATTTTTTAAAATAGGTGTTTTCAAATCCTTTGAAATGATTTTGGAGGAAGTGTTTTGGACTGAAGATTCTATTAGGTTTGGTTGCCTCCCTATGGTATGAAGATGTTAATTAGAATAATTATTCTGTCCAACGATTTTCTTAATTCCTATACCATCTATTTCTAAAGCAGTTTTGAAAGGGGAAGCTACTATTTTAGTTTCCCTATGAGGTATTTTTATTTTTCTTAGAGGAGGATGATTGAATTCAATTATTTGACCGTTATCTAATTTCCACTCATAAAATTGATCTAAAACAAAAACTTGCTTTCCTTTTAAAAATTCTTCTTCATACCAATAAAAAAAAATAGCAGTTGAATTTCATACTGATACATGTATTCATAATATTCTTCTTTAATTTGGCTAGTTTGATCTTTGAATTTGGCAAAGAACCATTCTTTGATTTGCTTATTCTTAAAAGGATTAAACTCTTGATTTAAAAGAATCTTATTAGGTTCAAATTCTTTTTCTAAAATATTAATTTCTGGGTCTTCCATTTCAAAAGGAGTGGGTTCAGGATAGTCTGGGCTTTGTTGATAAACTGGCCTAGATATTTCTGATCCATTATCTATACCGCTAATATTGGGAAGAGTAGGAGCACTTGGTTGTCCTACTTCTAGAGTGATTATAGAAGATAAATTTGGATTTAAATCTACCAATCTTCTGGAAGAGCCGGAATGCCATGAATGAATGGATCGAATATTACAAAATCTTCTAGGAATATCAACAGATCTTCTAGAGAATTGTATTGTTACTCTTCCTTCAGAATGTTGAATAATATTTATAGGATTAGTATTATGAGCAATTTGTTGGGGAATTTGATTTTCTAATTGCCATTGTTCAGGAAGAGTTGTTTGATTCCATAGAATTATTCTAGGAATGGTGATATTGGCTTTTGAAATGTCAGTTTGTAATAAAAGTGTTTCCCTATTGAGTTGAGTTTGAAAGCTTTGCTACGAAAAGCATAATTCATTACTTTGAAGTAAACTCTATAAACTTGTGCTATAGGAATTGAACCATCAGCTATCGAGTAATTATGAGTTTTTATTTGAAGAGTTAGAAATTTCAAAATATACCTATCTTTTAGAGAAATTGTGAATTATAGATGACTATGAAAATGAATCGAGCCACTGTAGAGACCGGTTTCTACGGCTCCAAGGATGGATTCATCATATTTGAAAAGTCTTGCATCTCTTAAAACAAGTAGTAAAGAAGTATCTAAACCTTCTTTAGTGAGGGGTTTGGCTCCTACTTGGACTAAACCTATATGAATACAATTCCACTTCGGGCATTTTTATCATAGAATCTTTATTCAAAAGCGCTATTAAAGCAAAAGAGTTAGAAAGAGGTACATCTCTTTCCTCAGTAACAATAACATAATCATTATTACCGAAACTTTTGAATTTAGAATGTTCATATATTTGGTTAAACTTGACCTTACGAATAATCCAACTTTCTATAGATTTATTAAAATCTTCTATACTGATTTCTCCTCTGTTAATATGTCCTTGATATGAGGACAGTTGGGATAAAACTGTAACAGATGTATCAGTTTAAGGTTTTTCGTGATATTAATCCTACACGAATGACACCTTTTTCTTTTTCTTGTCACTGGAGATATGATGTGAATGAACCTACAAGGCTACTACTGAATTTAATAAGTAAACATAAGTGCTTCACAATTAGATCATGTCGAGCCAACGGGCATCTGCCCTAGCCCAATCGCCACCTATTCTATTGCGACCCGAAAAATCACACCTTCATTTGATTGGATTTCCGCCTAAAAACATTATTACAGCGGCTCAATGATTCTATGAAAAAATGGATTCTCGTCCAGGTCGCAACTCCATGTAATTCTTCCTAGCTTTTATATGAATTTAAAAAATATATGCTTACCAAGTGAAATTTATATATTTTTAATTCGACGATCATCGACATCGAGCTAGTTGGACTTCGTACTCGCCCCGACCATTTTGCACTTATTCGGGGGGGAAGAAAAAGGTCGAGAGCCGATGAAGGAGGTCGTCATTAAAGTCCACAAGATGGACGGTCCTGATCAGTCGGTCGACCAGGCCCCACACGGTAGTCCTTCCGCCCCACCCCGATCAAACCCCGCGCGAAATTTGAATCGCTTCGCACCTTTTCACGAAGCCGACAAGACTCGCAGCAGCAGTGACCTCCCGAACATCCGCGAAATTCGAGATTTAGAGAGAGAGAGAGAGAGAGAGAGAGAGAGAGGGATGAAGAGGAAGAGCGGGCAGCGAACCGGTGGCCGCGCCGGCGGCGGCGGCGGCGGCGGCGGGAGGTGGAGCGCCGCCGGGGCGAAGGGGACGGCGGCGGCGGCGGCGGAGAGCTGGGAGGCCCAGCTAGGGCAGGTGTCCCTCTTCTCTCTCCACCCCGACCACCATCGCCGCCAACCTCCTTCCGCTGCCAATCCCAAGCCCTCTCTCCTCCCGAGCCTCCTCGAGCCCGATCCCTCGCTCCACTCCGCCTCGGCTCACGACGGCGAGGCCGGCGCCGGCGCCGATTGCATCCTCAGCCAGGATTTCTTCTGGTAATCGACGGTGCCCTGTGTGCCTGTGAAGCTGATTTCTGATTTCTTTCTCTTTGGCTTTGTTGGCTTCGTTTGGAGTTCGATCGATGGGTTTATGTGAGGAGCTGGCGGTTCCGTTTTTAACTTTTCTTTTGGGGGTTGGGGGAAGCGCGGGGGCCTCAAACGCCACGAATAGTGTCGTATCGTGTGGTTGCTCGACGGAGATGCACGTTGAATTTGAAAGTAGCACCTTTGTATTACGTTGGAATTAGCAAATGCGCTTTTAACCTGTCGTGAAAGAACGAAGCTGGAGGTAAACATCACCGCCGGTGAAGCGGAATTTGACAATGAAGACAAAAATGTGGAAGTTAGGCCTGGTTTTGTGTGTTGATGTATTTACTCTGCTTTGAGCAGAACAAATGGGGTTCGTTAACTTCGAGTTTTTCTCGATAACTTTGTTTTGTGTTGTCTTTGTCGTGGATGCAGTACTCCGGATTATATCACCCCGGACAATCAAAATTTAGCGAACGGCTTGGATTATAACAAGGTAAGGTAGATGTGATGTTGTTCTCTGCTTTGTCTGACTTTGATGTGATATTCTTGGCATGAATTTCCCCATCCTATCCATGCAGGACAATTGCCCTAAATCACCGGAGAAACTTAATTCGACTAAGACCAAAAGGTTTCGGCAAGGTATGTTTTAGCTGCGCCGTTGATGCTTTTGAAAATTTTTCGTTTCTCATGTTAGTAACTCGAGTAGATTTCTTTAGATGCCTGAAATATTATTGTAAATCTGTTAACATGTTTGAGGATTCTGGGCAATCATGAGGAATGCATTGGCCTCTTTGTCAATGGCCCTCATGAGCAGGATCATGAATAATTATACGATGTAATGGAATGCCAGGTTCATACACTTGGGATAGACTGTGAATCTAAAGCTTTTGTCTGGGTCGAACAAATAGATGAAAATTTTTCTCCATGATGGTGTCGTCTAATAGAATAGCTGGATTCTACTCAGCTGGTTTAATCATTCAGCCATATCACACCTTAGATGGACGTTTTTTCTTTTTTGAACCAATCAGTAGGGAATATAGCTAGATAAATCTTCTCTATAAGTATCACGATCTTTAGTATGCATAATTAAGTAGGCGAGTGGTTGATGTGAATTGGAATGTATGAGATAAATGTTGACTTGATTTTCGCTTTGAGGGATAATTCTCTAGATTTGTGGAGTTTGTGGGTAATTTATCAGTGATAGTATTGAGAGAATTTTTTTAGTGTACGCTGTATTATTTGCTATGAATTCGATCAAGCCTTTGAGATCCATATAATCATCTGAAATTGTTTATCAACCTCTTTAAAGGTCGATCATTTTAATGATGATGCTAGATCAGATTTTGTGCTTCTGCGATTGGAAGAGTATGGATCATGTGCTTTTATATGTAATGCATAATGATTATGATAACATTATGGGAGTTGCAAGGAGCAGGATCCTCCATCCAGTTTCTCTTGCTTGAGCAAGTCAAAGAATGTTCAAGGAAAGTGATCATTTGAGTGACTGAATCGAGATATTAAACCGAAGTGTTGGGCACATTCATGTTGAGACATCGTAGCCACTTGATATATCTGATCACCGCTTCGTGTGTTCACACTTGTCCTAATTGTCAACGCCCATTTTTGAGTAGTTTTGATTCAATTATCTGCATGCGCCTACAGATAGCACATAAACAAAGATATACAGTTTAGCTCTTATTGGCCATTTCTCTTATTGATGTTGAAGTTTCCGATTGTCATAATCGTTATCTGTAGTACTTCAAATTTGAGGAAATTTGAGGTGTTCACCTTTGTGACTTTCCTCAGATCAAGTTACTGTGAATCCTCAAAGTCCCATTTTTTCTGGAAGTCAGCAAATAGAGGATCTTGCAGAGGATACTTTGGAAACTGGAGAAGCTATAATTGAGAAAAAAGTATCAAATGGCAAGCAGCAGATACACAGTTATGTCCCACAGTCTGCCATTGCTTTACGCTGTAGGGTCATGCCCCCTCCTTGCATTAGAAACCCATATCTCAATGATGCATCAGAGACTGACATAGATCCTTTCGGAAATCAAAGGTCCAAATGTGCTGGTATGTGTATATTGCCTGTTAGTTATTGATTCATGTGGCATGTACGAATTATAATCATAGTCTTCTAAATTGTGCATACTATATATGCCATATCTTTAGAAAATAAGAAGATAAATTGATAATGAGAAATTGTGAATGGTTTGTTCGCTATTTCAGTTAAGACGTTTATGTATGTTTATTGTTATGTGACTATATGCAGGCTTATTCTCTTCTATTACCGGAGGAGATGGCCTCTCACGGTACCACACCGATTTCCATGAAATTGAGGTCTCTATTCCAAATTAAAGCCTTTTGCAAATATAGTATATGGCTGTTCTTTACTACACAGAAATTCAAGTTTCTTTGGATTGACTTGTTAATTTGCAAATTCTTCCCAGCAAGTTGGAGCTGGTAACTTCAGCCGTGTTTTGAAAGTTTTAAAGAGAATAGACGGTTGCTTGTATGCTGTGAAGCAAAGCATCAGGCCATTGTATCAAGATTGGGAAAGGTACTTGTCTTGCTGCTTTCAGACATTCGCCACTTATTTGAACAGAATATGATACCCACTGTATTGCAGGAGAAAAGCTTTGATGGAAGTACAATCTTTGGCAGCTTTAGGTATCAATGCCGGTTTCATTACCTCAATTTTGTATTCTGCTGCATGATTTTCTCTAATAATCTTGGCATGTTTGTTACAGGCTCTCATGAGAACATTGTTGGATATTACTCTTCGTGGTTCGAAAATGAACATCTTTACATTCAGATGGAGCTCTGTGATTACAGCTTATCTAGTCAGAAGTATAAACGTTTAACCGAATGTGATGCCTTGACAGCTCTATATCAGGTTAACCACAAGTTTATGCGATGATGGCAATTTATAATGATATAAATGGCCTTTATTAAGTTATTCTATCAAGCAACCCATGATGCAATGTTGAATGGCATTCAGAATTAAGCATTGATCCTCAAGTATTAGGTTCACTTTGTAAGCAGTAAAGTTGTCACTTCAATTTTGAATATGCAGTGAAAGAAAAGCAGTTTTTTTGAATTTTTATTTTTGCTTGTTAAAGAGTCGAACCTTAAAGCTTCAATCTTTAGGGGAAGGTGATACATGTTGAAGATCAATAGAAATCTTGTAGACACGTAATGCTGGATAAATGTGCGTCTACCTTCAGTTGCAGACTGGAAGAATTAAAAGTGGGAAATATGTCTAGCATGTGTGAGTGTAAAAATGGAGAATAAGATGGAAAAACTTGCTTAAATGGGCCCCACTACATCGTTTGTCCATGAGGTTTTACTGGTGTTCTTTGCATGCACTTTTCCACTAAATTTTTAACTACTCAAGTGGGATTCTTCACTTTGGGTTTATGATTGTTTCAATCATGATCACATCCCATCCGGTCATCCATCATATATAATTCATCATACTTGCATAGAGTGGGGATTTTAGGTGCTCATATTACTCAAAAGAATTTAAAAGTGGGATTTATGATTGTGGCACCTCCTTTCCAAACGATTGGTTTAGTTACAAAAAATGAAAGTAAAAAAGTTGTTCCTCCTTGGAAGAGTACACAGACTATCGACTTCCTAGTATAGGATTTGGTTGACCAATGGCTATGTGAATGCTATCGATGAGCTTCCATGAGATATAGTATTTGTGACTTTCTATCGTACTGTGGTTCGCAAATCTTCAATTATTTATAAGATGTTTTCGGGTTATCACTTATTCAAGTATCTCAATGATCAAGTCCTGGATAAAGCAGTGAGAATGCAATGGAAATTTGGGCTAAAGCTCCTTTCCTTATTACATATATAAAAGACCATCTTCATTTCCTTTGACAAGATATAGTGGCCTATTATGGAATTTGTTTTTCGTAATCTTTGTCATGAAGGTTAATGGTTTATCTTCATGATTTACACTTGCTAACGTCAAAATACCTGCAGCTTGCGAAAGCATTGCTTTTTATGCATGACAGAGGAATTGCCCACCTTGATGTTAAGCCGGATAATATTTATGTCAAGAATGGTGTGTACAAGCTTGGTGACCTTGGTTGTGCGACTCTCCTTAATAACAGCCTACCCGTCGAGGAGGGTGATGCACGGTATATGCCTCAGGAGATCCTGAATGACAATTTTGATCATCTTGATAAGGTTGATATATTTTCCTTGGGAGCTTCTATATATGAGCTTATAAGAGGGTCGCCTTTGCCGGAATCTGGGCCTCAGTTTCTGAATCTTAGAGAGGGAAAGCTGCCCCTGCTCCCTGGCCATTCACTGCATTTCCAGAACTTGCTGAAGGTACCGTTTCTTCGTTTCTTTCAATGGGACTTGTGTTTTGTTTTTTGCTTTTGGGGAAAACCGTTGATTTTGTGGCTTTCTGATGTTCTTGACTTCTGCAGGTCATGATGGATCCAGATCCAACCACCCGGCCTTCTGCAAAAGAACTGGTGGCTAATCCAATTTTGGACAGGATTCGGAGGAATGGAAAGATTTAAGCCATGCCAGTAATCGGATTTCAATCACGAACAAAAATAATTAAGTGCAGGCACTGAATGTATCAGTGACCATTCGGGTGAAGTTGAATACGAAGGTATTAGGAAGATCGAGTGCCGATTTTGCTTTTCATTCTTTGGCTGGTATGTGCACCAAATTTTGTGCTGCAATGGTGCTGGATTGGTAAATGGGAACGACACTAGCAAATGGTGTTGTAGGCCCGACCCCAAGTGAAGATATGCCATGTAATCGAAAAGCCATGTTCATCCCAGAGTCCGATTATCCTTTGCTATCTGCCATGAAGAATCTGTTGGTGCTTGCTGTTCCTAATGTTGATATAATTCATTCCAATTGTACAGACATCTGCTTTAAGCTTAGAACCAGTTATTTGATCTGTGGGAAGTCACCTATTTCGTCTTTCTTGCAGCATGCTAAAGTGTTCAGTCGTAATTCTTGCTCAACGATTCTTGCTTTGGGAGTCGCTGGTATCTACAGAACCAATCGAGTTGTCTAGAGCTGTCCGGTCCTGGCACCAAAAGAAAAAAAATCCTGTTATCCTAGAAATGATGAGCTTGTCCTGGCGTAATCATTCTCAATGTTTTCATTTCTTAAGACTATGTCAAATCGCTTTCGCAATATAGTGAGATTAGAATTAAACAAGAAATTGTCGTGCAAGTTAGTGATTGAACAGTAAAATAGGCGAAGTATTTTTAGTAATCCCTAAGAAGGATGCCCCATGTATTGGTAGCTGACGTCTATTGCATATTTTCATGAGACTTGAGATGGGAATGTTATGGCAATAATTAAATTCTCAGCGAAAAAAAAATTAGGCACGGTTTTTTCAGGAACGAGACAAAGTACGAGGACTAAACCTAGTCACCTTACGCATGGTGATCGATGTTACAATGGAAGATTTCAGTCGAACGAAAGCGGGTGGAAAGATCCAACGTCTCGCCGGGGGCATAATTTGATGAAAAAAGGAAGTAAGGTGACGAGAAACGCGCTCCCCAAAAACCAGAAGGACCAAACTGCAAATCTACACTGCAAATTATTGCTGGCAATGATCGTGCAATCTGCTTCAATGGTCCTCAAAGGAACGCTTTTGACAATGCCCACGCGTCTGGGACCGTCCATTAATCGGTAATTAATCTTTAGTCCTCCGGTGGAAACGTCATCGATGCCTTAATCAAAACATGGGTCAGTGATTAGATGCTGGTCAACAATGATGGAGACTCCCGAAGAGATTTCCACGCACGTCATGACCATCAACAGCTAAAGATTATATTAATAAGCACGCGGCCCTATTAGTAAAGGGATTGAAAGGTAAGATCGTAAAATAACAGGTTTAAGATTCGATTCTCGTGAGCGCAAATATACATAATAGAGAGGAGTGAAACAAAAAAAAAAAAGCATGAAATTCTGTCTCCTCTTTAGTTGAGAAAGCTAGACACAGAGAAAGTGCGCGGTACAAAGTTGAATTCATTGATCTCTCTTCATTTGTGGATGATTAGTATATAGAGAGATCTCTCTCTATCATAATTAGCAGTGGAGACCAAGGATTCTATATCCTTCAAAGTACAATTATTTTATATAGTGAGGCCCATTATGAGTCCAAAATTTATTCATCCGAAGAGGACTTTCTCGTCATAAAAAAAAGGGGTAAAGTTGCCCCGCCCCCACCTCCCCCCACCCAATAGGAAGACTTGTTAAGCATACTTTATTTAGAGCAATTCAATTTTGAAAGTACTGATTATGCATAATGCGAGATGATAAGAACATCAGAAATTGTAAAGTTTCCTTAATTAGTTGCTTTAACAAGTCGCCCGTTAAACAAATTCTAATAAAAATTATGAGAGTAACTCTTGGATAAGCAATGATGATCGGGGAAAAACGACTACCCCGACAAAGTATAAAAAGGGAAGAGAACAAAGGACCATCTCAAATGAGTGAACTTCATGTAATGACTAAACAGGGTGCATAACAATGAGGAACTTCTAGGTACTTATTATACATAAGAAAAAAAGATAACTTAGCAACAATATTATCGAATTCCTAATCTAGATTAAAAGCAATCCTAAATACATTTAAAACAAACTTGCAAATAATGATAATATCCCACATCCCTATCCCTATTATTCTCATAGCAGTACTTTTTCAGTTTGCTTTATGATGTCTTTTCCTCACTTCGTTCTGTAACCGCTCGATTTTCCGAGCCTTTTCTTCAGCATCTTCACTGAATGGGGGCTCCCATGGTGGTAAGATCCGAAAGAGTTAACTGGTGCTACTCTCCATACACAGCTTCGAATGGTCATTTTAGAAACTCTCTGAAGAAGTCCCCATCTCCCTCTCGTTTTTTCGATTCAATGGATGAGTTATCGATTCACTAAACATGTTGGCGGTTTTAATGATTGTCGATGATCGGCTACCACATTATCGATGTCAATTTGTTCGGCTCCCAAGACTGGTGTAGGAATTGTGAATATTCTTTTATTGTAATGTTGCTTTCAAGAGTCTTTTCTTATTTTTATGTTTAGTGTAATGTTTTGTAAATTTTTAGGAATCAATCTTCTCGAAATGTTAGATATATTTATGAGTGATTTAAGATTAAAATTAAGAGTGATGTAACAAGCCTATATAAAAGCAAGTCTTCTCGTAATTTCTTAATGAGGCGAAATATAAAGAAAGAAAACAAAAGAGTCTATTTGTCTTCTTTTCTTCCTTAAGTTTGCTGTGCCTCTATAGTTCGACACTATCCTCGATGTACTCGGGTTGAGCCAATAACAAATTTCACTGTAGAACATGTTCTCATATAAATCTTCTTGTGACAAGTTATCTGATTTCTCGATAAGGCAAATCTGGCTCCGTCGAGGGAAGACGGACCTGATTCTGGTCTTGTCTAGTTTGGCTGAGCTAGGAGACTAAACCCAGGCGGCATCTGATGGTGTTGCGGTGGTGTCGGTTTAAAGGGGACAAGGGTGACGTCGCGAATTGTTAGGTTCTTTTCAAAAGAGTCACGCCATGCGTCTACTCAACCGAAAATACGTGATACGAAAGACATTTTTTGATGGAAGATGGTAAGTGTATATACCATTTTGTGTGTTTGTCATTGGTTGAATTGGTTGAATGGATGCTTGATGTGGTCATTTCGAGTAACTTAAAAAGGCCACTGAAGTTAGTCGAGGGGGACAAAAGTGAAACCAACTGCTCCGAGTTGTTGGAAGATAAGAAGAAAACTTTGTTCATCCCAAAAGTTTATGAAAGAATTAATTCACCAATGACATTCTCCAGATTCATCCCCAATCTTGCGTCAGCACCTGCCTGATGTCTCTGCTCGTTCGTATTGACTTCTCTTTTGTAATTACTATAGCTTTTTGAGAGAAGAATTTGTCTATATGTGCGCCCATTAGTTTTGCATGTGTGAATGCAACGCCCATCATCTTCACCTACTAAGAACCTCGTCCTCTGCAGAACTGATTGCCATCACCTTCTCTCTACCCATTCCTCCACCTCTGCAGCCCGCCTTCGTCCATGCGTGCGTGTCTTTACGACTTGGAGAGAGAGAGTGAGAAATGTCGGGAGACGTGGTGGAGCAATCCCGGGAAGACGAACGCCCACGAGCTGAGAGAGCTTCTCCGTTACCAGAGAAACTTAACACGACTAAGAGCAATGGATTTCGGCAAGGTATGTTTTCGTTGTGCTGTAGATGCTTCTCATAGAGGTTTTCTTTCTCACATGCCAGTAGCTCGAAACGAATTCTTTAGGCACCAATTAACATGGATTGTGGGCAATCATGAGAATGCAGTGGCCTCATTGTCAATGGTCCTGGCGGGCACGATGATGAATAACTGTAGGACGTAAACGGAATGTCTGGTTCATACACTTGGGATAGAAAGTGAATCTAGAGCTTTTGTCTCGGTCCAGCGAATAAATGAAAAATTATTCTCCTCGGTGGGTTCCTCCAATGGAATAGTTGGACTATACTCTGTTGGTGTATTCATTCAACCATGTCACTTATTAGATGGGCATTTCTCCTTTTTTGAAACAAATAATTGGGAATACGGCAGCTAGACAGATCTTCTCTATAAGTGTCATCATTTTTAAGTATGCATAATAAAGCAGGTGAACGGTTCATGTGAATTGGAATGTGTGGAATGAATGTTGTCTTGGTTTTCGCTTTGGGGGGATGATTCTCTAGATTTGCAAAGTTTGCGGGTTATCTAATCAATGATAGTATCGAGAGAGTTTTTTCATTGTAAGCTGTATCCTTTCCTACGAAGTCAATGATGATGCTAGATCAGGTTTTGTGCTTCGCAATTGATGGAGTCTTGTTCTAATTTTGAGGGATCATATGCTTTTATGTGTAATGCCTCAAGATTATGATATTAACTTTATCGGAGTTTGCAAAGAGCTAGAGCCTCCAGACAGGTTCTCTTGCTTGAGCAAGTCGAAAAATATTGAAGGAAAGCGATCATTGTAGGGACTGAATCAATGTATTTTACTGAAGTCTTCGGCACATGCTTATTGAGACATATCATAGCCGCATGATATATTTGATCACGGCTTTGCTTCTTGTGTTCAAACTTTCTACATTGTCAATGCCCATTTTTGAGTAGTTTTGATTCAACCTTTTCATCTCCATGCACCTAAGGCACAGCACATAAGCAAAGATATACACTTTAGCTCTAATCAGCCATTTCTCTTCTTGATGTCAAAATTTCCCGCTGTCAGAGTTGTTATCTGTTAGAAGTTCAAACTTTGAGGTGTTTATTTTTGTGACTTTCCTCAGATCAAGTAACCTTGAATCCTCAAAGTCCACTTTTTCCTGGAAGTCAACAAATAGAGGATCTTGCAGAGGATACTTTGGAAACTGAAGATGCTAAAATTGAGAAAAAAGTATCAAATGATATGCAGCAGATACACAGTTATGTCCTACCGTCTGCCATTGCTTTACACTGTAGGGTCATGCCCCCACCTTGCATTAGAAACCCATATCTCAGTGATGCGCCAGAGACTGACGTAGATCCATTTGGAAATGAAAGGTCCAAAAGTGCTGGTATGTCTATAATCAATCTTCTAAAATTGTGTATACTATTTATGCCATGTCTTAAAAAAAGGACAAATTGATAATGAGAAATTGCTAATGATTTGTTTGGTGTTTTGTTTAAGACATTTATGCGCATTAATTGTTTAACAGATGCGACAATATGCAGGCTTATTCTCTTCTGTTACTGGAGGAGATTGTCCCTCACGGTACCACACCGATTTCCATGAAATTGAGGTCTCCATTCAAAATTAAAGTGTATAGTATATTGCCCCTCATTACTATCCTGAAATTCAAGTTTCTTTTGGCTTGACTTGTCAATTTGCTAACTCTTCCCAGCAAATTGGAGCTGGTACCTTTGGCCGTGTTTGGAAAGTTTTAAAGAGAATAGATGGTTGCTTGTATGCTGTAAAGCAGATCATCAGGCCATTGTGTGAAGACAGCGAACGGTATTTGTCTCATGCACTGCTTTCAGACATTCACCACTTATTTGAACAGAATATGATACCCACTGTATTGCAGGAGAAAAGCTTTGATGGAGGTACAATCTTTGGCAGCTTTAGGTATTAATGCTGCTTACATTATCCTCAATTTTGTATGTCTGCTGCAACATTTTCTCTGATAATCATCTTAGCATGTCTGTTACAGGCTCTCACGAGAACATTGTTGGATATTACTCTTCTTGGTTCGAAAATGAGCATCTTTACATTCAGATGGAGCTCTGTGATTACAACTTGTCCAGTCAGAAGTCTTCACTTTTAACCGAATATGACGCACTGACAACTCTACATCAGGTTAACCACAAGTTCATATGTTAATAGCAATGTCTTATGATATTACTGGGCTTTATTAAGTCAATTATATTAGCCAATCCATGAAGCAATGGTCAATAGCATTTAGAATTAAGGATTGATTCTAGCGCTAAACGAGCATAGTCTCCTCTCCTATAGTAGTAGGGTCATTTCATAAGCAGATTCCACATTGTTACTTAAATCTTGAATATGCAGTGGCAACAAAAGCATTTTTTTTCAATTTTTATTCGCAATTGTTAAAGAGTCAAACCTCAAAGCTTCAATCTTTAGGGGGAAGGTGATATGTGTTGAAGATCAATAAAATTCTTGTGGACATGTAATGCTGGATAATTGTGTGCTTACCCTCCTTTGCAGACTGGAAGAACAATAGTTGGAAATATGTCTAGCAAGTGTGTGTAAAAATGGAGAATAAGATGAAAAATCTTGCTTGAATGGGGTAACACTCGTTTGTCCAAAGAGGTTTTACTGGTGTTCTTTGCACGCACTATTCTACTAAGTATTTTAAGCATTTACCTGGGAAAGCAGGCTATAGCTCCTTCCCTCCTTATATATGTTAAAGACCACCTTCAACTTCAATTCCTTTGATAAGATATAGTGGTCTATTGTTATAGATTTTGCTTTTATAATCTTGTCATGAAGGTTAATGTTTGGTCCCCATGATTTACCATTGCTAATGTCCAAATACCTGCAGCTTGCGAAAGTATTGCTTTTTATGCATGACAGAGGAATTGCCCACCTCGATGTCAAGCCGGATAACATTTATGTCAAGAATGGTGTATACAAGCTCGGTGATTTTGGTTGTGCGACTCTCCTTAACAACAGCCTACCCGTTCAGGAGGGTGATACACGGTACATGCCTCATGAGATCCTGAATGAGAACTTTGATCATCTTGACAAGGTAGATATTTTTGCCTTGGGAGCTTCTGCGTATGAGCTTGTAACAGGGTCAACTTTGACGAAATCTGGGCCTCAGTTTCTGAGTCTTAGAGAGGGAAATCTGCCTTTTCTACCTGGCCATTCACTGCATTTCCAGAATTTGCTGAAGGTGCTGTGTCTTCGTTTCTTTCAATGGGACCCGTCGTTTTCTTGTTGGCTTTTTTGGAAAGATCCATTAACCCGGTGGCTTTCCAACGTTCTCGACTTCCTCAGGTCATGATGGATCCAGATCCAACTGCGCGGCCTTCTGCGAAAGAACTGGTGGTGAATCCAATTTTCGACAGGATTCGGAGGAACGGAAAGACCTGAGCCAAGACAGTGATTCCAACTATAAACACAAATAACTAACTGCAGGTGCTGAATGCATCGGTGGCCATTCGGGTAAAGTTGACTACGAAGGTATCGGGGAGATCCTGAGCCGATCTTGCTCTTTATTCTTTGGCTAGTATGTGCACCAATTTTGTGATGTAATGGAGCTGGATCGGTAAGCGGAAACATCAGTGAAAAGGCGCTGTAAGCATGACACTAAGGGAAGATATGCCGTGCAATGGAAAAGCCATGTTCGTCTTTGAGTCCGAATATCATTTGCTATCTGCCATGAAGAATCGGTCGGCGCTTGCTGTTTCTGAAATAGCTAGCACAAGTCACCTAGAGGGGGTGAATAGGTGATCTTTAACAAAACTTATAAATTTGCGGCGGAAATAAAACGAGTAACAATGAGAGTCTCGAATAAAATTTAGATTCAAGTCAAGTGCAGAAAATAAAGTAAGGGTTTAGGAAAAGAGAATCTGCACACGGGTTTATAGTGGTTTGGCTTATGATAAGCCCACGTCCCACTCTCCCCCACTCCACAGACCTACCGACTGGATTTCACTATGTAATCAAGAGGAATTTACAGACTTTGAGTCTCAGAACTATTGTGTATGATAGGACTCTCTATCTCACACAATCACTCTTTACAAAGTAATCCTCAAGATCTTGATCTTAAGTTCAGAACGACAAGAGAATTGATGGAGTATGCTCAAACTTTGGACTTGTTGATTCTTGAATCTTGTCTTCTTTCTGCTGCTCATGTTCTCCTTAAATACTCCTCTTCATCCACACTAGCCGTTGGACAACTCGCAGAGGATTATCTTCCAATCTTCACCTTGGACAGATTTGTAAACTAAGGATTGAGTAGCCGTTAGTTGACAGATTCTGAATCCCATTGATTCTGGTCGCCCATACAAACAGAATCTTGGTTTCCATAAGTAGAGTTTTTGTCCGTTGCAAAACATTCTTGTCTTAGTATTTGATTGTCAATCAATTTGAATAAGATTGAACTAATCAACACTTTCCTTCCGTGGAAATCCATGCGGATCACTAGCTGTTATTCTTCGCTCGAGTTTTGCTTCAAGAATTATTGCGTCTTAAATGCAAATTCGAAAATTCCAGACTGCGTTTGCTTCCGAAAAATTTCATCTTACGATCTGCTTCAAATTTTCTGAATCTCGAAACTTTAGCTTTTGTGGGTTCACAAGAACTTGTAAAGTCTAAATTATTTCTGCGTCTGGAAAATATCTCGAACTAAAATAATTCTTCTTAATCTGAAAAACTTCATTCTTAGCTTCCAACAGATTTTCCCGAAATAAGAATATTCGAATAAGTATCGATTTACAAACATTATGGAAGGTTTTGTCAACTTCAAAATCAGTAGGAGTTTTCTTCAACAGTTTCTACTCTTTATATAGTTCATTTCAATTGTACTGTCATCTACTTCAAGCTTTGAACCAGTTGTTTGATCTGTGGGAAGTCATCCATTTCATTTTTCTTGCAGCATGCTGAAGTGAGTTCAATGACTGTGGCTTTGTTGTGCTAGTATGGGCTTTGTCTTTGCACAGGTCTTATGCATCTGGACGAGGAGGGTGCTCCCTACTCATTCACTGAGAAATTATGTTCTACTATTCATTTCACTAGATTATGTCAATCACTTCATAAGACAGTTATTTAAATTATTCACAACAACAAAAAGGTTTAGACCACCAAAAAAAAAAATACCAAACTAGTTCACCTGTGCTGCAATTATTCTAAACTAATTTTCACATCACAAAAAATCTCAAACCGGCGACAAATCTTCCATTTGCCCACTTCTGTCCAATATCTTCTTAAATTGCTAGCTTGAAAACACACGGGGGCAAACAACTGGGATGATTGGCATGTGACATGGAAATTCAATATAAATGAGTCTCTTAAATGAAGTCATTTTGGAAAGCTAGATCTCAAGAAAATGAACTGAGTTGGGAAATATGCTAATTATACCCAATTTTGCCTAAGATTTTGCTGATTTCTGATAGAGAAAAGGAACATATTCAATTGTGCCTTAATTCTCAATATCAGTTCAATTTCTTCAAATTTGGCTTGCCAAAATGGCATTTTTTTAGTGGAGACCCATTCATATTGGATTTTCACGTCAAATTTACATCACGTGCCAAACACCCAAGTTGTTTGGGCATGTGTGTTCTATCATCAATAATTTAGCAACGATATTGGATGGAAGTTAATGGAGGACAGGGGTGTAACGGTTTGAAACTTTTTAAATACGAAATTTTTTAAAGATAAGTGTGGCATGAGTGTACCAACATTTGGCTTTTTTTTTGTGGTAGTGTCCCAAGAGATAACACAAAATCCCACGGAAAAATATAGAGGTCCAAAGTAGTTGCTAGGTAGGCACTAGTTTACACACCTTCCCATGGAGGCACTAGTTTTCAGTGGCACCAGTCATGCGGCAATCAATTGTACTAAGGTGACCGCCACCAACCTCGTGTCTAACTGAAGTAACATGTTTGTCCTTCTCCGGGCAAAGGTGACCGCCACCAACCTCCATTAGAATTGCAAAGAAGAGACTGCCCATTCTGAGAAACGCAAAATGATGAACCTCATGTGAGTGCAAAGAACCCTTTTTTTCAATGCCTCCCTCCCACCAAATTGATTTAGGTAAAAAATAAATTTATGCAGAATATGACACCACTTGCAGGCGTAGCGTTTGATTGCCGAACCCTATCTATATGGGCAATGCCTACCTATGACCACACGCTTCGGTTCAATGCAGATTTCGCGTACTAGCTCAAACTTGAGGCATGTCCTAACGATCTCTATTTTCGGCACGATGTTTGAGTTAAGTCACTGTTGCTTTTTCATAGCCCCTCATGGGGGCTCAATCATTATAGAGATCTTCTAACTTCAAGCCGCGCTGGAATTTCGTTGTGACCGCGGACCTCATCAAGATGCCAACTCTACTTGAAACTTGAACCGCTCCACAAGGATTTGCGAACACAACCTTCTCTACATGCAACTTGAATTGCTTCATAAGGATTTGCGAACACAACCCTCTTCATCACAGATTAAACAAATTACTAGTACATCCATATCTATTCGTTACTGGATGCATCCTCTATCGAACCGAGTAGGTATAGCAAAAGATAGCATTATAGGCTCCACCTCGTCACAAGCACCACGTGTGGCATTAGTCGTGCAATAATTAATCGTAATTAAAGAATGCCAAGGTCACCGCCTCCTCCCTAATGCGTAATTGAAGTGACGTGTTGTTTCTCCTTTTCTAGACAAAGAACCCTCCACCTCCATTAGAGTTGCCATGAATCTCCTATAATTCTAGGAACATTTAGTAAATGCCAAACTCCGACCCGATTGATTTAGGTAGAAATAGAAATGAATGCAGAATATGACACAACTTGTACGCACGGTTTTCAATTGCTGAACCCTCGCTATCTAGCGACGGCTGACCTGCATTGGACAAATTTGGAAAATAGACGCTTGTAACAATCACTTTCGGGTATAGAAAAGCAAGGGACATTAGACTTTCGGAAATTAATACATTTTTTAGAGTCCACCTTTGGTCTTCGTATTTGGTTTTGTAACAATCCTAATTCCTATAGTAGTGTGTTATGGCAATTTAAGTCTTTTTTATTGTCGAATTTCATTGTAAAGTTTAAAGAAAAGTACATAATCAACATGCACAAATTTTAATGCACAAATTGTAATCCGTTCCGAATGGAGAGTGCTAAGTTAGCATCAATCATTGAAATGCAGTGCCTATGCGTAAGAATTTCACAGGAAAATGACATCATCGGTCCGCGTACTTTTGAGGAAATTTTAGGTTTCGTTTATTTCGCGAAAAATGAATAACTTGTTATAAATGATCGTTTATCTCGTTTGAAATAATTAATCAATAAAAAAATATTTCCATCGTCGACAATAATCGTATCTAAATATTTTCGTAGATGATGAACATATTTTTCGTACACTAAATTTTGTAAGCAATACAATATATCTTTTTCAGAAAAATATATTTCAAATTATTCATTTTTCGTTAAATAAACGGAATCTTTAATACATGTATCTATAACAAAACTAGTCCATGTATTGTTGTCAAATTCATGTCTCATTGAAATAAATTCCACTATGTACGGTTCTTTTTTCAGATGAACAAATATCTCGTTCGATGTCCCAACTAGGCATACATAGGGCCCATTTGGTTCGACTTTGAAGGAATGCATTTGGGGAAATGCAAATACCTTTGGGCTAAATGGGTTTTTCAAATGCAAGTAGTGTTTGGTAAGCATTTTTAAAAATTAACTTGGGCTAAAGGACTTTTGCTAATTCTTTTTTTAAAAAAAGCTCCGATGGAGCTAAACCGTGGCCGTCGGCCACTACCGCCTGGGTCATGTGACCTTGGCGACCACCGCCTGGGGTCGCCGGACCTTGGTCGTCACGGGTTCGCGTGACCCGGACCAAGCGTTGCACAGGTCAAAAATGGCCCGAGGTTTGGCAAATACCCATGACCCGGTATTTATATTTGATTAAGAGATTTTCTCGGTGCAGGAAGATGAATGAACATTCTAGATACTGAACGAAACGGAGCCAAAGGTCTTTTGGGGCCACGGTACTTATCAAATACTTTTATTTGATTAAAGAGATTTTAAAGTTAAATGAACAAATACTGAACGAAACGGAGCCACGGGGCCACGGTTCTTCCTTTTTCAAAGAAGAAGTCATTCTCATGAGTTTTAATTCTTCAATTGAAATTGGACGGAAAGCGTGGCTGGCCGGGGGAGAAAATATGAACTAAAATTAAACAAAAGCGAAGTTTCTGACCACTTGCCGGATCATTGATGGGGAGCAGCAGCCTTTCAGGAAAACTTTAAACACGCTGCCCCAACACTTGTCTTCAACACTTGTGTTCAACCTTGGTTCACATCTGACGTGGCGCATTGGTGTCGCCAGTAAGAGGCACTTAACTTTTCACCGGGGCATAATTCGACAATTAAAGAAAGTAGGGGGGCAAGAAACGTGCTCCCGAAAAAACTGGAAGGACCAAAGTGCAATTTTCCAAAAAATTTCTTTTGAAGAGATGCTGGTGCGTCTATTATTGCTGCCAATGATGCTCGCACATGCTTGCCACAGAGTCACAAACTCGACAAAATGAAGTAACTGTTAGGCTGTCGGTGTCCTCGTCTGTCAGTGTCCTCGTTTTAGCAAGACATATTCCAAAATGTAATTTCGATACTGAAATCCACGGTCTCCCATTTATTAGAATTCTCATCTCCAACGAAAGTTTGCCTGCTGCAATAGATAGAAAATTAAGCTGATAGACTTAGGAATAAATATATATATCATTCTTTTATTTTCCCCCTCCTTGGGAAATAATTGAGAAGTACGTCACACTTGGACGTCACAAACTTGGCTTTGGGATGTAAAGAAAGAGCCTATGAATACAATTAAGAGTCAAGGGTCTAGGCTAGGCTAAACATACTTAATTATATATTTTCTATAATCGGAAGAACTATCCTTCGCAGGGTATCCATTGATTAATCAATTAGAGTATGCAGCAGCATAACCACAATCCTGGCACTTTGTTGGCCCGTTTTAAAAGGAAAAGCAAATCCGTGGTGGAGTAGAAAAATGAAAACTTTTGAAGAAAGCGGACATCGTAGCTTCTAGAAACTGGGAGATCACTTTAAAAACAGAAGTTATCAATAAGAATCGTTGAGTCATATGCTTATAAAAAAAAAAATTGTCGATCCATTCCTTTGTAGCTAAAACTTTCAGGACAAACGTTTTGTGCAGAGTAAAATTCACCGGGAGTGCCTTTATTTTTAATACTTTTTCCATCTGGGTAAGTATTATTACATATGTTATAAGTATATTGTCCCTCTGTTTCAAACAATATAAACTTTTAGGACCAACTGTCCATCTAACGGGAGCTATAACTAATAATATCTCATCTTAACAATAACCTCGCATGATAGAATCAAGGGGACGATGGAAGACATTAAGAACAGCAGCTTCAATGGCTTCTAAATTAGCAATCGCGGTGAATCACGGGGGATTCAATCATCACGGAAAGACGCAATGAACCATCTGATTAATAGTTCCTTACCAAAAAAAAAAACCATCTGATTAATAGTAATCATTAAGTTACTGTGGAAAAAAAGGGGGTTTAGTTAACTAATCTGCTTGGTTTGCCCACCTAGGAGCGTTAATTCGAAGCATATAGCACGGGATCTGCTCAATGGTCCCCAGAAGTCTCGATAATTTGGTAATGAAAATTTCTAATTTTCGATAGGAACGTCGGCATATTAATCAAAAGCAGATTGGCTGGTTCATGGGTTCTAGTCAACAATGATGCAGATTGCAGACTTCCTGAGACACTGTCATGTCGCCCGTGACCCATGACTAGCAATAGCAGCACGATATTCTCACTCCCTTGGGAGTCGCAAATTGCCAAGACACCTAGCAAGTGGCGCGTAGTTCAAAGTTGAATTTGCACAGCTCCCTTAGACTTTGGGGATGATTAGCATACGGAGCGATGTCTTCATGCTATCCGCGCTAATCAGCCCAAAAACAACACTTATCTTTATATCATGGGATCATGAATCCAGAGTTTATATTGTCCAAACCCAACTTTCTCTTCGTAAAATCGAATCGTGTGCTTTTAATAAGTGCCCTCGAAGCACTTGATAAGAATATTTTGATTTTCAGAGTATTAATTGCGCACTAAATACAATGAAGTTAATTTAATTGGTTGCTTGATAAGTGTCCTTAAAACGCTAGTAAGTGAAATCTTATGTAAAATTAGGCTATGTTCGTTTTGCAGAAAATGTTACGTTTCTGAAAAATATTTTTTAGGAAGTCATTTTTCTGAAAAATAACACAATTTTCTGGTGTTCGGCTGAAATATGGAAAAGTTTTGGAAAATATTTTTCGTTGTTTGGTATGGAAAAGATTTTCTTCCTTGCACTACTTTTAATAATTTTTTATTTTTATTTTTTTTAAAAATATTTTTAATTTTCTTTTTTTCATTTTTTTTTCCTTCTTCTTGTTCTTCCTCAGCCGGTCGCCGGTCACAGAGGCGGCCGGCGATCTGCCAGCTCAAGTCTCGCTTGATTTGGAGTGGTCGAGCTTGCCAGATGTCGATGAGACTCTAGCAACCTCGAGTGAGGCTCGAGCCAAGCTCAACTCATCGGATCTGGCGAGGCTCGAGCTCTCCTGTGGTTGGTCACTAGCTACCGGCGCCGTCGTGGCCGGCGACCGGCCAGAGAAGAAGATAGAAAAGAGAAGGAAAAAACAAATTAAAATATTAAAAATGAATGGTGAGAGGAGGAGGAGGGGAAGAGGAAAACATTTTTCTCAAAAGGGAAAGTGTTTTAACCATTTCCTAGAAAATGTTTGAGAAGTTATCTTCACGAACGGAGCAGTAGATGAACAATATAAGTACGAGATGAGTACGCAAGTAAGAGCAACGAGTTGCTCGTTTTCCAAATCGGAAATTTATGAGAAACTTCTTTTGTCAAAAACGTAGCCACATATTCAGCCCCCACCTTGAATAAGAACCTACCTCTCTACCTCCAGACGTCTGCGTTCCCACGCGTTCATGTTGACTTTTCTTTTGCAATTGCTCTAAACTCTCGGGAGAAAGAAAACGAGGAAATTTTACACGTGGGCCATGTTGGTTTTTCATGTATAAATACGACGCCCATCATCTCCATCTGCATCTCCACAGCAACGAAAACCTCGTCCTCGGCTGAGCTAATTGCCAACGGCCTTTTTCTCCACCCCGTTCCTCCGTCTCTCCAGCCCGCCGCCGTGCCTGCGCGCGCGCGTCTTTGCGACTTCGAGAGAGAGCAAGAGATGTCGGGAGACGCGGTCGAAGGGTCCCGGGAAGGCGAGAGCCAACAAGCCGAGACAGCTTCTCCGGGGTTCATCAACGGGAGGAAGCTCTCGACCCAAAAGTTGAGCAGATACGACTCTTTAGACGTCGAATCCGCTAAATACCCCGGTCAGCATCCTCATGGCTCCAAGCAAGTAAGGACGGATTAGGTTCCGAATATCGACCGTCTTTGCGCAGTTTAAACTTTCTAGCGAGTCCGATTCATTAAACAGTTTTGGCAAAAATGATAACGATAATGGTGTTTGAAGGTGGTGGAGTGGCGGGTGATACTGACCCTGGCGTTCCAGAGCATTGGGATAGTGTACGGCGACATCGGCACGTCGCCACTCTACGTGTTCCGGAGCACCTTCACCGGGGGCATCAAGCACAACGATGACGTCCTGGGCGTCCTCTCGCTGATCCTCTACACCATCACCTTGATCCCTCTCATGAAGTACGTCTTCATCGTCCTGCGCGCCACCGACAACGGCGACGGTTAGTGAAACCTACTCATACGCATCTTCATACGTTTTGTCATGAGATTCCGCAATACTTTACGTTCACGTGTGTGAGTTATATTGGACTAAATCGCAAACCCAATGCTTCAGGTCAAACTCGTGCGCTAAAATTATATAGAAATTACTACGCTTATCATACTGTCTTTTCAAAGCGATGGGGGGTTTTCTTGGATGTGTGATCATTTGATTCTTGATCGGTCGCATTGCTATGACACGTTAGTAGAACACAGCCTGCGTTGCCCGTGGCCTCTGTCGAGGCAAATAGACATCTGTGTTAGAAGAACAACATCTCTTCAAATCAAATACGTCTACAACCAACTTTGAACAAATAAAATGCATCTTATAAAGTTCCTTTTTTTTTTTTGTCTCTGTGCGGTATCTAGAATTCAAGATTCACTTGGTTCGACATTTTTCAGCCGAAATAAAAGAAAGTTTTGCAGGTTCTTGGGGTTACTGCAGCCAAAAACGTGGGCCCGAACTTTTTGACCGGTCTCTATTTATTTATTCTTTCTTGAGGAAAAAGACAGAAACATGGTCCAGACTGGTATTGATCAGAGGGCTTCTGCTAATAGCGATTCTTGACCAGAGCCAGTGTGTGATCTCCGTGTACGGTGGGGAAACGAAGTTCGACTTGGATTATTTTGCACCCCAGCTGAGATATTTGTTCAGTCAAAAGTCAAGAACCCGTGATAATAATTGAGCATATTCTCTCTAAGTATAACCTGATGACCAAGACAACACGTTACGAATGTTTAAATCATTTAATCTCTTTCAAGGTTTCTTCTTCACGGCACGTAATGCAATATAAATACATCGTCGTTCCCTTTTGTTGGTTCAGATATGCTTGTGTTGCAAGGGATGTGAAACACGAACCCCGATCGCTGTAGCCGAAGTATATAGTAAATGGATTGGTGTCATATCGCTTGATAAGCCAAGATGGGCCACTTTTGTCAAGGGTTTCATGGACACGATGATGCCCGTATCGTATTTTTCAGCAAACAAATTATAAAAGTTTTCGGTTCATGCAGCAAGATTTTTAGGTTTTTTGTTGAAATGTAAAGAGACAAAACCCATCCGGTGAGGACTTCGGCTAGTTCGGGTTCTATCTGGGGGCTTTCCTTTTGGCACCGCTTTCAAGAAAGGTAGACATATGTGAACCCGAGAGTCTTCGAGTACTTGGAGTCACTGGTGATTAAACAGAACGATTATTTTTAGAATGCACCCTTTCTTCCCCTTTACTAGCTCTACTCTATAAAACTATAAAAGTGGAATTAGGAGTCCGTTTATCTAAAGAAAAATTATTTTCAAAAAATTATTTTCTGGCTTTTCGATATTTGGACGATGATATATTTTTATGGACTAAAAATAACAAGTATGGATTTGGAAAATGACTTTTTTTTTATGATAATGAGGAAAATATTTTCTAAATCACTAAATAATTGAAAGTTAATTGTTTTTCTGTGCCATAAATTAGAAGGCTGTCAAGACATCGGAATGCGAAAACTATGAGTCATCTGCATAGTCTGTTAGAATTCAGCATGTCGGGTCATTCTAGAGCACATCCATAGGATTGGTCTTCTGAGGGATGTGCATTAAATGATAAAGATATGAATAGTCGTCGACTCGTCGGTATCGATGGGATTCATTCGTTAAGGTCAGGGGGGCTTTTGTCTGGTTTTGGGATCGGTTAGTTCTGTCAATTAGTCAAAAGGGGTGACATCCGAAGTCATAAATTTATACAAAAAAACAAAGGCCCTGATGTCGACTAGTTTAGCTTCGGCGAGCTTTCGTGTTCAGCTGAGGCAGTTCATGGCTAAGCCTCTCCTTTTGCTATAGCGGTGCACGTTGCTATACGAAATCATATGCAAAGAAGATGGAGATTATATCAATTCAGTACTTGAGCTAAGATCAAACATCATTTTAGGCAACATACACTAATTGATTATGATTATTTGAATCTAACGGTTCTAATAATCTGAATAAACAAGGAGAATGTAATTGATATATGGTCCTCTATCCAGTGCACATGAATGACTTTTTCTTTACCGCATTTTGCAGGAGGGACGTTCGCATTATACTCACTGTTATGCCGATATGCGAGGGTTGGGTTGATCCCGAGTCAGCAACCGGAAGATCAAGACGTGTCTAATTTCCAGCTGGAGCTGCCGAGCAATCGCCTGCTACGGGCATCGAAGCTCAAGTCCAAGCTCGAGAAGAGCCGGTTTGCCAAGTTCTTCTTGCTCTTTGCCACCATGCTCGGCACTTCTATGGTCGTTGGTGATGGGGTCCTCACTCCTTGCATCTCCGGTACGCACCTCTAATCATTCCCGTCTCGAACTCTTTTTTTATACCAGAGTAATTAGGTAGCACACTTCTGATCGATAAAATGACCATATCATTTTGTAAATGTAATTTTATAGTCCTATTCTTATATACCAAGTATAAGCATTCCTTTTGGGTTACATAGGAATTATACCAAGAGCTCTTACTAAATCATGTGAATAAAGAAGACAAAGACGACTGAAATGCAGGGTTGACTAAGCACAACAATCATGCCCTTTTTATTCAAACCCTAGTGGTAGAAATTGGGTTCAATTTTGTCCCCTGCCATTTTCTTGACTTACTGCATAGCAGTTGCGTTTCCCGATTGAACACTAGAACGATTTGGGTGTGGTCCAACTTATTTTTGGGGTCTTTTAGCTAAATAAGGAAATGCATGTACATCAACTCGCAAGAACTCTCCCTAAATAGCAAATTGGCCATTATGGAAGGACAGTGAGGAATAGCATTTCTCTTTTAATTAATCTGGCTTGCGTAACATACGACTGGTTCTATGGTTACAAATGTTAATGTCAATTTGCAATGTTTGACTTGCAATCCCATGTGTGCGTTGCAGTTTTGTCAGCTGTTGGAGGGATAAAGCAAGCTACTTCTGCAGTGACAGAAGGTATTATACTTTATATTATCACATCAGCCACATTAATGTCTCTCTACTTGTTCTATTGTTCAAAGACATACTTCATACTCTAGACACTATGCACCATGAGATAGCATAACAAATTAATCCCTAGGTACCATATTTTATGTGTACTGCATCAATGCATCCAATTGTCTGAGTAGAGATCTCAAACCTTTTCTTTTTAAACTTTTGTTGCGGAAAGAAGACCTTGCAATTGAGCTTAATCAAGAGATGATGGAGAAATAAGCAAGAAATAGAGAAAATAACTCATTGGTATTGACATGGTTCGGTCGGAGCTACAGTACTTAATTATTCCAAGGAGAGACCAGTGACTATACCACAAGCTTAAATCTAGAAAGCCCTCATACCCAAGCCTAATACACCGAGTATTTCACTCAAATTCTTGAGTGTTTCATCACAAAATGTTTTAAGAGGAAAGAAAATACCCTTGAAACACTCTCAAGAGACTCTAACGTGTAATACTCTTAAAACAGGTTAAAAAGTGAACTTAAAACATGATTTTCGGGCCTGTTCCTGGAAGCCCCGGCGTATAGCCTTGTTCTAGTTGGACGTCGGAAGCCTTGCCAAAAAACTCCTCGACCTATTGTCGACTGCGGGTTTCGATCCTCACATGAGTCCTTGGTCTAACAATTTTTCGGTGCACAAAAAGTAGAAAATGAATCAAACCCCACACTTTGTCTTATTTTTTTTTTATGTTTTACTCAGAAATTTCGTGACTTGGTCCATTTGATGTTGACATTTTATCTCTTTAGAGGGGCTCAAGTTAATTTAATCCGACTTAGTACGAATATGGCTACCCCGTTGCCCTGTAAAGGGACGACAGAAATTAAAGAGACTGAGTAGGTTCTTTGAACAAACTTATAAATTAAGATAATTTCGCCCCTGAGTGGAGAGTTATCTTATCCTACAGAAGTTATTACTGTAGAAAAACATATCCGTGTGACTGGTGATTCAGGTTTAGATGGTCCAGCCTTGACCTGTGGTCCCAGGTTTATGTGTGATATAACGTACTAGGCGTCTCTTAATTCTTCCTTCTTCTTCAAACTCGAACGCCTGTGTGTTTTACAGATATGATAGTATGGATTTCGGTGGCGATACTGGTGGGCTTGTTCGCGGTCCAAAGGTTCGGGACTGATAAAGTTGGATATAGTTTCGCTCCAATCATATGTGTTTGGTTCGCATTTATCAGCACGATTGGTTTCTACAATTTCGTCAAGTACGACCCCGGAGTCATCAAAGCCATCAATCCGGTTTACATCATTGATTACTTTCGGAGGAACAAAAAGGAGGGATGGATTTCTCTCGGTGGCATTGTCCTAGCCATAACAGGTACACTCGAATTGCTTTGTTTCCTAATTTATTGTCCTGGGTTTATAGTCTCCGTATAATGGATAAGTTCGTCGTATGATGCAGGAACGGAGGCATTGTTTGCCGATGTTGGACACTTCACGGTCCGCTCGATACAGATAAGCATGTGTACCGTGACGTACCCCTCACTCGTATTGGCATACGCTGGGCAGGCCTCATTTCTTCGCAAGCATAACGATCTTGTTGGTGATGCATTCTTCGAATCTACACCCGGTGAATATTCTCTAACCTTCATATGCACGCTAACTCTTTGAGATTAATTGCAGACGAAAACATCCTTTAAGGTTGTATGTGTTCATCTAAATATTGAAGATGGCGATAACTTTCTGTGGATGCAGGGCCTTTATATTGGCCGATGTTCGTGATCGCTGTACTGGCCGCAATCATTGCGAGCCAAGCTATGATCTCAGGGACGTTTTCGATCATCCAACAATCGCTCTCTCTGGGGTGTTTTCCTCGCGTGAAAATTGTGCATACATCGTCGAAATACGAAGGACAAGTTTACATACCAGAGATTAATTATCTCCTGATGTTGGCATGCGTTGCGATCACTCTTGGCTTCAGGACTACTGAGAAAATAGGCAATGCCTACGGTAAGTCATTGTTTCTTACACTTTTTATAACCCTATTATGTCCTAGGTGCCTAAAATCATACAAAGTTTAGTACCTCTAACGACAGTGCATCTGAAAAATAAAAATCAATGATGAAGGCACGATTTATTGATTTTTTTTGCTTCGCCTCGCAAAAATAATTGTCATTACGGTAAATGTCACGATTTCATGTATCAATAATTTCACTAAATTAAGCATATCATGATGCATAATTCATGTGTGATCTTATTTATCCGTGTGAGGGTCTAAATATATGTATATTTGTATCATGCAGGCATAGCGGTGGTCTTTGTGATGACCCTCACATCTGGATTCCTGGTGCTCATCATGATCATGATATGGAAATGGAACATCTTCGTTGTCATCACGTATGTTCTAGTTGTGGGCAGTGTGGAGCTTCTCTACTTAAGCTCAGTCCTCTACAAATTCTACAGAGGAGGATACCTTCCATTGGCCTTTGCCACCGTCCTTATGACCATTATGTACGTGTGGAACGACGTGTACCGGCGCAAATACTACTATGAGCTCGACCACAAGGTGTCACCAGAGAAGGTCAGGGAGATCGCCACTAACCCCACCGGCCTCTGCCGCATACCAGGGCTCGCAGTCTTCTACTCTGAGCTTGTCCAAGGGATCCCCCCGATTTTCAAGCACTATGTGGAGAATGTACCTGCCGTCCACTCCGTCCTTGTCTTTGTCTCGATAAAGTCACTCCCGATAAGCAAAGTCCCGTCAGAAGAGCGGTTTTTGTTTCGCGAGTTGAGCCAAAGGAGCTCAATGTGTTCCGGTGCGTTGTGAGGTACGGGTACACTGAGTCACGGAACGAGCAAGATGAGCCATTCGAGAGGCTCCTATTTCAAAGGCTCAAGGTGTTTGTAATGGAAGAGCATTGGACTATGACCGATCGATTGCGGTTGAACAAGGGCGAGGATGATGACGAGCAATCGGTTGATGGGTTAGAGACTGCAGAGAATTGTGAGAATGGGGTCAAAAAAGAGATTGATGATGAAGCTACTGATGAATGTAATCATAAGGCACAAGATGAGTGGGAGGGAGAAATTGCCGTGTTAGATAGGGCTTGGCGTGCTGGTGTGGTTCACTTAATTGGTGAGAATGAGGTGGTGGCAGCGAAAGAGGCTAGTTTGGGGAAGAGGATCATGATTGACTATGCTTACAACTTCTTGAAGAGGAACTTGAGGCAGAGTGACAAGATCTTTGACATTCCCCACAAGCGAATGTTGAAGGTTGGGATGACTTATGAACTTTAGGGAAAGAGTTAGATAAATTATGTTGTGAATAGGGAGATATTACTAATTATGATCAAGGTGTTAAATTATTATGGTCAAGAATCACAAGCTGGTAAAGTTGGTCTTTAGAGGGCACAATGTATAAGGGGGCCAAAAATGATGAACACCAATGTATAAGGGGGGCAAAAATGATGAACACCTTATCTAGTGGTATGGTTTATACAATGCAATCTTCAAAAATTTACATTCCTCATGTATATGCACTTCTAATTGATGGAATTTTTACCGTTAAATTCGCTTATAAGCTCATCAAAGTGCCTACAGCAAATGGCTCTAACTCTGGAATCTGGACCAAAATTTGGAAAGCTAGAGTTCATGAGAGGCACAAGATGATGTTTTGGAGGACAACGGCCAATGTCTTGCCCTGTAGAGCTAACCTGGGTAGGTTATTTCACATTCCAGACCCTTCATGCCCGTTGTGTGGAAATTTAGAAGAAACTCCATACCATCTATTCACAGCATGCCCTTTGGCCCAGATTTTATGGAGACAGAGCCCATGGGGTATCATCTCATCTGTTTGGAACTTCACATCACCAAAGGAAATGATAAACCACTTCCTTGACCTAGGACGAATTGCAAAGATAATGGGATTCGATTGCAAACCCTTCACTCTCTATGCAGCGATTCTATGTACTAGAATGTGATTTTATAGGAATTCCATTTTGCATGATCAAGCTATTCCAAATCCTTCCTAGGCGATTAAGTTGGTTTTATAGGAGTTCATGGAATTCTTGAACAAGTTCAAGGAAGAAAACGCAGTCGCACCAAGTTCATAAGTCGATTCGATTGGAGTAGGAATAGACACCTGGCTCCCACCATCAGATCAAGAGCTCAAATTTAATGTAGATGGTGTGTGGAAATATAACAAAGGAGCCATAGGTATCATTGCACGATCGGCTAGCGGATTAGTAGTCCAAGCTTGGACAAGGAGAGGTCGTTGGAACTCATCGATGGAAGTGGAAGCACTAGCTCTCCTTCTTGCATGCAATTTTGCTCAGTTCCTGGGCATTCGAAAAGCGATATTTGAAAGCGATTGTAAGGTCTTAATTGATGTTATCCAACAAATGGGTCTTTGCCCTTGGAGTATTCAATCTTTCGTTGCAGATTCTCGCTTTCAATTTCAGCACAATTCAGGTTGGAGCTTGGACCGGACCCGTAGATCCAAGAATGGAGCTGCTCATGCACTTGCAAATTGGGCCTCTAATCATGTAGGCACCACATCCTCTTTTCTTTGCCATGATCTCCCTTCTAGAGTTAAAAATATTGTACTAGTAGAGTCTTCTTTTATATTTCGCTTTAATGCAAGTAATGCTTCCTTTTTGTAATTGCTTTGTTTGCAATATTAAGTTTAATTTCTAGCAAAAAGAAACTGCAACAGTGAAAGAATGTTGAGCTGAAACATGAAAAATTCGTATAAAGCTATACTTGATACTAGAATATCATCTATTGAACTTCTATGGTACATTAATTAATGAAATTGGGTAAAGCTTTTGTGATCATGAAACTGTAGCCATTGAATGCGGATGATCTGAATAAGGACAACCTCATGCTTGTATCTTTATGATCTTTGACGATCCGACAACTGATTTGTCCATCAGTTACATTACCATGTCTTCATGCGAAATCAGAGCATCGGTTCCAATCCTCTCGAATAAGAAAAAAAATCGAACAATTAAGATAGACATAGAGATGCATAAAACAAAGAACAAAGATAAAAGAAGGGCCGCGCTTTTTCCATTCCTACCATTACTAAAACACTTCCCATCACAATATTTTGACAATTTTAACCTGTGTGGTCCCATCTTTTTTAAGCATCGTTTTTTGCTTGGTTGTGGTGCCCATTTGTTTTCTTCTTTATTTTTTCTTGTGAGTCCCATTTTCCTCATCTTCGTTCCTTCTCTCCGTTCCCTCTTAATTCTAATCATGGTTCAAGCCTTGGTGGTTTCTGTAAAAAGGAAAAAAAGAACATTCTCTTTTGTGGTCTGTCTTTGTCACTTGTTGTCCCTGCAATATCGAACTAATCGGTTTTTCAATCGTTAACCGGAATTTGATATCCATGAACACAATAGACCTAAAGGCTCCCGCATCGAACTCAATGCCTATGAGAAAACAAGGATTTGAACAATTGACGGTGGCTCATCGCATAAGGGCTCGGACTTGAGAGTTGAGTTCACAATCACCTCTTCAGTCCTCTCAATCACCGACGGCGACAGCTCGGTAATTGAGAAGGGTACGGAAGTTAGAGAAATCGCGAGGGTGATGAGGGGCAAATCCTTGCTGGTTACATTTTCATTTTGCATAAATAAGTTAATGAGACGGGGGAAGATTCGAGCCATATATTTGAAGGAAGGTAGGTAATGGCGAATTGGCAATGAAGGTGACAATTAGGACCAAGAAGACAAAGACAAAGAGGCGGGCATTTTTGATGAACCTGATGAGGTTTTGGGCAGAGCTTCAATTCATTTATTTGAATCTTTAATGGGGTTTTTATTTCTTGTTTTCATGATCGATCAATCGAAGAGTTTGATGCGAAATGGGATAATGAATAACACAAAGCGAAAGTGATGGAATGGGAGTGAAGAGACATGAGATTTTTTTACTTACGATTGAGCTTTGAGTTGAAGAAGTGGATATGGAAGATGACTAGTTGGATGAGGAGGAGGCTTTTGCAAATTTGGGCTTCAACACAGATTATTGACATGAAAGGGATGTTTTAGAAAGAGAGAGAACAAAGAGAAATAAATGAGAAAAAGGAAAGTAGACCTACGAGATAAGAGAAAGAAGAAAAGCAAATGAAGAATTCTTAAAAAGGTGGGACCTATAAAGGATAATATTACTAAAACTTTATAAGAGGGAGTGTTTTAGCCATAGTGGGAGTGGAAAAAGCACGACCCTAAAAGAATTATGTATTTTGATTTTTGAACCGTATGTTACAATCAGTGATGACTTATATACATACACTTAGAAAGAATCTTAATCCATAAATATTGACAATAGAATTGGTAATCATCAGTAGATAAAAAGTTTGAATTAATCTCGGATTGCTAATCATGCGAATATTCTTATTGTGCTCTAATTCTAGTGCAAGCTGGAGATAGCGTTTGAATCAATCTCGAATTGTTTATCATGTGGATATTCTGATTGTGCTCTAATTTAGGTATGAGTTGAAGAAAACGTTTGGTTCCGATGCAAGCTGAAACAGCTGGCAATGGACTAGGTCAACATCTCCCTGCAAGCTGACGAGGCGAAACAAATCGTCAGCTTGGATTGTAAGAGACGAAATCCGAGTAGATGACAAGCCTTTAGTAAGAATGTCTGTAGGTTGATCATCGGAGGAGATAAATTGAACATAAAGTTGTTCACAAGTGAGATGCTCACGAATGAAGTGGTAATCAATCTCCATATGTTTTGTATGAGTATGAAAAACTTGATTCGCCATAAGATAAATGGCAAAAAGGTTGTTGCACCAGAGCGTGGGTGGATTAGGTGCTAGAGTATAGAGATCACAAAGAAGATACTCAATCCACATAATTTCAATAGACATGTTGGCAAGGCATTTGTATTGAGTCTCAGTACCAGAGCTTGCCATAGTTCGCTGATTGCAAGAACACCAGGAGATAAGACTACCGCTGAGAAAAACACAGTATCCACCAACATAGCTATGATCATCATAATCACCAACTTAGCCAGCATTTGAAAATGCATGAAGAGTGAGTAAAGAAGTGAGTGAAGATAAGTCCATAATGAGGAGTATCTCGCTAGATACCGAAGAATGTGTTTCATAGCTTGCCAATGTACATTGATAGAAGCATGAAGGAACTGACAAGCAATATTCACTGAGTATGTAATGTCAGGTTAGGTGAGAGTTAAATATTGGAGGGCACCCACAATACTGCAGTAGAGGAGAGGATTAGGTAATGGCTCCCCTTGACAAATGGACAATGGTTCATTGGTGGTGCATAGGGTGGAAACATGTTGATTATCAAATATCTTTGTATGATCTGGAATCTCATGACTAAACTTGGCTTGATGTAGATGAAGTCTGTTGGAGGTAGATTGTACCTTAACACCTAGAAAATGGTGAATGAGTATGAGATCCCTAATGGCAAATTCACCATGTAGAGCTTGCAAAAAAAGTTGGCAGTGGAGAATTGGGAGAGTTGTTAAAGGATTATGTTGTCCACATAAAATAGTAAGATGTTGTAGGTTGTAAAATGATGAATGAACAAGAACGAGTTAGCAGTTGAGATAAGAAAACTGATGTTGGTGAGATAGGAGCTAAGCCATTGATTCCAAGCACGAGGAGCTTGTGCTTGAGACCATAAAGAGAGAGACGGAGACAACAGACATGATGAGGCCGTTGGGGGTCAATAAAGTTCCGAGTTTGGATCATATACAGCTCTTCAAATAAATGTCCATGGAGAAAGGCATTTGAGACATCAAGCTATTGGATAGACCATCCTCGAGAGTAAGCAAATGGAAGAACAATTTGGATAATGACTGGTTAAGAGCTAAATGTCTTACTATAGTCAATGCCAACTTGCTGATGAAATCCCTTAATAACAAGTTAGACTTTGTAACATTCTAGTGTACCATCGGAGCGAAGTTTGACCTTGACGACCCATTTATAGCCAATAGGGTGAGCATAAGAAGGTAGCAGAACCAATTTCCAAGTGTTATTCTGGACAGCATTCATGACAGTCCGTCATTTCGGATCTCGTGATGTTTGAGAAAAACAAATAGGCTCAGTGTGAGGATGAGTAGCATTCGTAAGGGCAAAAGTGTGATTTCGGTTAAGGATTTTGTGAGAGATGGTGCCATCATGGAGACAAGTAATCATATGGTGAGTAGATGCCTGTGAAGATGTTGCTGGCGATGGTGGAGAAGTGAGTTAGGGACTTGAGCCGGAGATGGTGAGGATGATGTCGGGGACATTGAAGCTGGTGAAGCGGAGTCCATAAATCATGAGTGCTCAATAGGAGCAATCAGTAGCAGTAGTAGTGGTAATTGGATTGGCAACATAGTAGGCGGTGACGGTGGAGACACAGATGTAGTCTATTGAAATGAGAACAGTCATCAAGATAACATCAGTAGTGATGTAAGTATGCCGGGTCCAAGGGCAATTGTAGTGGTAGCCTTGGTAACCTAGAGGGTACCCAAGAAAGATGCAAGTTCTAGAGCGAGAAGCTAGCTTGTGTAAGGCATACGGTCGTAAGTATAGAAACGCTGTGCAACCCAACACTTGTAAGTGAGATATATCAGGAATGGTGCGGAAAAGAACCTGTTAGGTAGACAATTTGTCTAGAACAGAAGTCGGAAGCCAATTGATCAGGCGAACTATAGTCTTGAAGGCCATTTCCAAATACGAGAAGGAACATTAGCTTGGGTCATGAAATTAAGGCCAATCTTCAATATATGATGATGCATGCGTTTAGTAGTCCTATTTTGGAAATGAGATTACGGACAAGAGATGCATTGATGAATCTCTTGACCGAGAAGGTGAGAGGGCATGGCAGAGGATAAGAACTTGGGTGCTCCATCACACTAAATCATCTAAAACTTGCACTGAAGTTGAGTCTCCACAAGTGCATGAAAGGCTTTAAAAATGTTGCAAAATTGATTTTGAGATGTGAAGGGATAGAGCCAAGTAAATCGAGAAAAGTCATCAATAAAACAGACGTAATATTTATAACTTGAAAGATAAGGTATGGGGGATGGACCCTAAACATCAAAATGAAGTAACTTTAGAGGGGAAGTAACCCTAGAATGGATAGGAGGGTGGGGATGGCAATGACTTTTACTAAGAGCGCATTCTGTATGGAAAACGGAGAACGTGAAAAGCTAGCTTTTGTTGAACTTAACAACAAATCACAATATCCAGGGAAGCATGTCCCAAACAGTTATGCTAAGTAGTGAGTGAACTGGTGCGGGACGACACAAAAGTTGAAGGAGAAGTTGCCGAGCTTTTGGCTGAAACATAATATAGGCTGGAATCAACGTTGCCTCGAAGAAGGATTTGACCCGTCAGTAAGCGCATCGCGTCCGTGACCATGACTAGCAATAGCAGCACGATATTCTCACTCCCTTGGGAGTCGCAAATTGCCAAGACACCTAGCAAGTGGCGCGTAGTTCAAAGTTGAATTTGCACAGCTCCCTTGACTTTGGGGATGATTAGCATAAGGAGCTATGTCTCCATTGTATCCACGCTAATCAACCCAAAAACAACAATTATCTTTATATCATGGGATCATGAATCCAGAGTTTATATTGTTTGAACCCAACTTTCTCGTCATAAAATCGAATTGTGTGTTTTTAATAAATGCCCTCGAAGCACTTGATAAGAATATTTTGATTTTCAAAGCATTAATTGTGCACTGAATATTGTGAAGTTAATTTAATTGGTTGCTTGATAAGTGTCCTTAAAATGCTGGTCGGTGAAATCTTATGTGAAGTTAGGCCCCGTTCATTTCGTGGAAAATGTTACGTTTCTGAAAAATGACACAATTTTCTGGTATTCTGTTGAAATTTGAAAAAGTTTCAGAAAATATTTTCCGTTGTTCGGTATGGAAAAGATTTTCTTCATTGCACTATTTTTAATAATTTTTTATTTTTATTTAATTTTTTAAAATTTTAATTTTCTTTTCTTTTTATTTCTTTTCCCTTCTTCTTCCTCTTCCTTAGCCAGTCACCGATCATGGTGGCGGCCGACAACAAGCCATCTTGAGCCTCGCCACAGGTCGACGAGGCTCGAGCACGCCAAATTCAGGCAAGGTCAAGCCTCGGTCGATCAACATGACCGAGCTCGCCCAAGGCCGGTTGGGTGAGGCAAGCCTCGCTCGAGGTCGCCAGACATCTGCGAGGCTCTAGTAACCTTTGGCGAGGCTCAAGCCTAGCCTAGCTCGCCGGATCTGGCGAGGCCTGAGCTCGTTGGCCTCGAGCGAGGTCAGGCCTCACCAGAGGCTCGCTGATGTCTGGTGACCTCGGGCGAGGCTCGAGCCTAGCCGATGTCTGGCGACCTTGGGCGAGTCTTGAGCCTAGCCCAGGTCGTGGGAATTGGTGAGACTCGAGCTTGTCGGTCTCGCCGGAATCTAGCGAGCTCGAGCCTTGCTGGCCTGTGGCAAGGCTTGAGCTCTCCTGTGGTAGGTCACCAACTGCCGTCGTGGCCGGCGACTGGTTGGAGAAGAAGATAGAAAAGAGAAGGAAAAAAAAAAAAATTAAAATATTTAAAATGAATGTTACAAGAATGAGAAGGGAAAGAGGAAAATATTTTCCTCAAAAGTGTCATTTTCTTAAAATTATTTTCCGTGATAAGTTATTTTTCGTAGGACGGATGGACAAAAACAAGATAAGCACGCAAGTAAGAACAACGAGTTACTCGTTTTCCAAATCGGAAATTTATGAGAAACTTCTTTTGTCAAAAACGTAGCCACAGATTCAGCCCCCACCTTGAATAAGAACCTACCTCTCTACCTCCAGACGTCTGCGTTCCCACGCGTTCATGTTGACTTTTCTTTTGCAATTGCTCTAAACTCTCGGGAGGAAAAAACAGAAGAAATTTTACACGTGGGCCATGTTGGTTTTTCATGTATAAATACGACGCCCAGCATCTCCATCTCCATCTCAACGAAAACCTCGTCCTCGGCTGAGCTAATTGCCAACAGCCTTTTTCTCCACCCCGTTCCTCCGTCTCTCCGGCCTGCCGCCGTGCCTGTGCGCGCATCTTTGTGACTTCAAGAGAGAGCAAGAGATGTTGGGAGATGCAGTCGAAGGGTCCCGGGAAGGCGAGAGCCAACAAGCCGAGACAGCTTCTCCGGGGCTCATCGACGGGAGGAAGCTCTCGACCCAAAATTTCAGCAGATACGACTCTTTAGACGTTGAATCCGCTAAATACCCCGGTCAGCATCCTCATGGCTCCATGCAAGTAAGTACGGATTAGGTTCCGAATATCGACGACCGTCTTTGCACAGTTTAAGCTTTCGAGCGAGTCCGATTCATTAAACAATTTTGGCAAAAATGATAACGATAATGGTGTTTGAAGGCGGTGGAGTGGCGGGTGATACTGACCCTGGCGTTCCAGAGCATCGGGATAGTGTACGGCGACATCGGCACACTGCCACTCTACGTGTTCCGGAGCACCTTCACCGGGGGCATCAAGGACAACGATGACGTCCTGGGCGTCCTCACGCTGATCCTCTACACCATCACCTTGATCCCTCTCATGAAGTATGTCTTCATCGTCCTGCGCGCCACCGACAACGGCGACGGTTAGTGAAACCTACCCATACGTATCTTCATACGTTTTGTCATGAGATTCCGCAATACTTTACGTTCACGTGTGTGAGTTATATTGGACTAAATCGCAAACCCAATGTTTGAGGTCAAACTCGTGCGCTAAAATTAAATAGAAATTACTACGCTTATCAGGCTGTCTTTTCAAAGTGATGGGGGGTTTTCTTGGATGTGTGATCATCTGATTCTTGATCGGTCGCATTCCTATGACACGTTAGTAGAACACAGCCTACGTTGCCCGTGGCCTCTGTCGAGGCAAATAGACATCTGTGTTAGAAGAACAACATCTCTTCATATCAAATACGTCTACAACCAACTTTGAACAAATAAAATACATCTTATGAAGTTCCTTTTTTTTTTTTTCTCTGTGCGATATCTAGAATTCAAGATTCACTTGATTCAACATTTTTCAGCCGAAATAGAAGAAAGTTTTGCAGGTTCTCGGGGTTACTGCAGCCAAAAAACGTGGGTCCGAACTTTTTGACCGGTCTCTATTTATTTATTCTTTCTTAAGGAAAAAGACAGAAACATGGTCTAGACTGGTATAGATCAGAGGGCTTCTGCTAATAGCAATTCTTGACCAGAGCCAGTGTGCGATCTCCGTGTACGGTGGGGAAACGAAGTTTTTTTGAACAGAGGGGAAACGAAGTGCGACTTGGATTCTTTTGCCCCCCAGCTGAGATATTTGTTCAGCCAAAAGTCAAGAACCCGTGACAATGATTGAGCATATTCTCTCTAAGTATAACCTGATGACCAAGACAACACGTTACGAATGTTTAAATCATTTAATCTCTTTCAAGGTTTCGTCTTCACGGCACGTAATGCAATATAAATACATCGTCGTTCCCTTTTGTTGGTTCAGATATACTTGTGTTTCAAGGGATGTGAAACACGAACCCCGATCGCTGTAGCCGAAGTATATAGTAAATGGATAGGTGTCATATCGCTTGATAAGCCAAGATGGGCCACTTTTGTCGAGGGTTTCATGGACACGATGATGCCTGTCTCGTATTTTTCAGCAAACAAATTATGAAAGTTTTCGGTTCATGCAGCAAGATTTTTAGGTTTTTTGTTGAAATGTAAAGAGACAAAACCCATCCGGTGAGGACTTCGGCTAGTTCGGGTTCTATCTAAGGGCTTTCCTTTTGGCACCGCTTTCAAGAAAGATAGACCATGTAAGTAATTGATTATGATTATTTGAATCTAACGGTTCTAATAATCTGAATAAACAAGGAGAATGTAACTGATATATGGTCCTCTATCCAGTGCACATGAATGACTTTTTCTTTACTGCATTCTACAGGAGGGACGTTCGGATTATACTCACCGTTATGCCGGTATGCAAGGGTTGGGTTGATCCCGAGTCAGCAACCGGAAGATCAAGGCGTGCCTAATTTCCAATTGGGAGCTACCGAGCAATCGCCTACTAAGGGCATCAAAGCTCAAGTCCAAGCTCGAGAAGAGCCGGTTTGCCAAGTTCTTCTTGCTATTCGCTACCATGCTCAGCACTTCCATGGTCGTTGGTGATGGTGTCCTCACTCCTTGCATCTCCGGTATGCACCTCTAATCTTTCCCGTCTCGAACTCTTTTTTATATCAGAGTAATTAGGTAGTACACTTCAGATCAATAAAATGACCATATCATTTAGTAAATGTAATTTTATAGTCCTATTCTTATATACCTAGTAGAAGCATTCCTTTTGGGTGACATAGGAATTATACCAATAGCTCTTACTAAATCATGTGAATAAAGAAGACAAGACGACTGAAATGCAAGGGTGACTAAGCGCAACAATCATGCCCTTTTTATTCAACCCTAGTGGTAGAAATTGGGTTCAATTTCGTCCCCTGCCATTTTCTTGACTTATTGCATAGCAGTTGCGTTTCCCGATTGAACACTAGAATGATCTGGGTGTGGTCCAACTTATTTTTGGGGTCTTTTAGCTAAATAAGGAAATGCATGTACATCAACTCGCAAGAACTCTCCCTAAATAGCAAATTGGCCATTATGGAAGGACAGTGAGGAATAGCATTTCTCTTTTAATTAATCTGGCTTGCGTAACATACGACTAGTTCTGTGGTTACAAATGTTAATGTCAATTCACAATGTTTGACTTGCAATCCCATGTGTGCGTTGCAGTTCTGTCAGCAGTTGGAGGGATAAAGCAAGCTACTTCTGCAGTGACATAAGGTATTATACTTTATATTATCACATTAGCCACATTAATCTCTCTAGCCACATTAATCTCTCTATACTTGTTCTATTATTCAAAGACATGCTTCATACTCTAGATACTATGCACCATGAGATAGCATAACAAATTAATCCCTAGGTACCATATTTTATATGTACTGTATCAATGCATCCAATTGTCTGAGTAGAGATCTCAAACCTTTTCTTTTTAAACTTTTGTTGCGAAAAGAAGACCTTGCAATTGAGCTTAATCAAGAGATGATGGAGAAATAAGCAAGAAATAGAGAAAATAACTCATTGGTATTGACATGGTTCGGTCGGAGCTACAGTACTTATTCCAAGGAGAGACCAGTGACTATACCACAAGCTTAAATTTAGAAAGCCCTCATACCCAAGCCTCATACACCCAGTATTTCACTCAAATTCTTGAGTGTTTCATCACAAAATGTTTTAAGAGGAAAGAAAATACCCTTGAAACACACCCAAGAGACTCTAACGTGTAATTCTCTTAGAACAGGTTAAAAAGTGAACTTAAAACATGATTTTCGGGCCTGTTCCTACAAGCCCCGGCGTATAGCCTTGTCCAGTTGGACGTCGGAAGCCTTGCCAAAAAACTCCTCGACCTATCGTCGACTGCGGGTTTCGATCCCCACATGAGTCCTTGGTCTAACAATTTTTCGGTGCACAAAAAGTAGAAAATGAATCAAACCCCACACTTTGTCATATTTTTTTTATGTTTTACTCAGAAATTTCGTGACTTGGTCCATTTGATGTTGACATTTTATCTCTTTAGAGGGGCTTAAGTTAATTTAATCCGACTTAGTACGAATATGGCTACCCCGTTGCCCTGTAAAGGGACGACAGAAATTAAAGAGACTGAGTAGGTTCTTTGAACAAACTTATAAATTAAGATAATTTCGCCCGAGTGGAGAGGTATCTTATCCTACAGAAGTTATTACTGTAGAAAAACATATCCGTGTGACTGGTGATTCAGGTTTCGATGGTCCAGCCTTGACCTGTGGTCCCAGGTTTATGTGTGATATAACTAGGCGTCTCTTAATTCTTCCTTCTTCTTCAAACTCGAACGCCTGTGTGTTCTACAGATATGATAGTATGGATTTTGGTGGCGATACTGGTGGGCTTGTTCGCGGTCCAAAGGTTCGGAACTGATAAAGTCGGATGTAGTTTCGCTCCAATCATATGTGTTTGGTTCGCATTTATCAGCACGATTGGTTTCTACAATTTCGTCAAGTACGACCCCGGAGTCATCAAAGCCATCAATCCGGTTTACATCATTGATTACTTTCGGAGGAACAAAAAGGAGGGATGGATATCTCTCGGTGGCATTGTCCTAGCCATAACAGGCACTCTTGAATTGCTTTGTTTCCTAATTTATTGTCCTGGGTGTACAGTCTCCGTATAATGGATAAGTTCGTCGTATGATGCAGGAACGGAGGCATTACTCGCTGAGTTGTGGGACCTACGAGAAAAAGGAAAGTAGACCTACGAGATAAGAGAAAGAAGAAAAGCAAACGAAGATTTCTTAAAAAATGTGGGACCTATAAAGGCTAATATTGTCAAAACCTTATAAGAGGGAGTGTTTTAGCCATAGTGGGACTGGAAAAAGCACGACCCTAAAATGAATTGTATATTTTGATTTCTGAACCGTATCTTACAATCGGTGATGACTTATATACATACACTTAGAAAGAATCTGAAGCCATAAATATTGACAACAGAATTGATAACCATCAGTAGATAAAACGTTTGAATCAATCTCGGACTGCTAATCATGCAAATATTCTTATTGTGCTCTGATTCTAGTGCAACCTGGAGATAGCGTTTGAATCAATCTCGAATTGTTTGTTATGTGGATATTCTAATTGTGCTCTAATTCAGGTATGAGTTGAATAAAACGTTTGGTTCCGATGCAAGCTGGAACAGCTGGCAATGGACTAGGTCAACATCTCCCTACAAGCTGACGAGGCAAAACAAATCATCAGCTCGGATTGTAAGAGACGAAACCAAGTAGATGACGAGCCTTTAGTAAGAATGTCTGCAAGCTGATCAAGCGGAGGAGATAAATTGAACATAGACTTGTCTGCAAGTGAGATGCTCACAAATGAAGTGGTAATCAATCTCCATATGTTTTGTATGAGTATGAAAAACTTGATTCGCCATAAGATAAATGGCAGAAAGGTTGTCGCACTAGAGCATGGGTGGATGAGGTGCTAGAGTATAGAGATCACGAAGAAAATACTCAATCCACATAATATCAATAGACATGTTGGCAAGGCATTTTAATTCAGTCTCAGTACCAGAGCATGCCATAGTTCTCTAATTGCAAGAACACCAGGAGATAAGATTACCGCTAAGAAAAACATAGTATCCACCAACATAGCGATGATCATCGTTATCACCAGCTTAGCCAGCATTTGAAAATGCATGAAGAGTGAGTAAAGAAGTGTGAGTGAAGATAAGTCCATAATGAGGAGTATCCGCTTGACACCGAAGAATGTGTTTCATAGATTACCAATGTACAGTGGTAGAAGCATGAAGGAACTGACAAGCAATATTCACTGAGTATGTAATGTGAGGTTGGGTGAGAGTTAAATATTGGAGGGCACCCACAATACTATAGTAGAGGAGAGGATTAGGTATTGACTCCCCCCTTGACAAATGGACAATGGTTCATTGGTGGTGCATAGGGTGGAAACAGATTGATTATCAAACATCTTTGCACGATCTAGAATCTCACAACTGAACTTGGCTTGATGTAGATGAAGTCTGTTGGAGGTAGATTGCACCTTAACACCTAGAAAATAGTGAATCAGTATGAGATCCCTGATGGCAAATTCACCATGTAGAGCTTGCAAAAAAAGTTGGCAGTGGAGAATTGGGAGAGTCGTTAAAGGATTATGCTGTCCACATAAAATAGTAAGATGTTGTAGGATGTAAAATGATGAATGAACAAGAACGAGTTAGCAGTTGAGATAAGAAAACTGATGTTGGTGAGATAGGAGCTAAGCCATTGATACCAAGCATGAGGGGCTTGTGCTTGAGACCATAAAGAGAGAGACGGAGACAATAGCATGATGAGGCCGTTGGGGGTCAACAAAGTCCCAAGTTTGGATCATATACAGCTCTTCAAATAAATATCCATGGAGAAAGGCATTTGAGACATCAAGTTATTGGATAGACCATCCTCGAGAGTAAGCAAATGGAAGAATAATTTGGATAATGACTGGTTAAGCCACTGAGCTAAATGTCTTACTATAGTCAATGCCAACCTGCTGATGAAATCCCTTAACAACAAGTTAGACTTTGTAGCGTTCTAGTGTACCATCGGAGCGAAATTTGACCTTGACGACCCATTTATAGCCAATAGGGTGAGCAGAACCAATTTCCAAGTGTTATTCTAGACAGCATTCATGTTAGTCCATCATTTCGGATCTCCTGATGTTTGAGAAAAACAAATAGGCTTAGTGTGAGAATGAGTAGTAGTGGGAAGAGCAAAAGTGTGATTTCGGTTAAGGATTTTATGAGAGATGGTGCCATCACGAGAGACAAGCAACCATATGGTGAGTAGATGCCTATGAAGATGTTGCTGGTGATGGTGGAGAAGTGAGTTAGGGACATGAGCCGGAGATGGTGAGGATGATGTCGGGACATTGAAGATGGTGAAGCAGAGTCCATAAATTGTGAGTGCTCGATAGGAGCAATCGGCATAGCGGTAGTAGTGGTAACTGGATTGGCAACATAGTAGGCGGTGACGGTGGAGACACAGATGTAGTCTATTGAAACGAAAACAGTCATCAAGATAGCATCAGTAGTGATGTAAGTATGCCGGGTCCAAGGACAATTGCAGTGGTAGCCTTGGTAACCTAGAGGGTACCCAAGAAAGATGCGGGTTCTAGAGCGAGAAGCTAGCTTGTGTCAGGCATACGGTCATAAGTATAAAAATGATGTGCAACCGAACACTCGTAAGTGAGATATAACAGGAATGGTACAATAAATAACCTGTTAGGTAGACAAGTTGTCTAGAACAAGTCAGAAGCTGATTAATCAGGCGAACTATAGTCTTGAAGGCAATTTCCAAATACAAGAAGGAACATTAGCTTGGGTCATGAAATTAAGGCCAATCTTCAATATATGATGATGCATGCGTTTAGTAGTCCTATTTTGGAAATGAGATTACGGACAAGAGATGCATTGATGAATCTCTTGATTGAGAAGGTGAGAGGGCATGGCAGAGGATAAGAACTTGGGTGCTCCATCACACTAAATCATCTAAAACCTGCACTAAAGTTGAGTCTCCACAAGTGCATGAAAGGCTTTAAAAATGTTGCAAAATTAATTTCGAGATGTGAAGGGATAGAGCCAAGTAAATCGAGAAAAGTCATTAATAAAACAGACGTAATATTTATAACTTGAAAGATAAGATATGGGGGACGGACACTAAACATCAAAATGAACTAGCTTTGGAGAGGAAGTAAACCTAGAATGGATAGGAGGGTGGGGATGGCAATGACTTTTACTAAGAGGGCATGCTGTACGGAAGATGGAGAATGTGAAAAGCTAGTTTTTGTTGAATTTAAAGACAAATCACAATATCCAAGGAAGCATGTTCCAAATAGTGATGCTAAGTAGTGAGTGAACTGGTGCTGGACGACACAAAAGTAGATAGAGAAGTTGTCGAGCTGGAGGGCGAAATATAGTATAGGTTGGAATCAACGTTGCCTCGAAAAAGGATTTGACCCGTAATTAAGAACATCGCGAGAAAATATGTAGGGTAAAATAAGAAAGCATAGTTATTATTGAAGGAAAATTAAAAAACGAATAATAACTTCTTGGTGATATTAGGAACAACTAAAACATTCTTATGGATAAAGAAATGAGACATAGAAGACACAAAAGTACATGTGTGAGTGATGGGAGGAGAGATGCCATCACCCATAGTGAGTTGTTATGAGCTTGTATAAGGAATGACATTAGTACAGCCAATGGTACTATCAGTGACATGATGGGTAGTACCAGAGTGAGGGAACTAGTTGGAATCAACATGGCTGATGGAGGTTGAGGTGGTGGAACTTAGGGTTATTGAGTTATAGGCAGTGGTAAGTGTTGAAGCTTAGAGTCAGAGAGAAAACAACGACAAAGTGTTTGTGGTGGCTCAACCCTAATTAGGGTTGTATGATATGTATTTATAGGAGTGACTAATTATAGAAAGGGTACAGATATAAACATAATTACATAAATACCCCATAATACACATAATTATACATTAATACTCCCCCTCAATCAGAAGTAGGTGTAACAACTGAGAGATTGGATCTTAACAACGCGTGACGCGGACTAGGTAGTCCCTTGGTGAAGATATCTGCCAATTGATCTGTTGTAGGCACATAGTGAACATGGAGATCTTCGGAAGCAACCTGTTCTCGAACAAAATGGTAATCCAACTCAATGTGTTTGGTGCGAGCATGAAACACATGGTTGATAACAAGATAGGTGGTAGAGATGTTGTCACAATAAACAGTGAGAGGATTATAAAGGGGGACCCCAAGCTCACGAAGTAAATGGCGAATCCAAATAGTGTCAGCAACACATTAAGCGACAGCACGATACTCAGCCTCTGCACTAGAACGGGCCACGGTGGGTTGCTTCTTGGCACTCCATGAAACAAGATTGGTGCCTAGAAAAACACAAAACCCGGAGGTGGACCTTCTAGTATCGGAACATCCAACCCAATCTGCATCCGCATAAGCAATCAAGGAAGTGGGAGAACCCCGCTCAATGAGCAAGCCATGGGTGGAGGTGCCAGCTAAATATCGATATATACTTTTGACGGCCTGGAGATGAGGTAATCGTGGTTGATGCATGAATTGACTAATCAAATTCACAGCAAAACTAATATCTAGTTTGGTCATAAATACATACTGTAGAGCACCAACCATTTGTCGATACAACGTCGGAGCAGCGAGAACCTCACCATCATTAGCAGACAATAGAGTTTTCGAGGCTAGTGGAGTAGATACAAGCTTGACCTTAACAAGGTCAAACTTGCGCAAAAGACTATCAACATACTTGGCTTGAGATAAAAGCGTACCGTCAGAGCGGTGATGAGCCTTAATGCCTAGGAAATAGTGAAGTGGTCCAAGATCCTTCATAGCAAATTCCTGTGAGAGTTGTGTAATCAAAGATCATAATAACTTAGGAGTATCGCCGGTGATAAGGATATCATCAACATACAGTAGGCGATACACACAGCCCCGAGAAGAAGCATAGACGAATAATGAAGGATCGGCCTTACTCGCCATGAAGCCCAAAGATAATAAAAAATTGCTGAAGCGATGAAACCATGCACGTTGAGCTTGTTTTAAACTGTAGATGGCTTTCTGGAGACGGCACACATGATTCGGGAATTCAGGATGAGAGAAATTGGGAGGTTGGCGCATGTAAACTTCCTCATGAAGGATGCCGTGCAAGAAGGCATTCTTGACATCAAGTTGACGTATGGCCTATCCCGAGCAAATTGCAATAGAGAGAACAACCCGAATTGTAGTGGGTTTAACGACTAGCTAAAAGTCTCGTCATAGTCCAGTCCAGCCTGCTTTGCTTAAATCCCTGTGCAACAAGGCGAGCTTTGAAGCGTTCCACAGTTCCATCAGATTTTTCCTTAATCTTAAAAACCCATTTACAACCGACTAAATTCTTAGAAGGATGAGGTGGTACAAGATCCCACGTGTGATTGGTGACCAAGGCATTAAATTCATCTGCCATGGTTGCTTTCCAACGAGGGTCAAGAATGGTCTTAGAGTAGCAAGTCGGTGTCTCTTCATGAAGAGAATGAGAGAGATTAAAAATTTTCTTTTGTTTAGAAATTTTAGATTTGGCACGAGTCTGCATAGGATGAGTTGGAAGAGAGGAAATGGAAGTGGTAGAGTTGGATAGAGATGTAGAGGGGGATTTGCGGGTCTATAATGGGAGGAATTTTATCGGGAGAGGAGTGAGGTTGAGACATAGTGACTGAGTTCGGAGAGAGGAGAGGTGGAGGTGAAAAAGAATTGGAGGTAGATTTGGTAGTGCGAGAGGAGTAGAGAGGCAAATTAGGAGATTGTGCTTGAGAAGAAAAAAGAGGCGGATGAGAAGTTAGAGGGCCAAAGGAAGTAGAAGGAAGAATAGATTGATTGGAGTAAACAAAAAGTGGAGAAGGTGATGTAGAACAGTGGGGAATGGGACTACGATTTGAAGGTTTTGTTGAAAAGGGAAAATTTTCCTCATCAAATCGAACATGACAACTGATAAAAACACGACCACTTGACCGATCAAGGCAACGATAGCCTTTGTGATTTGACGCGTACCCAAGAAATACACATGGCACAGAATGAGGTGCCAGCTTATGAGAGATACGAGACGGAAGAAAAGGATAACAAGCACACCCAAAAATCCGAAAGAACGAGTAATCAAACTTGAACCCAAATAAATAGTGGAAAGGAGAAATATTAGATATGACAGGAGTGAGAAGTCGATTAATGGTGTAAACAGCAGTGAGAAGAGCATCGACCCAATATGAAGAAGGCATATGAGCATGGATTAATAATGTTTGAGACATTTCAACTAAGTGTCTGATTTTGCGTTCGGATACACCATTTTGAGATGGGGTTTGTGGACAAGAAAAACGTTGAATAATACCATTTTCACATAAGTATGTTTGAAACGCATTATTGGTATATTCACCTCCCCTATTAGTTTGTAAAAATTTAATTTTGGCATTGCACATATTTTCGATAAAACAACGAAAGCGGTGAAAGTGTGCAGGCGCTTCAGATTTATTTTTCATGGGAAATGCCCAAGTGAACCGAGAATAATCATCAATGAATAACACAAAATATTTAAAACCAGAATTAGAGAAAATTGGACTTGTCCATACATCAGAATGAATTACAACTAAAGGAAAAGATGCACGATGACTAACAGACTCAAAAGGCAATCGATGAGACTTACCTACAAGACAGGACTCACATGATATCAACTTAGAACTAGAATTGCAGACACGACTCAAAACTTATTTATTTGGATGGCCAAGACGAGCATGCCAGCGAGTGAGTGAAGCAGAGGAAGCCACGATAGGATGCGACTGAGATGACACCATTGAGTTGGAAATCGGATAAAGACCATGAGAAGAATCATCTTGGAGGAGAGCTTTCTCGGTTTGTTTGTCCGTCAAAGAAAAGGATGAACCATTAAAATCAATGGCACAAGAATTTTTATGGCAAAGTTGAGCAACGGAGAGAAGATTGCGAGCAAGATTAGGAACATGATAGACGGGAGATAATAATAGAGATCGAGAACCAGTATGTAAAAAGGTTTTACCGACTTGCTTAACAGGCAATAAACGACCATCACCAACCGAGACTTTTGTCAAATTGTAAAAAGGTCTAGGATTTAGGATGTTACTAATATCACTAGTCATGTGTGCCGACGCTCCACTGTCAAGATACCAAGATGAATCAGAGGTCTCACCAACCGAGAGAGCTGAGAACGAGTTCGACAAATTAGTAGTGGTAAAAGCATGGTTGAATCGTTGTCGACATTGTAGTGCGGTATGCCCAACTCCGTTACATAATCTGACAAGTAAGATGAGGACTAGATCCGAGAATACCTCTCTGTGTGAAAGGGGGAACATAGGGCTTCGAACCACCACGAGATCGACCAGAGGAGGTGGAGGAGGCATAAGAAGCCGATAATGATTGCGAATCGAACCGATCATAGGAAGATTGCCAATTCGATTTATCACCCGAGAATTGTCCACCTTGTCCCCGACCAAATCTACGACCTCTAGAATTACGTCCACCTCGAGATCCTCGAAAAGGTGGACTGGGTGAAGTGGTATGACCAATCAAAGCATGATGAATATCAGATGAAGATGATACACTGGATTTTCGGAGAAATCGTTCTTCTTGGATGAGGAGACGTGACCCCAGATCACCGAAGGAGAGAATTGTAGGACCGTTTGTGACCATAGTGACAAAAGGATCATACTCAGATGGGAGCCCATTGAGGGATTGAATCACCAAATCCTTGTCAGAGACGGAGCAATTGATTGCGGTGAGAGAGTCCACAATTGACTTCAGATGCTGAAGATAATCAGACATTGACTGATCGAGTTTCTTCACAGTATTATAAAAATCCAATTTTAGTCCAATTTCCTTGGCAGCGCAGCGATCAGTGAAACGTTGTCCTAGAGCAAGCCAAATCTCCCGAGATGTTCGAAGGTCGTGAACTTCACGAAAAATTTCGACTGTGAGGGTCGAATTGATCAAACTACGAACACATTGATCTGTCTTCACCTGTGGAATAGGAAGTATTGACCACTACAAAGGCTAACTCGATCATTGATAATCTTCGGTAGACATGGAAAAGAACCATCCACACAGCCCAGCAGATCGTTACAGATTAAAATAGATTCAAACTGAGATTTCCACAGAAGATAATTGTTTGCATCAAGTTTGATGGAGACGAGACTTGTGATGTTGGGAAGAACAAGCGACGACGAGGATGATTGCACAACTGTAATTTGAGTAGAAACAGAGATCGGAGTAGTAGTGAAGAGTGAAGAAGAGGGGAAAGTGGGCGCAATATTATCAGGAGGCGATGGAAAATTAGGATTAACAGAAAAAGAAGATGGTGGGTAAAGAGATGGTAGAGAAGAAGAAAAATTTAGAGATGTGTTGGACATTGTTGAGATAGTAATTGGAGCAAACGAAGTGTTGATTTGGGGTAGAGATGTTGAAGAATTCGATTCGTTCTCCTGCTCTGATACCATGTTGAAGCTTAGAGTCAAAGAGAAAATAATGACAAAGTGTTTATGGTGGCTCAACCCTAATTAGGGTTGTATGATATGTATTTATAGGAGTGACTAATTACAGAAAGGGTACAGATATAAACATAATTACATAAATACCCCATAATACACATAATTATACATTAATAGTAAGGAGTTGTAATATGCCTATGGAGGTGGAGAAATGGCACGATATTGAAATGGGCAAGTAAGAGTAGGATAATTGATTTGTGGGGCATGTGCAACATAATGAGCCTAAGGAGGAGGTGTGACCACAAATTGAGAATTATATCGTTCATGGCAGATAATAGCATACCCCAGTGATGGTGACTCTGACAAAAGGGAGCTCCCTAGCGATGACCCTTGCCGCTTGACGACTAGTACGTCACCGAAGACTACAAGGAAGGTAGAAGACCAACAGTTGGTGAGCCATAAGCAAGTGTTGATTTGCATGGTAGTGAGCCTGAAAATTGTTGATTTGGCCTGAAAGGTGCAGAGGTTGTTGACGCAGCATCAACATCAAATGTAATTGGAGGTGGCTGACCGGCATCCAAAGTCGAAAGCTCTAAATAGCCGTCGTGAGACAGCAAAAAACTGTGTAGCTCATTTCTAGAGAGAGTGGAGGACTGGGTATTAGCCAAAATGGTCGAGAGGGCAGTGTCCAAAGTAGAGTATTCCGAACTTAGACCATGGGAGAGGTGGGTTTAGTATTCTCTGACAGAAATAGTTTCTCTAATAGCTAGCGATTGATTGGCAATCTTGGTAACTTCATGTATATATATTTAGTCACACTGCCATTGCTTTTTCTCATGGATTGGAGTTGTATCCAGAGGGAAGAGGAGTGAACATTGGATTGAGAAGCGTATGCGTTGGCCAAGTGGGACCACAATGATGCATAAGTTTTATGGCCAGTGAGTTGCGCAACTATGGGACTTGTCGTTGTATTTAGGATCCAGTCAATGGTTGTTTGATTTTAAATGCGCCATGCTTTGTAGGCCGGGTTGGGAGTAAGTATGATTTGGCCAAGATTTTGTGGGTCTCGTGGAGAAATGTGGATAGGTGGTGCTGGTTCGGTGCTACTATAGAAATTAGCTCACAGGCTAAAAAATATGGTAGGATCCGTGTGCGCCAAATCACATAATTTGTTCCATCTAGATGTTCTCTGAATAATGGAGAAGAGAGAAGACTGGAAATAGTAGCCGCCGGAATTGTAGGTACGGTGGTATATCTAGTGGGAGGCTGTTGATTGGTAGTTTGTTCGGAAGATGAATGATTGGTAGTTTGTACGGTTACTCATATTTGGATCTTTGGGCTTTCGCTTTTTTCTGATATGATACCAAAAAAGAAATAGAGATGCAAAAAACAGGGAATACAGAAGATATAAGAAGTTTATATTTTGATTTATGCATTGTATGTTACAATCGGTGATGACTTACACACACACATAGAAAGAATCTCACGTAATAAATATTGACAATAGAATTGGTAATCACCGGTGGAGATCAAGTTTGAATCAATCTCGGATTGTTTACACTTGGATATTCTAATTGTGCTCTGATTCGGATGCGAGCTAGAACAGCCGGCATTGAATTGGGTCAACTAATTACTTACTTATCCATGAATAAGATAACTAATAAAATGCAAGAATTACATAGTTGATAATATTTAAGCATTTTAAGTTTCAAGTTTAATACGTGCTCTTATTACCTTCAGGTTATCCTTTTGTGCAAATTCAAGACCCAACATGATTGCTTGTTTAAAAATTAAAGCCCTCTCATGTCCCGTCAAAGTCAACCTCAAACTAACCATGTAGAAGATTACATACCTATGCTTTGTCAAGTATGGTCGTAACTATTTATCTCTATGTTTAAATAACTCGTTAGGTACCTTGTGACGTGCTAATTTTTCAAAATTTACTACTTGTTTCATTTTAACAGGGAAACATTATAAGGAAGGAGAGGAAATTCTCTTACCCATCCCGTTAAAAGGAGGTCAATCTCCATGAAAGTCATATTGAACTTACAACACATTTGGTTGCTGTAACGGCAATGACACCACAAGTTGACTACTTTATTATAGTATTTGCTTGTAGTAATTTAATAAGGATATTGTATGGAATTTATCAGAAGATAAATTTATCGCAAATATATCGATTTGAGATTTTTTGTTATACGAAAATTAATTTTCAATAAATGTAGCATGAACATGTCAATTTGCAATTTCTTTTCTAATATTATCCCAAAAGACAACAGCCTCTCACAGAAAAACACAGGTCCACAGTGATTGCTTGGTAGGCACTAGTTTACACCTTCCCAGGTAGGCACTAGGTTTCAGTGGCATTAGTCAAGCGGCAATTAATCGGTGATCGCCATCCTACCTAATGCCTAATTGAAGTAACGCTTTTGTGCTTCTCCAGACAAACAGCCCTCAACCTCCGTTAGAATTGCAAAAACATTGGAGTTACACCGGTGGAGTGGGTACAACATGCCTTCAAACAAAAAGTAAAATACGTGCTGCACAGAAGTGACTGCTCGTTCTGAGAAACTCAATTTGATGAATCTCCCGTAAGTGCAGCTACCTGTCCAGTGCCTACCTTCGACTTGCATTGGACTTCGAATAGTCCATTGGACTTTGATTCGATTCATTGTTTCATTTACGAGCCCAAATTCGAAATATGTTCTTAGAATCTTCACCGTGACTTGATGTTTTAGTCAAATCACTACTGCCCTCCTGTAGCTCCTCACGAGTTTAACGGTCATGGAGATCTTCTAAATTTAAATTGCGCTTAAACTTTGTCATAACCATGGACCTCGTCAAGATATCAAGCTCTACCTGCAACTTTAATCACTACACAAGAACTCACAAACACAACCTCCTCCATTACTGATAAAACAATATCACTGTTGCATTCATTTCTATTAGGAGCTCGGACACACACTTTGCCAAACTCGACAGGTACAACAAATGATGGCTCTATAGGTTCCATCACGCCACGAGTACCATATGTTGCATTAGTCCTGCGATAAGTTATCATAGTTAAAGAAGTCTAAGGTCGTCGCCTCCTCCCTAATGCATAATTGAAGTAACATGTTGTTTGTCCTATTTCGGACAAAGAACCCTCCAGCACTATGAAAATTGCACAGAAAATGGGGTTACATCAGTGGAGGGGGTGCGAAATGCCTTCGAACAAAAAACAACTAAATTATATATGTGCTGCAAAGAATAAACTGTTCGTTTTGAGAAACTCAAATTTTATGTATATAAGCCCAGTAATATTTATTCAATGCCAACCACCAACCAAATCAATTTAGGTAATATAGAAACGGATGCAGAGCACGACCCAACTTGTACGCATGGTGATGTTTAACTCTGAACTCTAGCTATGTATCAAGGGCTGGCATGCATTGGACAGATTCGAAAAGTAGACGCTCGTAAACCCTCTTTATAAATTTCCGGTATAGAAAAACAAGGAACATCAGACTTTCGGCCCTTATATATATCTTTGAGAGTTCAACTTTGGTCTTTGTAATTGGTTTTGTAACGATCCTAATTCTTATAGTATTGCATTACGGCAATATAAATCTTTTTCGTTGTCGAATTTGTTTTCAAAACCTAAAGAAACGTACCAAATTAGCAATGACCTTGGATATTTGGAACCAACATGTACAAATTGTAATCCGTTTCGAATGGAGACTGCCGAGTTAGCATCAACCATTAAAATGTGTGGTGCCTATGTGTACGAATCTTAAAAGAAATTACATCATCGATTTATGTACTTTTTACTTATGTTTTATTCTATTCTGTAAAGCTTGTCCATCTAATATTGTCAATTACAATAGAAGTACTTTCATCACATTTCTATTGTAAATCTGAAAGAAATGATGAATCAGTACTAACTAGGTAATGCCCACATGTTTGAGTCCTTAAAATCAAATTGAGAGTCCTGTTGAGATTAATTCCACATATACTTCTTTTTTAGAGGAACATATAACTCATTCGAAGACCCAAATAGACATATATAAACCTAGATACCTTGAGGATGGTGATAAACATCGTCAATTTCGGGAAAGTACAAAAAAAGTCTTAAACCTATTGTATTAATACAAATTCAGTTCCAAACCTGTCAATTGAACTAATTTAGTCATAAATCTTTTCACATTGATACCAATTTAGCCCATCCGACTAATTTAGGTTGAAAATCGCTGACGTGGACGTTGGTCGTTCTACATGGACATTTTTAATAATATTTTATAATTTTTTTCTTCTGTTTTTCTCCTTTTACTTTTTGTCCTTAATTTTGGTTAGCGATGGCCAGCAAGCCCTCGTCTGGTAGCTGGCGAGGTAGCTGTCAACCGTGGCTAACAAGGTTGCAATGGCCTTGCCCAGGGCCTTCATGACCCCCCCGCCTAGCTCTTGGCTAGCGACCCCTCACCTAGATCTAGCGAGGGCTTGCTGGGTCTCGACATCCAAAATGAAGGGAAAAAAAGAAAGAAAAAAAGAAAATAAAATAAAAGAACAAATAAAACTAAAATTTAAAAATTTAAAATATCATTAAAAATGTTCACGTCAGTGCTTGCCATATCACATAAGACAATCGGCATCCACGTTAGTAATTTTTGGTCTAAATTGGCCATGTGGACTAAATTGGTACCGATGTGAAAATGTTTATGACTAAATTGATCAAATTGAAAAGTTTATAACTTGATTGGTACCAATACAATATATTTAAGAATTTTTTTGTACTTTTCCCTCATTTTTCGTGTAGAAATTGTCACGAAAACTTGACAAAAGAAAGTAAGGTGACAAGAAACGTGCAACCCAAAAAACTAGAAGGACCAAAGTGCAATTTTCCAAAAAATTTTAGACGTGCCATGCCGCTATATTATTGTAGGCAATAATGCTTACAGATGCTTGCCACAACTGACTAAGCAAAACTTTTATAGTAGATAGATAATTAAGAAAGTATGTTCAGCCTAACCTAGGCCGTTGACTCTTAATCTATTCATAGGGTTTTTTCTTTAAATCACAAAATACCAACTTTGCCAAGTTTAAGTCGTCCGACCATGGGGGAAAAGATGACAGAATAATAAATTTATGCCCAAGTCTATCAGCTTCCATTTTTATTTTATAGCAGCAGGTAAACTTTAGTTGGAAATGATAATTCTAATAAAGTGGGGAACGGGAACCATAGATTAAAATATCGAATTGGATTTGGAATAATGTTTGCCAAACGAGGACATTGACAACAAAGCTACATAATCAATCCTGGCACTTTGTGGGCCCATTTCTAAAAAGAATAAGGAAAAATGACACAAATAGTCCTTAAACTTTGGCTAAAGTATAATGTGGTCCTGAACTTTTAATTTGTTTAATGTGGCCCATGAACTTTAATCCAATATGCAATATGGTAATTAAACTTTTAATTTGTTCACTGTCGTCCCAAAACTTTTGATATATCTTCAATTTAATCCATGAATTATATGAAAGTGTTCAATGTAGTCCTTTTATTAATTCAAGTTCAAGGCTTTTTATATAGTTTAGGAACTACATTGAACATGTATTAAAAGTTCAGGGATCACATTAAATATTATGCTAAAGTTCAGTGACTATATTAAATAAATTAAAAGTTTAGGGATTATATTATATATTGGGCTAAACTTCAGGGACCGTTTACGTCATTATCCAAAAAAAAAAAAATAATTCATGGTGAGTTGGAGGGTGGTGAATGAAGAAGGCAAAAATTGAACTGTGGGACCACAATTACAAAAGAAGGAATTGATAAGAACCAATAACTCATATGCTATAAACATGTTTGTTGGTTCATCTTCTTAAATACATTGTTGGCCCGTTTCCGATAGCTTAACTTTATTGGGAGAGACGGTTAGACTAACAAGATTTATAATCCCATAATATTTTTATTTTAATAATACCCTCAACAGCAGGACGGTGAAAGCCAATAATGTACATGCAAATTTAATTATCAAAGGAACAAAAGTAAACAAAGCCCATAACATGTAAATCTCATAGTACGAAATAAAAAAGGATGTTGTTGATGTTCGAATTGACTTTGGACGCCAAGAGTCACCTAATTATTAGAATTGTGGTCAACGGCTTTAAAATAAGCGATTGTGATTGATCATGGGAATTCGATCATTGCCGAAAGATACAGTGAACCGATTTGATTAAAGCAATTGCTCAATTAATGGAAAAGGGATTTAGTTGATTAATCTGATTTGTTTGCTCCTAAGAGCATGCTTTGAAGTTCATTCACATGAATTATTAGGGGTGAGCACAGGTCCCGATTCAATCCGAGAACCGGATAGAGCCGGTCGGTCCTATGCGATTCCTAAGGCAACCGGAACAGTTGTTGCCGGTTCCAAATTTCCGATTCTCAATTTCTTGTGCAAAACTGAATCGGACCGGACCGAATTATTACCTTGCTCATAAAAGGAGACAGAGAGGAGTGGCTGTGGAGATGGGGAAGATGGGTGTGCAGCCACCGAAGGCGATTAAGGAGCATACGTATTTGAAGGTCAACCTACTCCAGGACAAGCTCGTCGACGTTGGCGCCAGTTTTTTCTTACTCCGTGGCTATCGAGATGGAGAAGATGAGCGTGATCCTGACAGATGAGTAAAGGATATCAGGGAGCAACCGGTTGACGTCCTTTGAGATGAACGTGATCAAGGGTTGGAAAGTGATCGAGACGGGAAATCAAAACCCTCTTCGCACACTTGCCTAGGGAAATGTTTCTATGGGTCCCATAGAGATTTAAAAGAAAATAGAGTGTGCCGGTTTCTAACCCTTTCTCTTGAATAAATTAATAAGATATCTAAACAAGAAATGGAAAAGATTGTAGGCAGCCGTGCATTATTGGTCCAGCCCCGGAATCGACAGTTCCAAAATCGATTGGTCCGTCCTCGGTTCCAAATCGTTGAAATCGGGAGCCGTAAGATCGGTGCCCGATTTCAATCCGAGAACCGATCCATTCCGAATTGATTACTCCTGTGAATTAGCGCGGAATCTGCTCAGTGGTCCCCAAAAAGTACACTTTTGACAATGCCTGCGATTCTACGACTGCAAATTTTCTATTCGGGTGTAGAAACAGTGCTATGTTAATCAATACATGTGCTGGTCATTAAATTTAGTCAACAATGATGTAGACTGCCAACTACAGACACACAGATCGCACGTGACCACGACTAACTATAGCACGAGAATCTCTCCCTGTGGACTTTGGAAAATGCTGGACACCTGGAAAGTGCGCGTAGTTCAAAGTTCAATTTGTTAATCTCTCTTGAGTTTGTGAATGGCTCGTATAGGGACAGATCTCTCTATCAGGATCGTCAGCTGAGACCAAGCGTGCGATTCATACAAAATACAATTGCACGGGATCAAGTATGATTCCAAAATTTATTTATCCAAAGTCAGCTTTTTTGTCATAAGATAAAAAATAGGTGATATTAATGAGTTTCTCGAAGCACTTGTTAAGTATGTTTTATTTGAAATAACTCGATTTTCGAAGATGCTAATTGCGCATACACACGAGGGTGCAAAGTGCGTTGCAAACTATAAAGATTTTATTAGTCGATTGTTTAACGAGTGTTTCGAGAGCTGTCGTTCACATAATCCGATGAAATTATTACGAAAATGGCTCTGGTGTAAGTATAGATGGGATCAAGAAACTTCCTCTCGTCAAAAGGATATTCCAGATTCATCCCCCCGTCTCGCGTCAGCACCCGGCTCAGGCTGTATCTGTCTCTGCGCGTTCATATTGGATTTTCGTTTGTAATCACTCTAAACTTTCGAACAAAAGGTTTGTCTACCTGTGGCCGTGCTCGTTTTGCCCTCTATAAATGCGACACCCGCCCTCTTCACCTCTAAAAACCTCGTCCTCGGCCTAACCCATTGCCACCACCTTGTCTCTCCCGCCCACCTCCGAGCCCGTGGCGCGCACGTCGTTACAACTTTGGGAGAGAGCCGGAAATGTCAGGGGACGCGGTCGAAGAATCCCCGGAAGATGAAAGCCAACAACATTCCGAGACGGCTTCTCCTTTGCCATCTCCGCTGCTCATCAACGGGAAACAGCTCTTGCGCCGTAAGTTGCGCAGATACGACTCTCTAGACGTTGAATCCGCTAAATGCGCAGGTCATCATCCTCATGGCTCCAAGCAAGTAAGTACAGATTAAATTTCCGAACATCGACCATCTCTTCGCAGTTTAAACTTTTGAGAAAGTCAGATTTATCAAACAGTAAAGTAAAAATGGAATGCGATGTCTCGTGTTTGAAGGCGATGGGGTGGCCGGTGATACTGAGTCTGGCGTTCCAGAGCATCGGGATCGTGTACGGGGACATCGGCACGTCCCCGCTTTACGTGTACTCGAGCACCTTCACCGAGGGCATCAAGCACAACGACGACATCTTGGGTGTCCTCGCCCTGATCCTCTACACCATCACCTTGATCCCTCTCATCAAGTACGTCTTCATCGTCCTCCGCGCCACCGACAACGGCGACGGTAAGAGAAACCTACCCATATTTACCTACACACATCTTTATTAGAACCGCCATTTATATGAGCACCAAGAAGAGAAGATGTTAGTCTGGATTTATGGAGTCTTAGAGTGAAAAGTATAGAATAGTGTCTGAGATATTTACTGTTTTCCATTTAAAATGGGTACCCATTAGAATTTCATTAATTGGATTTGTCATCAGATTTCGCAGTAATTTACGTTGATGCGTGGAGTTAGATCAGATTATGTCGTAAATCCAATTTTTTAATAGTAAATTCGGATAGAGTTATATCGTCAGAGTCTTCCACTAGTGGAATTCTTGACCAGAGCAGTGAGATCTTCGTGTACACGAAGTAGACAAAAACTCACCTGCTCATATGTTGTCGTAAGCCTGCATGCTCTAATATCAATACATTGTTGATAGGTAATTTCCTTTCGGTGGTTCAGATATGTCTGTTAAGGGGATTTTATAACGCCAACCACAATCACTATGGTCAAAACACATAGCCAATAAATAATCGTCATATTACTTAATGAATCAATTTTTTGTTAAATTTCCTTTCGGTGGTTCAGATATGTCTGTTGAGGGGATTTGACAACGCCGACCACAATCACTCTGGTCAAAACACCTAGCAAATAAATACTCAGTCATATTACTTGATGAATCAATTTTTTGTTAAATTTCCCAGTTCGCTGGAAATCTTTTCGGTTGTCCGACCGCGGATCGAATACGTTTAGGCCACTTGTCTATGATTTCATGGACGAGATAACCGAGCGCACTTAGAACAAGCTGCCTCATCTGATTTACCAAGCAAGTTAAAAACTTCCGGTTCATGCGGTGAGGACTTCAGCTAGTTCAGGTCCTATGTAGGGGGCCTTCCTTCTGGTGTTAATCTCAAGAAAGGCAGACATGTATGACCACAACAGTCTTCGAGATAGGGAAAAATGATTGTGTTTAGCATGTAACCCCATCTTTTGTCTTTACCGGCTGTACTTCCTGATCTAAGCATGTCTCTAGAAGGCTACATCCAAGACTTTAAGATGTAAAATAGAGGATATTATTGAGATCAGGGCAAGAAAAAGATATTGATCCAATAAGGGGGATCGGGGTGTGCGGACACTAATACGTTAAAATAAGAAACGTATCGGTGAAGTCCACCCAGTTACGAAAAAAGCCGCTTAGGCTCCCAATGGCAATGAACTCTTTGGCACTAGGTGTCGCTCGTGATTGGGAAAAATGATTGTTTTTAGCATGCAACCGTTTTTTTCTCTTTACTTGCCCTACTTCATAAAAAGTAGTCTGAGTGAAAATTAAACTCGAAGACTGCTAAGCCATTGGAATGCGACAATTAAGGTAATCTGAATCGTCTGTTACAAGTCAGCATATCATGTAATCCAGACTAATGGTCTTCGAAGCGATGCTGCGCATTGAATAGTCAAGAAATGAATAGTCATCGACTCGTCGGTATCAATGATATTCATCAACTAGGTCAATAGACTTTTGTCTGGTTTGTGATTGGTAAGTTCTGTCGATTTTAGTCAAAAAGCTTGACGTATGAAGTGACAGATGGACACCAAAAAAAGGCACTGATGTCAAAATTTAGCTTCGGCATGTTCGTGTTACAACCGAGGGAGGTCTTTGTCGTGTTGAAAGCAATAACTCTTCGCATGTTCAACTGAGGGAGTTCATTTGCATTGGCTGGTGTGTCCTTTGTTATAGCGGTGTATGAAAAGGATGATGTCAAACTTTTTCTTATTATAATTCGGAACTCCGCCCAAACAAGTTATTATTACTCGAGCTAGATCAAGCATCGAACTTGCCAGCATATACTGATTACTCATGATCAATTGAATATAATGGTTCTAATCATCGAAATGAACAAGAATAAATAATAATGCCTCGGTACATAGGAGATTTTTTTTTTGTTTTTAGTTGATTGAGCAAAAATTTAATATCCTCTCTTCAATGGACATGAATAAATTTATTTTTTGTTTCTTTTTCCAATTTTTCAGGAGGGACTTTTGCATTGTACTCGTTGATATGCCGATATACAAGAGTAGGATTGATCCCGAGTCAACAATCGGAAGATCAAGATGTGTCTAATTTCCGGCTAGAGCTGCCAAGCAATCGCCTTCTTAGGGCATCAAGGCTCAAGTCCAAGCTCGAGAAGAGCCGGTTCGCCAAGTTCTTCTTGCTCTTTGCTACCATGCTTGGCACTTCCATGGTCATTGGTGATGGTGTCCTCACTCCTTGTATCTCCGGTATGCACCTCTAATCATCACCGCCTCAGCTTATTTTTTTTACCGGAGCAATTAGGGAGCACACTTCATTTAGTAAATGGGATTTTGTAGTCCTAATCCTATCATATCAAATTTAAGCCTTCCTTTCGGCTCACATAGGAATTATACCAAAATCTCTTCCTATCGAACATAACGTGGCATGATTACGCATACTCATTTCCATGTCTAAATTACACTAGCTTGCATAATATAGGACTGATATATAATTGAAGTTGTAAATGTCTAATTAAGTAATCTGCAACGTTTGACTTGCAATCCCGTGTGTGAGTTGCAGTTCTGTCAGCTGTTGAGGAGGTATCAAGCAAGCTACTTCTGCAGTGACAGAAGGTATTTTTATTTGTTATCACATCAACCCCATTAATCTCTCTGCATGTTCTATTATTCAGTGACACTCTCGATACTCTGAACACTATGCACCATGAGACAAATTCATTCCTATGTAGAGTACCAATGCATCCAATTGTCCAAGTGCAGATCTCAATCTAAAAAACATTTGTTTTTGTTGTGGGAAGAAGACCTTGCAACGGAGCAAAATCGCAAGATAATATAGAAATAAGCGAAATAGGGAACATAACTCACTAGGATTTACGATCTAAGTATCCGTGCTCACCGTATGGGGAGCATGGCGACTATGAATCCACTAGCTTAAATCGACAAAGCTGTCCTTCCCAAGTCCCGACAGACACCCAATTGCTCCTCACCAGTGTTTCACTCAAATTCTTTGAGTGTTTTCCCCACAAAAATTTAAGAGAAAAGGCCCTAAAACCAATTTCAAGAGGCTCTAACGTGCAATACCATTAGGTTAAGTTGAATTGAGTTTCGGGACCCCACGGCGTCATTCAGGCGCTTGAAACAAGCTCGGCGCACGTAGGGAAATCCAGGCACCTGGCCTTGGGCTTGGCCACAGGCCACTCCTGGCCTATGACCCCATCAGCCCGGGCATCCGGCCCTCTCTCCAGGGTAGTTCCTAGAAGCTCGGGACCTCGGACACCCTGCCAAAAACTCCTCGACCCTATCCTCGACTGCGGGTTTCGATCATCGCTCGAGTAATTGATCAAACACTTGTTTTTTTTTTATCTTCGAGGTGTCCGCATAGCTGACAAGTTAGAGCTCAAACCAGCGGTGATGCCCAACTAGTCCTCGAGGGGGACTAGCGCAGCATCACACTGCCATGACCCTCCTCTTAAATCACCGATGGGCGAGTTTGAACTCAGGACCTCTCGTGAAAGGAATTGAGCGCAAACCAACGCGACCACCGATGGGTGGGTGATCGAACACTTTTTCGTTGCGCAGAAAGTAAAAAATGAATCAAACCCCACACTCTGACTTGTTTTTATGTTCTACTCAATAATTTATGACCTGGTTCATTTGAAGTTGACATTTTATTGTTTTAGTGGGGCTTAAGTTTAATTTAATCACCTTACCCACAAAAAAAAAAGTTTAATTTAATCAAACCCCCTTGCCACGATATTTGGGCATCTTTTTGACATCCCAAGTAAGTCGCACGTTATTATTGGATTCTCTCAGTTTCTTGGATTGAACTAAAGAAATTGAGTAGGTTATTTAAAACAGAAACAAAAGTACAAACTAAGATAATTTCAATCCTGAACGGAGAGTTATCTTATCCTACAGAAATTATTTCCGTGAAAAAAACATATTCATCTGAATGGTGATTTTAGGTTTAGATGGTCCAACCTTGACCTTTGGTCCCCAGGTTTATCGCTAGACAGGTAGAGTCTGTTAAATTTTTCTTTCTTCCTAAAACTCAAACACCTTCGTATTTCACAGATATGATAGTATGGATTTCGGTGGCAATACTGGTATGCTTGTTCTTGGTCCAAAGGTTCGGGACCGACAAAGTAGGATACAGCTTTGCCCCGATCATATGTGTTTGGTTCACATGTATCGGCGCAATTGGTCTCTACAATTTCGTCAAGTATGACCCAGGAGTCGTCAAAGCCATCAATCCGATTTACATTGTTGATTACTTTCGGAGGAACAAGAAGGAAGGATGGATATCTCTCGGTGGCATTGTCCTTGCCATAACAGGTACAATCGCATTGCTTTTCTCCTTTACTTATTGGCCAAATCATTGAAGTCCAGTTAGGTTTATAATCTCCATATAACCGATTAGTCCGAAAAAAAATGCAGGAACGGAGGCATTATTCGCCGATGTTGGGCACTTCACGGTCCGCTCGATACAGATAAGCATGTGTACCGTGACATACCCCTCGCTCATATTGGCTTACGCTGGACAGGCCTCATTTCTTCGCAAGCATAACAGTCTTTTCAATGACCCATTCTACAAATCTATACCCGGTGAATATCTTCTAACCTTCATATACGCGCTAACTCTTTGACATTAATTACAAACTAAGACATCCTTTTAAGGTTGTTCATCTTCATTTAAATATTGAAGATGGCTATAACTTTCTGTGATGCAGGCCCTTTATATTGGCCGATGTTCGTGCTTGCTATACTGGCTGCGATCATCGCGAGCCAAGCCATGATCTCGGGGACGTTTTCAATCATCCAACAATCGCTCTCGCTGGGGTGTTTTCCTCGCGTGAAAATTGTGCATACGTCATCAAAATATGAAGGACAAGTTTACATACCAGAGATTAATTATCTCCTGATGTTGGCATGCGTTGCGGTCACTCTTGGTTTCAGGACTACTGAGAAAATAGGCAACGCCTATGGTAAGTCATTAGTTCTTAAACTTATGCCAACCCTTTTATGTCCAATGGTAAGTCATTGGTAAGTCATTGGCGCATCTGAAAAGTAAAAATCAATCATATATTAATTTTTTCGTTTGCCTTGCAAAAACAATTGTCATCATAATAAATGTCGCGTTTTCATGTATCTATAATTTCACTATATTGAGCATATCACGATGCATGATTCATATGAGGGATCTTATTTATCTGCGTGAGGGACTAAATATATGTATATTTGTTTCATGCAGGCATAGCGGTGGTATTTGTGATGACCCTCACATCTGCATTCCTGGTGCTCATCATGATCATGATATGGAAATGCAACATCTTCTTCGTCATCACTTACATTCTAGTTGTGGGCACTGTGGAGCTTCTCTACCTGAGCTCGGTCCTCTACAAATTCTACCGAGGAGGATATCTTCCACTGGCCTTTGCCACTGTCCTTATGACCATAATGTACGTCTGGAACGATGTGTACCGGCGCAAGTACTACTATGAGCTCGACCATAAGATGTCGCCGGAGAAGCTCAGGGAGATTGCCACCGACCCCGCATGCCTCTGCCGCATACCGGGGCTCGCGGTCTTCTACTCGGAGCTCGTCCAAGGGATCCCCCCGATTTTCAAGCACTACGTGGAGAATGTGCCTGCTGTCCACTCAGTCCTTGTCTTCATCTCGATAAAGTCACTCCCGATAAGCAAAGTCCCATCAGAAGAGCGGTTCCTGTTCTGCCGAGTTGAGCCGAAGGAGCTCAATGTGTTCCGGTGCGTTGTGAGGTACGGGTACACTGACTCACGGAATGAGCACGATGAGCCGTTTGAGAGGCTCCTGTTTCATAGGCTCAAGGAGTTTGTAAGGGAAGAGCATTGGACTATGACCGATCGAGTGAGGTTGAACAAGGCCAAGGAGGATGACGAGCAATTGGTTGATGGGTTAGAGAGTGAAGAGAATTGTGAGAATGGGATCGAAAAAGAGATTGATGATGAAGCTAATGATAAATGCAACTATAAGGCACAAGAGGCATCGGAGAGAGAGATTAGTGTGCTGGACGGGGCTTGGCGTGCGGGTGTGGTTCACTTAATTGGTGAGAATGAGGTGGTGGCAGGGAAAGGGGCTAGTTTGGGGAAGAGGGTCTTGATTGACTATGCTTACAACTTCTTGAAGAGGAACTTGAGGCAGAGTGACAAGATATTTGACATTCCCCACAAGCGAATGTTGAAGGTTGGGATGACTTATGAACTTTAGGAAAAACGATAGATATATTATATTGTGAATAAAGAGATGTTATGAACTATCATCAAGGTGTTAACCATCGTTCTTATGGTCAAGAATCTCAAGACGTAAAGTGGGTCATTAGGATGAATTCTTGTCTAGTGGTAATATTCATACATTACAATCTACAGAAATTTACATTCCTCGTGTATATCTGCCTTGTTATGCACTTTCATATTGGCAACCTCGCAGTGAAACAGAAACTTTTCTCCTGACGCTCTACAATTTCTGAAGTTAAGCCTGAGCCTGCGATGAAGAGGTTAAGAAAGAAGAAAGAAACCATAGACACCAGATGTCAATGGTTGATCTTCTTGTCAGCAATCTTCATCTTCTTCGCATCTTTATCGTCTCTTTTTCAACCTATTTCTAAGCTGTCTTAAGAAGCAGCAAGAGAGAGCCGCATAGACATCAGATATACAAGTCGCAGGAAATTACACTTCTGGCTGGTCTTTATCTAAGATGCCTTACTTTCAACTCTTTGCTTCAGTTTCCTCAGTTCCAGTCGGTTTTTCATCGTTATAGTTCTCTCAGTGTTAATCTTTTCTTGTGCTTCTATATGTACAATTTTCTTCAAGCTTTATTTCTACTTTCTTGTAAATTATTTTCCTATAGAGTCCATTCCTTGTTTGAAGTTGAGAATCTGCAAGGAAGATACTGTTTTTTCTCTGTTATATTTTCAACTTTTATGTTCTTGGACATAAACGATGTGATACTCTGTCTTCCTGCTTCAGCACGGACCAGCTAGAAGAAATTGTCGTTGAAACTAGGCGTGAGCAGGTTCCAGATTCTTTACGGATTCCACTTGAAACTCGAAACATACACGATGGAACATGTTCCTCATTTTTTTGAACCTAAAACCTATTATGTATACCTTTGAATTTGGAATTTACCCTATCAAAGTGGGTTCAGGGGTCTACCAAGTTTCTTTTTTTTTTTTCCAGTTTTAGTTAAACACAATAAACGTGAACAACAAAAAATGAAAGTTTCTCATTTGTCAATAGTAACAATAATCCATAAAAGATGTACACGTAAATTAAAATAAACAATAAAAAGTTCAAACACATAACATACAACATTAATTATAGAACTTTAGTCCTCAATCATCTATGAAAAATTGCTTCGAATTCTCACCACCTTAAATCAAAAGATACAACAATGTTAGTTAATTAATCACTTAATAATAGTTAGCTCCAAAAAGTTAATCATTCACGAAAAATGTGTGTGAGTCATACACGCATACACTGCTACTTTCATTTTGACTCTCACCGAATATTCCCAGTAAGAAATGATATGATCAAGTCGTGTTAATCATCTAGAAAAAGTCACCAAAAATTCGCGGGTACTGTTCATCCAGAATGCTCCCGTTGGTTCTTCTTGCTGATACTGTTCACCCGGCCGGAATTTGATGACTCCGGCCGATTCCGGCGACCGTTTGGCTTGATCTTCGGAGGTTGAGTCCCTTGGACATCCCTCTTACACCCTCTCGAAGGATTTTCCTCCTCGTCCAGCACCATAGATGGGCTCCCAGATCTGAACTTCGCTGGTCTTATCTCCCTCGCGTGAACTGGACGGCTGGTTGTACTGAGGCGTTAGTTCTGGAAGTTCTTCCCCAAGGTAGCCTCCTCACTTTCGTCCTCTCCTGTGATTCCCTTCCTGCTGGGTGAGATTTGGAGACCGTTTTGAGTACATAGCAGATTTTGGGGTTGTCCGGGCTCTACGTATTTTGCTTGGGGCGAACCTTCTGCTGAATCATTACTGGTAGTTGTTGACTGGTGTTTGGTTGGTTCCTTTGGTTTGGAACTGGTGGTTTATGCTGCTGTTGGTTGTTTTTGGAGGCTGTGGGCGTGTCGTATTTACTGGAGGCCCTGCTATTGTCCTGTGTTTGGAGAATGTTGGAGTAGGTTTGACCAGTAGATGTTTGTATTAATGCCTAGGTGACGAATTCTCTTCAAATGGCTGAGCTCACACCTGCTTTGGAGACTGAACCACCCCCTGGTATCCAGGTTGACCCCTCCCCCTGTTTCTGCAACCCTCCAGGCGAATATAGCATCTGTTGTTATTAACAGGTCAATAGAACCTAAAGGGAAGGCTACTTTGGGGCTGAATGAGGATGATCGACCAGCTGGTCTTAGACCCTCCCTAAAAGGTAATTCTAGGCGCAGCCAGAGTAGGGGCCGACTGAAAACAAGGAGCCGTTCTAATAGAAGGGCAGATAAGGTTGGCATTACAGGTCGCTCTCATTCTAGAGCGAAATCTGGAAGGAAATTCGCTGAGGAAGGTCAGACCTCTAAACCCCCCAAAGCCATGGTATCCATAACCCTCCAACTAAAACTTGGGCTAATATTGCCAAGGCGATTACAAAAGGCTATGACCTGACTTTTGTCCCTCCGGTAGAGGTAAATGGAGAAGTTATAGTTGATATTACTCCTGAAGTAGTAGCTGAACAGAATCCTATGTGGCTGGAATGCCTTGTGGGCCATTTCATTGGTAAGAAAGTTCCCTTTAAACTAACTGAGGAAGCTTTCAAGAAAACCTGGGGAGACCAAATAGCTAATGTGAGGCTACATGAAAATGGTTTTTATGTCTTTCGGGTTCCGAATGCAGATATGCGCAGGAAGATACTTGATATGGGACCTATTTCTATCTTTAGTTGCACCATGGTTCTCCAACAATGGCACTCAAAGATTAAGTTTAAAAAGGGTGCCATGGATTCCATACCAGTTTGGGTCAGACTTCGAGACATTCCGTTCTCGCTTTGGTCCCCGGCCGGTATTGGTAGAATAGCTAGTGCCATTGGGAAGCCCTTGTACGTGGATTCCCAAACGGAACAAATGTCCAGAATTTCCTATGCGAGAGTATGTGTGGAGTTAAAAGCCAACAAGCCTCGGATGGAATCTATAAAAACTAGATGGGATGGTGAGGTCATGTTGATCCCGGTTGAGTACGAATGGAAACCACTGGCCTGCCTCTCTTGTGGCGTCTTTGGACACAAAGCTGGCACTAGTGGTTTTGGTTGTGCTCCTATCTCTCCCGAAGCTACACGGGAGCCCCCCAGGCGTCTTCAAGCTGAAGCCAGACATGTCACTCATTCTAGAGCACAAGAAGCAGGAGAATGGATTCAAGTCAGTAGAAAAAGGGGAGGTAATTCAACGAACACTGACACAGTTCCCTCCCTTAGTGCAGATGGCTCGCCACGGGTAGTGAACACTAGGGGGAGGACCTCTTTGCCTTCTGATCTTGATTCTCGGACACATCCTCGAGCCCCCCCAGCTAAGGCGGCCCGGACCTCGGCCGTCTCTCCTCCTGCGCTCCCAACCTCCCGATAAATCCAGCGGGGCTGCCAATTCATGTCTTTGCTCGGCCGCCCTTGGGATTAAACTCGGGGGATATGTCTCGGGATCCAAAGACATACTATGGTCCAAATAGATTATGGATTCTTCCCCTATCCCATGCTCGGAAAGGCCTTGGTGTGTCCAAAACTACTTCGCTTTTCCTCTGGTTTTGAACTCGGGGGAAGTGGTTCCTCCGGCGCTAGATTTGCATCCTCTCCATGACAAGGTCTCGTCCCAGCCTGCTCTGGTCCTCCCCGAGGGACCTAACTCAATGTCACCTCCCTTGGCTGGCTATGGCCCTCAAGATCGATTCACCAGCTTAATGTGGACTTTGATGTTAACTCTCATTAAATCTTCTGCGGGTTCTTCTAGCTCACATGTTGGGGGGATTTTAGTGACTCGGTTAAACTTATGATGGGAGAACAGAATGTTATCTCCCCCCCCGTCTACACGTTCTCGAACCTTGGCTTCCCATACGGTGGTGAAACCTCCCAAGGCCCCCTTGGGGCCGCCCCTAGCATGAGCGGCCTCGGTATGCTTCCCGGCCCGTCCTCCTCAAAGAAGAAAAATAAGAAGAGGTCGTTGAAATCTAAAATAATATCTCCTTTATCTCCTTTCCTTTAGATGTTTTTGGCATTTGGAACATCACGGGGGACTTGTAGGTCCCCTAAGACAAGCGGAAATCGTACCTTTATTAGGGTCAATCGTCTTTCTTGTATCGGTATCATTGAAACTAAAATGAAGGACTCTCTTTTTGCTGGGATCTCACAAGGCCTATGTAGTAATCGGGCGTTGGTTTTCTAACTCGACTCTTCTCCCACAGGTAGGATTTGGTTTGGATGGAACCACGATGAGTTGGAAACTAGTCTCCTCTCCTCTTCTTGACCAACCGATCCATATTCAACTCGGGCTCGCTCTCCTGGATAAATCTTGTCTCTTTACAATTGTGTATGGTGAGCACTCTTTTGTGAAGCGGCGTCCGTTATGGGCTGACCTTGTATCTTTATCCGCATCGACTTGCCTTGGATTGTTGCGGGGGACTTTAATGCAATAAAAGACCCATCTGCCAGAGTGGGTAGCACTACTCCCTGGATACCCGTCTTTGATGAATTCGGGGAGTGTCTCAACCAGGCGGGGCTAGAGGATCTACGATATGTCGGTTGTAGGTACACCTGGACTCACTCGTCTGGAGATAGGCGAAAGCTGCGTAAGATTGACCGAGTCCTTGTCAATGACATCTGGATGCATCAGTTCTCATTCTCGGAAGCCTGCTTTCTTCCCCCTGGTATCTCAGATCATTCTCCAATGGTGGTAAAGCTTCTACCGCCTCTTAATTCCAAGAAGCCTTTCAAGTTTTTTAACTTCTGGTCGTCTCACCCCAACTTTCTTGATCTTGTTAAGCAAGCTTGGGATACCCCTTTATCCGTACTCCTATGTATATCCTTTGCTGCAAAATCACGAATACTTAAGCAGAAGTTGAAACACCTCAACAGGAGTTCCTTCTCTGACATCTCGGTAAGAACCGACCAGCTTAGATCAGAACTGTTTGCTGTTCAAGCTGCCCTTGATCTCCAACCCTTTGATCAGAGTCTTCAAGACAGAGAAGTAGAGCTCTCACGCTCCTTTTCCACTATGAGGCTGCAGGAGGAGGCCTTCTACAGGCAAAAGTCCCGTGTTCGTTGGCTCAAGGAAGGCGACCTTAACACGCATTATTTTCACCATTTTGTGTCTAAAAGGCATGTTACTAATCGACTTCTTTCGGTGTCAACTGAAGATGGATCCCCTCTTCACGGATTATCGGTGGGGGCCCATATTGTCAACCACTTCCGGGAGCCGCTTAACGGTGAGCACAACTTCTATTAGGCCCCCACTGTTAGTGAGTTGAGTATGTTTCTTGGTCGTACCCTTGATGAGGATCAGAGGAACATTCTATCACTTCCGGTCTCAGACGATGAAATCCGGTCCACCCTTTTCTCCCTAGCCAAGGGGAAAGCCCCTGGACCGGATGGGTACAATGTTGATTTCTTTAAGTCTAGCTGGGGAATCATTGGATCCTCTACTCTCATGGCGGTAAGGGATTTCTTTGAATCTGGGTCAGTATGCTTAGAGAGATAAACAACACCATTCGACCTTAGTTTCGAAAGTTCCAAATGCTTGACTATGTCGAATTCCGTCCTATTGCTTGTTGCAATACCATATATAAGTGTATCTCCAAGATATTGGCTAGGCGGATTGCGTGTTCTCCCAAAGACTTGTGAGCCCTAGCCAAACGCGGCGTTTGTCAAAGGTCGAAGGATCGGTGACAATATTTTGATAGCTCAAGAGCTATTTATGGACTTCCATCATCGGCCTTACCTTCCCAAGTGTGCCATTAAAGTGGATTTTCGTAAAGCTTTTGACACTGTGGATTGGAACTTCTTAGAACTTGTTTTAGTAGCCTTCAACTTTCCTGTATCCTTTGTCAAGATGGTGATGGCTTGTATTTCGACAGCAAAATTTTCGGTCTCTATTAATGGGGAGTTGCATGGATTTTTGGGAGCTCCAGGGCATTCGCCAGGAGACCCTCTGTCGCCCCTATCTCTTCATTCTGTTATGGAAATATTATCAGGCATTCTTAAAGCAAAAACTGATTTACCTGAGTTCCATTGGTTCTGGCGCTGTAAGACGACCCGACTATCACATCTTTTTTTTTCGGATGATGTTCTTCTTTTCTCAGAAGGCCACCTGGAGTCAGTTGAAATAATTAAGGATTCTCTCCTCTTGTTCTCTGCTTGGTCTGGTCTTAAACCGAACAAGTCGAAAAGCAATATTTTCATCTCGGGAGGGACCCAGGCGTTACATGACCAGCTTATCCTATGCCTTGGATTCCAGCGAGGTACTTTGCCTTTTCGGTACCTAGGGGTCCCAATTATCTCTTCTAGGCTCGATGGGTGGATTGTAAAGGCCCGATTGATGCTATCACTTTGCTTTCGCGCTCGCTCCTGGTCCCAGCTTTTCTATCCTTTGCTGGTCGCCTCTGACTTATAAAGTCTGTATTGCATTCCATTCGGGTATCTTGGGCCACTATCTTTGCTTTACCCAAAGCGGTTTTGCATAATGTCGAGGCTATCTTCTGGCGGTTCCTATGGAAAGGCCACGACCTTGGATTTGGAGGAGCAAAAGTAGCATGGAATCTTTGTGTGCTTACCTAGAGCGGAAGGGGCCTAGGCATTAGGAGACTTGTGGAATACAATAATGCTATGCTTTTAAAGCACATTTGGCTCCTCTTTTTCGACAAAAGAGTCGTTGTGGTGTAAATGGATACACTCTACTTTCTTAAAGAAGACAAATTTCTGGGTTGTGTCCAAACCTACGCTCTGTTCATGGACATGGAAGAAAATCCTTGATTTGCGTGTTCTGCACATACTATGTTCGGTGGGACATTGGAAATGGATGTTCTACCTCTTTACGGTTTGACTCGTGGCACAATAGGGGACCACTTTATCTACTTTTTACTGACGTCGAGATTTACCAATCAAGATTCCTCGAGACCACGGTGCGATCCTTCTTTGAAGGGTCTTGGCAACCGTCTATTACACTAGCCACCATCTTGAGCTGGATGGACTCCCCTCCGCGTTTTTTTGGACAGTTTGTTGGACTCCTTTGTATGGATACCTCATCCATCTAAACTTTTTTCTATTAGTCGTGCGGGAACCATATCACGGAGGAAATGGCATACATACCCGTGGCACTCTTTCATTTGGGACAGGCACATAGTTCCTCGACATGCATTTCTTTTATGGTTAATTTCTCTTAACCGGTTACCTACATGTATTCCTACTCCGTAATCGCAGGATTGAAGATGCATTGTGTGCTTTTTGTGGGTCTACTCCGGACTCAATCAACCATCTATACTTTGAGTGCTCCTCTACCAGTACTTTGGCCACTTTTTGGGCGACTAAATGCAATCTTCCTTGGCGCAACCGGCCATGGCAAGAACATATTTTATGGGCAATGCAAGTTTGCGGAGGTTCCTCTTTTGCCCACTGCATTGCTAGATTCTCCTTTTGGTGCTTTATGTCACATCATTTGGATCGAAAGGAACAATGCAATCTTCAGAACAAGAACATCTCCGTATCCACGGCATGCGAAAACATCTCCTTAAAGTCGTCAAGGACAAGGCCGCCTCCTTAGGGAGAGTTGAAGACACTTATAGAAATCGGCCTGCGGAGAAAATGGGATCTTTCGCCGACCATATTTTGTTAGCGCTGCCATCAGCTACTCCGCTGCCATCTCGGTGCATATTTGGAGTTAGGGTGTCGGCCCCCCATCCTAAAGCTAGTGCGGCTCGGGTTTTCGTTGTCTGTCTTTCCTTTCTCCTTTGATCTTTGCCGTCTTTCGGCCCGCTGTATAGTTCCTGCTGAACCTCCTTGACCTTCTCTGGACAATGTTTGTCCTAATATGGTCATGGATGGTTTGAGCTTAGGTTATCTTGGTGATTTGAAAAGTTATATATACTCTTACCTTACCAAAAAAAAAAAAAAAAAAAAAAAAGAATATTCCCAGTTATAGAGAGAGAGAACGGGAAGGTTTGAACAGATCTTTTTCCTTATACCCACATCGCAATCGAGTGGCTGCAAAAAACGGGAAGGTACGAAGTTCTGGATTACCCAACGAATGCAGGGTACCCATGAAGTTTGTTTCTTTCTTTTAACAAAACAAAAAAAAAAGGTATCTATTCATGGTTTTCATTTTTGTTTTGTCCTTGCAAACGAGATGCTGATGATAGGAGAGGAAAAATTATCCCTTGATCGATAAACCGAAATACAGATGCTCGGGTTATGCTAGCTTAAGCGTGTTTTATTTTCATAATCTTGAGCGCAAGACTCAAAAAGGTGTGAGAATAAACTCCTGGTTCCCCTGGTCCGCTTCTCGATTCTCGTTTCCCGATTCAGTTCAATGAGGAACTGAGAATTGGGCCATGGCGCATTGGAACTTGGAACCATGCTCACCCCTAACTAAAACAAAAGATAAGTTTTTTCATAGAAATGTTGGGAAAAATTGTTCAAAAATTTATGAACCTTTTGCCCTTTAGCTAATTCAGCACCTTTCAATTTTGCCAATTGAGTTTTAAATCTTTTTACTTTTGCTAATTAAATTCATGCAACTAATTTTAACTGGAAATTGCTGACGTGGACCCCAATAGTACCATGTAAGACGATTGGTATTGACATGTATAATTTTTTTTTATAATTTTTATTCTTTTCTTTTCTTTTTTCTATTTCTTTCTTTCTTTTCCCTTTTTTTTTTCCTACCAAGTTTGGCGAGGGTGGTCTGCTGACCCTCACCAATCATAGGCGAGGGCCGTAAAGCCCTCATCTGCCATGGGCGAGGGTCCTGGCCCTCGCCAAGATCTGGCAAGGGTTGCAACCCTCACCGAGCTTGAAAAAAAAAAAAAAACAAATAAAGAAAAAAACATATACAAATATAAAAAAAAACTCTAAAAATTGTACATGTCGCTGGTCGTGGCACGTAGGATGGTCAGCATCCACATCAGTGATTTCCCGCTAAAATTGACCGGATTGACTCAATCGGTAGAACTTGAAAAGGTTCAAGACTTAATTTGCAAAATTAAAATGTTTAGGATTAAATTGATCAAAGTGCAATGGGTTTTAGAATTTTTTGGATAATTTCCTTAACAGTTGTATACGAGATTGTTTTATCGATATAACTTGGCAAGTATTGACCTTTAGCACTACCTCTATAGGCACAATATAAAATTTTAACGACGAATATGAATATTGTTCGTTTTTTTTTTTCCGTTTGATATCAATCGACATATTGTAGTTTGAGTTCTCATACTTTAGGGTCTATTTTATCCGGGGTCACTAAAATTTATTAGAAATTAAAATGACGTTTATCATGTTTGATTTCAACCTCTAAATAGACTTTATGTTTTTTTATTTTTGACAATTAGTGTGCTTCAACGAGAATCCAATCAATTTCCCCTTGGAATGTTGGTCCGGTGCTAACGCGGCATTATGATGCGACATTCAGAAAATTGACCACATCTAGTAATTCGTCGGAAATTCATTGGAATTCAGTCTAAGCACATAGATTGGAAAGAACTGAAAGTTTAGTTCCTCAGGTTATTAAAATCAAAGTTCAATAACCTGATTGTAAATTTTATTACTATTTAGCGCATGGAAGATTAAGGATCCATTTTTCTTTAATCTTTAGTGATTCACCATCGAATTCTTCATTTCAATTTAAAATCACCATTTAAATTGTAATTTTACTCTACTTATATAGATTTTAGGATTTAGCGACTATGTGGAATGAAATTAAGTAGAATCAAAGCAAGTTTTGTAAGTAATTTAATGTACTTTTCACGAGGTGACCGATCAAGGGAAAGCTAATGGATTATTAAGTAAACGCTTAGCGTGAACTCTCCCAACCCCATACCAATTGCAACTTTGTGAATTTAATTGTATTAATTAAACATGCATTTCAGTTTATTCAGGAATCGTCACTAATTTATTGTAGGTTAATTAGAAACCCAAGTAAAACGTGGGGGAACAATTTACTTCTATAAATCAGGATACGGGGATTTGGTTACGCTAGATAAATCTAATGCCATTTTGATACATTTTCTCTTTATTTCAAAAATATTTTTCAAGCAGTCTAGGTCAATTTTAACCTTAGTCGCTAACATTCGATGGGTAATATGCAGGTGCCCAAGCAAGAATTTAACATTAAAAAATCAAAGCAGTAAATAAATTGCTAGAAATAGGGCAAAAAGCTTGATGCATTGAGCAGAGCAAAAGCAAGGCTTTATTATCATCCAACACAGCAAGTATTCTGCAAGATGTTAATTAAAAAAATGTATACATGACCTAAATATGATTTCTAAATGCAATGTTTATCAATTCTTTTGAGTTTTTCTTATTTAAAATAAGTATGACTTAAACTAAATGCTATGACTATATGAGTTTTAATCTAACATGCATTGATGAACAAACATAACATCCTAGATGACATGCATATAAGTTAATTAAATTAAATGCAACCTACATGCAAGTTTAATGACATGGAATAGAATTAATTATAAACCCTGTTATTTAAACTACGTATGAGATTTCGTGTTTTCTTTTTTTTTTTTAAACTAAGCTATAAGACACGTAACAGGACCTTAGTGACTTTTATAAAAAAGAATAATAATCTAGTGATACAACGTTGACTCTTTTTGGAATTTTCTATTATGAAATATTAAACTATATGCTATGCATGAGATGCTATTATTAATATGTATGACTTAAACTATATGACCCTAAAGCATATTATCACTAAATGACACGCAATATATGTGACAGATGTTCTAAAATTAACTAATTCTACATGAAATACACATGAGATTTTTCTGAGATTTTTTTGTGAATTAAAATAGGAAACCGCCTAATATATATAAGACTCAATTTAAACTTGGAAATAGATTATACTAAATCCTCATCTAAATTAGGTAATTTCCTAATTACTACATCGTTCCCAAATATGCAATTCTAAATTAAGAAACATATATATGACCTAAAATATACAACGTGCATGAATATTTGATAAAAACGTTAAATCTGACGAAAGCGCCAATTATTTTATGGAATTGCAATATCAGCAAATAACTTCAAGTATTATTACTGTGCATCAATGCTCATGCAAATTATGCAATGTCATTCAAGAGTCATCAATACCTATAAAAAATATGCAATTATCTAACTTGAACATTATGAGTCAGAGATAATATTCTTGATTAATCCTAGATGTAAGTTAATATATGATGCATGTTCATAATCTAATGACATATAATATCTAACATAACATAATGAATATTCACCACAGCCTCGACCCACCTTTTCCGTTGACGCAGACCAACAGCCCTTGATTAGGCGCGGGCTCTACTAAGCCCTTACCTCGTGCAACATTAGGTTCATTTTAAGTTTAGATTTATCTTAAAGGTATTCTATGTGAGACGAGAGTAGCCACTAGGTTATTGGGGTCGGCTAGAAACCAAGTGAGACACGGGATTTTCGTCTCACCTCCTATGCAACCAAATATTAACTAGCTAGGTTTGAAACTTGATTACGCTAATGATCTAATTAGTGTCCTTTTGGTACCTCTAACTTGGTGGGATTGTTCAACTAAGTGATCAAACTATTTTTATCAATTATGAGTCATAAAGTTTTTGTCCGCTAGGTGTCCATAAGATGTTTTTATGTTTATAATGATCCTAGCATAAAACCTAACCACTCAACCGAGAAAATGAATCGCAATACAAGAAATGATATAAAAGCAATCACAACCGACACATCAAAAATAGTAATAAAGAACGAGTAAAAGATAAAGTGCACTAAAGGAACTCAATACAAGTCAGGCAAAAAATATACGCAGCCTTGTTATAGAGCCCTAGGATGGATCTCCCATGAGCTAAATGGAAATTTAAATGCGCGTGAAATTACTCAAAACGCATGAAATTACACTAAATAATTTTAATCTACACAAAAAGGATGCTTTATAAACATGATTCTTAAATACCAAAAAATAGCAATAAATTAGGATATTGACTCTAGAAAATTAGGAAAATTTTAAAGATGTCATTTCTATCCGAATTTAGCACTAACTCTACATGTTTTGATGTTTTTGAAATTTTTTTTTGATTTTTCGTTTATATATATCTTTTTTATATATTTTATAAAAAAAAATTCATTAAACTGATTTATGCTTGATTTACATGAATAGGGACCAACTCTGAACACGAAAATCACATTAATCAAAGCTCGAATCAACCTATTCAAGATTGAAACTGGGTTTGGGCATTTTGTCGAATACTCGGTGTGCATTATACTGCCCAAGCGAGTTTCTCTGAGCCATGTTCATGGCCTCCAATCTCGACCCGCAAACGCTGTTAAGCATAAATAAAGCAACAATGTTGTACAGCTACAAATCAAGAGCAAAAATCACTCAATACTAGATCACAAAACTCACCAATTGGTCAGTCTAGAAATCTCTTTGTAGTACTCTCCAAAATTTAGGAGCTCTTCCCAATCTCCATTTGAGACGTGCGACATATGGTTGGAAATCTCTTTGAATATACTTCCACTCTCTAGTTGAGAGTTTTTACTAATTTTGGCGGGAAGTTCGTGAAAATTTCGTTTTCTCTCAATGGGTTAGCCTGGAATTTTTTTTTTTTTTGGGTTGAAGTTGGTTTTTTGAGTACTTGTGTGGGTCGTGGAGACTGGAGAACTCCCTCAGCTACCTCGTCTCCAACTGTTTATGCCTGAGAAGAGCATGTATCAGAGAGCTTATCCACTAAATTAAGCCAGCATTTGGCCAGTCCTTGCCCACACGCCAAGCCTGCCAACTCAACTGCTTTGCCAACTCTCTGACTTGGTCAAATTTTGAAACTTTTGCAGCTGCTGAGCGAGCTCCTTTGCCTGCAATTTTCATGTGCCTCCAACAGTATATCCCTGGCCAATTTTTGTTTATTTGCGCATCTAATGGTCGTCTTTCACCTCAGCTACAGATAAGGTTCGTTGGGCAGTTGAGTAGGATATGGTGGAGGTGGGGCCACGAAGTTGCCTACTCAGCTGCTTTGAATTGCGGCCAAATTGTGGACTTGGTTTTCGCAGTTGGTTTAGGTGCTAAAATCCATCAATTTGGCTAAAATTTGTTATCAATTGCCAAGCAGGTATGGAGTAGGCCCCTGACCATACTTTGCAAGTCTCTTTGCCCAATTTTGCAAAAACGTCCCTCAAAATTGTCCATTTTTTTGCCTGAGAATGCCCAATTTAATGCACTTAGTCCTTTTGTCTCGATTGATCAATTCCACTTGGCCCAAGTTCAATTTCAATCTTAATTAGGTCAACATGATAAATATGATGATTTAAGGGCTTGGGCAAATTTTGTAAAAATTGCGAATTGGGCCCCAACTCTTGAAAATTGCATTTGGGCCCCTAACTTGCTGTTTCAATTGCAATCCGATCCCTCAGTGCTTAGCTAGTCACACTCAGATCCTTGGCCCTAGCAATTTTTTCTACTTTTTTTTTTTTCAAAAGTTATACAAAATCTTTGGGCAAAAATTTAGGTGTCAACAACCACTACCAAAATAGGTAATAAAGTTTTATTGGGGAATCCCATCTTTAGCTTCAAGGATCGAATAATTAATTAACATATCGACTCCAACAGAATACTACCTATTCGGGTATACTTAAACTTCAAACCATATCATGTTGGAATTGTAATGATCAAAGTTAGGCAATTGAATATTTAATTCAAGTACAATTTAGGAAGTTACCTAAATAGGATTACCCAATTCCAACAGGATTGGCGATGAGGGGATGTTCATGGCAATGGGTGAACTGCGATTTGGCAGTGAAATCCGGCAACAGCAAGGTCTAGCTGCTCGTTGGGAGGCTATTGGAATCTATTGGAAGAACAACGGGACTACGGGGACGTCTTTGAATCGTCAAGCAACCTACAAGAAACACGAATAGTGTGAGAATACAGAGACCTCCGTAACTGGACTTGCAGGCGGCGTGGGTGATTGTTGGAGCCTCAGGCCTCGCTGGTCTCGGCGGATTTGGGTTAGTATTGTTGCAAGGATGTCGGAATTGCAAGAGCAGACGGTGGTGAGGTGTGGCGAGAAGCAGCAAGATCTCAACGATGGTAGGTCACGACGGCGGCGTGGATCCTAGGATGGTGGCCGTGGAAGAGAGAGTGCTTCTCCTTTTTGTGGATTATATTCTTTCTCTACAATGTCCAACCTCTTTTGTGAACAACCTTCAATGGGTTTATATAGGGTTAAGGTTGTCTTGAAACAACCAAGGACATGTTTATTTCCTATTTTAGGTTATGTGATTTCTTACTAAGAAATTAGAGTATACCCTCTTTCTTATTTCATTTTAGTCAAAATTTGACAATATAAAGCTTAATTACCCCCAAAGTTTCCTTCAATAAACCAATATTTCTTCATTTGAAGTACCTCATGTGCAAATCACATATTTCGATCAGGAATGGGCTTCTTCCAATTATCACTTTCTATGGGGCTTAATAAAAGTAATTTAATTAAGCTCAAAGCCTCCCTACACCAATTCAGTCAAAATGCAATTTATGTGGGCTTATTACTTTTAAATGACAATACTCGTAATGTACAAATGCAAGTTACTAATTTGTTTAAGAATCGAGTCGATCCCTCATTTTTAATGTAATGAATAACTAAATAGGCAGCTAAATTTTAGGTATCAATATTTAATTAGGTTTTATTTCATATATATCTTGTCTCCACTATGATTACTTATAATTTAATCACATACTTTAGTGGACCTAATAGTTATTTATACGAGTGCAGCTTTTTTAAGTAATTTTAATATTTTTTTTGTGATTGATCTCACTTTGGTGTTAGCTTTTTTAGTGATTGGTGGAAATTGAAACTTGTCAGTTTTGTAGTGCTACGGCCCACGTGGCAGCTTTAAATGGAAAACGTGTAAACTCCCAAAGTACTATATTTAAGATGATTTTCGTGACAACTCAATTTGAAAGGATATTTCTTCATGCTCAGATTATATATATATATATATATATATAGAGGGAAGAGTACGCCTTCACATTATATATTTCAATAGTGAAATTGTACAAAATTTGATACTTAGTGCGTCATTGATTCACGAAAAACTTCTCGATGAAGAAAAATATTTTTCGCGAAAATCATTTTTACTGAAAATGGTTGATTTTCAGTTGTTCGGTAATGTACTAAAAAATGAATCGCAATATGTTTTTCGATGTTCAAATTTTACTTGTAAGAAATTTACTCTCTCCGTTATAATTATATCTTGTTCCTAATATGAGATACTAAGACAATATTGAAATGCTTGTCTAATTACCTAAATATAAAAATATAAATTTTATGTTCATTTATTATCAAAATAAAATAACCTAAAAAAGGATGTCGAGAAAATAGAAAACGTAAATAATTAACAAACTTAATCTCTCTCAGTGTTTCGACTAAAAAAAATGTCTCTCAGTGCCCATAAACTTCACACGAGAATGGTTCTCAGTCCAAAAAGGTAATCAAAGAGTGATACCACAGCAAGCAAATAAACATAAGGTACTAAAGAGGAGTGAAGACTAATAGAGAGAGAGTAGATTGAAGTTATCTGCGAATGTGAGTATGGAAAATGAATTTCAGAAAACGATATCTTCTTTTTAGTATGAAAAAATAGTTTCTTCAATTTTAAGTATGCTCGTACTCCTTGACCATTAAAGTCTTTTCCGGTAATTATCTACTTTCAGCTAACTAAACACATAAAAGTTTAAGCAAACACACCCTTAGTGTCGTTCATTTTCGTAAAATGTGAAGTTCTAAAGGTCTATCATTCCACATGGTAGAAAAATATTGCTCAATGCCTGACATGCGTCGGCTCCCAACAGAAGTTCATGTACCCTAACTAGAGATGGACCCAAGCCTGATAGGACCATTGGGTCGAGCTTAACTTATTGGCTATACCCACCCATCAACAAAAAATATAAATTTATAAAAACATTACATATGAACCATTTTCCAGTCCAGCCCCTCGATTTTTTTCGAGATGTCCATATACAGGTTTGCCCAAATTTGTCTTCGAGCTCGTGATATGAATAGGTTTGGACAAGGTCTGAATCGCCACATCAACGATCAGATCTAAATCATAGGTATATCCATTCAAGGCATGATGCTGTTCTATGTAGATACTCATCTGGGAGGATCTTAACCTCAAATTTCATTTATGGCAAAAAAACAAACATAAAAATCCATTGCTAATTCATTCGCAGTTTTCTCCCGTGAGTCTTACCAACCACATCAATTCTTTTTAGGGGTCTTCATCAAAAGAAGAATTAGGAAAAACGTTTAGTATAAGTTTCCCAAGAAGTCCATCACCTAGCTCCACGTGCAAAAGAAAAGTAGCTTTTTTCTTCTTCTTTTTCTCTTTCTTTGTCTTCTGTTCTTTTGCTGGCCGTAGGTATCTAGGGTTTTCACTTGTGTTACGTTTCTCGATCTCTTGCTCCGTTTGTCTTCACGAGTACATCGTTTTCGTGATGCATCAAACGCAGCACAAACGCTTAAACAAATGTTTCGAAGAATTTGATGTTTGAACCCTCATTCCACGCTCTTCCTTTGTAAGTATCTGCAGAAAGATTCCATTGAAGAGAATAAGCTTCCCTCAAATGGCTCAAACTAGTTCGGGCACCCTCAGTTGTCGGAAGGAGAAGTCACCGTCGTCTGTGTGTGGGAAATGTCAGCTTGATCGAGACCTGATGGGGTTTTGCGCGACACGACCTGTCTTGTTGATGTGAAGCCATGGAAAGACAACAAAAGTGGGCGCCCCTGGGGTCAACCTCGGACATTGCAATGAGGGACTCTTCCACTCATGATTTTCTCATAAAGAAATTTTTAAAAAAAAGTGGTAAATGATTCTTACCATACCCTGAGATTGACTACATGGTGATTTACAGCTTGATACTTTGTTTAAAGAATCGATTTTGTAAGTCAGGAGTTATAACCCTAGCAAAACTCTTTAGAAATTGTATGGAACCTTTGTTTTTTGTTGCTAAAATAGAAATTGTACGGAACTTGCATATGCCCGTAATGTTAAACAACCGTAGATTGCACAAACACTATCGAATGACCATGCTTGCTATGCTTTTCTAGAGAAGTGTATAGCAAGTTCCTCGATGAGAGTCATAGCTAGATTTACTGCTTCTCCCTTGCTCACCTCCTAGTGGCTCTGTACTAATAAGGTTGTGCGTGCGCGCGCTCGCCTCCTAGTGGCTCAGGTTCTAATAAGGTTGTGTGTGTGTGTGTGTGTGTTAGAGAGAGAGAGAGAGAGAGAGAGAGAGAGAGAGAGAGAGAGAGAGAGAGAGAGTTATACATCAGTTAGTAATACTCACATAATTATTGCAAAAAGAGAGAGAGGGTGAGAAAATATCATACATCTATCAGCAGTACGCACTCAATTATTGCATACTCTCAATATAGAAATTATTCGCCTGTCAGCAATAACTCTCTTAATTGTTGTATAGAGAGTAAGAAGATTATACATCTGTCGATGATACTCAATTGCACACTCTCAATATATGTAATTGGTCTCAAATAAATTTTGAAGTTGTACACACGATATTCACTAATACGAGAAATGAGGAATATATCAAGGATATCAATTGATCTCGCCAATCAACGAGCAACTAATCAAAGAAAGAAATTAAATTAACTATTAGTCTTTTGCGATAGATCTAAATTTTGTTTTGACTTACAATTTAATCTCATATTATCATCATACATCTGTCGTACAATTTAATCTCATATTATCATCAAACATCTGTCAGCCATACTCACTTACTATTGCATACTCTTAGTACCTATAATCGTTCTCATATTAATTTAAATTCCATAAACACGGGATTAACTAAAATGATAAATAAGGAATATATTAAAGGTATCCGATGATCTCGCCCATCAACCACCCATTAATCAAAGAAAGAAGTTAACCTATCTACTAGCCTTTTGCGGTAGATCTAAATTCCCTTTTGACTTAAACCTGAATCTAGCGAGTTATAACTCCTTCAAAGATGTGAATTCTAGATTATCAACGCCAAATTTTGAGCGAAACAAATTCATTACAATTCAAGCAAATAATTCCAGCATAAAAGGGCAAAGGTTATTCCTTAATAGAAGCTTTTTTTTTTTGGCCAAACATGGAAAGAAAAGAAAAGAAATTAGATGCTTGGCTTCGGGTCACTACATGTTCTATGCATGCACTATCAATCTGACTTGTGTACTAGTAATGTCACGGGTTAAAACCTGTTTATCGTCACACAGTTCAAAGCTCAGCGAATCAATCGAAATCTAAACCTTTCTTTGACCATATTAGATCGGTGTACATACGAAGCCTTGGATATCAACATAACTAGTTTCATATGTCTCGCAGTTGTCCAGATTACAAGTTACCAAGCATAAGCACGAGTTAGGTCTTGTTTCAAAATGCTGAGGCCGTATGCTTTTAGGCTTCCATGAGTAATGCAGACTCTAATTATCAAGACTGAACTTTAAAAAGGCATTGAACTGGAGAAAATGGCCAAATTGTTAGCATGTTTAGTATAGACCAAAACCCGCACTCTTGGCCAATTCAACACGAAGTACCTCCAATACAAAACCCAACGTTGCAAAACTCGTGTCATTCATAGAAAACTAGCAGCAAATCAAGCACACAAATGTTCTCAATTAACAATCATCATCAATTGTACATAATTATTCTGCATCTACCAATAGTCAGTGAAAGGAAATCCATGCTAATTCTAAGATGCAAACCACAAGTTGCCCAGGAACACACCACCACAAGTATATATATTTTAGATTGCTTCACATATATCTATATATATGCTATATACTAGCAAAACCTAAAATCTATCGTTTTAGTTAGATTGATTTCCAAGATGTGTGTACCTCTCAATACCTCTTAGAGAAAGAGCCATTGGTACTCCTGCCGGCCACGTCGAAGAACTTCAGAGGTGAGGAAGAGGCTGCGCCTGGCTGTTTCTCCGGTGACTCGTCCCCGTACAAATTCTTCTCGTTTCTTGATTCGCCGCTTGTGGCCTTGTTTTGGCTGGCCCTCTCCCCTTCGGCCTCTCGATATCGATTTAAGTACCGCTTGAGCGGCTCGGCGTAGTCATCAAACCCTAGGGACCCAAGAGCCCAAACGATGTCGTCGCCGTTCACAGTCTTGCGCTTCTCGTTGTGGCACTTGTCTGAGGCCTCGCCGGTGACGAAGCTGATGAACTCAGAGACGCACTCCTGCATCGTCTCCTTCGCCTCCTTCGAGATCTTGGCGTTTGGGGGGAGAATCTGCTTCATAATCCTCCCCACATTGGCGATTGGGAGGAGGCGATCTTGCTCTCTTATAGAGTTTGCTTCTTCATTCGAAGCACTTGTTGCTCCTCCTCCTGAGAAGTTGTACTTGCTGTCGCCTTCTCTATCTGAGTTCGAGCCCAATTTGTCCACCATTTGAGAGAGGAAATTGAGGACCCTCTCAAACAAAGACACGTCGCTCTCTTACAATTGCTTAAGAACTCCCCGTCTATATAGGCGAATTAACACATCTGTGTTTAAGTCTGTCGTGTATTGGAGAATTTTCTTTTTCTTTAGGTGCCTTCTGCACCATAGATCTAGGGATGGTAAAGGTTCCGGGTGAGTGGCGAAACCTTTTTTTTTATCTGGCGTACTGTGACATGACGCTATGCGATTCTGGTCAACTGTAATTATTTTAAATAAGAAAAAGCCGAGAACAAAATTTATTCCATCCAGAAGATGTGCTTTGTCTGGAACTATTGCTCTACACATGTCCAAGTTCATCACTCAAAATCTTTAGGGTTAGATAGCAATTGTATGAGCCAAAGTATGTCATATATACAAGAGAAATAAAATCCTCAAAGCCTATACTGTTGTGTACCAAGGAAAATAATTCACCATATGTTCCTCCAAAATTGCAGGTATGGGATCTCCTCAATTCTTGCCTTCTCGAAGAGAAAGAGTTAGTTTCAATCAATTGATCGAATTTTCCACGAAATGAACGCACAGGAATAGCAATATACAATTAAAAGGCAACAGAAAAAAGAAGCAAGCTCATCAATTATGAAGCAGTGGTCCCCCTCTATTAAGACCCATTCGCTTATCTTTCAATGCTCTTAATAAGTTTGAACTTAACAAGCATATTATAAGGTAGAAATTTCAAATTTGTGGACCACATAAGTGCACGTGGGCTATGTTGAATTGCTAACACAACCAAACAAGGCCTAAAAAGAAACAAATTATTAGCCAAGAAACACGGATATCCCAGTGATGGGTTACCTACTGCTTTGGTTTTTACATAGTATAATGCCTTAAAGAATCGTAAGCTCTCTTTTTTCCTTCCTATGGAGAATTTGTACGGCCATGGTCGCGTCCTAAATCTTTGGACTGACATATTTAATCCCAAAATAAAAGAAAAAGCAAGCAATCAGCCTAGGGTTTTAGCTCGTATAGAAACGACATATGGCAGGCCGTAATTCAAGCACAAATTATAGAATCTCAATTAGGTTAATAGCCTCTTATGTTGTGCATGATCGTGATCGTGATCAATGCACTTCATAGACTATATCCACTGTTCATCGTGGAGGAAACGCTCTATATATAGCTATGACACTTTTATTTGATCTTATTATAATCAGGATGTCCTCCTGCTTATGCAAGCTAAGTATGCTCTAGATGCTTTGGTGAAAATCAAAGCTAATTAAACACTCGAGGAGATGGAAATCAAGGAATAATATAAGATAAGGGTTATTGGAGAATCATTCGACCTCATCTTCTAGTATCCAGATTTTAACTTTTAGGGTTTTATTCGATATTTTTGGGAGATGTTTCTAGTAACAGGGGCTTAACAACGTGGGAAAGCCCGAAGAAGAACAAAAGAAATGAACAATTGGCAAACTAGAAGCACTTTTCATAACTCTCATAGTGTTCGATTGACTATAATCATGAGGTGAAGTACAAACCTTATAATTAAACGGAAATGTCTTCTGATTCTCAGGAACAAAACTTTACATGCTAAATTTGGGAAGCCTTACTTCTAAGAATGACAAAATTGACTTCAATGGCCCCTCCCTCTCCCTCTCACCGGTTTCAATGATTAATTACTGGGCTAAAAGACAAAATTAGTCTAACTTTATTACTTGGATTATACTATAAATTAAACTAAACCCTTTTTAATTTGGCATCTTCTCACCTTCAAGTGATTTTGTCCTCACTCCAACGGAGAGTCTCCAATGATCCGTTTTTTATGCATTCTAATTAATAGGGGTAGGTCGAGTTCGTGAATTAATTATATATCCTTGTTCATATTCAAATTTGCTAAAATAAAGGAATAATCAATTCACAATATCTCCACCATCATCTTTTCCCCCAATTTTTTCTCTGTAGACAAGTTTATGATCCATGTTTCGAGGACATGGGTGGTCCTTCGCAAGGCTACTCGAGATCATCCAATCTTCTCCACCCAGGCGTACTTATGTGGGTGAAGTGACTGTTTCACAACGTGATCTATAAGCGGTCCATGTTTAGTTAATTATATGACCTAAAGTTGAACTGAAAAAGAAGGCATTTCGTACCCTTTGTGTTAATAACACTAATTTGAGAAATTATTGAATAATACCAAAGGTACTTTTGTTGGCCGAATTTCGTTGCATCTGGTACATTTTGGCCTACCAAAGTTGTGCAGACACTTCCTTCCATGGTCCTTCGAACTTATGTGGGTATGCCTCGGTTATCGTTTCACTAACTAGAAAATTAAGAAGAGATGGAATTATTAGCATACTATAGCTACACTTTTGGTACGAAACACTGTATACTTAATAAAGTATCTTAAGTACACCGACGAAGTGCTGCCTTAGATTGCAAGGGAATTTGCTTCTCTAATTGTGATCTTGAGTTCAAATCTTATCGGGAGCATTGTATAAGTAAAATCTCGAATGCACTGGACCTATGCGAACGTTTAAGTCTTTAAGATCGCTCGAGAAGGCGGACTAGTCGCAATGCCCGAAAAGTGATCCAAACACAACGCGGTGCCTATATTTAAATGAAAAAAAAATTCTAAATACATGGCATCATAAGAGGGACTCAGGCTATTCAAAAGGATTTTCAGAGTATGCACGGGTTATACAATAATTCATCTTACTCCAATGTCCCAAACGGTTCTACTCCTCCTCCTTCGTTCCTCCTGCATTTGATCCCACCGATAAACATCGTAATCATAACCACGATACCACTAACCTCCTCCAGGATTGCACCAAATGCCACCACGATGACCTCTCCCCACGTCGGCTGACATAGCAGGGACCACGACTCGGCATCCTTGATCTTGACCCACGAGAACTCAGATTACGTTTGGCGATTGTGTCCACCATCTGAAATATTGCTTCAAATTTGGCGGCAATCCTAATCTTCGTCAGCGAGACGATTGTTTCTATTGCCATCATTAAGGACATTGGCTCAGCTCTCCGACATTTTTTGCCCGTTCTGTTACCAAATTGAAGCAATAGAAACGATAAGGACGTATATAATCCAATCTGCAGAAACAAGTAGACACTTGAATCACTACACGTAGACAGACACGTGCACACGAAGCACAACAAAGAAAAATCTCAATTTTTCATTAATATTCATGGAAAAATTCTAAATAAGGATATGAATTGCCTTTATTTTTTCAAATAAGAATCCGAAGTGGACTTTGTCTCAAATAAGGACCTGAAATGACTATAACAATTTCAAATAAAGACCTTACCCCGCCAGCTCGCGATTGACCAATGGCATTTTTGTCTAAAAACAATTTTAACATAAATTTTAGTTAAATTAGGTTAAAAATTAAAAGAAATTAAAAAGAAGAAGAAAAAAAACAAGGGGCAAAAAAAAAAAAAGGTGGAGGGCTGGCAGCCCTCCTCACTTGTGGCTGCCGCCCCACCTTCAATGGGGCGGCGACCCCAGGAAAAAGGGAGGGCTACCACCCTTTTTTTGTGCTTTTTTTGTTTTTAACTTTAGCTTTTTCTTAGTTTATTTTTTATGGAAACAAAAAACACAAAGGAAAAAAAAAGAAAGATAAAAAATAAAAAATATTAAAAGACGAAAATGCCCTTGACTCCAGTGAGGTTAGGCCATTTATTGAGATCGAGATTGCATCTCCAGGATCTTATTTGGGATAGTATTTACTTTAGGTCCTTATTTAATAAAATAAAGGCACTTCATGTCTTTATTTGATACAAGGTCCACTTCAGATCCTTATATGAGAAAATGAAAGCACTTCGTGTTCTTATTTGGAATTTTCCCTTAATTCATCAAAAGAAGGAAGTTGTTTCATTAAGTTATAGCTCTAAAAGAGGTAGGTCTGTTAGTCGATCCATCTCCAAATGAGTTCATTAAAAACATTGGGCTTGACTTGTAAGTGAAGGGTCGTAGCAGGCACGGGTCGAACATGCTTGAGTCGTGCCGTCCATGCCTAGGCCAACACAGCCCATTGGCCATAGCGGATTGAATGATTGGCTTAGAAAATACCCAACAGAAAATTGTCACATCCCCTATGGTATCTTACAATTAATTATAGTAAGATCTCTTAATGTGACCAAACAAAAGAAAAATAGCAAATAGATGGGATATAATGGTTATCTAAGTCAGGTTAGAATGGATAATTTACTGCCTCCGGGCAAGCAACCGAAAAGTCTTTTTCTCTGTCATCTTCTTCAAACTTTGACCATATGAAGGATTTGAGCTAGTCTCACCCTCCCATCTCTCTCTTATTGATTTTGTTTGAGTGCTTGTGTTCTTTTCTTTTTTTTTCTTCTCTCCCAATCTAGATTTGGAAGTTCTTTTCTCCCAGTCTAGTTTTAAATTTGAGAATTTGAACTCTCCTAATCTAGTTCTAGATGTATGAGCTATTCTCTCCTAATTTAGAATTAGTAGTTTAATAATGTTTTTGGGGATATGATACCTCTGTACTTTATTTGTGTACTAGTCCTTTTGCCTCAAGTTTCACTTGTGATCGCAAAAGTTCTGGCATCTCCTTGAGCTATAAAGATTTGCCCTTCCAAAAGTTAGATCTCTATTTATTCAACCTGTTTTATTTGTTTCCGTACGACAATAATGTAGAGGAAATCGAACCAAGGCATGCATCGCCCACTGGCAGTGCTGTAATTCTTGGAGAAGGAATTTTCGGCATATGCTCATCACCGACAATAATACGAGATCTAGTGATCAGGCACCAATTATTTTACTTGACAGATTTGTTTTTATGACACAAGTGTGTGCTTAACCCTGCCAGTACTTTGTCGATCCTCCCTATTTTCTGGATTTGACTTTATTTTGTTATATTTTTGGCTTTACTTTGCTTTTATTTTCTTTGCCATAAAATTTTATGTATTTCTCATGTATCCTTTCGAGCAATTAATACCACTTCCTTTTAAAAAAAAATAAGTTAGGACTGAAAGTCATTGTCGCTTCATTGTCATGTAAGAGTAGGACCATTACTCCAAGGCTCTTGAATGACTTTTCCTTTTTATAAAAAAAAAAAAAAAATCTTGCAACTCTCATGATTTACTTTTTTTAACTTGAAAATATCACATATATATAAATACATAATTTTTTTTTATTATTTTTGACATTTAAGCGTGATTTGAATTTTAACTAGAGAACAAAAAAAAGTATTCTTACACATTAGTGACATAAGGCCCTGACACTTCTCTTCATATCGTGGTCAAGATGTATACCAAAACAACTTCCGTACACCAAAATAAGGAAACGTATGGCACCACTTTAGTGAAGGACTTTGAGCCTATAAAGGCATTTAAGAAAATGCAATTATATTTGGTGAAGCAATTTGGAAACCCATATGACAAACGACGTCATTTCCAAAAGTTTTTCTTTTTAGGCAAGTGCATACCAGCTTTGGCATTCCAACATTTTTGAAATGCTAGAGGCCAGAATTAATGAGTTCTTTTATTCCAATTCTACCCTCACTATTTTTTCGTATCTCTCTTTTCCTGTTTTTTTTTCCTATCTCTAAATTTCTTCACTTTCTGACTTTTATTCTGCCTATTGCAGAGCTCGGGATTCGAACCCTGCACCCGTGATACTAGCATACTCACTCTCTCAATCCTTTTACCAGCAGGGTCGCATGTCTATTGGCTCTCTTTTGTTGTTAATTTTGCATTGTTCTTCATTTTTTAACCCCTTGCTTCGGATTCTCTGATGGTTGCCAACCGTCACCAAGGTCATGCAACCCTTGGCCTCGCATTGCTTGGGCCACCCGATGTCACGTGAGATTTGGTTTTGCGCAAACACGCGACCCTCAACATAGTCTCGCTTATGCTACGCGACCTTGGTGGCCTCACCTATGGTCACGTAGACCTCAATTTTGCAAATTAGGTATTTGTGCAACACCGGTGCCTGGGATTTTGTAGATTTGGGATGCCTAGCGTGCATCGCCTAGGGTCTTGCAACACCGATATTACCTCACTTGGGGTCGCACAACCTTAGCATTAGCTCTGGTCCAAGTCTAGCTCACAGAGACTGCGGAGGAAGTGCTCGGAATTCACACGACACTGGTGTCTGGCATTTTGCGGATCTGGGACGTCGATGTGCATCGCTTGAGGTCACCTAACTCCATTGTAGGCTTGCCTGAGATTGCGTGACCTCCGTGATGGCCGTCGCCAGAGCTTCCAACTTCGCTTGAGTTGACAAGGTGTTACAATTTTTTGGTTTTTTTTTTAACCTAAAGTCTTTTATGAAATAGTGTTTACCACATTAGTGTTTGGTAACCTAACTCCATTGTAGGCTTGCCTGAGATTGCGTGACCTCCGTGATGGCCGTCGCCAGAGCTTCCAACTTCGCTTGAGTTGACAAGGTGTTACAATTTTTGGTTTTTTTTTAACCTAAAGTCTTTTATGAAATAGTGTTTACCACATTAGTGTTTGGTAAACACTATTTGCATTTCGCAATTCCTTTCATCTATGCAATATTTTCGCCAAATGCTCTCCTAAGGACACCCTAAGTCCATTTCATTACAAACACTATATGCATTTCATAAAAATCCTTTAGCCTAAAGTCCTTTCATTTATGCAATACTTTCAACAAGTGCTCTCTCGAGCACACCCTTAGTCCATTACCTTGTTTTGGTCAAAGACAAGTCATTCACATTGGAACTAGAGAAGTTGGACAAAATTACTTCCTTGTGATCCGACCTTAGGTGGTTAGTAATGTTATGACTAGAGATATAATCTAGAGGGGGGTAAATAGGTTATCAAACAAAACTTAATGAATTATGCGGAATCATTAAAAACAAGTTTGGTTAGGTAGGACAATTTAGGGTGCGCATGAGAACCATTCTGTGCCCGGGCACAATTTCTGAACAGAAATGATTTTTTTTTATTCTGTGCCCGGAAACAATTTCTGAGTATTTTAAGGTGTTTGATAAACTGTCCAAAATTTCTATTTCTAGAGTAGAAAAGAATAGAAATGTGTTTGGAAACTACACGAAATTTCTGTTCCTAAATAATATTTTGAATTGTTTAAATTTTTTTTTTTATGTTGTTCTTCTTTGGCCATGGCGATCTTCTGGCGGGCCACAGGCCGGAGGAGGTGGGGTCGCCCCGGCGGGGCGAGGGCACACCCTCCTTCGCCGCTGGGCGGCGGCCTCGCCAGATCTGGCGAGGCCGAGCCTCGCCGTCGCGACCCGCGGGGGCCGGCGTCGCCGTGGAGTCGCCCCGTGAGGCTCGGCCCTCGCCCGGATCCGGGCGAGGCCGAGCCCTCGCCAGGCGAACCGGCGAGGGCGACCAACAATAAGAAAAGAAGAGAAAGAAAAAAAATAAGAAAAGAAAAAAGAAAAAAAAGAAAAAATGATTCTCCGAAAACAAGAAACAAGAAGCAACTTTTTACTTCTTGTTTCTCTTCCAAAACTGTTTCTCGCACAAATTTTTGCAAAATGTGCCGGGCACAAGTCGCTTACCAAACGATTTCTCCCAAACTATTTCTGGGAACAAAAGAACAGAAATTTTTACTATTTGGCACGTTGCCAAACGCACCCTTAATATATGCAAGAGTAAGCTAATTATATCAAGTGCAGTATGCATCTATCAAACCAATATGAAAATAAATAAAAAGAGATACAAGAGTTGTACACAGATCTTTATGAGAGTTCGGCTTAGATCAAGGCTACATTGGCTCTCCTAGACTAACAACTACTAATAGGCTAGATTTCACTAGTAATCCTTTTAGTGGTCTAAATGTAGCTCGTGTTGCTTCCACCCAAAGTTAGTAGATCACACTACTGATTTCCAAGCACTACTACAACACTCTAATATACTTCTCAATAGAGATTACAATCAGTGAATCACTCTCAATAACAATGAACTGCTTGCTCAATAACGAGGGTATATGAATCTCTGAGAGTAGAGCCTTTTCAACTTGTAGATGCTCTTGCAACTCATGTGATCTCCAGCATATGTTGATCTTCTTATGTAGTCTTCAAGATCCATACTAACAGTAGGAAAATCTTCAAGATGATCAATTTAGGTGTTTAAGATAGACTCCATAATCACTAGGAGATCTAGTCGCTTGTACAATCAAATCTTCCTAGACACAATATGGTTTTCACAAATAGAACAGGTTGTACTAAGAAATAATCCTTCTTAGTAATTTGATTGACAATGGATAAAATTTCTCTCCGTAGGCTTGAGGCATACCTTAAGGTTTAGATTTTGCTCAAAAGGATTATCTGGGTCTTCAGGACATTATGTGTAATTATACAATACACACACTCTTTTAAAGTGATATAAGGAACTACTTTTATCAGCAATGAGTCTATCAAGGCTTCCCACCATTAGTTGACTTACGTGCTGCCTTCCACTTTATCTTTTGTGTATGAATACGACCACATGATCTGTTTACCTTGTCATGGGACTTCCAAGCCGTCACGAACTTCTCATTCTTTGACATGTTCACTGTCATGTCTCGAACCCCATCGAGCACGCAGCACACTTCTCTGGTCGAATAGTGCGATATCCCAGGATATCGCCAACCTCAATTAAATTCATCAGAGATTTAAATCATCAGCGGAAACCTCAAATACCCGGAAAATAATCACTGGGGTAATTAGGGGAAATTAAACACATCCACTCTTTATCCAAACATATACAATATTCACAATTTACAGAACCACCATATATGTATAAGCACACCGAACTTCTATACCCTAAAACACCGACATCAAAAAGGTTCGATAACCTGGGTATCCTATCCTCAAAAATGGTACACCTCAATGGCCTATTGCCAACCCCTACTCTAGCCCCTACGCCAGCATGATGGCATCCATTCTGAGTTCGACTTCTCATCCTCCGAATCTGGATCTCCTTGAACGGTCTGCTCCTCTGAGGATTCTAATTCGGCCTCGATCTCGATCGGGTGGTTTATATCGCCCGACTCAGCTGGAACTTCGTCCCACTCCTCCTCGACTGGCTCCTCCAAGAACTCGTCCTCTAGCACAAACTCAGGGTCAATCCACTGCTCATATGGGGGTATATGCTCCGGTTCTTCTTTAGGCTCAGCAGGCTCATCCTCAGGTTCTTTCTCTTCTGGTCCGTCCTCTGGGATCGCCTCAAGATCCATATCCACTTGGATCATACCCCGCTTGAGACTCTTCCGGCTCCGGCTCATGCTCGGCCCCTGAAGGCTCCGGTGTTGTAGGCGCCGGCTGTAGTCCTAAGTGTGCTAGACTAGTTTCCAGACTAGTCATCTCGCCATCCAAAGGAGGTATAGCTGATGGATCCCAGTCTCCAACTCCATCAAAGAGGACATCGAAGCCTCGGACGGGGCCAAACTCATCTACGCCGTCTCTAAAGAACCAAGCGGTGTACGTATGGGACTGCTAGAGGGGTAATCCTATATCTATCCAAAGTATCGTCGTATGTTTAATCCAGGTTAGGTTATCGTTCATCGGGTACTCTACAACACTGTGATCGGTGTGCATCAGAACTCCAAAACGTTCAGGCGGTGGCGGGGGAGGATTCATTGCTCAGGCCGAGGTTATGAAATTTTTAGTTAAAATAACCATGAGAATACATCTCAACAAGCACACATCATAAACCCCACCTAAGCTATCACGTACCTCCAGACAATCACAACAAACAATCATACTCAGCTATTACACAGCAGGCACACAATCATTACTTACCTGGACCTTTCTAGCGTGCTACCTGCACGTTAGTCATAATGGCACTATTCCACTTACATGCATGTTCAAATTACGTTTCATACATTAGTTCCGATCTCACACATCTTTTCCACACCACTTGCCAGTGATCCGCGTAATGATACCGCCTCAGGTTCACTGCGACCAACTGATTCTCAACTCGCCAGTGACCCGCGTAATGATACCGCCTCAGGTTCACCGCGACTAACTCATAACAACACTTCAAGGCCTGCGTAATGGTACCGCCTCAAGCCGTGTATCTTGCCCGTGTGGTGATACCGCCTTAGGCTCAACACCCATCACCTACGACACAACCCGCGTAATAGTACCACCTCAGGTTGGCCGTCCTCCAGTAATACCGGGCATCGTCCTGCGTAGTCGTACCGCCTCAGGACGGATAAATATCCCCGCGTAAACACGCCTCAGGGCCTTTTTGTGATCACATGGACATCGCACGCCTCAAATCTCACACATGCGCACACTCGGGCATCAATCAATTATACATTAATGCACCCAATTTCATCACCACAACTCAGCCACATTACAAACACACAATCAACATACAAATTACCATTTTTCCACATACAAACTACGGCAAATCAATTCTAGCCCTTCACGACTTTTTTACACAATTAATCACGAATCCAAATACCAATTTACATATCGTACCACACATCACAACATGCATTTTAGCCACTCACAGCCCGTCTTTGGCCTCAAATTTTCCACCGAAATCTCCCAAGTTCAATTCTACGACCTGCTAATCAATTCTGCCCCTAAAACTACACTAATTCATGTCTAATTAAACCCGATTCCACCTCGAATTCATCCGTCGATACCAAGTCCTAAATAAGTTTAGAGCGCGACTTACCGAACTCTAGACTAACTCGACTAGAATAGAAAATGGGCAGGGGCCAACAGTGAGCGGCTTGGCGATGGCGACGACGAGCGGCAGCTCGGCGACGGCGGTAGCAATCGGCGGCTTCCTTGTCGCTGTTCATGGCCGCGAAAGAAGAGAGAGAGAGAGAAAACCGAGAGGGTGAGGGGAACGGTGGTGGCACAGTTTACGGTGGCTGGAGCGGCGACGGCGCAGTGGACGGCGACCAAGGGGGGCGATCAATCGATGAGGGAGGGGGAGAGAGAGATGGAGCCGAGAGATGAGAGAGGGAGAAAATGAGGAGAGAGAGAGGGTGTTTTAGGCTATAAATAGTCAAAACCAATAATTGAGGGACAAATGATCATCTTGCCCTTGTCTCACAATTTAAATCGACGGTCGAGATTCGTTCTTATCTTGAGATCGACGGCCGAGATCGAATCATTTCCAAAAATATCTAAAGGCAATTTGAAAATTTCATAAAATCCCAAGGGCAAAATTGTCCAACTCAAAAGTTAGGGCAAAATGACCAAAATGCCCTTTCCCTTTAACACTTGCCCTTTATAAACCTCCAAGGGTAAAATGGTCACTTTCCATTTTCTTACCGAATTTGAATTTTTCTGAGAGATTCGGGAAAATTCAAAGCTGTACGTTTCAACCACAACGTCATCCTGAGTCCCGTTGTGACTTCCTAATTTTTCGAAAAATCCGATTTGGGCTCTAATTAATAATTGAATTTTATTTAACGTAACTCGAGCGTTTCTCAAATTAACGGGCGGCTTTTAGGGAAATTCGCATATTCGACCCATGACTAATAATAAATCAAGTCACGTGTAAGTTCATTCAGTTCGTGACGACTTCAGTTGTTATGTAATCGCAAGGTTCGATCACTAGTTCCGTCGGGCACGATCATTAGGTATAAGTTCTGAGTCATTCGTTAATTCATTTCGTGGTCAAACAGAATCACCCGTGATCCACTAATATGACAATTGCGAACTGATCCCTAGCTATCCTTGGATTGGTTCACCGTGGCTCAAAATATTGCCTCGACGATTCTATGATCGAAAATCAATTCACGATCGAATTTTCTTTAGTTGCACGAATTTAAATCCCTAATTAGCCTTTTTCCTAATGGTTAGTATCCAAGAAATGATCAGTTCCGGGCGAGAATCAACTACAAGTACGTTCATAAAACCAAGCATTTCATAAATTCCAAACGGACAAATTTCAGTATGTCACAACTCCTCCCCTTACAAAAATTTCGTCCTCAAAATTTACAAATTCCATCACTACTCAAACAAATGGGGATATTGACGTTGCATTTGCTCCTCGCTTTCCCACGTTGTGCTTTCAGTCCCGTGATGCTCTCATACAATCTTGACCTTCGGAATCATTTTATTCCTTAAAACTCGCTCTTTCCAATCCTAGATCTTTATTGGACTTTCAGCATACGACACCTTGTCATCAACTTCTATCTCCTCATAATTCAACACGTGAGTTGGGTCCGATTTATATTTCCTCAACATTAATACATGGAACACATTATGCACTTGCGATAAATTAGATGGAAGTGCAAAGCGATAAGCTAACTCTTCAATCCACTCAAAAACCTCAAAAGGTCCTACGTACCTTGGACTCAACTTGCCTTTCTTACCAAACCTGGATAATCTTCTCATGGGCAATACCTTAAGAAATACGTGATCCCCTACTTGAAACTCCAAAGGTTTTCACCTTCTGTCTGCATAACTCTTTTGACGGCTTTGAGCTGTTTTCAGCCTTTCACAAATCACCTTAATAGCCTCAATTGACTGTTGAAATAATTCTAGCCCAGTTATATTCTTTTCTCCTACTTCGTCTCAACATACGGGCGTCCTACAAGCCCTGCCATAGAGCGCTTCAAAGGACGCTATTTCTATGCTCTGCTGAAAACTGTTGTTATAGGTAAATTCTGCTAAGGGCAATTACTCTTCCCACTTACCCTGAAAATTCAATACACATGCCCTAAGCATATCCTTCAAGGTTTGAATTGTCTTCTCAAATTGGCCATCCGTCTGAGGATGGTAAGCTGTACTGAACTGCAGCTTGGATCCTAATGCCGTCTACAAACTTTTTCAAAAATTGACGGTAAACCTAGGATCACGATATGAGGTAATCGTTATTGCTACCCCATGCAGCTGAACTATCTGCTGTACATATAATTCAGCATATCAATCTAATGCGAAATCCTTTTGCACAGCCAAAAAGTGTGTGTCAACTTTGTCAATCTGTCGACAATCACCCAAATAGCATCATAGCCTCTTTATCTCCTTGGTAATCCCGACACAAAATTTATAGTTATATGTTCCTATTTCCATTCTGAGATTTCCAAAGGTCGCAATAATCCTCCTGGCTTGCAATGTTGTACGTTTACTTGATGGCACGTCAGACATTTGGCCACATGTCTGGCTTTGTGTACCTTCATACCATTCCACCAGTAGTACTGTCTCATATTCTGATACATTTTAGTACTACCTAGGTGGAAACTATAACTAATACGATGCGCCTCCGATAAAATTTCTTCTTTAAGCTTTCGCATCGTCAAGCACACACAATCGTCCACGGAACTTCAGTATCCCGTCTTTGGATATCTGGAAGTCCAGCTTTCTCTTAGTCTCATTCATCTCTATAATCCTTTGGATTTCTTGATCCGCAGACTGCAAAGTCTTAACCTTAGCCTGGCTCTCCCGGTTCAATCCTAAGCGTGGCCAACAAACTCGAGACTTGACTTACTTCAAATCTAAACTTCGAGTCTTGTACTTTTTCCAACAAAGTCCATTCCTTGACCATCAAATGTGCGATGCTCAACTTCCGACTCAATACATCGGCTACCCGATTGGCCTTCCCGGGATGATATAATATATCACAGTCGTAATCTTTCAACAACTTCATCCATCGACGTTGCCTCACATTAAGTTCCTTTTGAGAAAATAAATATTTGAAGCTCTGATGGTCGGTATAAATCTGAAATTTCTTTCCGCATAAATAGTATCGCCAAATCTTCAGGGCAAATACTATTGCGGTCTAATTCCAAATTGTGCGTCGGGTAGTTCAACTCATGCGGTCTTAACTTGCCTTGACACGTAAGCCACTACTTATCCGTTTTACATGAGTACACACCCCAATCCTTTCAATGACGAATCGCTATAGATTTCGTATCCTCCAGATCCTGATGGAATAGTCAACACCGGTGCCATTGTCAATCTATGTTTCAATTCTTGAAAACTCCTTTCACATTTGTCGGTCCATTCAAATCTCATTTCTTTTTTCAACAAATGTGTCAACGGTGTTGCTATTGCCGAAAATCCTTCCACGAAACGATGATAATATCCTGCCAGACCCAGAAAGTTTTGAACCTCTATTACTATTATTGGTCTCGGCCACTTCATTATAGCCTCAATCTTTATTGGATCTACTGAGATTCCTTCTCCAGAGATTACATGTCGAGAAATGCTACTCGATTGAGCCAATTCACACTTGCTAAACTTAGCATACAGTGTATTCTCTCTCAAAGTCTGTAACACCTTACTCAAGTGAAACTTATACTTCTCTAGGCTCTTCGAGTACACCAAGATGTTGTCTATAAAAACGATCACGAATTGATTTAATAACTCCTTAAACACCCGATTCTTTAAGTCCATAAAGGCAGCAGGGGTATTCGTCAACCCAAACGACATTACCGTAAATTCATAATGTCCATATCTCGTCCTAAATGCCATCTTCGGTATATCCTTCTTCCTAATTCTCAACTGATGATACCCCATTCTCAAATCAATTTTAGAGAACATCGAAGCCCCTTGTAATTGATCAAACAAATTATCAATCCTTGACAAGGGATATTTATTTTTTATCGTTACCTGATTTAGCTGCCTATAGTCAATACATAACCTCAGCGATCCATCTTTCTTTCTTACAAATAAAACTGGCGCTCCCCACGGAGATGCACTAGGACGAATAAATCTCTTGTCTAACAATTCTTGCATTTGCACCTTTAATTCCTTTAACTCCGACAGCGACATTCTATAAGGTACCTTCGAGATTGGCTCAGTTCCAAGTGTCAACTCGATTACAAATTCTACTTTTCTTTCTAGTGGCAATTCGACAATTCACGAGGGAAAACATCTGAATAATCGCACACCACGGCTATGTCCTCTAGTCTCGACTCCTCAACCGTCGAATCAACTACAGCCGCTAGAAATCCTTGACACCCTTCACTCAATAACTTAGTAATTTCTAGCAACGAAATCCATGGAATCAAAGGTCCTCCTCGATTTCCCACAAATTTGAATTCTGGATGTCCAACGGGATTAAATTGGATCACCCTACTATTACAATACATTACGGCTCTCTGCTTAGACAGCCAATTTATACCCACTATCACATCAAAATCGTACATGGCTAGGACCGCTAAATCGATCCTTTCCTTCCTATCCCCAATCACAATTTTACAATTCGAACACCCCAATGTAACTAGTATCTTATCATTCAATGGAGTCGTCACGTATAACACAACATCAAGCAACCGCGGTTCTAAACCAATCAACTCGACAAATTGCTCAGATATAAAAGGATGTGACATCCTAGGGTCAAATAAAGCATATGCAGCATGGTTGCACAGAGAAACCATATTTGTGACAACCCCTGGCGCGTTCTCAACTTCTCTTCTGGCCATGGCGTATACTCGTCCTTGTGCCTATGGCCTATTTTGATTTGCTGTTTGAGCCGCTCCAGTCTGGTTCCCATTCCGGGGTGGCGGCAACGCAGATGACCTATTCTGCCTGAAATTGGGGCAAAATCTTATGTGGTGACCAAATCCACCACATCTAAAACATGGCTCCGCCTCGGGTTGGACAAGGTTCATTTCCATGCCTTTCTCTACATAACCGACATGAATCATTCTGATTACGAGCCGGCTTCCTTGTTCCTTCTAGCCGGAGGGACAAAATGTCGATTACCCGTCATTGGTCTCTTCCCTAACTGACGGCTGTTCCTACCCTGGGTAAACCTCGACCCAGATGCGGCTGCCCTGTCTACCTGATCCCGCTCAAGAGCCTGAGCTCTATCATATATATCCTCATAAGTCCTCTGATTCACCAGTATCAACTGGCTGCGAATGTCGGCTTTCAATCCATCTTGAAACCTTTGCGCCTTGTCCTCAGAATGCTCTACCATCCTCGGCGCAAACTTAGACAACTTAGCAAATTTCACCTCATACTGATCCACGGTCATCTGACCCTAGCGGAGTCTCATAAACTCTGCTAGTTTTTTTTCCTTAGCACTCTCTGAAAAATACTTTCCATAAAAACTCTCAGTAAACGCAGCCCAAGTATGGGCGGTACCTTTTGGAAACACTTTATCCCCGGTGGCCCTCCACCAATCATTCGCATTATCTTGCAACTAATATACAGCCAGGGTCACTTTCTCAATCTCGGTATACCCCAACACCTCAAAGGCCTTTTCTAACTCTTCTACCCATCTCGGTGCAACCTCAGAGTCACCACTTCCAGTAAACTTAGGCGGTTTCAACTTCAGGAACTGTTCTACCAACTGGTGCATCTACCTATTCCCATTCACTGGTCCTTGCCCTTGATTTCCATTATTATTATTATTGGCAGTAGCGGCCACGGTGGCCTCTACAGCTTGGGCAATCACAGCAGCTCATTCCTGAGTCTGCAGTCCTATCAGATTACCGATTTGTTCTAGGGTCCTCATGACTGCTTCCATTCTAGGATCTTCTGCAAGTCGAGCTCGGGCTCACGAGCTGGACGGACCCCCAGTTCCTCTACCTCGCGAGCTCATCCTCACGATTCTGCCACTCAACTACCTGCTATAATTCCACTCAGGAATTAGAAACCTAGGCCAACTAGATCCGTCTAGTCCTAGGTAGTAAATTAGCGCAATAATTCACTCAGCAAGCAACCAACTATCACAAGCACAAGGCTATAATCAACAGGGTTTGTGCACTTACCTCAGGTCCAGACGCACCTGTATTTCAATCATTAGAATACTCAATTCACTCAGCAATCACAACAAACAGTCTAAAAGCACGTGTAGCTTATTCCGCCCTATGATTACTATGGTTTCCCTAAATTACTACCCTAAGGTCTCTCTCCTTATCATTCCAAACTTTGATCAGTTTAGATCGAGCTGTCCTCGCTCTGATACCAAACCAAACCGTGATGTCACGCCTCAAACCCCATTGAGCATGCAACACACTTCTCTGGTCGAATAGTGCGATATCCTAGGGTATCGCCGACCTCAATTAAATTCATCAGAGATTTAAATCATCAGCGGAAACCTCAAATACCCAAACAATAATCACTTGGGTAATTAGGGGAAATTAAACACATCTACTCCTTATCCAAACATATACAATATTCACAATTTATAGAACCACCATATATGTATAAGCACACCGAACTTCTATATCCTAAAATACCGACACCAAAAAGGTTCGATAACCTGGATATCCTATCCTCAAAAATGGTACACCTCAATGGCCTATTGCCAACCCCTACTCTAGCCCCTATGCTTGCATGACAGCATCCATTCTGAGTCCAACTCCTCATCCTCCGAATCTGGATCTCCCTAAACTGTCTGCTCCTCTAAGGATTCTGGTTCAGCCTTGATCTCGATCAGCTGATTTATATAGCCCGACTCAGCTGGAACTTCGTCCCGCTCTTCCTCGATCGGCTCCTCCAAGAACTCGTCCTCTGGCATAAACTTGGGGCCAATCCATTGCTCATACGGGGGTATAAGCTCCGATTCTTCTTCAGGCTCAGCAGGCTCATCCTCAAGTTCTGCCTCGGGTTCTTCCTAATCTGTTCCTTCCTCTAGGATCGCCTCAAGATCCGTATCCATTGAATCGTACCCCGCTTGAGACTCTTACGGCTCCAGCTCATGCTCGGCCTCTGAAGGCTCCGGTGCTGCAGGTGCCGACTGTAGTCCTAACTGTGCTAGACTAGTTTCCAGACTAGTCATCTCGCCATCCAAAGGAGGTATAGCTGATGGATCCCAAGCCCCAACTCCATCAAAGGGGACATCGAAGCCTCGGACGGGGCCAAACTCATTTACCCCGTCTCTAAAGAACCAAGCGGTGTACGTATGGGACTGTCGTAGGGGTAATCCTATATCTACCTAAAGTATCGTCATATGCTTAACCCAGGTTAGGTTATCGTTCATTGGGTACTCTACAACACTGTGATCGGTGTGCATCGAAACTCCAAAACGCTCAGGCGATGGCGGCGGAGGATTCATTGCTCAGGACGTGGTTTTGAAATTTTTGGTTAAAACAATCATGAGAATACATCTCAGCAAGCACACATTCTAAACCCTACCTAGGCTATCACGTACCTCCAGACAATTATAACAAACAATCACACTAAGCTATTACACAGCAGGCACACAATCAGTACTTACCTGGACCTTTCCAGCATGCCACCTGCATGTTAGTCATAATGACACTATTCCACTCACATGCATGTTCAAATTACGTTTCATGATTTAGTTCCGATCTCACGCATCTTTTCTACACCACTCGCCAGTGACCCGCATAATGATACCTCCTCAGGTTCACTACGACCAACTCATTCTCAACTCGCTAGTGACCCACATAATGGTGCCACCTTAGGTTCACTGCGACTAACTCATAACAACACTTCAAGGCCCGCATAATGGTACCGCCTCAGGCCATATATCTTGCCCACGTAGTGGTACCGCCTCAGGCTCAACACCCACCATCTACAACACAACCCGCATAATGGTACTGCTTCAGGTTGGCCGTCTTTCGGTAATACCGGGTATCGTTTCGCATAGTCGTACCGCCTCGGGATGAATAAATATCCCCGCGTCAACACGCCTTAGGACCTTTTTGTGATCACACGCATATTGCACGCCTCAAATCTCACACGTGCGCACACTCGGGCATCAATCAATTGCACATTAATGCACCCAATTTCATCACCACAACTCAGCCACATTACAAACACACAATCAACATACAAATTGCCATTTTTCCACATTCAAACTACGGCAAATCAATTCCAGCCCTTTAGAACTTTTTCACATAATTAATCGCCAAATTCAAATACCCAATTTACATACTGTACCACATATCACAGCTTGCATTTCAGCCACTCATAGCCTGTCTTTGGCCTCAAATTTTCCACCAAAATCTCTCAAGTTCAATTCTAAGGCCCGCTAATCAATTTCGCTCCTAAAACTACACTAATCCACGTCTAATTAAATTGATTCCACCTCGAATTCGTCCATCGATACCCGAAATCCTAAATAAAGTTTAGAGCGTGACTTACCGAACTTTAGACTAACTCGGCTAAAGTGGAAAATGGGCAGGGTCAACGGTGAGCGGCGGCGAGCGGCTCGGCAATGGCGATGGTGAACGGCGGCTCAGCGACGGCGATCAGTGGCTTCCTTGCTGCTATTCACAGCCGCGGAAGAGGGAGAGAGAGAAAACTGAGAGGGTGAGGGGGACGGTGGTGGCGCGGTGAACGACGGCCGGAGTGGCGACAAAGGTACGGTGGACGGCGGCTAAGGGGGACGGTCGGTCGGTGAGGGAAGGGGGAGAGAGATATGGAGCCGAGAGATGAGAGAGAAAATGAGGAGAGAGAGGGTGTTTTGGGCTATAAATAGTCAAAACCAATAATTGAGGGACAAATGACCATCTTGACCTTGTCTCACAATTTAAATCGACAGTCGAGATTCGTTCTTATATTGAGATCGACGGTCGAGATCGAATCTTTTCCAAAAATATCCAACGGCAATTTGAGAATTTCATAAAATTCTAAGAGCAAAATTGTCCAACTCAAAAGTTAGGGCAAAATGACCAAAATGCCCTTCCCCTTTAACACTTGCCCTTTGTAAACCTCCAAGGTAAAATGGTCACTTTCCATTTTCTTGCCGAATTTGAATTTTTCTGAAGGATTCGGGAAAATTCAAAGCTGTACGTTCCAACCACGACGTCATCCTGACGTCCCGTTATGACTTCCTAATTTTCCAAAATCCGATTTGGGCTCTAATTAGTAATTGAATTTTAATTAACGTGACTCGAGCGTTTCTCAAACAACGGGCGGCTTTTAGGGAAATTTGTATATTCGACTCGTGACTGATAATAAATCGAGTCACGTGTAAGTTCATTCAGTTCGTGACGACTTCGGTTGTCATGTAATCGCAAGGTTCGATCACTAGTTCTGTCGGGCACAATCATTAGGTATAAGTTCTGAATCATTCGTCAATTCATTTCGTGATCAAACGGAATCACCCGTGATCCACTAATATGACAATGGCGAACTGATCCTTAACTATTCTTAGATCGGCTCACAGTGGCTCAAAATATCGCCTCGACGATTATATGGTCAAAAATCAATTCACGATCGAATTTTTTTTAGTCGCACGAATTTAAATCTCTAATTAGCATTTCCCTAATAATTAGTATCCCAAAAATGATCAGTTCCAGGCGAGAACCAACTACAAGTACCTTCATAAAACCAAACATTTCATAAATCCCAAATGGACAAATTTCAGGATGTCCCATTCACCTCCAAGTCCTTTCAGTCATCTTCAATCTTCCACTTCATACTTCAGGTTCTATAACTATATCTAGTGATAGAGTTATCCTTGCATTTGTTCAATTCTGAGGCATGACAACATCTGCATTTGTCCAATATTTAATATAATTAGATGGTTTTGTCAATTTCAAAATATCATATGAGATTTTCTCAATAAGTAATATGTTTTTTAACGTGCTTCATCGATCATTTGAAACACTTGTAGTCATTCTATTTTGGTAATATAAATCAGGCTCCACTTAGAGGACAGCTGATCTCGTTTGCCATTGGGATTGCGCATGCACGTTGCATATAGTATAATTCCATCAAGAGAGAGGACCTTAAGAAAATCTTGTGTGCATCAGCTTGTTCTCTTCCTTTGTGGAGGCCACCATCTACCTGCTTTTGTTAAGATTCTCTCTTTCCATTTTGCTCTCCTCTATAGTGGGCATCCGACATGATCTGATCCAAGATTGAATTTAGTGACCTTGGCTAAAAAGTAGGGTTTTGTTCCAATTAAGTTAAAGTCTTAATCTGAGGATAAAGGAATGTAATACCTCCTCTTTTGCTCCCACATTCCACTTTGTTTAGGGTCCTCCTTACCTTAATTTAGTATATGCCTTTGTAATTTTAAGTGCCCCTTTTCTTTTGGTCGAAAATTGCCCACTTTGGAATACGACTTTTTGTTGTCCTATCTTTATACTCTTTCTTTATTCTTCCTCAAACATCCACTTGGACCAACCGTTACCGGATGCCTTCGTTTTATTTAATTTTTTTTTCTTTTCTTTTGCTATATAAAATCATGCTTTCAACTTCCACTTAGTGCAAAAATATTGCTCAAAATTCTATCTTTCAATGCTCTTATAGCACGTTGATGAAAAAAAAGTCGCGGTCACGTGATTATAATTAAAATCAAGGATAAATGGAATTGATTAAGGTATGGAGAATCGGTGCCTAAAATTTGATTAGCTGAAGTTTGCTTTTCAATAGTGGAGGTGATTAAAGCTCACATAGTGCTCTTTTCCTTGGCCAATTGAAGCTGTCCTAGTTATACCACCCCGGATATTAACTCAAAAATGAAGTATCTTATGGTGTGTTTATTTTCATGAAAATGATTTTCAAGAAGTGATTTTCCAAACTTTCATGTATTTGGTTCACTGCCAATAGGATAATCAACAGAAAAGATTTTATAGTTGAAGGTAAACAACCATAGTTAAAATTTACGAAAATGATTTCTCCATCCTACAAAAAAAGAAATCATTTTTTTAAACTCTTTTTCCACGTGCATGCTCATACATAACGGAGAACCATTCTTACTTGTAGTTTTGTGACTATTGAGAGATTGAGGTTGTTAATTATTTGCATTTTCTACTTCTTTTGGCATCCGTTTTTAGGTTGCTTTATTTTAATAATAAAAAATTATTTTATAATTTATATGTTAATAATATTTTAGACAAGGATTCTGATATCATCTTATTATTTTTCATTAGGAAAAAAAATATAATTCTAACAGAGAGAATGATTATTTGAAAGTAAGATCTAAATATTGAAAAACTTCTTCCATGTCACTTTCAATATGCCGCCAAACAACTAAACACGAGTCATTTTTTTAAAATAATTTACAGAAAACATTTTTCTCAGTTAAGAAGTTTTCCACGAACATGCACACCCTTAATTAGCTAAATTGTTGTCAATTAGACAACTAAAGTTAATTAGAGAAGGCTATCTGAGAGATGGTTCCGCTTTAAATTAGCAAAGCATTGATAATTATAGGTTATATAGACAAGCTAACAATTTAAATTCCCAAAATGATATTTCACAATCAAATAGTATTCTAACACAGTTTTGTCTTCCTTTACCTAGTTCTTAAACTTTTCCATACTCAATCATGTGACAGTGACAGTGGTGCGACTAAAGCAAATGTTATTTTTGTTACGATAAAATTTACTTGTTACTAAAACTAAATATAGGTTTTTCAATAGAGTAAAATAGAAAATCAAACAAACTAGCCCCTTATTACCAAAGTAATATTTACAATTCTAACTATCGCTTATTTTATTAAGTGAACGTATTGTTCTCAGTGTTGCGACCTACCCTTGGGATGCATCACTTAAAAGTTCGGCTAATGGATTATTAAGTTTAAACTTAATTCGGACCCTCCCAAGCCCTACCAATTCACTACTTAAGGTTTATGTTTTTAACATGCAAATTTTTCCATGTTGGAGTCGCCACTAATTTATTTTACGGTGGGTCGATTAGAAATCCAAATAAAATATAGGATATATATTTTATTCCTACGAACCAGAGATTTTGAATTCGGGGATTTGGTTACGCTAGAGCTAGTCTAACGCCCTTTCAGTACCTTTTCTTTAAAAAAAATGTTTGAGCAGACAATCTGGATCCATTTTATTACTTATTCACTAACATGCAAGGTGACCATGCGGATGTGCAATCCACTAATTTAACACCCATAAAGTAGTAAATAAATTACTAGTTTAGTAGAACAACCTACCTTTTAGCAATATAAACATCTGCATTGTTAGCTAGAAAATTACACAGACAATTCTATTATGATTTCTAATTAACAAGCACTTCAATCAATGTGTTCTTTAGGATTTTCTCTTTATGTAAATGAAATCTAACCTACAGGCAATAACGTGTGAAATATGAAATGCGATTAATGAAACCTAACATGCGAACTATATGTCATGCGACCATATGACCTACTTCTAACGACAACAAATGCTGTTTTTTTTTTTTTGGTATTTTTCATTAAAGTTCGGAATAATAAAAACACCTAAAATAATATGCAATCCATTCTAGAAAGACACTCTAACTTATTCTAAAATGACTTCTTTTTGAATGTTTTTTATGAAAATTCGAAACCAGAAAATATCCTAAATAATTTATTAAGACTAGAATAATCCCTAATTTAAACTAGGAAATAAGCTACCCTAAATCCCAATTTTAATTAGAAAAATACCCTATCTTTTAGATATACCTAGGATACCCTAAACATGCAATATTTCTAACTTAGATCCTAACTAATATTTTTGGATTTTCTTTATTCAAAAATAAAGCAATCAAACAAAGGATAGAAATCGCATTCAAACAATCCATGCAATTAGCAAAGTTTATTTATCGTGTTCAAATTAGGAAAACGATTCAACCTAACAATCATATCTATATAGTCATAGATATCGATGGAAAGCTGACTGTTTGAATTTGGGAAGCAAATAAGATATATTATCGTATTCAAGTGGTTATGGATAACATAACAATCTCCTGCACCATCGGGCATCGTACCTTAGGGTTGAGGTCAGATAGTCATCCAGGTACATTGCTAAATTAGAAAAAATTCCTAATTTGGGGTATTTTCGAATATTACAGATACAATACACATTATCCCTAAAATATCTAGCAATCCACAGAATATTCACAAAATATTTAAAATATCGAAAAATCAGGAAATTAAATATTTAAAAATATTTGAATAATGATCTTACCTAATTTGCGGATATTTCCAATTCGAACTCGGACGGGGCTTAGGACCGCGGATCAGGACGATGGCTGATGGTAAGGAACCGGCGACAGCGGGACTGGGACACGGCGGCGGCATGGGCTCGAGCCTCGGTTCAACGGGCAGCGGGCACGTCGGGCATGACCGGGGATAGCTTGGCACGGCTGGGCACGGGGCGATAGCAGGAGGGTGATTGGCGATAAGGCTCGTTGGGTGCTAGACTTCAACGGCACGGCAGGGGCATGGCCAGGCACAAATAGGCATAGCTCGGGCCTCGGGCAGTGGTGGGGCATAGCAACGGCGGCGGCAAGGCCGAGCGGGAGCAGCAATGAGGGCGGCTAGACACGAGACTAAGGAGGTGACAGCGGGGCAACAGGCGTTGCTGGGAACAAGGGGCCGCGAGCTCGAGCGGCGGCACACAAGGCAAGGCACGAGCCTAGTAGGACGACAACAACGGGCAGGGAGTGATTGCGAGAACTGGTCAAGCGAGAGCAGCACCAAGCAGGTCGATGCGGCAGGGCACACGGGCGCAGATGGTCGAGCAGTGAACGCAGTTGGCCGGGCACGAACGGCGGCAACAACACGGGCACGCGCGGGAGTGGAACTTGGCTAGTCTCTCTCTCTCTCTCCCATTGGCTCTCACTATTACTCACGTGTTTCACTCTTGTGTGTTATGAAAATTATGAGCGCTCCATTATCCCAAGGAGTGTAACGACATATTTATAATCTAAACCTAGGTTAATTGGCCGGCCTTTTATAATATAATGGGCTTTAACCTAGTTTTTCTATTTAATTCCTTGGTGGGCTGAATTATTTCGGCTCTTCTTTAACTAAAGTTTAATGTGCTGATTTGTGCTCAAATTAAGACAACCTAGACCGCTTTTACCCTTGAAATTTTCGGCCCCTATCTCCTTAACTTGGTTGAGTATTGCTCAATGTGTGAGCTAGACTTACGCAGCTAACTTCAAGTTCATTCGCCACTGCCAGCCTAATGCAAAATGCAATTATATGGGCCTAAATACTAATTCAAATGCTCCTAATTTATATGCAATTTAACTAATTTTTTTTCTAGGGACCGGGATCGATCCCTAATTTTTATACAATGAACGACTAATTGGGTTTCCAAAATTTAGGTGTCAACACTTAGTAAATATAGCCTTAAATGGAAAAATTGTAGTAAAATTAAAGAAAAAAGACCATTAAATGATATAACTTATTATAGTAAATATGAGAATGGAAAACTCAAAGACATACAATTAGTAAAATAGTATAAATATAATTTAAAGTAATGAAGGATTCACTTGATTTGAATAAAAAATAATTTAATAACAAAAGTATCATCACTACGATTTATACCAAATAATTTATGTTCAGATAAAAAAAATTGAAATTTTTGTTTTTTAATAACTTTGAAAGTAATATGGCCAGATTTTGTTGCCTGTCGGTTAGAACAAGGTTAAATATCACTAATGAACAATAGAAAATGTTAGAATTAAAAAGAAAAAAAGAAGAAGAAAGAATAGACTTCTTTGATTATTTACTCAATTTGGTAGATGGTATTTCGGTCTTTGTAATGTTCAAGAATCTTCATGGAGAATGTTTCTGAGTTTTAAGGGCAAATTAATCTATGAAAATGGGGACTTTTGACAAGTAGGGGAAGAATACTATTGTGCTGTGGAAATATCATTTGCCTTCAAAACCATGTTTTGTTATACAGGTTAGCGATCAGTGTCATATTTGGATATGATAGCAGCGGAGTTGACACAAGATGTCGTATGAGGTTAGCTTGGGGCCAAAAACTTATCCTTTCTCAAGACAGACAAAATCCTTAACAGGTGAAAGTTCAACATGTCTAAAGATTTTCTGGCGATCATTTTTAGAAATTTTTTTTTCAAATCTTTTATTTTTCACGAAGGAAACGAAGCCTAAGTTAGGAAGGTCAACGAATGTCTTGAAACTGTTTCTTTTCGAAAGTCAAAAACCAATTCAACTGTAAGAGAATCGGTAAGGTTAGCCTAAACAGGCACTAAGCATTTTCTTTTGGATTGGCAAGATGGTGGGAAAAGACAGATCATGTCGCTAACCCTCTAAACATGACCGTAGAATGTTTGCACACCTGCAATGAATGTTCTATTTAATCTATAACCATTACTTATTAGAGTGACCGCATCACCGATGGCCCTCTACAATGGCATTCAAGGAATTTTAATTACTTCGTTTTGAGTCTGAAACAATTGACAACAGCAACGGTTTTCGTTTTTTTCTTTTTTTGTCTGGTTCTATCGTATTACTATTTTACAAGCCACTGTGTGCATTATATGCTATACACAAGTTTTGAACCCTACTCCCTCACTCACGTGTCCCCACCCTCAACCCTTCCGAGAAGGTGGGGAATCAAACTCCCCACCTTTCACTTCCCATGTGAGAAGGGTGGCCACTGGTGCAACCCTAGTGGTTCAACAGCAACATTCAAAAGAGATTTTCCGTACCATTTTTCTGTTTACTTTGTCATATCCATCTTAACCATCAATGCTACTAACTGTTAAAAATTTCCACTTAAAAATTTCAAGTGATTAGATAGGAACTACGGGAATGAATATGAGAAAATAAACAAAAGCATGGTATACTCTCTCTCTCTCTCTCGATTTGCTGATGTGGTGCCATAGCAATGCCGCATGTTTGAAATTTTTTCCATTTCAAAATTGCCACATCAGCAATTTAACAATGCTAATAACGTACATGAGAGAAGGAGTCTTGATTCTCTAAATTGATAAAATATAAATTACTGAATTGAACGATAAGAACTCGAAGGACGGAACTCACAAATTGCAATATTAAAGTGATATTTAAGTCCTGACAGTAACATAATTCAAAAATATTTTCTAACAAAGGACAATATTTGCGAAATAGATGGAACCTGAAAGTATCTGCACAAAGGAAGTCATAGCCAGGACTCGGTATGCATTACTTCAAATGTTTTCTTGGGCTTTAGATCAATCAAGCTTTAGATCAATCAAAATCAATTTATCTTACTTGAGTAAAACCTTTCCCTCGTCTAAATTAAGCCATGTGATTAACCATCAAACAGCTCTTTAATCAGAGGCCGAGATCCATAATCCTAATTTTTGGGCCCTAAACAAAGTCCCCACTAAGCCTATCTTCTTGATAGTCTTATGCTGGATCAAGCCCAAATATAATATGAGGCCCATAATCACTTTTGAGAGAATACAATACAACTTTCGTGATGTTCAATACAACTTTCACTCATTGTATCTAAGCTTTCTGAACTTATAGAGAACAATCTATTCTTTTTCAGCAAAACAAATTATACACATTTAGAATACTTATGGTGTTACACTTTAGCTAAAGTATTTCGGTTTATAACTCATTTCATGTTTATCCCTTTTTCCCGTGATTATATAACATATCTATTATCACTCGCATGTCGATTAGTTTATAACACATTTGTCGCAACCAACCTTTGATTAAGTGGTCTTGCCTGAGTATACGCTAAGTCTAGGTTTAGGACTTAACTCGAGTTCTCCTAAGCCCATACTATATTGTGACTTGTGGTTTAGGTTTTTAACCTACAAGTAATTTTCATCTAAAAGTCGTCACTAATCAGTTTGGGGTGGGTCGATTAGAAACTCAATTAAGGTGACAGGAAAACTGCCTTACTCCTACAAATCAGAAATTAAATGAGTTCGGAAACTTGGTAATACTAGTTGAGTGACTTGTGCCCTTTTGATACCTTTTATCCTGTTCATTCCAGAAAATATTTATCAGACAACTTGAATTGATTTTGAGACCTTTATCTCCTAACATATGAGATGAACAAACAAGTGTACAATTATTAAAGATTAACAATCAAGATTGATATGCAACCTGGTTCTAATCCTAACTAGGGATACGACATTCAACATATGACAATTTATGCAATCATATACTAATTAGAATTAACATGCATAATAATAATACAACAGTAGTAAAAATAACATTCAAACTCCTACTGCAAAACCTTATAGGCTTATCCAATTTAGATATAATTATTAATCAAATAATTTAGAAAATTATTTGAAAATACTAATTTCGAAACTATTTCCTAAAAAAATTTCGATTTTTTTATTAATTATTTTTTAAAAAGTATATTTTTAATTAAAAATTATATAATATTAATATAATATTCAATTGGGTCGAGCCGGCTAATCCAGATCAGGTCAAAATCGACCTAGGTCAACGGACTTGACGCAAACTCGTTGACCTAGGTTGGATCTATGGATCCAAATTGAGTCAGGGGGGTCAACCTGGGCTGTTAACTAGGGCCCTGAACCGGATCGGGCCAAGTTAGGGCCCTGAACCGGATCGGGCCAAGTTAGGGCCCGGTCCAGTGGTAAAGGACGAAATAGGGCCGGGTTGACCCTATTGAACTGGCTCTATATAGCCTACAAACCGGTCCGACTGGATCTGTAGGCCAATTCAGGCTAAAACCCGGGCCTTCTAGGCCGGGGTACCAACAGCCGGGCAGAAATCTAACAAGTTACTGGCTATTTCGCCTGGCCTTTCTAAGGAGATTAGGGATGGCGCACCGCACCGACGATCGACTCAGGTGGTCGCCGACCAAGTCCCGACTAGAGCTTGTTGAGCCCAAACGTCAGTCAGAGCTTGGCCTGCCAACTCAGGTCATACTTTGACCTTATCCAGCCTCCAATGGCCATCACGAAGCCAACCTAGGAGATCAAAGGTAACCGGTCAGCTCTTAAATCGCCGGCCGAGGATCAAGACAAAACAATTTCATTCAGGCATTTTGTCAAATCGATGGAGTGCGTGACCGAAATAGAGGAACTTCAACCTCTCTTGGGGTATTGGCCCGGCGGCCATGACTCGCCTCCAACAATAAGTCTAAACCGAAAAAAGGGACGGTATGGGTTAGGATTCGCGCGAAACGGTCGACGTGAGTTCTAGCTAACCTGCAAATAGAAACAGGGGAAAACAGGGGGGCTGAGAAGACTTAGCGGTCAAGGCACATCTAGGGGTTTTCCGGCGGTGTCTGCTCGTCGGGAAGGCTCGTCTGGCTTCCTCTTCAGACCCTACGAACTCTCAACTCACCCTTTTACTCTGTCTCTCTCTAAGTCACTCAAAATCTCTCTCTCTCTCTCTCTCTCTCTCTCTCTCTCTCTCTCTCTCTCTCTCTCTCTCTCTCTCTCTCTCTCTCTCTCTCTCTTCTCTGTTTTTTGCCACCCCATTCTCTTCTCCTCGCCGGCTTATATAGCCGCCACCGGCCACTAGCCTCTGTCGCGAAAGCCGTCCATTCAATGCTTTACACCAGCCTACTATGCTTCCTTGACTTTTGTGTCTTGTTTGCATGGTGGAGTGACTTCTCTGTGTCTGTCCCAGGCTGTGGCCAATCGTGGCTGCAGTGGAGGAAGGAGGAGAGAGGGAGCGAGGCCAGGCCCAAGGTGGAGAGAGGGGGCAAATCGGGCCAGGCCCAGCTCTCGCGAAAAGAAGGAGAAGAAAACGGAGTGGCCGGCAGGGGCTGATTCGATTTTTTTTTTAAATTAACTAATTTTTTTTAAAAGAAAATATGCTCTCATAGACCCTATGAATGTAAATTTGCCTAATATCTATATGCAATGTACTTAAATAATTTTTTTGTTTTAGGAATTAAGGACATTATCCTCAAAATTTTTGCATAATTAATTTTGGATAAAATTTTAAAAAAATAGGTGTTAACAACATTAGCATTGTATTCTTTCGATTTCTCATTAGACAACCGGAAGTAATAACATAATCCAATTACTAGACGTCAACATCTAGCAGTAACAATGTAAACGAGCTGGGCTTACTCTTGAAAACTAGCATGGCCCAAAACTTTCAGGCTTGGACACCCCAAGCCCAAAATCAAGCATGAACCTAGAGAGACCGACCTGAAAATTTTGGGCTTGTTAGGGTCGGGCTAAGCCCGAAATTATTTTTTGCAATATTTTACATCAAATAAATCATTTCATTAATTCAATACCATAATATAATAATTAATTCGATAATATAAAAAGATAATTAATTCAGTTGTAAAATTTTATTTATGCATTTGGCGAAAAAACATCAATCAAATGTTGTTAGAAATATTAGAAATTATATGAAGAAAATCGGGTCGGTCTAGGCCAAGCCCATTTTGGGCTTCACACAATGAAGCTCAAATGTCTAACCCAGCTCGAAATGTGAAAAAAAAATGAGCCCAAAACCCTAGCCCAGACTATTTGTGCTAAATGCTTCCGGGCTAGACTTTTGGCCGTTCACTTTTATCTAAAGGGTTGATTTAAATCAAACAATTGTGTTTAAAATACAATGTCACTTCATCTTATTATCCTTGAAAGTCATGCCCGCCATCCTATAGGTATAGTCTTATTCAATATATATGGACGGGTAATTAGCACGCGTCCTTGGAAATTAATTGAACTGTAATTTGAATGTTTCAAATTCTATTATAATATGAAAATCCCTTGAACCCGATTGAACTAATGTCCTGAATTTTCAACTAGGTTCAGGGCTAGGAATTAAACCAAACTGGAAAGGTCACCAGTTATTGATTGAACCAGTTAAACCGATTGGTTCAAGCCCATTATAAATACAATTTCTTTTATGTTAATGAGGTAATTAAGGAATTAGTCGGTCCGTGCATTACACATGATGACTAGATCCTAAAGTATCTTCTTTCCCATTCAACATTCCGTAATTATAATTGTAAAAAAAGCCTTACCATCAATAACTGGACCAGATATACCCATCATTTACTATTTCTTTAGGATTTAGTCATTGTCATCAGCTCAAAAAAGTTGCCGTGACCTGTCTTTTGTGTTGGTATCATCCAAGAAGATAGTATGTCTATGTCAACCAAGCACTATGAATTCCCCATTCAACTGTAATCTTGTCATCATCCAAATGCTGCTTCGTCCTCATATAAACCATTAAAAAAGAAAAACCCTGGTTAATTAATCATTCAGATCCACGCTAAAACTAATTGGAAGCGTATGAATGTTGGAGATCTGTTGTCATGGAGTTGTTGTATTGGTGTTCAGATCATCAAAAACATCGATGTTCGTCGATGATAACATGGCGATTTTCTTGTTGCGTCTAATTATTATCAAATGGAGGAGAAGAATCTACCATCCAACCGTCTTCGAAGCACATATTCTTGACTGGAGTTTTAGGATTTTGCTGGTTGTCTGATATAGGGATTGATGTCTCCTTGTTGTCCCTCTTTTTATTGCCGAGTGGCTTGTCGTTTCTGGTGCCTGTGGTTGAATTGACCACGTCTGAAGGACGAGCATGTTTCTGTCAATTAAAATGTATATTCATTTTCCCTGAACCACACACCCTTCAAGAGGAAACCCTAAACCCCAGCACAAGCCTGTCAGCACATAGGTTGTGTTCTTGAAATTTTTAACTTTTCAGGCGCAGACTCGCTTGAACTCTATACATCAGACAAATGGGTTCAAACCATCTTGTGCTGTAGCAGGTGTAATACACATCAGATCTCCGATTGACTCTCTTCTGTCCGAGTTTGGAGTCAGGACTTTTTGCAACGTCAAGTTCCACATGCTTGGGACATGCATTTGAACTGACATCTTCCTTTGTAGTAGACAGAGACTAGACATCGTGGGGTTCAAGTGATTTTGGACACAATTGTAAGTAGCTCATGTTGCATTCGTCAGGGCACGAAATATAAGCTAATTAACTTTGTGGTGGAACATTATTGACGAACCAATGATTTTTTTTCTTCAAAAAAGCATATGAACTGCATGATTACAAATCATCTTACCTTGGACATACCCCAAAAGGAGGATATAACCCAACATGAACATAAAGGATGTGACCCTGTGACCACGTAAAGAATGTAGCACTACTAACTAAGTCCATTACCATACTAACAAAGATCGATCGTGCTTGATTTTTCTTCTGAATTTCACGAAAACTTCTTCAGTGAAGAGTAAAATAGATTAGACTTAATGTTTGTATTGTTTGAGGTAATTCCCCGATGACCGCTGCAGCGCGCTTTCATAATGATGTGACCTCTTAATCAATCAATTTAATTTGGAATTTTCAAAGAACAACAAGGCTTACATATCATCATCAATATTTTGCTACTAAAATGACACTCACTTGTTTGGTCGCTTGTGGCCGTTCGAACCCATCAAGACAAGCAGAATGCCACACCGTATGTCCCTCTAATTACATACTTGTCTTGTAAGTAGTGACAAATTAAGCTTCAATTATCAGATTAAATTAATTGAATTTCTTGTATATTTAACAATAAATGTATCTTGATCAGATTAGTCATGGAACAAGAAATTCTACCTTTGATTATCATTAGACGACTTTCCTTTGGTAAATCTGAAATATTAGAAAGTAATTTTTGGTGCATTGAGAGGGCGCCTCTAAAGAGTTGACATCTGGCCCCTCCTTAGTTGGACCAATAGAACTAACAACATGAGTATTCCATGATTAACTTTTTTAATTCATTTTTAGATACGTAAGTTAATAAAATCATGACCTATCTGAAAAAATGTAATCCCCACATGAAATTTTAACAATTAATTACGAGATAAAGAACCATGTTCTCCTATGTCACTAAGTGGTTTACCAAAGAACTTAGATATCCCAATCAAAGAATTTGAAATATCCTTGGATAACAATAATTATTTCTATCATTCCATGTCTTAAGAAGTTACACTTTACACCATCCAACATTTGATTAGATCATTAGTTTTGCACTCGATAATGATGAATTTACTTATACTTTTAATAGTCATCACCAAGTCTCTTTTTCAATTATTTTTCTTTGTTTGGAGCTGCATCAAAGGTGGAAGTTAAGCCTGTTTATACAAACGTACGTTTGATTGAAAATCTCATTTAATCAAAGTATGGTCATATCATTAGACTATGCTTGAGACTATTGCAAGATTATTTTTCGATGACTTTTACTGCTTCTGTACGTAACCCTAATGACTACATAAGTATTTCGGTAGACAGAGCAGAAGTCCACCTTCTTCCTTTTCTTTTTTTTTTCTTTTGCAATCCATTTTCAAAAGCTAATAAATGAAAGATAGAGGCAGAAAAAATAAATTTAAAATCCATATGTAAAGAATTTGTGGAGAATTCACCTTTAGAGAACTTCTAATTTAGAATGTGGAGGCTAATGAAAAGAAAATCCAAAAAAAGTAGTTCAAACAGTCAAATAACTCATCATTTGTTAAAAAATTGAGAAAAATCAAACTTTTATAGGAAAAGCCAGGAGTACTCATTTGAGCTACAAAATATTTGACCAAGTGAACTAAGAGAAAGAAAAATTGTTAACGAGAGAAACCATATGGTGATATGTTGATCATTGCACTCATTGGTGGAGTACACCTCTTAACAAGTATTGTAATTTCTGAGTGCTTCCTCTATGCTCAATAAAATTATGTTGTGATGTGATTTACCAAGCATCGAGTATTTGCATAATTCAATCTTGCATAAAATTGCAATGGAAGGTATACATCCTATGAACGAATAGAAGAACTTCAAAATAATTGCATTTTGTATCCTGTCTTTCAAAACAATACTATCTGTGTTTTTACTAAAACATGAAAGATTTATGTGAATCTCTCTAAAGCACTAAAAAAAGCAAGCTAATGGAAATTTCAACCAAATATCTTGTCATTAGGTGGATGAATACTGCATAAATAAACAGAACCTATTACAACATGGATTTAAATGATGTAAGGCATTCTTTAAAACATACATAATTATAGTTTTATATATAAATACAAATATAAATATAGGCAAGAGTCCCAAAAACCACTAATAAATTTTCTATTGTACATAACTCTATATGTACGTAGCTTAGCCAATAAACTTTCAACATGAGTATAGATCAGAATTCCTTGCCAATCGTCTTTGTGCCAGTAAAGGGTAGACTCTCTTCACTAGAACAATGGAGTACATTACACTTCAAGAAGCAATTTGAAACTAGCGAACAATTTACGAACCATGAACAACAAAGGTGCGAGTGCGAGTGAATTCACTCTCAATTTACCTTTTAAGGCTTCTATGTTTACCCAAAAAAACAAAAATAGATGGTTGGCTGCTTTGTAATAATCCAACATCTGTAATATGCTTAGAATCCAGAAGGGTGGGGTCCCAAGTAAGAATTATCAACACTCTAGAGAGAGTAAAAGACAAAAAAAAAAAAATTAGGGCATTATTGATTCAATTGCTCACATAGAGCGAAAAGTTCTGCAAGGGATTAAAGCTTTTTGACTAGACATTCTATTATGGTATCAGAGCCTAATTCTATATCTTTCAAGCCCCAAGTTTATTTTACATACATATTACCTCCCACCCTTTGCACATTTTTAATCTAATTTTGCACATGTAACAGGATGTTAAAGGTTGTGTCTTGCTTTTCTTGAATATGAGATTTCAATGGCCTTCCCTCTATTTATTAACTTAAGCCTAATAGTCTTTGAATAAGAATAGTGTAATTTGTACTAAAACTATTTATAAAATCGATTGCAAATTTTTAGTGTTTGTCAAATATACGAACCATTTGCTTAAATGATGTGCATTTCTAAATTGCCACGTTTTCGACCAAAAAAAAAACTGCCACGTTACCTGATACACCATTGTAAACCAATCTTGGTATATCTTGTATTAAACTATTTAAAAACAATTGAACGTACATTTCCATATATCAGTTTAAGCTTTCAAACAGTGGAAAATGATACTAAAACTTTTACATAGTAAAGAAATAGAAAGTATTTTATTCAAATTTTATTATTCCTTGAATTACTTGATGATGTGAAATTTACTTCCGCGCTAGGAATATCATGTTAAACTATCAACTTACACGCGAGAAGGGGTGTTCAAGTGCTTATAGCACTAAGACAACACCAACTACCGAAAGAATTTTAGATAAATTAGCGGTGATATCACATAATTTCATATAAGGTGTATTTTAGGGCAACTGTTTGTCTCTTCCAACTTCTATATATATGCTTACGTAAAGCCAAAGAAGAACATGTTCCCACACGATACCAAATAATACTATCCAAAACACCATTTTTCTTTCTCGTCTGGAAATGGAGAAACTCCCTCAACTTTGTCTCCCTCTAGCATGATCAAATTCCCTGTCTTGGTCTCATCATCACAAAACAAACCCTCCTTTTAGCAAGAACCAACAACAGCAAATTAGGAAGAAAGCAAAGTGATTTTTTGAAGAGACGGAGACAAAAAGCCCTAAAGTAGTTGTCTCGAGATCAAACCCCACGCACCTCTTCCAAAAATGTCAAACTTCACAGGTGAAGAAGGGAGCTTCTCTTCAGGAAACACTGGGGAGGAAGTCCACCAGCATGAGAAACAACAAAAGTTGCAAGGCCATCTTCTTGGCCCAAACTCGCAACCTTCCAGCACGACCAACGATAGCAGCTCCACCTCACAGCAACAGCCGGTCAAGAAGAAGAGGAATCTACCGGGGACACCAGGCAATAAACTCATCCACTCCCTTGGAAACTGGTTACATATGTTGCTGATCCTGTATTAATCGTATGCTTTCTCAAACACGGTGAAGCTATGTACGTGATTCATGAGTGGATGTCAAAATATACTCCTAATGAAAGGTACTTATTAGCACGAAAGATACCAAAAATAATTTGCGTGGTGTGCAGATCAATGAAGGACTGATTTAGCTCAAGTAAAGTCAGAGACTGATCAAGAATGTTGCTAGAAATGATAACTATTGATTCGACAATGTTTCATAGGTCTTACTTTTTATTTCTAACCAATTTGATCAATTTTTAGTAGTGTTATACAGCAGAAGATCATGTAATATATCTGAGCACTTGCTGTATCTTCTTTTAAAGGTTCCGAAATAAGCCAAACAATTATTTCAGTACTATTCCCGATTTATTCTATCTTTATCCAATTCCTCAAACCTAACACGCCTGCTAAGAGTACCATTGCTGCTTTTGTGAAAGAAAATCTCTGTTGACTCAATTTTCTTTCCTATTCATGAAATGTCCTCTTGTTCTTTTGTGATTTATAGACCCAAATGCTGAAGTTGTTGCTCTATCTCCAACGACGCTGATGGCGACGAATCGTTTTGTGTGCGAGATCTGCAACAAGGGCTTCCAAAGAGACCAGAACCTTCAGCTGCACAGAAGAGGGCACAACCTCCCATGGAAGCTCAGGCAAAGGCAGCCTAACGAGGCCAAGAAGAGGGTCTACATTTGCCCAGAGCCAACGTGTGTGCACCACAACCCAGCTCGCGCTCTCGGGGACCTCACAGGAATCAAGAAGCACTACAGCCGCAAGCACGGTGAGAAGAAGTGGAAGTGTGACAAGTGCTCAAAGAAGTACGCAGTCCAGTCCGACTGGAAGGCACACCAGAAGACTTGCGGGACTCGGGAATACAAGTGCGACTGCGGAACCATATTTTCCAGGTTTCGTACTAAACTTCTTTTGTGGATCAATATCGCATGTGCATGCATTGTTTGGTGGATAATCAAAAATTGTTTGATAGATACATTCATACAAGTGAGAAATATAGCCATAATAATGTTAGAGATGTTCTCCTTAATTCTACCCTTGGAATCCCAGAAGATATATGCTGGTGAGAAAAACTAAATCTGGCATACTTCCACTTTTGACCCAGTTATGGTAGTTTGATGATTCTTTTGATAGACAAGTTTCCCACTTATATGTTACTTGCAATTTAATTCTTGAGTCTTATTGATAGGATGAGTGGTTTAGCTATGATAAAACAGGGATATATATATTTTGTCCGAGTAGTGTAATTTCTATAAAACGATCTTTTGAATCATGAACTTCTTCCCGCTACTTCTTCCATAGAACACATTATCTCAAGGATTACATATTCTTTTGTGAAAATATAATTTTCAGAAGCGATGGAAAATAACATACGCAAACTTTTTTTGGGGTTTCTTTGAACCTTGCCATTAACCATGTGAAGCCTTTCGATATGTCCTATGTTAGAACGACAAAATATTGCGTGTAACACATCAGATTTTCACAAGTCCATCGAATGATCAACACGTGTCTCCCACTGGACCCACTGTAAGAACATTTTGAAAGTCTCTCTCTCCCCTCGAGAAAATATTGCATGCAATAGTGACGCCGCATCAGATTTGCACAAGTCCATTAAATGATGCTCACAATATTTTCTCATGTTAGAGCTAGGGGTTATGCAATGCTGAAACACTTGTTTCTATCCTACAGATATATAGTATATTTTCCTTCGGAAAATTAAACGAAGTGAACGAGATATAGAAAACTAAAATTGGACTTCACTAGCACTAAGAAGGTTTATAAAAGTTTAATTTCTTAAAAGTGAAAAATTTGCCCCTTCATATGATATTATCTGAAAGAAGCGAATCACTATCCCACTTCTTTAGACGCCCATCAGAATTGAAAGTATAATTCACCTCACTTACCGAAATCATACAAAGTATACACTAAGGCCATGAAATGAAATTGCAACTGCACTTCTTGACAGTTGAATATTTCCTTTACTATTCACACATTTTTCACTGCAGGAGAGACAGCTTCATCACCCACCGCGCCTTCTGCGACGCGCTCGCTGAAGAGAACAACAAGGTGAACCAAGGCCTCCACCAACAGATGCCTAACCATGACCTCATGCCCTCATCAATGCCCATGATCAACACAACCAACTCCTCCAACTCGCCCATGTTCCTCAACGACTTCAATGCCACATTCGATTCGAAAAACCCCCTCAAGTCCCTCCCCCAAGACCTCGTCCCCTTGCCCTTCAAGCCCAACACGAGCAACCTCAGCAGCATGAGCATGATGTCGCCTCCTGGCATGTTCTCGACGACCTCAGGCACGCTCTTCGGTGGCCCGAGGGGTGCTGCCATCTCCTCCTCCTCCTCGAGCCTCCAGCTCAGTTCCAACACCTCATCCGGTGGCTTCAACTACCTCCAAGAAGCAAAGGCAGGTGGTGGTGGCCTGCTGGCAGCAGGCGGTGCCTCCTCAGCCCACATGTCAGCAACTGCGCTGCTGCAGAAGGCGGCCCAGATGGGCGCGACTGCGAGCAACAGCATCAACTCACCCATGATGCACCAGAAGAGCTTCATGGCAGGACCTGACCAGCAACAACAACAGCAACAGCCACAACTCATCCCAACCAGCTCTGCTCCTCCTCTTCCCATCAGACCGCCGCCATTGATGTCACAGTACAGCGTCAGCAATGTCCCGCATCAGCATCACAGCAACAACGTGCACACGGCTTCATTCAATCATCATCCGCATCATGGGTTCCAGTCGCCACAGCCCCACCCTGAACAGTTCAACCAGCTCCTGCAGAAGAGCAACCCACACGACCACCACCACAACCCGATGCTGCATGTCATCGAGAGTACTAATGCAATGATGAATGCCGAAATGGGCATGTTCAGGAGCATGTTCGTAATGGGCACAGATCATCATAACATGAAGAGTCTTCCTAGTGGGGTGGTGGATCATGAAGACAGTAGCTCGACGAGCTTCGGGCAAGGAAGGACCCCGTCGGACAAGAATGTTCCAATAGGACCAACAACGTTCGGAGGGAATAGTAATAACAATAACAGCAGTAGCAATAGTAAGAACGATGGCGTGACGACGCTCGATTTTTTGGGGCTTGGAGGGTCGCGACACTTGGGGAATTTGCATGAACAGCAACAGCAGCAGAGAATGGAGATGGAGGGGATGAACCAGCAGAGATTGCCTGCAATGATGGGTCATTTTGCTCAGCAGCTCTCTCATGGCGATTCAGCAATGGAGAAACCAATATGGGATGCTTGATTATTTCACAAGGAGGAGGAGGAGGCGGAGCCTCGGAGGAGAGTTGGTTGTTCTTTTGTACTGTGGTGCGTATTCCTAAAAACTTTGTGTTTGCTAGAAAAGATTGAATGCATAAGCATCTTTGAGAGTACTTGATTAAAGGGACAGACAAGTTTGGTAATCAAAAGGACTGCGATGACTGTTGGTTGTATTAATTTTTTAACGCGTTATCTGACTCAAGCACATTTACCAAATAGTTAAAATTTTTAATTAAGTGAACCAGAGCAATTTGCACGCAATTGATGGAATTCAAATGGGTAACGATTCTTGAGTTGAAAATCCCCAAATACCCCCAACAAATCGCATCGATACTAAAGGGTGCCTACATATCAATTAATGTGAGGTGTTTGGATAAATTGAACTTGTGGAAGGTCGAAATAATTAATATTCACAAAATGTGCACTATGTTCGTTCCGTATATGAAATGCGTTTGAGTTGGCAGCTATTAACTTAGATATGGGCAACGTAACAAAGAGCTTTGATTTGTGTATGTTCAAAGACCATACTTATGCACGTTGCCCATTCTTATGACATAGACAATGATTATGGCATGCATTGTCTTTGGAAGTTGCACAGAAACACTAGTTTTGAAGCATTACTTTACTATGACTTTAGACCAGATTCTATCATGATTTCAAGTGGTAACAAGTATCCATTCATTGCTTGCCATAAGAGAAAAGGAGGAAAAAAATATCGACAGAATTGTTTCAAGAAAGATTCAAAACTTCGTTTTGGTTAAAGTTCATTGCTCCAGTGTCTGTATTGAACTCATGTAAGCATGTCGCAACCCGCAATCCGAGTTGAAGGACATGCCTTGTATACCAGAAAGACCTTATGCATAATAAATCTAGTTGAAAAGTTAAATGTCATGATGCATCTTGTCGAGAATTAATTGTGACATAATTATATAGCAGTGATACACAAGCTATGATGTTTACCATTTAGTTGCGAATTCATGTCTACCGCAAAAATTGTCCAAAAAATTCTAAACCTATTGCACTTTTGTTAATTCAGTTCTAAACTTTTCAATTTTACCAATTAAATCATAAACTTTTTCATGTTTTTCCAATTGAGTCCATCGGATCAATTTTTTTCCAAATCTGACATGGACGCCTACTGTCCTACGTGACTACGTGACACAGCCGACACTAATGTGGACAATTTTATTTTTTTTAATAATTTTTTAATTTTCTTTCTTTTCTTTCTTTTCCTTTTTCTTCTTCCAAGCCCGTTGGCTTGGAAGAAGAAAAAGGAAAAGAAAAAAAAAACAGAAAAGATTTTAAATTTTAAAAATAATTATAAAAAATTATCCACATTAGCGTCGGCCATACTATGTGGTACTACTGGCATTCACGTTAGTGATTTCCAGTTAAAATTGGCCGGATTGACTCAATTGACAAAACGTAAAAAGGTTTAGGATTTAATTGGCAAAATTGAAAGACATATGACTGAATTGGCAAAATTACAATAGGTTTAAGACTTTTAGACAATTTTCTCTTTACTATGTACTATGGGTCAAACAATTGCAGAACTAAATTTTTCGAGGATTTTTTTTTTTTTTTGAGAAATTCTTTCGCACATGAATCTTCTCATCCTATCAAATCAGCAAATTCGCTATTAAGATCATACTTGGTAGAAATTATTATCCGATTCTGATCTAGATGTATCATGATTCGAGTTGATAAATAGATTCTCTCGACTTCCTTCCCCAAGTTCAATCAATTCGATTCCACTGGACGGGGACCAGGCATGCCATCGTGGCGATCCAAAACATGAAAGTTCGGCTAGAACAGAGGCCCAGCTCTCGAAGCAAACAAGGCCCAAGCCCTTTTTAGTCTATCTATAACAGGAGTGATCAAGGATCTTCTGATGTCATGGAGATTTCTTCCGATCAGTCACATCAAGTTACATGTATGATTAGCTGGGTCCCAGAATGTACAATGAAATGTCCCCTTTCTTTGGGAGCTCAAAAATTAATAAAATATCCGATTAATGGTCAGTTGACTCGCAGCTTATGGCGCTGTTCCAATAAAAATTCAATCTTTACAAGGCCCATCAGATTTTTTTCAACCTCAAACCTCCCACATCCACCCCTCAGCTTCAACCCAACCTCGACCCTTTCGAGTTATCTATTTTCATAGGTTACAACACTAACAGCAACCGCTGATCTCGTGCGTTGTTGGTGTCTGATCGTTCAGATCTTGTCCCTCACACACTGAATGTATCAAAAATTTCAATTTGTGAATATCTTCTTGATTCTGGACCAGGTTTCGGTTTTCTTATGCTTGTTCATCGGTCAACCCCGGGGAACTTGAGCTCGCCAAAAAGTCCCGAGACAACATGAATGTCCCCAAAACTCAATGTCTCCAGTCTCGCTGCCACCTGCCTCCATGCCTGTTATAGTCCCTGTTATGGTCCCGGTACCCCGAGGAGCTCCCCTGCCTCGAACTCTCCGGCGGCCCGGAAAACTGATCAGGAACCGCTCTCGTCTCCAGGGCGTTCCTTCCAGGTGGATACCTCGTCGGGCTGTTTTCCTGGCTCCAAGATTCGAAATCCTCCCGGGCATAGTTATTTCTTTCGTAGGGAGCCCGAGAGGAGGCATTAAAATTAGATTGGTTAGGTTGAGAATAAGAATGAGGGTGACTATACTGATGAGTCATCTCCCGTCCACCTCCCCACGAAGAATTCGTGTCTGTGGATGGACTGGGACCACCAGGGTACGATGATGGGTGCGCCCGCTGCATCGGCTGCAGCTGTGGCAACGTGACCGCCGAATATGGAAGCGAATGCATTGCCCGTTTTCCTGTCGAACTCAGATTCAGTACTCCGTTCACAGGAGCAAAGGCTTCCTGGGCTTGCGATTGAACAGCTGCGGACTCCACAGGAATTCTATGTTGGAGAGATGGGGCCATCATCGAATGAGCATGAACTTGACTTGATTGAGACAGAGAGCTTTGGACAGTTCTCGATTCTTGTTGAAGCGTTGCAGGAAAACTGGAGGCATGTCCTTGGAAAATTCCTGATGTGCTCGCTGCTGCCGAAGATGAAGCGTGCCTAGAAAACGGATTCTTCACAGCAGCTGCTGCCCAAGCACCCTGCAAAAATCATCAAACAGGGAAAAGGAAGGGCGTCACTTTGCTATTTTTGGTAATTATTTGTCCAGTATTACTCCCATATAGAAAGAATTACGAAATATCTGTCGTAATTTTAACGTCGATGCCATGCCACTCCACTACAACAATCCGAGGTGGCGAATTTTCAGCGTTAAGAACTTTGTCCTGACCCATCTCCTATGGTTCAGTTTTCTTGTACATGGGAGAGGTGGGACCCATTCTTTTGAGAGAGACAGCAAAGGAGTGAGTAATTTCTTCAGTCATCACCGTAGGGGGATGGTCTCTCAAACCAACGTGAAAGAGTGCCCCACATGACAAATCCCACGGTGGAACCCCCGTTTTTTCTATCTGAGGCATTCATTTTCACAAATTCAAAACTTGGAGCCCAGTAAAGGAAGAAGAAGATGAATTCATTTCGTTGATTCCTTTTAGTCGTACGTGTGGTTTTCAATAGCATCAGTCCCACTGGCCCAATGGGGTAACGAGAGCAGCAGAAATCGAGCGTCAGCGAGAGTCCTAGTGTCATAGTGCAGTAAAAACCTAGGTTACGCACCGTTACAGGAGGATTGCTGGAAGGCGTCGGGGATGGGAGGGACACTTCAACCCTCCCGTCTATTCTGCCACCCATGCCAGCGCCAACACCCAGTCCATTCAAATTCCCAGCAACTAAATTAGCCGCTCCACCTCCGGCCTTAATCATATCAAGAAGTCTCACTGTATCTGTGGTCGATAAGTTCCCGGCTCCCCCCGAGGTCAGCGCAAAAACAATCTCCGGGTTCTTGAGCAGCACAGCCAGCAACTCAAGATCGGGCTCTGCTGCAGCAGGGTTACTGTTTTGTGATGTCGAAGACAATCCTGCTCTTGCGTTTTCATTAGAAGGAACCTGCGTTTCTGGGACGACATCGGCATCGGGCAACTGTTCAATCGAAATCACTGGTGTTAGCGAGTCATCATAGTCCATCTCACGGTCCCACGGCTCTTTGGGATTGGGGGTATCTCTTGGACTGTCCTGTAGATGGTCTCTTTCTCACGGCGATTCCTGTTTTTCTGGAATTCAACTTCTTTGCTATCCTCACCTCCACCCACCCTCCACTCATCGTTCAGTTTTACTTCTGCATAATAAACCAGTGCATGGGTTAAAGGGATACAATTTTATAGTTGAAAATAGATACCAATATATCTAACTAATGGCCCAAAATGTTTTGTGTAGTCTTATTTTCATAATGACAGATCTTGAAAGTAAGCCGTCGGCTATGCTGCTTTCCTGCACTCTGTCAAAGTTGCAAAACCCCAGAACCGTCAAATCAACTTATTCAGCTCATCTCCCAGGACAATGAGCGAAAACATGATCAACAATTATGGGATTGCAATTGCCCATTACTTCACATATATCTCAAACCATCAAGTATTTGCCCGAAGAAACTAAGGACAATAAAAGGAAAGTGACTTGTTATGTCGAGAGGGTGCTCATTAGATGTCCTGTTACCTGATGAAAAATAGAAATATACCCACATCATCTACTACTCTATCACGTCGCGAATGCATTGGGAGTGCAATTGCCCATCACTTCACATATATCTCAGACCAATCAAATCTCACATCAACGTGCTTGCTCAGTGCAGTCATCCTCTACATTTGGTTCTTTTTTATGGTAATAAATTTGCATATCTCCTGTTGAACATACCACTGTAATGTTCAACCAAGTGGAATTGTACATTTTCGTGATCTAAAAGTGATCTCTATTTATATTTGCAAGTCAGATGTTGAAGCACCACCGTCTCATCAGGCAACACTCTCAGATTAATTGCAATCAGGAACCTCTCAGAAAGTCATTGCATAGTGAGGGAAAAAAGGACTGTCCAGGAAATCTGGATGTTAATATCACGTTCTGGCGCAAAAAGTTAATCGTTGAAAAGAATCAGAGTTGTTTCATTCCATTTTGCTCACCAGAATTGTTTCATTCCACATGCTCACGAACAATTGCGCCAAACAGAAATTTCAGCTTCAATTAGCATAATTATCTTAATCCATGCTATTATCAAATTTACGCAACAACAGCATAAATTTCACTTCCACACGCCATTCTTGAAGCGATACAGGGTCAACGACACATAGTCAGCAGGCAACAGAGCCCATTCCATCTACTGATAAGAATCAATTGGAAATTCTAGTTTTTGAGTCAAATGGCCCAGCCAATGGGTGGAAGTGAAGGAGCCAAACTGAGTTACATTGGTAATTACAGGTGCATTATTAGACAAGACAACGTTCTCCAATGTGTCAAGCAGATATGCAGGAAAAACTTATTAGGATGTCCACGAGTTATCACTTCACAGAGTCACCATACATGAAACTTAGCAAACTCTTGGTTATGTTAGCACCTGTTCACTTGCAAGCTTTGGGATACATTTTAACTCGAGATATTAAGAGTACTAAACAAGCATAGATCTCAAACCGTAGTGCACAACATTACCTTGATCCACCAAATTTTTTGAAAACGGAGGATCCTAGAAGTGCCATCCCAAGTGGTTAGTTCTAAACATCAAAAAGATAATTTCACAATGTTCTTTCTCCATATTACTCCACTAAATTTCGACCAAAAAAAAAATCCACTAAATGACAAGAAAAGGTGAATATACAATTGACTGACCACTTCTCATGTCTTGTAAAAGAGACAAATCACATCACATAGATTACTCCTGTTCTGTCTCTATGGTTAAAGGAAAACACTGAAAATGATAACATCGTCAGTTGCAGGCTAGCTAGCAAATCACTGTTTGTAAGTAAAACCCAAACCAGACCTGCAGCATCCTCTCGGTTAATCAACATTTCACAATTCCCAGACTATATTTATGGTCCTCAACATACTATTGCAGCAAGTCAGAAAAACCAAGAAAGGCTCTGGAACAACAAGATTACCTGCCGGTCTCTTCCAGGGGATCCAAACCCTCTTACAGTCCTCCAATACAGTCTCCCTTGAATCCAAATTGGTCTTTGGAAAAGACATATCAAGCTTACGAGGAGCTTCAGAGGGCACCACATTATTTTGTTCAACACCTTCAGACTGAACATGTACTGTAGCTGCTGGAGGCACATTGACTGTCTTAGTAATCGAAGCTTTAACAGAACTTTCAGTTTTTATTTCATTACTCTCATTACAAGAGGACCCGCTCTTTCCATATTTGTTCTGCATGTGCAGTGCCCGCATTTTTGCCTTCTGAATGTCATCAACAGACATTGGACGACTACGGCTAACAGAAACCACTTTGGAAGTCTGTGGGCTTCTGCCAGCCATTTTCTGGCCAGGCTGTTCCACCATCTGCACTTTCCTGCGCTCTCTATTTTCTGATATGGGCTAAGGCAGCAACTACAGCGCATATGATACATTAATTCGAGCAAACAATGGTAGAAGCAAATTCAACTCTCAGACATCTTAAGATATCCTCTTATTCATTTTCCATGCCCTAACTATCAAATTGATAAAATTAAATTGGGCCCATGAAAATCATAGTCAGGCCAGAATATGACAATACTTTTACAAAGATATATTTTAAGTACAAGAAATATGGTTGACGCGCCCACAGAGAATCCACTCAATCACTAGAAAAATCTATATTCAATTATCATCCAAGACAATTATAGTCCCATCAGTCTTAGCCAATATGACGGCATTGTGTTACATCTGGCCCCGTCAAAAGAAACTGCTTAGTACAAGTTTAGTAAGAACTATTTTTTTTTTCAGTTTGCAAACACTAATATTAACAATTAATTTATACCAAAAAAAAATATTAACAATTAACAACTCCAAAATCCAAAAGTGAAATATCTGACCCACAGCAGGATCACCTTTCCCAAAAGTTATGCCCAGTGGAATTTTCCGTCCACTGAACTGAGAACCCAGTTCCCTAATCTGAGCAGTGGTATATTCTGGCTTTAGGAGAAAAAGAAAGATGGATAACAATGGTAATGGAGACTGAGCATCCATCCCTTGGCTGAGCAATGGCCTAGGAAATATGGAAACATGTATTAGAGATATTTATCTTCCCCCATCAGTAAAGAATACCACACTGCTATGCCATCGCCAACTAGTGAACTTCTATCATCCACTTCGACAAGTAAATTGCAAAAGTTCTTTTTTTATCCTCAAAGTAAATAGAACTTAGAAAAAAAAAATTCCAAAAGGATACGAGCTGAAGTTACACCAAGGATGTGTTTCCTGCTTGAATCATCCGCTGGAGCAGGCAAAAGTTTCAGTGCTTTTGAAGATTCCAACCCCCTGGTGCAAGAAATGTTGCTCAAAACACTTTCAAGACACGAAAGAACTATCGAAACTTGATCACAAGTCGCCCATACCTGGTAACCTCCAAATTTTCGCATGAAGCAAGAATCTCTTCCTGTCAACACTTAATAGTTACTATCCTCGATATACAACTTTTAGCAAACTTAATCATATTTTAAAGAGGTACTTACAGATAAAGTGTTATCTGAATGCCATGCTTCATCACCCATGATTTCACCAAAACTGCCAAAAACAAGGTTTATAAATAGTGAGTTTCTATCTCCATAATTACAAAAGTGGATGTGACCATGAACTTGCCTCTGCTTCACCATCATTTCTTTCTGCATTGCAGTACAAGATCTCACGCCATTGGGCTTCTTATTAACCTGGGTTCGTGCAAACATTTTGCTCCATTTTGATAGTAAAGCCTTTGCCCTGTTTGATACATCTGATCTCCAAATCAGATAAATGAGTTTCAACTTCAACATGAAGAGACACATACGGTACATGCATGCATTAAAATTTCACTTAACAAGTACTTCTCACTATCTTACCATAAAAAGTGAAAATTACTTGACCCTCGACTCATATGCAAAAAAGATACGAGAGAGAAAGGACTAGACAATCAAGCTCACAAAAAATTTACAAATGATTTTGGTCTGGTTATTAATTCGTAACCAGTTCCTCTTTAAATAGTCGAACAGCAGTTCCCTCCCCACCCCCACCCCCACCCCCAAAAAAAGGGTTTGTGCGTATCCACTCCCTGAGAAAAGTGAGCATCTCCACTGAAATTAATCACATGAAATGAATAGACACAATGGCACTTTATTTGAGTAGCCAACCAATCATACAACAGTAAACCATCACAGGAACAGGTATGATGAAATGAGGAACAAACATAAGAGAGACAACAATAGAGAATGCACAAAGTGAAGAGACACTTTCGTAAGTAAACGCACACCTGATGTCCTATAAAACCGCAGTCTGTTAACAGTTTGGAGAACGGCAGACAATTGACTAGGAAGAGCTTTATGTAGGGGCAAATGAGAGAGAACCTGCAAGTGGTACAAAATAATCTTTAGCAACTTGCAATGCTTGGTGCAATTTGTTTTACGACTTCAATCATTTTCTACCTCAAGGATGATAGAAAGCACACTGGTTTGTTCTTCAGAGGCTGCTTGGCTCAACCATGTTGCCAATATCATTACACCACCTTTAGTCATAAACCTAGAAGCATGAAAAGAAGTTAAAACAAACGGGAAAATTTCTAGAAATACAGACAAGAAAAGAATAGGCCAAAAATGTACCAAGACAGTACTGAAGAATTCTCTATCCGCAGAATCCACTCCATCAACTTGACCTGCCCAGAGAATGTTTCTTCTTTCCCCATAAACGTGAAGATATTTTGAAGAAACTCTTTATCAGCCTCGTCTATGCTAGGCAAGAGATCATTTTGCACAGGGCAAGGTGAGGCAACTCCAACATCAGGTGCAATAGAGTTTAATGAAAGTGGATCAACAGGTGTAGCCGTTGATGATTCAGAATTTACTGGGAGAACAACATTAGAATCTTTCGGAGCTTTCAATCTAATGGCTTTCTCCCTTGAGAGTCGTACAAACTTTCTCACTCGTGACCGTTGACTATTAAAAAAATCGCGAACCTTCAAGTACATAAAATGCAAAGAGGTAAGGGGATATATCCTAATATCAGTAATTAAAGACAAGGGCAAACTATTTTACTTATTCATCTCAATAGATTGTCAATACAAGTCACTGTTTCATTTCCAATAAGCATGAGAAGATTACATAATCTGTGTCAGTGCACAAAAATCGTGAACTACTTGAAGGGTCCAAACTTCAGGCGTACAGTGAGAGTTCAATTAATTTAAAAAAAGAAATTGAAGAGCCAGAAGAACTGAACGGAGAAACAACCTGAGTGACTGTGACTCCAAAAAGAGCACTGATTTCCCGAGATTCCTTCTTGCTAATTGCATCTTTAATAGAAAAAACTGATTGCATATACTTCACAGCCTTAGGATTTAGCAAATCTCTAGGTCTTTTTCCTGAAATTTAGTAATCCACAGTCAAGATCAGACCATCAGCAAAGGGTGAAGAGTAAAAGAAGAGAAAACCTTCTTGTTTTGGAGCTTACATAGCCCTTCGTAAAAGGAAATTTGTAGAACTCTTGCAGGATTATGCAAAAATGTTCCAACAAAACTCTCACAATAACAACAACAATAGCACAACTAGCTTCTCAATTCACCAAACAAACTCCATCAGCTTTGAGACTTCACTAAAAACAATTGGGTGCTAGTTATTCTATCGACTTACCAATTTTAATTGACAATGCTCCAGCCGCCTGAAAATCAAAAGGAGAAATCTGTTAGCAAAATTTAATTTTGGGTAAGAAAAACCAACATAAATCAACTTAGAGCCATCTAAAGCACGGAGAATGTAAGAGATTTAATCTTGTGAAGTGCAGCTCAACTAAACCAAACTTACAAGAATAGGGTCTTTCTTGTTCTTTAATAAGAATTAAAAAAAAAAAAAAGACACTGATCTTCTATGTTTCTGGGAAAGATCCATTAAACTGACCAAACTTAGCATAACAAGGAGATGCACAAACCTGCCAACTATGTGAAATATGAAGAATCAGTACATCTGCAACTTCCAAAAATTGACCGACAGAAATTCATTCAAAAAACCGAACAACTTTCAAAACCATAAACTACACCATTCAATTATCTTTTCAAACACATCATGAAATCACAATTAACTTGAGCCCCAAGACAAAAAAACGCAAACTCTTTTGCAGGCATAGCCAGCAATGACCAGATATTGAACCCATCCGTTCTTCCATATCTCATAGGCAATGCACCAAACTCCGATAGACAGTTAAACTGTATTAAGCGAGAGAAACATCGACCAGAAACTGATATTCAATCTCGTCGTCAAAAGATATACTACACATGCAAAAGCGTAGCTTCCTGCATAACTCATGAACCATCTTCAAGCACATTGAACAGATAGAGCCTCTCCCCAAAGTCTGTTCCCCAAAGTCAAACATCGCTTCCAGAGACCTCAATGAAATCCCCATACCGCAATTCCGAGCAAAATCAAGTCCTAGCAAAGCATCCCGAACCCTCCCCGGAAAATCATCACACCGAACAAAACCATGGCACCCAAAATTCGCTTCCCCCACTCTTTGCATGCTCAGGAAAAACTACCGGTACCCAACAGCCCCCCTTCCTCTTCCGCACGGCGCACGAGAAGCTAACTAAACAAAGACCCAAGGACGCACCATTTCCTGGGCGAGAGGGTTCACGCCGGTGAGCCTGCACTGGGCGACGACGATGCTCCGTAGCCGGTCGATTTGGCCGTGGAAGAGCGCGCTCTGGGACTCCAGGGACCGCCGGAGCGACTCCGGCGAGCCCCCGATCTCCTCCTGTTCCGACGGCGGGTCCTCTCCCCTCAAGACCTCCATGCGAATAAGCGCCCGATGCGGAAGGCTCGCGGGTCGTCGTCGGCGGCGGCGGCGTCGTCGATCGACGCGGCTCGCGCATTAGCTGTTCAAGCGGCCCGGAGGGAGGGGGAATCGGAAGGACGAGCACGAGCGCGAGGGCGCGGTTCAGTGGAGCTTTGGGGGACGACGATGGCCCGTACGAATTAGGGTTTGGGAAGAGAGAGAGAGAGAGAGAGAAGGGGGTCGGGGATCACGGCCGTAGGTGAAGAGAGGCTTACCAAAAACTCTTCGCTCGCGGTATGTAAAAGCGTCATCGTCCCCCGGGAAAAACGTGAAAACGCTGGGCGGTGATGCTATGGGTAAAAAGAAAGTCGCCAATTAAAAAAAACTCTCAAATTATATGCCTCCTAAACTTCTTCCTTTTTTTTTTTTGGTCGCCGTAAATTCCAAACTTATATCCATACGACATATTTATCTTAATTTTATACTCGTGTAACACATTTACCTTTTATTAGAATTTCGTTAATGAGTGCTGATGAAAATTTTATGCGGCTACCTACGTGGATGGGAAGCAAACGGTGCTGATGCGGAGCTCGCCCAGCAAATATATGTCGACTCATTGTATTATGTTCCTCGTTTTTCAGTTTTCTTGTTTTTTCCTTAACTTCCTCGTTTGTTTTCTTACTTGGTTTCTTGGTTCGGCGACAGCGAGGGCGATGTAAAGACAAAGGAGGAAGGAAACAAAATATATTACGCGAGTCAAAGTTTAAGATATTTGATGTTATAAAAAATTTTGGGGTAAATATATCACATAAATATAATTTTGAGGTTTTCTATGTTTGTTTTTTTTTTGTCAATAAGGATTTTCTATGTCATAAAAAAATTGAGGTAAATGTAATTGTGTCGTATAGGTGTAAGCTTAGCATAAATGTGTTGCGGTGAATATAGTTTGGAATTTGATGGCTTTACAATGTTTCTTTTATTACTTTTATCTATATATGATGCTATGGTTAAAAAGAATATTATATTTTACAATATCTTACTGATTTTATCTATATAAGTATCTATTTTCTATCGATCTCTTTAAGTCGACGGCATCATTTATCTCACTTTTTACTTTTTGAAATTACCTTTGCTATATAAACTTATACATTGAATAACCCCACACTATCTTCACGTGCAAATATAACCACTTTTATCGTTTTGTTTTTCATAAATATTAACATGATTCAGGGACACCACTGTCGTTATATAAAATTTTATTCTGCACTTTTTTATACGACGATTTTCCATCTTCACGCTAAAATGATATCACTAAATAAATCTAGCACATTATCATCTCAAAAGCAGTTGCGTACACAATTGCACGCGAATAACGCGAGCATGAAAACTAGTATTAATTGCAAATCGTCATAAAATTACATTAAGGATTGTACCATAGAAATTTAGTAGTCATGGAATCTTATTTTCACTCCAACCTAAAATCCGCCCAATATAAACATGAATATTTAATAGTGGCACGACATGTTTGATGATTTGATAAATTTAGCTCGTTAATATAGCAATTTAATTTTGGATTGACCTATCACACGAAAAATTTAGAATTTTGGTAAGTTAGACAAGCAATTTACTTGAAAAATTGGTAACTTACAAGCAAACAAAATACCTTAAAATCAAGAAGTAATTTAATTTGAGAAAGGCCAGTGAATGAGATGATAATTTTATTTAAAGTTAATAAATCCAAGATGACGGTAAGAGAAACAAATAAAATTTGGTAATTTGCTGGAAAAGTTAGTAATTTTCATACCATGATTGGTAACTTTATATAAGAGGTGATAACTATGTGCTACAACAGAATCGACAACGTTTCCTGAGATTAAGAAATGCCCCACCGGTACTTTAAGAACCTGACGGAGGCGGCTAACCAACTGTCGGTTGCATCCTCCAGTTCTGCTGTTTATCCATGAATCCTGCGTCTGCTTTTGGCTCCCGGTGGAAGAGGATGGTGCGGGCTTAGCGATAGAGAATCAGATCGTGCCAGGAACGTTGAATCTCTCAAACTGAATGATGCCCCGCCCCATGATGTCGGACCTAGAGCAATCGTTCTCCCGGATCATACGCGCTGATCCAGGAGCGACTGGATCAAATGGTCATCCTCTAATCAGGCCATTACACATGCTTTACGTGCCTTCAAAAATTAATTCACCTACAAAAGATTGCAGATTATAAAGGCAAGACCAAACAATCCTCCATGTTAACGCTTGGTGAAAGGACAATACTCTCCAGTAACTTGATTCAGGTGGCATACTGTAAATTTTTATCAAATGGACATCTCATGAAAGCTTCGCTAACAAATCAGGAAACTTACAACTCACAGGATTATAGTAAAAGACGAAGGGCACTCGTTTTTTTTATTGGAAAAAAGGTGGCAAGGGGCAACCAGCGCTAGCAACTCCCTCTGGGTGTTACTACAAGGATAGCACACCGGGTACGGAATGCTCGCTTTGAGCCATAATTGCTCTACAACACCCGCGACTCAAAGGTTGAAGGTTGGCTGGCCCATTCCGCAAACCCACTAAGATGCTAGCAGTCAAAAGGTCTCAATACGAGGTATACTGCAACTAGGCAACGCAACACGAGTAATTTAAAGTTCGCTCATGACGGAGGACACTCTAGCATGCTTGAAACGTGAAATTATGATTCTTACATACCACAAAAAAAAGCAAACTTAGAAGATAAATGCAATTTAAACTGCCTTGAGCAAATTTTTGAAAAGCAGATGAATAGGGCCAGAAACACCACCTAGTACCAGGTTAAATACAAACTCAAACCACCGGAAAGATCCTTTTAAAGCCACATGAGGCAGAATTTTCAAGATTTAAAAGAATGCAGCACTGCAGAACAGTGGTCCATACATTGAGAGGAAGTGTAAACAATTAAGAAGAGTAACTAGACCCCAAAAGCTAGAAGCCCAACAGTAGAATGGGGATACAAAAACAAGATAGTTTAGATTCTTGAATGAGTTTAGCACTTACCCATAATATGAACCGATAATCCACTGTACATCATGGTTTCCCTTAACTTATTTTGAAGAACCTTCAAACTGATCCCTCAGCAACTCGTACTTCTTAAGCTCGGCCATGGAGAGGGAAGGGGAGAGTTCTCCCAAGACCTGCCAAGGTAGAACCGAATTCAGGCATATACACTTCAGGAAAGCATATTCTTGTCATTTGCTGCTCTCATGCATGATAATGAATTTGAACACCACATAAGAAGCAAAAATAGTTATGACTTCAAATTTCTGTTCAGGAAGAGGCACCACCAGCCATGCATATCAATGACTAGTGAATAGTGAATTTCGTAATATTAAACTACCAAATACTCAAGATCATGTTGATAAAAGGGAAATTTTTCCGTGGAAGAACTTAAACCAGGGTCTTGGGTAGCATTGCCATTACTGTGGAAGTGTCAAATTATTCTCTTTCCACATGATCCCAAAAAAAAAAAAAAAAAAACTTCAATTCATTGAACTTTGGTCTTACTTTTACAAGGGAATGTCATACCATCATAATTATTGGCTTCCAAGCTAAAGTCATTCATGTACAGATTTCTTTAGTTTATATAGGATGAATTGATAGATTTTTTACCTAATGAAACTATGGATAACTTCGCCACATCAGATATAATCAAATTGGTGCAAACAAGACAACTACTCATGGAGTACAGTTGGCCAAAGCTCTCAAGACCTAGGGTAGAACACAGTTCACTCCTCCTGTCTCGGACAAAATTGCAGGGATAACCCTATGCTGGGAAAATTTACTTGGACACCCCGTGTCAGAGTTATTTTGTGGAGCCACCAAATTTCTCTGACTGATGTCACATTCAGAGGTTGTTGCAGCGCCCTAGAATTCATAACCCTATGTCCCCCCTTTCTCTTTTGTCTGAGAAAACCCTCTTCTCCTTTTGCAGCTGAAAAGGAGCCTGCTACATTCTCTTTTGCCAAGGTATCGAGATTCAACGTTAGCGAACATTACGCATTGAAATCATTGAAAACCATAACAGCTTATGTTTCCTCCTTAATCTCAGAATATGTTTCTGAACATTTTGCATGTTCGATATCAGCTGAAGTTTGTTTTTTCCTGGATACCAGCTTAAGTTGAGCTGCTCAGTCCTGTAGCCGTTATAATCTTCAGAGCAGTCAAATAAATCATTTACTTTGAAAGAGACTCCTTGTCATCATTCCTAAAGAGTTATTCAATCAAAGTTTCCATTTCATTTTTCATTACTAAATCCCCATTTTTGTCTTCTTCAAGCCAAATTTAAGGGGCATCAAGCACCATATTTTTTATGGCTGTGAACCCCCCTTCATCTTATGCTTTTTATGTCAGTCCCTGAATTAAGGCCTGTAGAACAGTGGAATTTTTTTATTGTAGACAAACCCAATCAGATAGAATCCTGATGTTTTCCTATATTTTGATTATTAAAGGGTCAAAGAGCTATTACCTCCACAAAATCTTCATATCCAACCACAATAGAGTCGGCTGCAAGGTCCTTGGAAGAAGAATCTACCTCTGAACTCAAAACCTGCACACAAACCATTATAAGAACCATAAACATGAACCAAGAAGCCGATGTCAAAAATAAAAAGTAACTAAATTAGCTAAAAACTTTACATCAGTGTTACGGAAGACACAACACACCTTGCTCTTTGCAGCATGAAACCAGGCATCTGCACACAGGGCATACATGTCTGCACCAGTAAAATTTGGGGGGCATTTCTTTGCTATGGAGTATAGAGATACATCTTCATGCAATTTAAACTTCCTTGTGAGTGCTTTCAGGACGCTGGAAAAGGTCATACAGAAACTGTAAAATCTCCAGGGAACTATACAACAAGTGCAAACAGAAAGTGACTTCCACAAATGGCAAATGCAAAGATAAAAGTTCACCGTTCACGATAAGATGCATCAGTGTTAACCCCAACATAGAGTAATTTGTCAAATCGACCTGGCCTTAGAAGTGCTGGATCAATAAGATCTGGTCTGTTGCTAGCCCCAATTATAAACAAATCCTAACATGCCAAAAGAATATGAGGGTAAATGTACTCTGCTGAGCTAGCAGAAACCTTGAGAAAGTTGAATTGGGAAAGATAATTGGAGGAGAAAGTATAAGCATCTTCACTGTAAATAACCTGCGTGTCATCATTTAATCCGTCGATTTCCGCAAGCATCTACAATAAGAAGATACCCATGTTAATTCAATAACTCAGAGTGGAAAGCTAACATGAATAGGTTTCTCTCTTCACCTGAGAAACAACTCTATCCATTACACCACCAGAATCTCCAGAAGCACCACGAGCTGGAGCCAGAGAATCAAGTTCATCAAAGAAGATAACACAAGGACGAGCAGATCTTGCCTGCATAACATGTGAAGCAACTCAATATTAACTTTTGAGCAAGAGAAATTATCAAGAATAACCTCAATTGAACATTTAAAAAAAATCTTAGAGGAATATTGAAAATAAAGCAAACATTTCACCTTCTGAAAAATATCTCGGACATTTTTCTCTGACTCTCCCAATGTACATATTAATAAGCTCAGGTCCTTTTACACTAAGGAAGTTCAGGGAACACTCTGTTGCCACAGCCTTTGCTAACAAGGTCTGGAATTTGGAAAGAAATCAACATATAACCATGCATACCTTGTCCATCTATTAACAAAAACCTATATAAACAAAATGAAAGCTGATTTCTGGATAATGACGGCAAACTGAAAAATGACTTCAGAACTCACTTTTCCAGTTCCAGGAGGACCATACAGGAGAACACCAGATCGCTTGCGCAATCCCGAAGAAAACAAATCCTTGTGGAGTAAAGGCAACTGCATTTTGACAACCCCTCAGTGAGTATAAAACTTTTGATTGGATCTGTAAGGGTTTTACTTTTCCTTATTTGTTTCATACAGGTTTATTTTCAAACTTCTGTGCTAATTGAAACATCCATCCAAGAATGAGGATAAAAAGAGTACAAGGAATATACAAAATCTACCCAAAAATGAAAAATGATGCAAATGACTAGCATCAAACAATACAAGCGACCAGCTGTCAGAGTGATAACTTGACTTTCTCATTGGCACATAAATAAAACACAATTTGTTGCTTACACAGCATACAACCGCACCCCGGATCTCATTGACATCACTGTAAATAAAGCCTTCGAATATACATCTTCAACCAAAAACTAGTTCCTTAGACACCTCAGTTGAATTCTTATACAAACCACAAAGGTGTTAAATTCCTGGATATAAACATAATGTCATATTTAAACCAGTTATACTTGTGTAACTAAAATAAAAAGTCCAAGAGATGGTATGTTAAGCAGATCAACAGGATAAATATGAAGTAGATGCTGAGGACAAGATGAGAAAATATGGCAAAGATGACTTTTTTTTATCAGAGTCGACCAAGGTATATATTGATCTTGAGGGAGGGTGGCATTATGCATGATCAGCCAAAAACTTCAGTGGCTAGAACAATTTCATATCTCGCAGCGCATCTTGCAGAAGGCCTACTTCCAGAACTAATTTTTCATTGTTTATGCATTCTTCATTGTTTTTTTTTTTTTTTTTTGTAAAGGTTCTTCATTGTTTCTCTCATCTCAGTTTAGATCAAGAATAACTTGTGGTCAGATAAAACCTGCTATATGTGTAAACCCCCCCAATGTGTAAACCACACCGATGCATAAAGCACACCAATGTAAAAACCTGCTAAATATGTCTGTGGATGCTATTCAGTAAGTGTAGTCATGGAAGTCAATGATATGGAAGGATAGGCATTTTCCCTTTAAAAGGAACAGGGATAGGCCTGATTTATCAACTAGTACTGATGACAGATATCAGAAAATAAGATCCCACCTGAACAGTATCCAAAATTGATTTTTTTACGTCCTCAAGACCTCCGACATCTTCCCACTTCACATTAGGAACCTGTGACAAAAGCTCGAGTTAGGGTGCATCTTCAAGTAATAGAAGATATGATTGATGTTATCGTTGCTCCGTCGACTTACTTTAGGAGTGCCCAAAGCCACTGCATTCCTCTTCTTTGACCGTTCCAAGGCTTTAACCATATCATCTTTCCTGAGAACCTGATCTACAGCCTCTTTTACATCATTTTCCGGCACAGTTTTGTCTTCTGCAGATTTGTTATGCATATCCCCAGAATCAACTTCATTTTTATGCAAAATGCTCCCTGGTATCACGTTTGCACCAGCATCAGCAATTAAAGCGTTCAGGTCCCTGGGAATAAAGCCAGATGTCTGTCCGACTATATCTCTTACAAATTCTTCTGGACTACTCTGCAAGAAGCAATCTGAAGGGTCAAAGTCAACAATCATATGGAATGAGCTATACTAATGTGAAGCAAGAAGATATATTGAAAATAGGCCCATCTTTTCTAAATTCTCAAAATCCTTGCTTGCTATGAAACATATATTTAATTAGAAAATAGAGAATTAAGATAAAAAGGGGCCAGTTAATGTTGCAGCACCCAAAAACCCTTTCAGAGCATCATTGGAAAGCTAAACGAACGAATAGTAATTATAAGAACATGTGCCAGGTGACCTTAACAATTCCAACCATCACCATAGATGATGCCTTTTTTCCTGACTTTAAAGGCATTATAGGTGCAATTTAACTCAGAGAGAGAGAGAGAGAGAGAACATATCGCCTCAGAAGTTAGGATATATTTACGTACATTAGGCAGCAGATCAGAAATGCCCTTCAGTGACTGGCTAAGCATCTCAACCCTTTGTTCCTCAGTTAAAGGACCCATAGTTATCTCATGACTGAAGCAACGTCTAATGGTAGGAGGTAGGCCTTCAGTGCTATCAGCAGTTGCAACTAAGAACACCTTATGTGCATAAGTATTTGCAGACTGCTTCATGAACAAAATGTAGATGCACCAGTTATTAAGAAATTCTGAGCAATTCATGGCACAAACATTGGAGATATACCAAAAGAACACCTATAATCAAAATTTAAAATCATCAAGCAATGAAAATGTTCCTCTTGACAAGGACTTCAAGTTTCAGGGTTAGAACCACAGAATCATTTGAGCCCAAGATCCATATTTAATTATCATTGCAAACAATTAACACATTTTCACCATCTATTGGAGCTTACATGTATTTGTGAGTATAAGAATTCAGAATATACTGAAGCATACTTAGAAAACAATTGGAGGGACTATGGGAGAGTATTTTAGTGACAAAACTTCTTTCCTACATGAGCATTTTTCATGATTTTTCTATTTAGGTTAAGCAAAAGTTGTTGATTAGTGTTTGTCTTGTTAGTCTCTTTTTCCTATTCTTGTGTATTCCTCATGTTCTTGAACAGTTTTGTTTAAGTCATTTTATCTGATAAAAACATATTCAGCAAAGTTTTGTTAGTATTTATTCCCAACAATTGTACTGCCCCTTCCTCTTTGCTTCTTTGAATTGTAGCGCATCAAAATCCTTAATGAAGGGAAGGTTTTTAAAGAAGAAGAAGACTTATTGTTCCTTGACTAAGGTCATTAAAAGGATACGATACATTTAACAGATTACAAGCAAATAAGTTTTATTCTTCTGGGAAAGAGCTTGATACTTTCTATTCGTACCAAATCACCATTCAAGTTTTCTGAGGCATAAACATCCTCGTCTTCATTATCTTGGGTAGTGAATTCCCTTATGACTGATGCAAGTTCGGAAGAGATGCCATTTTGATCATTTGGTAAACCTTCATTAGATCCCAAATTCAGAAAAGCATCAAAGTGGCGGAGGAGAAGTATTGACGGCGAATATCTACAAAAGGCAGCAAGAGTGACTCAGAGAGGAAAGAAGATCCTTTTTCCCCATTAAATGTGAATAGAACCCAGAAATAATAAAATGTCGAAGGAAGAGTATGCCCTTTACTCATTGTTATTGAATGATTCATCTTATGAACCAACATGAAGAAAAAAAAAACAACTCAAGAAATTACTTCTGTACCTTTGTGCAGTATTAAATGCTTCAGCTAGGGCAATGGATGTTTTTCTCTCAGAGGAAGACATTAGAATGTTACAGCTGAACTCCACTACATGCAGACCCAATCGGCGAGCAACAAACCTAACTATCGTTCTCTTCCCACATCCTGCAAAATCAGTAACTAAAAACCTAAGCAACAAGAAACTCAAAGAGAGATAAAATGTCAACAAACAATGCAGTGTTAAGGACATCTAACTTAAAAATTCACTTGCCAATTATATATCATTTTTGGGTTGCATTCACCTGTCAAACCAGACAACAACACAGCCACTCTAAATTTAACAGCAAGCGCTGATGAACACAGAGATGGTGTGAGCACGGAGGCCAAAATCTTCACGGTATCTCCTTGCAAGGGTGCAAATTTTTTTGGGCGGTCACAAAGTAAATCTGGAGGAACGCCAGATGGGACATTCCCTCCAAGAACAAGGGCAGTTTTAGTGCGGTTGACTCGAAGAACAGGGTGGTCTGATGGTTCCATAGCCACCACCTGAAGATCACAAACTGTCAGTGGAGCCAACCTTCGCATTAAATTTTAAGATCTCTTTCACATATCACATTCAAATCGCGGGAATAATGGGAGCATTTACCTTGAAGTAGATGACATCATCGTTTGGCAACTTTTGGCTGCAGCGAATGCAAATAAATGAGTTGCAACTCCATTTAATCTTAATACTGAAAACATCACCTATCGCTAGATGTCTATCAATTTCAAAGTAGTTCTGTAATGCGAGATCAATCATTTCTTGGCGAGCCTCAGCTTCAAGTGATGAACTTCCTTTAAGAGATTCAATGGTGCCACATTCTGGTATCTTCACAAAAGAAATCCGCAAATGTGATGCATAGTTTGGTAATTGCCCCGGAGGTTTCAGCTCCAAGTCAATTACCGGAACTTCACCACCCTGTTCCGACATTCCATTATCAACCTTAGCTCCGAAGAATGATGTTAAAGTGTCTCCTCCGTGATGAACTAGAGTTCTGAAGCATGATAGGTGCAAACCGAGGTTAAATGCTAAGAAAGGAGACAAGTAGGCTACTTCACCGTCTGGCAAAGCTGGCTTAGCCGGAGGGAAACTAAACGACGGGAAGATCAACAATTCCTTCTCGCACTGGGAAAAGGGAAGCTTAACTTGATGTGAGTGCTCAATTGCGGATGGAGGATCGAGAACAACTACTTGAGCCATTCTCGCAGAGTTCGTGTCGAGATTCCTTACATGCACCTAGTCCACAAAATGAAGTATAACTAAGTCAATGACCGGGATCAGAACAATTTCACATGCTTCCAGACGAAGAAGTTGGTAAAAACGTAAAAACAACATTTTTTGCCGGCAGAAAGCACCTCACTTTTCGTGAGGAAGATATTCCATTTGACTTAACAGTCTCTTTTCGGTCGCTCTCTCCTTTAAATTCCTTTGTGCCGAAAGGAAATCACAAGCAACCACCAAACATAGCTCCACAACTCCACAACCATGACAACCATCCAGTTTTATAGTAAACTGGATACGTCCACCATCGTGAGCTCATCTAGGCAATCACCAAATTTCCACTGCAAAGAGCCGACAGCTTAAAGTAGCTTCGGGTACTTCACATACGCCTGCACCGCCAGTTCGACATATCTATGCTAATGCACACTTGCTAATTCGTGTGTTTAAGGAATCGAAGAAAGACGCTAATGATCATCGACAGCTCAAGAAACCTTCGCGTCTCCCGTCCAACTCGATCGCATCAGTTGCTTAAAACGACTGCCAAGGAAAGCAAATTCCAAAACTCCATCACATCATCTTCCCCGACATGCCTCCACAGTCCACACCTTCAAACACCGGTTCTCGAATGCTTCGAACTCGCCCTTCTTCTCGAGCGAGAAAAAGAGAAGGAAAAAGAAGAAAGAAAGGAAAGAAAGAAGATTCCCGAAACCTTACCAGCGAGCCAGAAGCGATGGACAGTCGCTTCAGAGCGGACGTCGGGAGCCCGACTAAGGCCGCGTCGTCCAGCTTCGCCAGCCTCGGGTCCGGCTCCTCGGCCCCCCACCGCGCGAGCCGGAGGATTCCGGCGGGCAGCCTCAGCCCCGGCGGGAGCTCGGCCGCCTCGAGGCGGGACGAGGGGCGAGCACGGAATCGACGAGGGATTTGGTGGAATAAAGGAGGAGAGGCCTCCTCCTCCGCTCCACCATTTTTTTCTCGGGTAAGGAGGAGCGAAGCCGAGCAGCGGCGGAGCGAAGTGAATCCTCTGCCCGCGACTGGAGGATGATGATGACGGGCGAGCGATTTACGGGTAAGGGTGCGCACGACAACCGTTCCGTTCCGTGTCCGGGTTTATTTCCGAATGAAATTTTTTTTTTTATTCTCGCGCTTCTAAACAATTTCGAAGATTTTAAAGATTTGATAATCATTCAAAATTTCTATTCCTATACTAGAAAAGAATAAAAATGCGTTTGATAACTACACAAAATTTTTGTTCCTAAATAATATTTTGAATTATTTTTTTTTAGCTATTTTTTTTTTGGCCATGGTCGATCACCGGCGGAGGCGAGGGTCGCCTCACGGCGAGGGCGAGGGTCGACCCTCGTCGCTGGGGCGGGGCGGCATGCCGCCAAGAACCTCACCCAGAGGCGAGGCGAGGCTCCCCAGGCCTCACCCAGTTTGGCTGGTGAGCCTCGCCGGCCGACCCACCACCTTGACGGCCCGCCCTCTCGGGTGAGGTTGCCTCGCCCAGGCGGCGACCGGGCCACCTCGCCCTCGCCGGGGCGACCCCCGCTGACGCACGGCATGAGGGCCGCGACGCCCGCCTGGGCTGGTCAGGCCGTCACGGCCGCTAAGCGGTTGGACCGCCAGGACAAAGAACAACACAAAAATAAGAAAAGAAAAAAACTGATTCTCAAAATTGTGTTTAAAACAAAAGAACTTTTTTTACTTCTTGTTTCTCTTCCAAAACTATTTCTCGGCAAAAATTTTGCAAAAATGTGCCCGGAACAAATCGTTACTAAACGCATTTCTGCTCCCAAACTATTTCTGGGAACCAAAAAAACAAAAAATTTTACTATTTGTCACGTTGCCTAATGCACCTAAGTTGTGTCGGCTATCTCTGAAGCTGCGTGAGCGTTGACTGCTTTTATTAATAAATAGATAAACATGGGTGGGGAAGATTTGAAATCAAGAAATTTTTGTCAATTAGTGTCATTTGATATTTAAATATTCTAATGCGTATCTTTAAAATCATGATATGTATTTCGGGTTATGCAATTGAAACGAGAGGGCACTACTTCTCGGACATTGGATTTGTCGTTGGGTTGGTGGGTACAAATGGTTCTCTACTTAGGGCTCATTTGGTTCAGCATTCTCAATGCCCATTTAGAGAATATAGATACTTTTAGGTGAAAATCACTTTGAGAAAATGTAAATGGCGTTTGGTAAAAAATCATTTAAAAGTTATTTGAGAAAATGCAATTGTGTTTGGTTATTTTTTAGGCTAAGGGCCTTTAGGGCCCAAATAAGCATTGAAAATGCTGAACCAAACGGTGCTTTTAGGATTGAGAATGGTACTCGATGTCTAAAAGCATGCTCTTTCTCGGGTAAGGATGAGCGAAATCGCCTGGGAGCCTAAAAGCCCGGACTGATTTTTTTGGGGTCGAGAGAGCCGGAATATTAGGGCCGTCTTTTTTTTGTTGTTTGGGCCCAAAATGGCCCCCCTCGGTTCCTTCCAAACGAATTTTAAAAAATTCGAGCAGGAAAGCCTGCCATCTAACTTCATCTCTCGCGTCGAAGATGGTTGGGTACTTTTCATCATATAAGCTAAGCCGAATGACCCACGTTGTCCTTTTACTTAATCATTATGGATCGACAGCCCTTAGACGCTTAACGCTATGGCCGTGGATTAGGCCCCCGGGTGACCCCTCTATTTTGACTAACATGCTCCCTTTTGTTGGCCTAATACCCTAAAAATCCTCCAACTTTAGCTGTTGTCCCAAATTTACTTTTTGCCCCATAAAAGATCTTCAACTTTATATCATGTCCCAATTCTACTATTAATTTTTATTTGTCCCATAAAAAACCCCCAAACTTTAGGTCCGATCCCAATTCTACCATAAATTTTTTTTGTCTCATAAAAAACCATCAATTTTATGCCTAATGCCCATTCTGCCATAAACTTTTATCGTCTCATAAAAAAATCCTAGATTTAGGTCCAATTTCAATTTCACTCTAATTTTTTGTCTCATGTTCATTAACCCTCTATCAAGATCGCCCTTAGTGATATTGTGCTCGGGACGCTCGAACATCTCGTGCTCGGGAATGTTCCATCTCTCGCAATCGAAGAGCTTATGCTCGGGACGCTCAAACAATTCATGCTTGGAAGTTTTCCATTTCTCGGTTGTGAAGGAGAAATTTTGGATGTAGGGCTAATGGGAACAGATTTGTGACTCAAGTAAAAATTTGTGATTTTTTATGAAATTATAAAAATGCTAGGATAAAATTAAGATAAGACCTAAAATTGAAGGTTTTTCACTAGACAAAAAAAATTTATGGTAGAACTGAGATAAAACCTAAAGTTGAGGGTTTTTTATGGAAAAAAAAAAAAGCTTATGGTAGAATTTGGACATGACCTAAAATTAAAGATTTTTTATGAAATAAAAGGTAAAATTAGGATAAAAGTTAAAGTTTGAAGTTTTTAAGGATATTAAGCCCCCTTTTGTTTGATGTCCCTCGTACTAGGGGCTTCTTAAGATGGATCCCCGAACTCCATAAAGAACACCACTTATTCGCTAAACACTTTTAACAAAAGTCCTAAATGAGTTTAAAAGAACCTAATAAAAATAATGATTAATACCACGAAAAATCTCAAACTGGTACACTTATGATAATTTTACCAAAAACTAATTTTTTTATCATAAAAAATCACAAACTGGTACACTTGTGACAATTTTACCCCAAATTAATTTTTTTACCACAAAAAACCTCAAATTGATACACTTGTGACAATTTTACCCTCAATTTATTTTCATTAAATTTTACTATCAAATTGCTTTGTTAAATAACATGCGACAATTAAGTGATATACCAATTTTATATTTTACCCTTCATTTGTCACAGGTATACTAGTTTGTGATTTTTTTCGTATTAATTTAATATAACGAAAACTAACGGAAAGTAGATTTATTATAAATGTACCAGTTTTTGGTTTTTAGTGGTCAAAAAATTAATTTGGGGTAAATTTACCACAGGTATACCAGTTTGGGATTTTTTGTCATAAAAAAATAGTTTAGAGTAAAATTGTCACATGTATACCACTTTAGGATTTTTCGTGATATTAAACCTAAAAACAAAATGAGTGAGAGTGAAGCGACAACCTAAGGATCCCCAAATTTGTTTATTCGAATGCAGCTTGTAGATTTGAAAGTAGTGGTATGTTAATCAATTTATATACATATATTTGGATTAGAAATATAATAACTAAATCCATTATTTTTGCATTATTTTTGTAAGATTAAACAAATCACAATCTTAGGCCTGAACCCACCGATTTAGTTCACTCCAGGCCGGCCAATTTTCGCACTACTAGGCTTGGCTAAAAAAATTCTCGCGGCCCCACCGACCCAATCCGTGCTCCCCCCTATTATCAGGTCAGATTCTTGGTGGCCCGGTTGAAGTGCAAGTGCACCACCTACAGCTGGGAATGTCCTCGATCTGATTTTTGAGTCCTAAGATCCTGGTACTAAGTAGTCGTGTACAGATCTCTTAAAACAGGACCCACAGAGTTTTGATGAGCTAACCTGAACGAGAAACGGAAGATGAGAAGCATGACCATTTGGTGTTGCCCCTGTTTCTGAAGAACCCAGTTTCTCTGCTGCTGCGGCATTCGACATGTCTGATTATCTGCTTCAGTCATTACACTAAATTATCAATCACTCCAGAAGTTACATGAAATTCCTGACCCACCACCCTACCAGTCGACGACGCTTCAATCTCCCTCCGGTCAAGGTTTCCAAACTTCTGACCTCTCAATCCACCACTGATTCCGCTTGTCGCAAGACTGGTACCCAGGGACTATGTGAGCTCTCGATTCTCTCACTTCCATGTGACTTCGATTTTGCACTAATCCTGGGATGTCTCATCACTGAACATTCGTAACATTATGGGCTTCCAGAAGTTAAATTTGGCTATCTTTGCATATAAGAATCAAAAGGCTTTGGTCGACTTTGAATTAGCAGCAGAAGAAGAAAGCATGAAAGAGCTACTCTTCTCATTGAATGGAAGGTTAAGTTTACACAGAATAAGAGCGTGGCTCCGACTGTCCAACTCAACAAATGGACCCTATTCTCTTAACAAATAAGTAAAACTCCATGCGCACAAATCCCATCGGCTGAGAAAGTAAATGTTACCGGGGGGCATGTGATGGCACAGCAGGAGCGCATCTTCTGCATAAGTTCAACATCAATTTTCTGTTAAGGAGCCCCCCTCCAGTTTGATTGCTAGCCCAACAACCCAAAACTATGGCCACAAGGCACCAGAACTCAGCCGACTGTTGCAGTAGCGGTGACAGACTCTGCTAGCTCTTCAAGTAGTTCCTTCTGCTCCATTGCACTGCAAGCCTGCAAGAGAGTTTGCGGCGAGGAACTCAATTTCTAGCAGCAGCTCCAGAGATATGTGAGATCATAATAAGAATCATGTCAATCCTAGTCAAATTCACTTTTAGCCTTCTTAAGAGATTTCAACGTCACAGGACTTCCGGCAATTGTGGGATACTAAAATTTCCAGCAAAAGGCTAGGACTTGGTAGTTCCCTACTCTTGAGATACAAATTTTCATGACTAAATTCCTAAATCGCTTGCTATGGCACCTATTATATGTATATTTAACTTTTAGTTCTGTAATTCCACAGAATCATTGAGTTTAAATTTGCTCATGATTTGCATTTTACCAACACAAGTAGACCGATGTAACTTCTTCATTTCACAAGACGTGTATTGCCATTGAATCCATAAGCCCGCAAACGGGAGGGGGTAGTGACCGATGACAGATTGTGCAAGAATATACCTGGACTGCGCTCTCGATGTCACCATTGAGAAAAGATGTCAGCTCAAAGTTCATCTTTAACCTATGGTCTGTGACCCTGTTATCCTGACAAAATATAGTACATCAGAATTACCATTTTGGAGCAAGACGAGATTTATATCATCAACTGTCCTTTTAAACATATCCAGAACCGGATACAATAAACCTATCCACTAATAGAATCTCAACAGCTGAACCAAGGTGCAGAATTCTTACGATGAAACCATATTTTTTTATCCCAGGCAAGCAAGTGTTTTGTTGACTAATGTACAAACAGTGCATTTCATGTGCGCTCTGAAGAATTAAAAAGGGCCAAACACATCTAGTGCTTCAAATAACCCCAAAAGGGCATGAAGGCACATTCATACACGGCTTGCTTAAAAAAACAGAGGAAAGACAAAACTGTTGACCACATACTTTGTAGTTGTACGTCCTAATCTTTTCTGCCCGAGCCCCAGTGCCGACCTGCACGTGATAAATAATATCACAAAAGGACTCATCCAGCGCGCAAAGAGGACAATTATGAAAACTATCTACTGTGGCATTCTAAACATATGCCAACCATGCCAGAAGAAATTTAATGCCACTCATCCATGAATCTACCATTGGCAACTAAAGGGTAACAGAAATCACGCTTACTAAAAATTCATAATGGAAATCATGAAGCGCATTCTTAGTGAAGTTGCAAAAGAATAGGACAGATTACGCATTAGCCTGACAGAGATGTATCTACCAAACCTGTAATTTTCTCTGATTTCTTATCTTCTCTTGCTGCTCTCTTACTTTCATCTCATATCTGTCACAGGGTTCACAAAAATTATATTTTGGAACACAAAGAATTGAGAAAGAAAGAAAAACAAGGACAGAAACCTTTAGATAAGTAGAGCCAATTAAGGGAATATCAACTTCAGCCAAGAAAGAGCTATTGAAACTAATTGGATTCTATCAATAAGCAAAAAAAATATATACCACAAAGGAAGGATTATAGCGGTTCGACAAAAAGGGACAAGTGTTGACAATGTTAGTTGCCCTCTTTTTGTAGTAAACTGATCGTGCAGACAATACATACAATTTTGCTCGCAGAAGCTGCATAGCCCGACTTTTGTTTCGAAGTTGTGTCCTCTCTTCAGTACAGAATATACGAATTCCCGTTGGCTTATGAAAAAGATCAACAGCTGTCTCAACCTTATTCACATTCTGACCTGTAGCAGTAGAAGTACCATCAGCTGAAAAATCAACTTTCTGAAACAAGATTAAATGGTGCTACACATGGGAGGGTAATCACCATTCCATAAATATGAGCAATGATCGTCTAATTGTTATCCTTAATGCCCAATCCTTTGACCAAGGAAATCATAATAAAAGAAATTACTATTCATCTTGATGTCTATTGAAAAGTACCTCCAGCACCACCGGACCTTGCAGTTGTAAGTTCAATATCCTTAGGGTCAATAACCACATCAACTTCATCAGCCTAATCCAAAATATGATAACGATTAGTCAATTGCACTCCCTTTAGAAACAAGAAGAATATAATCATATAAAAAGCAAGTTCAAACTTATCATGCATATATCAAGTCCTAAGTGCCCAACTAAGCCTAGCACAACAGCATTACTCAAAAACATAACTGCCTTTTTACATATTGTGGTACTGAGAAAGCTGGTATTTTCATAGTCACCATGCAAGTTATTGAAGAAATGCAGCCCACAAGACAGAGTCCTAACCAGACTTTTTTCTACATCCCTCATTTACAAAAGAACTTTAGGCATATCAAGGAGCTACTGAAATAACAGGAGTATTTCTGGAAACAACGTTTGCCACTGGTTATCAAAGAACATCGACGTGAACAAAATTTGACCATATACTATCACGTATTGAAGTCCACGAAAATCTACCTCTGGCATGATGGCTACTGTGGCAGTTGAGGTATGCACACGTCCTTGTGCTTCTGTCTGAGGGACACGTTGAACACGATGCACACCTGACTCATACTTCAATTTGCTATACACTTGATTTCCTCTAATCTCCATCACATAGGTTTTATACCCTCCTTTTTCAGCCTGTAAAGAATGAAAATATTGCCTATATATCCACAAAGCACAGAGCCAACTGCAACCTTTGGGTAGTGAAGAATGTATACCTCAGAATAGGAGACCAGGTAATATTTCCATGAGTTCTGCTCACTATACTTCTGATACATGCTTACCTTAGCAAAGGAGCACAAAGAAAGATAAAAGTGTGCTCCAGGATACCAGTAAGAAAATCTTTACTTCATATAGATGCAAATAGGGCCAATAAATGGATATGATAATTAAGTCCATTCAAGTTCACCCTCCAATACGAAAGATACTCAATAATTTTGAGCAGCATGAAAGTCAATTTTTCTGACAATAGTTTGACCTTCCACCACCCCCCAAAAAAAAAAAAAAAAAAAGTGTGTGTTTCGGGATTTGCAGCAACACAAACTCAAATAACCAGTAAGAAAATCTCTACTTCATATAGATGCGAATAGAGCCAATAAATGGACATAATTATATTCCATTCAAGTTCATCCCTCAGTACAAAAGATACTCAATAATTTTGAGCAGCATGAAAGTCAACTCTTTTTCTGACAATAGTTTGACCTCCCCCTCCCCCCCCCCCCCAAAAAAAAAAAAAGAAAAAAACAAGCATATCAAATGTACTTTCTTAACAGCATGTCAGAGTACTATAAAGAATCTAATGCCAGCAATTTAACCTCTTTAGAGTGAATTCTGCTCAGCGAGTATCGAGTTTTGAATGTAAAAACATATAAAAGAGAGTACACTCCAAATGAAAAAGGAAACATATACCTACAAGATCACCAGCCCAAATCCCAGCTTCATCTCCACCAGTGCCAGCCCTCACTTAATGAAAGAATAAGTGGAGATATTGTTTTAGTAAATCAAAAAGAGGAAGTTACCGTCTAAACATGTGAGCATCTATCAGCCAAAACACAATTTTAGGAAAAATGTCGTGTGCAAACCCAATTCCCCTAATGCTCTCCTCTAGACTAAAAGATAAAACAGGACATGCTCTGGCTGATAAGTTTAGAACGAGTTTGCAGGCAAAAAACCTAATGTCATCACTTCTGCTTTAGCTTCTTCTTGTTAAGTTTTTGGCATTCAGTGCATCAACAGAAAGGTAAAATCTATTTAAAGTCTAAACATACAACCTTGGGACCAGCGACTTTTTAAATAGGCATTCTGCTGTAAAAAGAGGGGCAGTTTTCCTTTCTAAATTACAGAATTACTTCCTTGCAAACCCATGAAACCTAAAATGGGATGCGTCTCAGAGTTTCCCCACATGGCATGCCATTCTAAATTGTAAGTTATAGCTGTAAGCAAAAGTAAATTCTGAACGTGACTGAAGCTCTAGACCTCATAATGAGCTATCAGCTAACTAGATACAAATCATTTATTTTACTTATTTGATGTAGGATTTTATTTCACTTCACATCTAATGGGCAATCTACCAATAACTCTCCATGAATGTTTGCGATCCAAATAACATGGCGTGGCCATGTACATTCATTAATCACAGGTCTCAAGCGCTACACAACAATTTCTATTAATAACAGCGTTGAAGTGACAGCAAAAGATAGTGTCCTGCAATTAGTTATCAGTATTGCAGTTATTGCGATGAAATAGAATTCTTCCAGCCGACTATGTCAAATGGAAAATGATCAAATAAATAGCATTAACTGAAGTAAATGATGTCACAGAGACAGCACCCAAGGGTACATATAATGATGATTCAGTCCAAACATCAACCATTAATGTAAGAGTACTAAGTTTGTGTTTAATTTGTGCTTATTATAAGCATCAATTTAGCAGAAGCTTGAATTGACATACACCCTCTAATCCCTCTGGTTATGGTACAAATAATCAGGAGCAGACTTCACCACGTATGAAGAGCGAAATTACAAAGCAAAAATACCTCAAGTATGATTAAACAACCAGATCTTGCAGTTGTTACTTATATATTCCTTATATATTCCTCAAGAATTATCCCCAATTTCTCCTCCGTGATGACATTAATTCATGGATATTACGAGCTTTTACATCCGATGTTTTTAGAAATCCCAAAAACAAATGTGCAACAAGCTACAAGGATCGAACAAATAATTTTACCTTCAAGCATAATGTTTTTTGAATCGAGTGGATCGCTTGGAAGCAACAATACCTGCAGGTGCACGGACAAGGGCCACATGAGATCGTTGCTCCATGACAAAGCAACAAAAAATGATAACTCTAATGAAGGACACAAAAAGGTCAGGCTGTATTGACCTTAAGCTTCTCCTCAATCTCCTTAAGCTCTTTCTCCAAAGAATCAATTTCAAAAACTATCATCTCGGCCATTTCTCCACCATCACCTTCCTCCTTTGCCAAAGCTACACGCAGACACAAGAAAAACGGAAAATTTAACCAAAAAGCTCGAGGTCCCCAAAGATTATCCAGACAAGCCAACCTTTCGTGTCTTCCAGATTCTTTTCACAATCCTTAAATCTTCTATACGTCGCGACAACCTACAAAGCAGGGCCATTACACTCTGTTCAGCAAAAAGCAAACGACCACATAGAGGATTCGACTCTCACCACGATATAAGAAGAAAAATCATACGAGTAGTACCTCGTCGAGCTCCGACACGGACTGAGCCAGCCTTTGATACTCGCCAGGGTTCGAGACTACTTCAGGATCAGCTAGCTTGACCTGCAATTTCCCTCTAGTTACAACCACAACGTCCACGCATTCACCAAACATCAGCACCGCGTAACGCTCCCGAAACACACGATGAAAACAGCTAGATTCACGGATTGCGCCCGCAAACAAGCGTTCGCCGATTCGCAACGATCACAAGTAATAGCAATAACCTTACCGACAGGTCTTTCCAAGTCTTCTCGGCCGATTCCAGCTTCCTGATCAGGAAAGGCTCCTGCACATCCATCACGGAAACACCGAACACCGCATCAGCTCGACGGAGCTCTCTCGGACGACAAATCAGCACAAAAACATCGATCGAAAAAGCAAAAGATGAGCCTAGTTTCAAAGCGCCTCGGAAGAGCAACGGACCGCCATGCAGACGGTTCTCGGCGCCCTAGGCGCCGGCGGGGGCCGGAGGAAGGCGGCGCTCCGGCTCGAGCGGTCGGCGACGCCGCGTCGGCGCCGGCGAAGGAACGTCCCGGCGGAGAAGCTCGTCGTGCAGGCGCTCATTTTCTTGAGGGCGAGGCGAAAATGGGTGGTGGCTTTGGTTTGAACTTTGAAGCCGGAAAGGCGAGGCCGAGGCCGAGGCGAGCGTTATCGGATGAGGCTTCGCCAACGGACTGTTTGGAAATCAGGATAGTCAAACCCGATACAGGGATAAGGCTGCGCTGGAGCCGAACGTTCTTTTCTTTTCTCCTTTTCTTTATTTTCTCTTTCCGCGACAAACAGAAATGAAGGCGCTTTTTGTTGAAATTTTACGTGAACAAAATATGGGTAATATAATAGAATATTAGAATTATAACACTTGTCCTCTCATATTATGCGTTCTTGTTGAATTATAAGTCAATACTGTTATACTAACATTTTTGTTGTGCCTATTAAAAAATAAATTTCAACTTTTCCGAGTCATTTGGCGATAAAATCGAAGCTCTTTTAATAAAAATAAAGATTTTATTTTCCCATATTTTATTATATACGAAAAATGAAATATAATAGTTCGACTACTCCACGGGAAGAGCAGCAGAAATTTACTCTTTGTCTCAAACACTATTTCTTCGGGGTATAATTTACAATGAAATTTCTTCACCAATTTGGAAGAGAAAATTCAGCAATTGCACAACGCTAGCTCACTGCACATGAAGGGAGGCCTCTTACAGCTCCGCTCACTTGGCACATCGACAAGACCCACAACAATAATTTTTCTTAGGCAAGAAAAAAGGGCAAAGTCCAACCATTAAACCGTTACTCTCCTAATAAAATTTGATTAGTTAAATTTCCATCAACAACAGAAGTAAAGCTTTCGTGGTCTATATAATGTTAGAGTGTCATTTACCCAATCTCTTGCTCAATCGGCACATAAATTTCTTTCCCTAAAAGTATGTACAATTTTGATTGTTAAAAATACTCTAATAATTTCGCTATCTAAAAAAGGAGAATGTCACCAAAATTGAGTGAGGGCATCGATTTTTGAAGAAGTTAAATGGTTGCTTGTGAGTCTACCTCCTGAATAAGTTTGTAAATGCCCAAAGAGATGCTCATTTTGAGACCCAAAAAGTATCCCAAGGTCGTACAGATCATGAGTAACAAAATTTGTTATACCTTAAGCTTGTTGACAAAATCTTTTGGGTTAATACTATGAAAAATCTTAAACTGGTACACTTGTAACAATTTTACCCCGAATTATTTTTTTTCTACAAAAAATCCTAAACTGGTACACCTATGACAAATTTACCCCGAACTATTTTTTTGACCACCAAAAACCCCATACCGGTACACCTGTGATAATTTTATCTCTGAACTAATTTTTTAATCACTAAAAACCCCAAACTGGTATATTTGTGACAAATTTACCCTATGTTAGTGTTCGTTAAATTATATTAATATCATAAAAAATCACAAATTGGTAAACTTGTGACAAACAGAGGGGTAAAACCCAAAATCGGTACACATGTTAATTACCACATGTCATTAAACTTAGCAATTTAATAGTAAAATTTAACGGAAACTAACGGAGGGTAAATTTATCGTAGGTGTACCAGTTTGGAATTTTTGGTGACCAAAAAATTAGTTCGGGGGTAAAATTATCACAAGTATACCGGTGTGGGGTTTTTGATGATCAAAAAAATAATTCGGGATAAAATTATCATGGGTGTACCGGTTTAGGGTTTTTTGTGGTCAAAAAAATAATTTAGGGTAAATTTGTCACAAGTGTACCATTTTGAGGTTTTTCGTGGTATTCACCCAAAGCTTTTACCAAATAGCCTTGCATAGTTACAATTCCTAAGCATTTGTAAAAATGTTTTAGAGGATTGTGGATGAGAAGAGTAAAAGAAATCTGCAGTGATTTTACTTTGAAATCTTTCATAACTAGTAAATAGACGCTAGTGAAAAGCCAACCACCAGAAGCTTCCAATCGCTTGCGGCTCATTCAATATCCACACTAAACTCTGGAGTTTATTAGTAAGCAATTAACATCTCGATGAAATCAATTCGTAAGCTTCTTTGATGGTGAAAGAACCACTACTATTGTTGCCCCGACCAAGCAGATCATCACCACCACAGTCTGAAGGTGGGAGCATGAACTGAATTCGCATCAAAATTGATTAAGGCAGAACTCCTGCTAGACTTGTGAAACTAAAAGTTGTTACAAACAAAGTTAAGAACAAAGCAGTCTAGATCTAGAATTGTTACAGAGGGCACAATCCAATGGACGAGGGGCCAACCTCATCAACCCACTTGATAGTATAGAATTTAAATGTTCTCCATTAGCCATTACCCATCTCATACTGTCTAAGACGTCAAACTATACTGCATTAAGCGTTTTCAAGAGTGAATGATTTGTTTGAGTTGGAGTGAAATCGAGTAATAGTTCAAAATAGCTATACTTATCTAGAATAAAAGTCACCCACAATTACTGTCGCTTCAAAACTAAGGATCAAGCAAGTTTCATAAGGAATGCTTTATTAATTTTACCTAAATTGCAAAGTTCTAACCTTTCACAATTCTTTGGTTGGCAAAACTTATCCCTTTTATTTATCTTGAACGTCACCCTAAATAAAATTTCAATAATTTCGCTCAACTTCTTCACATGTTATAATAGACAACTTCACTGTTTGCATCACATATAATGGCAAAGCCGGAGCAATAAATTGAACCAAGGTGATTTTTCCTTCAACTGATAGATTTTCAGCTTTCCACCTACTTAATTTTCTTGTGCACTTTATCGGTAGTAGGCTGATAAGTTCTTATAGTAACTCGTTCATGAAGCAAATGCACTCTAAGTATTTGTCAAGATTACTTGTGAGAGAGAAACCTCTTACAGTACTAAAATGGAGCATTGTGTACCAAGGTACATTCTTAGAGCAAAAGAATTTAGATTTAGTAGCACCAATCTTTTGACCCGAAGCATCGTAGAAAGAGTCAAGGCACTATTTAATAATGATCAACAAAGGTTTCATCGAATGAAAGGAGATCATCATCAAACATCAAATGAGATATCATAGTACTTCCTTGATAAGTTCGAAATGGCTTCCAGTCACCCTTCTTAAGCAAATCCACGATTAAGTGAGAAAGCCGCTCTATACAAAAGATAGAGATGTGAGGCGGAGCGGATCTTCTTGCCTCATTGCCATTAAAGGCCGGAACACGTCCATTAGTTCCCCATTCCAAGGAAGCTGCATAATGTTAATTGCAATACATTGCATGATGAGATCCACCAATGAACCAAGAAATCCAGCCTTGTGAATGGTTTCACGAATGAATTCCCCTCTCAACCTATAATACGCCTTCTCCAAATTTATCTTGGCTAGCATGTAGCCTTTCTTCTCTTTCATTTTATGCATTGAATAAATGATTTCTGAGCAATAATAATATTATCTTAGATTTGGCAACCCAGGAAGAACTCAGTTTTTTTTTTAATGATCTATCCCACTCTAGCTCTTATTTCTTTGTCTCTCTCACTCTTAGACATTTGCTTTGCCTCTTTGCAGGGCATGGGAATCGAATCTCACACCTCAAACTGAATGTCCCCACACCACCTAATTCTCTAGGCCACGTGTGTCACGCCCCGACTTGGAATCAAGATTGATGCTTGTTGACCAGATCACGACCCGTTCCAGCTCGTGACTCGCGAAAAGGAATTAGTACGTCATGTTCATTTTAAATGCGCAAACGGAAGCAATATTAAACGAGACATCACAAAACATCATAAGCAAACATCGCACGTTATATTTACATGATTCGTGCTTATTTTAATAAGGCCATTTTTCGATCCCTTGCAAATCACGTGTATATTTTACACGCTTATTCCAAAGGTATTTCCAAACAAAAACCAACTATAAATAACAAAATTTCGACTTGGGGTGATTCTACTTCTACTATTCTGTCTCCTTATGCTCCCATTTACTCGTGCTACTCCTCCCCACGACCCGTCCACCTGGCCATCTCACACCCCACCTGCAACATGCCTCGGAGCCAGCCCGCCCATACTGTCGAAGGAGCCACTGAACCCGCGCAGGGATCCAATCCAGTCTCTGTTAGATAAGTTGTCACGCCCGCACTCCTCGGTGCGCCACATCCCTCGCAGAGGTCGATTCGTGTGCGACGTCCCAGGACGCGTCGCCGACCCAACACCCAACACAGAGATATACAGCACATGCGGAAGCAATTAAAACTACCCGTACATATATAAACGTATAACCAAGGGTAACCACCAAAATCCACACTTGTACAATTACTGGAATTCATATACAGTATTCGATTACAGCCCGGCTACCAAAAATCAAAAACGGTTCAAGGCCACTACTGACAAAAAGGGGTAAGTGGCTCGGGGTTCAAGTACTACAATTAACCGGGGTCTTCTCCCAAAAATGTATCGGGACACCTGTCCTCCTCAAGGCCGGGGATCTGAAAATATCGGTTTTACAACAACCGTGAGAATAAATCTCAGCGAGTAATTCCCTAAACCTAAACTAGGCTAACATGCACCTCCTGACAAGTACTGAACAACACAAAGTACACACATAACTGACTCAGGCCCTCGGGCCTAAATCTAATTTCACTAGACCCTGCGGGCTAGGCGTCAAATCAACAAAAAGCAGCCACGCCGGCAAAATATAATCACAGCACATACACGTGCATTTCTATGTCACAACGCATGTTATGCATATGCTAGTGCTCGCACTCATGCTCATGCCTCATCAATGCATTATCGCACACTTGCACACTAGCACTCAGCCGATTCTCAATTACTCCTCCGACCCGCGTTAAACGCATCAGGTCCGACCCGCGTAAAACGCATCAGGTCCACACTTCGAGATCGATCTCTAGCCCGCAGGCTCATGCCACACAGCCCGCGTAAAACGCATCAGGCCGGACATCTTCCGGTAATCCGGGCATCGTCCCGCGTAACACGCCTCAGGACGGGTTCACTACCCCGCGTAACACGCATCAGGGTTTATTGTGATCACACATTCACAAACCTCAATTTTATCTGAACCCCGCGTAACACGCATCAGGGCATTTTAGGTGATCACAATGCACATGTCATTCAAGCATACTTGTGAATGCACATGCCGTGCCAATGTTCGTGATGCACATCCATGGCCATGAAATTCACACTTGGGCAATTCACAATATTCAATTTCATAAATTAACATGCCCACTCAAACAATCAAGTTCAAATCAGCCATAGCATCAAGTCAAGACACTACCATGCACAATTTCACATAATCGGGTCAACAAGCATTCGTGCATTCGAGGCTCACCAAGTTAATCCATTTCTAGTCCCGCTAGACACGTGACATGGCATCATCAAATTAATCACTAATAGGCTCAATTAGCCAATCAATTCCACAAACTGATCGATCCCGATAATCGCGCTCATAAACCTCAAATTAATTTAATTGCGCCCCAATTTAGTCCCATCGTGGGCGACCATCAACCCATAATTTCTAGGCCAATAATTATCGCCAACAAATTCTAATATAATCCTCAAATATCATTTAAATTGGCCACCACAAAAATCAAGTATGGCGCGCAATATAATCCACAAAATTAAACCCGGACATTCCCGAACTCGGGTCAATTTATTCCAATTGATAAGCCCATTCATCATGCGCCTCTCGGGCCACTAATCCTCCATCAATTTATCAAACTAATCCACCAATTTGGCCATAATCCAAGCCCTAATTAAACCCACAAATTAACCCCTGTTAACCAAGAAAAGAAAAGGAAGAAGGGGGAGAGGAGAGAGAGTCCGACAGAGGGGGGGGCGACGTGCATGAGGTGACCATGCATGGGGGCATGCGTGACCGGCGCGAGAGAAGGAGAGAAAGAGAGAGAGAGAGAGAGAAGAAAGAAAAGAGAGGATGGGACGTGTGCATGGGCGGAGACGTGCGCGCGGCAGGGAAGAGAGAGAAGGGAGAGAGAGCGTTCGAAATTTTAAACGTTAAACGCGATCCAATGGACACGGTTCGAATTAGAAATCGACCTATCGATTCCGATTTAATTTCGGAAAAATGCCGAATTAATCCACCGTAAATCCCAACAATATCTAGGGCACACGGTCAAAATAAAATAATCCATATCACACTACGAGGGAGGTCTACCGGTCCAAATTCGCACCCGGTCCAAAAATTCACTTTCTCACTAGTCTTGATAATGTCGATACTGGCCACAATAATTTCGACACCGTCCAATTTATTTCGTCCCAGAACTCTCGGAAATTGACTGCCAAATTTAGGGTATAAATAACGACCAAATTCGATCGAAAAGTATTCTAGCAAAATTTCTAATTTTAAAAATAAGGACCCGAGAGTGATCAGTTCCCGGGCGAAATTCCATTATAAGCGCACTGACGAATTACACGTTTTATAATTCCCAAAAATGGGCCAAAATCCGGACTGTTACAATTCTTCCCCCCTTACAAAAATTTCGTCCTCGAAATTTACAATCCAACCCAACTATTCAAATAAATGGGGGTACTGGTGTCGCATCAGTTCCTCGCTTTCCCATGTGGCGCCTTCCGTCCCGTGATGTTCCCAAATAACTTTAACCAACGGAATCGTCTTGCTTCTCAACACTTGCTCCTTTCTGTCCTCGATTCGCACCGGCTTTTCCACGTACGACACTCTGTCGTTCACGTCTATTACCTCATGATTCAGCACGTGGGTCGGGTCCGGTTCGTACTTCCTCAACATCGACACGTGGAAGACGTTATGAACCTGTGACAAATTTGGCGGCAAGGCCAAGCGATAGGCTAATGTTCCAATCCTTTCCAAAATCTCAAACGGTCCTATGTACCTCGGACTCAGTTTTCCTTTCTTGCCGAATCGAGACAGTCCCCTCATTGGCGAGATCTTGAGAAAGACATGATCGCCAACTTGAAACTCCAATGGCCCACGCCTACGGTCCGCGTAACTTTTCTGACGACTCTGGGTTGTCCTCAACCTTTCCCGGATAATCTTTACCGTTTCTACCGACTGTTGAACCAACTCTGGACCCGTTATACTTCTTTCTCCTACCTCATCCCAACACAACGGTGTTCTGCAAGCCCTACCATATAATGCTTCAAATGGTGCCATTCTGATGCTCTGCTGAAAACTGTTATTGTAGGCAAATTCCACTAAGTGCAACTGTTCTTCCCACTTGCCCTGAAAGTCTAGCACACACGCTCTCAGCATATCTTCCAAAGTCTGAATAGTCCTCTCGATTGGCCATCCGTCTGCATGGATGATAGGTCAGATTGAATTGCAGCTTAGTTCCCATCGCTGATTGCAGACTTTTCCAGAAATTTGCAGTAAACCTGGGGTCACGGTCCGAAGTGATCGACACTGGCACTCCATGAAGACGAACTATCTGTCGTACATATAATTCTGCCAACCTTTCTAGATCGGGTCCTTTCGCCTTGCCGCCAGAAGTGCTTGCCGACTTAGTCGGGCATCCACTATCACCCAAATAGAGTCGTGCCCCTTCTGGCTCCTTGGCAGCCCCGTTACAAAAATCCATGGTGATGTGCTCCCATTTCCATTCTGGGATTTCCAACGGCTGTAACATTCCACCCGGCTTGCAATGCTGTGCCTTCACTTGTTGGCACGTCAAGCACTTGGCCACATGTTTAGCCACGTCCACTTTCATTCCGTTCCACCAATAATGCTGTCGAAGATTCTGGTACATCTTAGTGCTGCCCGGGTGAATACTGTAATTGCTCCTATGAGCTTCCGACAAAAATCTCTTCCTTGAGCCCCAAATCATCGGGCACGCACAATCGTCCTCGAAATCTGAGAATTCCATCCTCAGACACCTGAAAGTCCGGCTTTCTCTTAGTGTCATCCATACTCAAAATTTTCTGAATCTCAAGGTCCGTAGACTGCAACGCCCGATCTTGGCTTGCACTTCCTACTCGATCCTTAATGTCGCCATCGGACTGAGAGGTGTCCTACCTCAAACTTAAATTCGAGTCCGTGCTCTCTCTAATAAAGTCCACTTTTAACCAAAAAATGCGCAATGCTCGATTTCCTGCTCAAGGCATCCGCTACCCGGTTGGCCTTTCCGGGATGGTACAATATATCGCAGTCATAGTCTTTCAACAATTCCATCCAACGCCTCTGTCTCATATTCAGTTCCTTCTGCGAAAACAAGTACTTAAGGCTCTGATGGTCCGTGTAGATTTGGAACCTTTCTCCACATAAATAATGCCTCCAAATTTTAAGTGCGAAAATGATTGCTGCCAACTCCAAGTCGTGGGTCGGGTAGTTCATTTCGTGAGGCCTTAACTGCCGCGATGCATACGCAACCACTCTTCCATGTTGCATTAGCACGCATCCCAATCCTCTAAGCGAAGCATCACTATAGATCTCATACCCGCCCGGTCCTGAAGGAATCGTCAATACTGGCGCTGTCGTCAATCTCCGTTTCAGCTCCTGAAAACTCTCTTCGCACTTTTCAGTCCATTCAAACTTGGTTTCCTTTTTCAAAGACCTCGTCAACGGTGTGGCTATCAATTTGAGAATCTTTCCACAAACCTCCGATAATAGCTTTGCCAAATCCTAGAAAGCTTCAACCTCAAGAATCGCCGCCGGTCTCGGCCACCCATTATCGCTTCAATCTTTGCCGGGTCCACAGAGATTCCTTCCCCGGATATTATATGCCCAAGAAATGCTACTCGGTTCAGCCAAAACTCGCACTTGCTAAACTTAGCATACAGTGCGTGTTCCCTTAACGTCTGTAGAACCTTTTCCAAGTGTACTTCGTGTTCCTCGGAACTCTTCGAATACACTAAAATATCATCGATGAAAACAATGACAAACCGGTCTAAGAATTCCTTGAATACCCTTGGTTCATTAAGTCCATGAAAGCGGCGGGGGGCATTAGTCATCCAAATGGCATCACCGTAAACTCATAGTGTCCATATCTAGTCCCGAATCTTTGTCTTTGGAATATCCTCCCTTTGGATCCTTAATCGGTGATACCACATCCTCGGGTCAATTTTAGAAAATACCGAGGCTCCTTGCAAATCGATCAAACAGTCGTCAATCCTTGGAAGGGATACTTATTCTTGACCGTCACTTGATTCAAATTTGACGGTAGTCGATACACAACCTTAGCGACCCATCCTTCTTTTCGGACGAATAATACCCCAAAGGCTCCCCATGGAGACGCACTCGGTCGGATAAAACCTTTGTCCAATGGTTCCCGCATCCGGACCTTTAATTCCTTCTTCACTCGACAATGACATTCGTAGGGGCGGCGAGATTGGCTCAGTTCCAGGGGCCAACTCGATAACGAACTCTACTTCCCTTTCTGGCGGCAATCCCGGCAATTCCTGAGGAAAGACATCGGGAAAGTTGCACACCATTGGTATATTCTCAAGCAGCACTTCACCTGCTGACGGATCGACCACACTGGCTAAATAGCCTTGACAGCCCTCGTCCAACAACTTAGTTGCTTCCACCGACGAAACCCAAGGGATCGAGGTTCCTCCTCGACTCCCTACAAACTCAAATCTAGGGCGCCCGGCCGGCTAAACTGGATCGCCCTGGTACTACAGTCCATCACAAAGATTCGCTTAACTAGCCAGTCCATGCCCACAATCAAATCAAAATCATACATCGGCAACACAGCTAGGTCTATCATGCTTTCTACACCACCAATCACTATCTCACAATTCGGGCATCCTAGAGATATGCATATCTTATCCTTCAATGGTGTAGTCACACACAATTGCACTTCTAACATAACAGGCTTTAATCCAGTCAATTCAACAAACTGAGCAGAGATATAAAACGAGTGCGATGCTCCCTTGATCAAATAATGCATATGCTATATGGTGGCACAGGGAAACCATACCGTGACCACCCCCGGCGCATTTTCCACCTCCCTTCGCGCCATTGCATACACCTCGTCTGTCCTTGTCTTAGGCTGACCTGGCACCCTTTAATCGGGGCCAACTCCCAATTTTGTTGTATCGGGATTCCCATGGGCGGCGTTGGGGACAATTCCTGACCGATGATCGTACTCCACATTTGAAGCAAGCCCCAAACATGCTCGTTGATGGTTCGGCTTCCCGATATTCTTCCCGATCGGTGGGACAAATACTTGTTCCCTTCCGTGGTTTCTTCCCAGATGGCGGTTGTCTAAAATGGGCGAACCCGCGATCCGTAGGCGGCTGCCCCTGTCGGTCCGATCCCGCTCTATAGCACAGTGTTCGCTACATCTCATTGTAGTCTTGATGTTCAGTGATATCATTTGGACTCCTCGGGTCCGGTTTGATCCATCCCTAATCTCCGCGCCTTGTCCTCGTGGTGCTCCACCATTCTTAGCGCGAACCTTGACAGTCTTGTGAATTACGCCTCACCTTGATCCATCATCGCCGATCCTTGGCGGAGTCTCATAAATTCCGCCAATTTCCTCTCTCTAGCACTCTCGGGAAGAACTTCCCAAAAGCTCTCGGAAAATATGGCCCACGCCCCGGCGGTTCCTCGGGAAACACCCTTCCCTTAGTGGCCTTCCACCAATCATTAGCATTGTCCTGCGGTTGGTACGGCCAATGTTACCTTTTCAACCTCGGTGCATCCTAGCACTTCAAAGGCCTTCTCGGTTCCTCAACCCAACGGGTGCGGTCTCGAGATCACCCTTGCCATTGAACCTCGGCGGCTTGTTTCAAAAAACTGCTCTACCAATTTAGACATTGGCCCCACATTTACCGGGCGGGGCCGGATTCTCCACATTCTCCAGGCGGGGGCGGGATTCTCCACATTTCCATTTCCATTGTTTCCATTGTTCCCGTTATTCCGTTTGTCCCATTGGCGGCACCATGGCGGCCTCAACCAGCCCGGCGGCGATAGTGGCATCTCTCTCTGAGCCAATCTACCTCCCGAATTCCAGCTTCCTCGAGGGCTCTTAGGATTCCATCAACCCTCGGATCCTCCGCAATCCTTACTTGCGGTTCTACGCGGTCCGGCTCGGGACCTCGACCTCGACCTCTACCTCTTCTACGGCCTCGACCTCTACCTCGTCCTGGGTTACTCGTCTCTCCAACTTGCATGTCCATTCTCCTGCTATAATTTCCACATCGGGATCAGAGACCTAACCCAAGCTAAACCGGTCTAAGGTCCTAGGCAGGGAATTTAACGTTACAGCAATCAATCACTCAGCATGCGATTGAGCATAAATAGCACGGGACTTCAATCACAGAACACGTGTACTAACCTCGAGTCCCGACGCACCTGCACTTCACGGGTCAATAACGCAACCAATCAATCAAGACACAGACAGTCAGGAGGTACACTTAGCACACGAGGTCCACCTATTGGCTACCCAAGGTCATCGCTCCTTATCACTCCAGGCTTCGCCCTAATTGGATCGAGCTGACCTTGCTCTGATACCAAATCAAACGGGGATGTCACGCCCCGCACTCCTCGGTGCGCCACATCCCTCGCAGAGGTCGATTCGTGTGCGACGTCCCAGGACGCGTCGCCGACCCAACACCCAACACGTAGATATACAAAGACACGCGAAGCAATTAAAACTACCCGTATATATATAAACGTATAACCAAGGGTAACCACCAAAATCCACACTTGTACAATTATCGAATTCATATACAATATTCGATTACAGCCCGCTACCAAAAATCAAAAAAAAGGTTCAAGGCCACTACCGACAAAAAAAGGTAAGTGGCTCGGGGTTCAAGTACTACAATTAACCGGGGTCTTCTCCCAAAATGTATCGGGACACCTGTCCTCCTCAAGGCCGGGATCTGAAAATATCGGTTTTACAACAACCGTGAGAATAAATCTCGTGAGTAATTCCCTAAACCTAAACTAGGCTAACATGCACCTCCCGACAAGTACCGAACAACACAAAGTACACACATAATCGACTCGGGGCCCTCGGGCCAAATCTAATTTCACTAGACCCTGCAGGTTAGGCGTCAAATCAACAAAAGCAGCCACGCGGCAAAATATAATCACAGCACATACACGTGCATTTCTATGTCACAACGCATGTTATGCATATGCTAGTGCTCGCACTCATGCTCATGCCTCATCAATGCATTATCGCACACTTGCACACTAGCACTCAGCCGATTCTCAATTACTCCTCCGACCCGCGTTAAACGATCAGTCCGACCCGCGTAAACGCGTCAGTCCACACCGAGATCGATCTCTAGCCCGCAGCTCATGCCACATGGCCAGCGTAAAAGCGCCGGGCGGACATCTTCCAGTAATCCGGGCATCGTCCCGCGTAACACGCCTCAGGACGGGTTCACTACCCCGCGTAACACGCATCAGGGTTTATTGTGATCACACATTCACAAACCTCAATTTTATCTGAACCCCGCGTAACACGCATCAGGGCATTTTAGGTGATCACAATGCACATGTCATTCAAGCATACTTGTGAATGCACATGCCGTGCCAATGTTCGTGATGCACATCCATGGCCATGAAATTCACACTTGGGCAATTCACAATATTCAATTTCATAAATTAACATGCCCACTCAAACAATCAAGTTCAAATCAGCCATAGCATCAAGTCAGCACACTACCATGCACAATTTCACATAACTGGGTCAACAAGCATTCGTGCATTCGAGGCTCACCAAGTTAATCCATTTCTAGTCCCGCTAGACACGTGACATGGCATCATCAAATTAATCACTAATAGGCTCAATTAGCCAATCAATTCCACAAACTGATCGATCCCGATAATCGCGCTCATAAACCTCAAATTAATTGCGCCGCGCCCAATTTAGTCCCATCGTGGGCGACCATCAACCCATAATTTCTAGGCCAATAATTATCGCCAACAAATTCTAATATAATCCTCAAATATCATTTAAATTGGCCACCACAAAAATCAAGTATGGCGCGCAATATAATCCACAAAATTAAACCCGGACATTCCCGAACTCGGGTCAATTTATTCCAATTGATAAGCCCATTCATCGCGCCTCTCGGGCCACTAATCCTCCATCAATTTATCAAACTAATCCACCAATTTGGCCATAATCCAAGCCCTAATTAAACCCACAAATTAACCCCTAAGTTAACCCCTAAAATACCCTAATTAACCCTTAAACTTGTCAAAAACAATGCAAATAATCCTAATTAGGGTTTAGGGTCAACTCACCGGGTGTCCGACACTTAAAACGGGCCGGACGAGCCAAATCGGATGAACGGATGAACAAAGGTCGTCGGAAAATGAAAAAAAAGGACCGGCCGGAACAAAGGTGGCGGTAGGAAAATGAACAGTAACCCCGAAATGGATAATGACAGCTAGGGCGCGGCTCGTTCAAGACTTGGGCGCGGGCACGGGGCGGTGGTCGCTGGTCGGTTCATTTGGCCGAGGCGGCGATCGGCCGGTGGCGTGGAGGCGGCCGACCAGTGACTGTGCGCGCGGTTGAGAGGGGAAGGCTATTCGGGGTGAGAGAGACAAAGAAGAGAGAGAGAGAGAGAGGAGAGAGAGGTAAGGACCCGGTACAGGGGCGGCGGCGGCGGTCGGGGGCAGCTGATAGCGGTGGCAGCGGCGAGCGCGGCCAGCCTCGTCGGTTCGTTGACCCAGCGGCGATAACTTACCGTCGCCAGCGTCCGAGTGGGCAGTCAAGGTCAGGATGGCGCTGGTCGGGACATCACAAGGCGATTGCTGCTGCACAGCCGGGCGCATCACGTAACGGAAGGCGGCAGACGCCGGCCCAACCCCGGAAGACAAATAAAGAGGGAGGAACGGGTCGAGGCGAGGCCGGGTGGCGGCGGGTCGGCCGGGCGGCTCATATATGCGCGAATCGAGGCGGAGGGTCGCAGCTGACGGGCGAGCGGGCGGGCCGGGGAGGCACGGGCAGAACCAGGCGGCGTCGGGCGGAGGAAGAGGGGGAAGAAGAAGAACAGGAAGAAGAAGAAAAGAAAAGGAAGAAGGGGGGAGAGGAGAGAGAGTGTCTGACAGGGGGGGGGGCGACGTGCATGAGGTGACCATGCATGGGGGCATGCGTGACCGGCGCGAGAGAAGGAGAGAAAGAGAGAGAGAGAGAGAGAAGAAAGAAAAGAGAGGATGGGACGGTGTATGGGCGGAGACGCAAGCCAAGGGAAGAGAGAGAAGGGAGAGAGAGCTCGAAATTTTAAACGTTAAACGCGATCCAATGGACACGGTTCGAATTAGAAATCGACCTATCGATTCCGATTTAATTTCGGAAAAATGCCGAATTAATCCACCGTAAATCCCAACAATATCTAGGGCACACGGTCAAAATAAAATAATCCATATCACACTACGAGGGAGGTCTACCGGTCCAAATTCGCACCCGGTCCAAAAATTCACTTTCTCACTAGTCTTGATAATGTCGATACTGGCCACAATAATTTCGACACCGTCCAATTTATTTCGTCCCAGAACTCTCGGAAATTGACTGCCAAATTTAGGGTATAAATAACGACCGAATTCGATCGAGTGCGATTCTAGCAAAATTTCTAATTTTAAAAATAAGGACCCGAGAGTGATCAGTTCCCGGGCGAAATTCCATTATAAGCGCACTGACGAATTACACGTTTTATAATTCCCAAAAATGGGCCAAAATCCGGACTGTTAGATAAGTGGTACCATGCCACATATGTGTAAGGGACCAATTCCTCAAGGCCCTCGTCCACCATAACATACATTGTAATCCTACGGTAGGCGCAGCCTTCATGGGCATCGATCACGGTGAGCAACTCAGCTCGCATCTCTATGGGGTTGCTAAATGAGTTGAGTTAAACGACATCCTACGGTTCTGAAAAGAGAAAAACAACGAAGAATGAGTCGGAGGACTCAATAACTGAACTCGCTAATGTTAAGCGAGGATGAATTGAGCACTGTTAACATGAGTCGGCTCTTACTGTACCAGTATCGATGGCAAATTAATAGCAAAGTTCATGTCAAAAAATAATAAGAGAATATCATACGCGAAACATAAGCAAACCATGGAAAGAACCAACTATGATCAACCAAGTAACTGAGATACGGCCCAAGCAAACACGTCACAATGCATCTCAAATTCTTTTCCCGATATTAAGGAATCTACTTACACAAACGATACAATTAGAACTCGTAAGAAATAAGAAAAGTAAGTGAGATGTGGCTTGAGCACGTGAAAGGCGAGGTCTCGGATGTGAACTTCCTAATGGTTAAACAACAAGGAGAAAAAGGATGGTTGATTGGTGTGTGTGGGCGTGTAGGGCTCCCATTTAAGTGGGGGCTTTCTCCATTTTATAGTAATCCATGCTTGAAGAAGAGCCAAAGTCATAATGATATGGTCCCTAAAGTCAAGCGTCATCATGAACTTGATCTAGAGAAATCTTGAGCATTAATGACATTAATGAACAATGGCCAAAAGAGCATGATGAAGTAATCTTGCCAAATTTAAGCCATTAAGGACTCTTAATATGGCTTTCCCTCTCTCACTTGATTTTTCTCAGCTCCCCCCCTGGCCAACTCCTTCTTCTTATCTCTTGTCCATTATTGGTGACCATGAGTCACAATGCATCCATTATAGGGGTAGACGACTCAGCTGGTCCCAATTATGAAGGGAGACATCTAAGCTAAGTTCCAATAATAGTGGCTTTTAGTGGAAAATTTGACTTGGTAAAATTTTTGTCTCTTAATTCCCTCTATTTCTGAAGCGTAAGGCCTTCTTCTAATACTCTACATATGCTAGTTTTGCTCACAAATAGCTCGGATCAATCGGCTTACCCGATACTGACTAATCGATGTCTAACTTATAACCCCGTATCATAATTACTCCACCTATTTTTTGAGGGTTTTTCGCGACAAAACACACTTATTATACCTGTTTGATCTGAGGTTCGGTATAGGAAAATCTTCAAATGTGACCAAACACAACCAAACAAAAGTCCAAGTCTAACTATGGAAGTTCAAGCCGATTGAGTTACCCAAATGCATGGCCAGTGCAATCGGGCCTGACCGAGCACGCTACTAGGTTGCACGGGCACGGCCGGGCACTTGGCCGAGCGCACGGGCATGGTGCCGGGCTGTACAAGTGGCGCGCCAAGCACGACGCCGATCCGCACGAGCAAGGAGCTGGTCCATGGACTAAACACATGCATTGGCACACAAATGGGCATCATGCATGGCTCATGGCCAAGTCTCTTGGGCACGGAATTAGGTCGAAGTCGGATCTGACAGCACATTGCCTAACACAAGGGTCAAGCACAATGACCGGCATAAGGGTCACAATGACCGGCACACGATCGGGAACATAGCCAGTCCGTGGTCTAGCTGACGGACGCAATGGCTGGTCATGTCCGGGCACAAGGCCTAGCGGGCATGGCTAGCACATAGCCTAGTCCACGACCAAGCCATTAGGCTCGTGGCCTGGCACATGGCTCGTTCATGACCTACCCGACTTGACACAATGATTCGTGGCCAATTCACTATCGATCCACATTCGAGTGTTAACGACTGATGGTCAACCCTTGGTTGTCATGTAGCCTCATGGAACTCAGTACCCCGAAATCAACTCATGGTCATCCGTGACCGATGCGTGGCCATGCGGTATCACCCGCGACCAACACATGCCGACACAAAATTGATCCATAGCTATCTTGAATTGTCCCACTAACGGCCTTTATGATCGAAGGGTCACTCCATAGTCATATCACTTTAATCGTCTTACGTGATCAAGGAGTCATTTCACTGCCGATCCCTAGGCTAATTCGTGGACAATCTTTCGATAGAACTATGACCAATCCTCAATATACTTGTTACGACCATATTATCCGTTCCATTACGACCCTTTACTTGGACCACTTACCTAATCTATCACTATTTACCTTTGGCCAATGAGGTCCAAATTTGGGAATATCACAATTCTCCTCTAATAATAAAATTTCGTTCTCAAAATTTAAATATGTACCTGGTTCCTCAAATAAATACGAGTACTGACGTTTCATGATTTCCTCACTTTCCTAGGTGGCTCTTCTATGTCATGATGACGCTAGAGGACCTTTATGACAAGAACAGTCTTATTTTTCATCGCTTGCTCTTTACGATTCACAATTTGTACCGACTCCTCAACATAGGACACTCTGCTGTCTAATTCAACTTCATTGAAATTCAGCACGTGTGCCAGATTGGGCTCATACTTTCTCAATATAGATATACTGAAACACGTCATGCACCTGAGTAAGTTTTGGTGGTAATGGCAATCAATAAGCCAAATTCCTTATTATTTCTAGAATTTCAAAAGGTCCTACATACCTAGGACTGAGTTTACCTTTCTTCCCAAAACGCAACACACCCTTCATGGGTGACACTTTAAGAAACACGTGGTCGCCTACTTAATATTGTAGAGGCTTCCTACGTTTGTCAACATAACTCTTCTGTCAGCTTTGGGCAGTTCGAAGCTTATTCTTAATTATATGTACCATTTCTACTGTGAGTTGGACTAGCTCGGACCCGGGACCTTCTTTTCCCCGACCTCGTCCTAATAAACTAGAGTTCTACAAGCTCAATCGTATAGTGTCTCGAATGTTGCCATTCCGATGCTTTGCTGTTAACTGTCGTTGTATGCGAATTCTATGAGATGTAAATGTTCATCCCAACTCCCTTTAAAATCAATTATACATGCTCTCAATATGTCCTCGAGAGTTTGGTTGGTCCTTTTTGTTTGGCCATCCGTCTCTAGATAATAAGCAGTGCTGTATTATAACTTGGTTCTCATAGCGGTTTGAAGACTTCGCTAGAAAGTAGCTATAAATTTAGGATCTCAATCGGATGTAATTGTGATTGGAACTCCATGTAGTCGCATAATTTGACGAACATATAGCTCGGCATAATCTTCTAACAAAAAGTTCTCTCTTACTAGAAGAAAATGGGCTGATTTTGTCAGTCGATCAACAATCACCCATATTGAGTCATTTCCTTGTTGACTTCTCGATAATCCCATTATGAAGTCAATGGTAATATGTTCCCGCTTCCATTTAGGAATTTTTAACGGTTACAATAATCCTCCATGCTTGCATTGTTGAGCCTTGATTTGCTGACACGTTAAGCATTTAGCAATGTGTTTGACTATGTCCGTCTTCATGCCATTTCACCAGAAATGTTGTTGCAAATTCTAGTACATTTTGGTGCTGCTTGAGTGAATACTGTAATTACTCTTGTGGGCTTCCATAAGGATTTCTTCTTTAATTTTCTCATCGTTGGGCACACATAGGCGTCCATTCAACTTTAATATTCCGTCTTGGTTATATGGAAGTTGGATTTCTTCTTTTCTGATAATTGCTTATGAATTTTCTGAATCTCCGAGTCTGTTGCAATGCCTTAACTTTTAATATGATTTTTGCTTCAATTATGAGAGTAGCTAATGGACTTTGATGTCGTCCGACTTCAAGTTTGAAATCCAATTCCCAAGCGTTTTCAAGCAAGGCTCATTCCTTAACCATTAACTAAGCGATGGCCGATTTTTGACTAAGAGGGTCGGCAACCTTGTTTGCTTTGCCAGGATGGTACAATATTTTGTGGTTGTAATCCTTAAGAAGAAACGATTGTTAAAACCATCTGGGCCCGGTGCTTTGAAATCATTGAAGCCCTTTAGGACTCGAAGAATATCCTTTGTCTGAGGTGGTGTGACAGTGACTAAGGAATTGATATCTTCATGAAAAAAAGGGACATACCTCTCAAAAGGGATACAAGGTCCCCCGGAACTACCAAGAAGGGCTTGATAGTATGATAAGATTGTGTTCTTTAGAGCCCCCTCTTCAGAGATAATGGATCCATTCTCAAGTATGAGATGATTTATCCTGTTTTGAGCACTTCTTCGTATCATGGAAGCAAAGAAAACTTTGCTATTATTGTCACCCTCCTTTAGCCAAAGATTTTTGGATTTTTGTTTGAGCAAAATTTCTTCATGTTTACTTAAAGCCAGAAATTCCTCCAAATGTGTCTTTTCTTTCGCCCGAGAGATGGCATCGAATGGGTCAATCACCAGCTTTTGTTGAATTTGATACAAGTTTTCCTTAGCCTGGTTTTACCTTAGCTTATAAGTCACCAAACTGAGATCTATTCAGGCTCTTGAGAATTTTCATCTAAAGTCTTTGCCTCATATTCAGCTCTTTTTGAATGAGTAAATATTTCAAGCTCTGATAATCTGTATAAATGACAAATTTCTCTCCATACAAGTAGTGTTGTCAAATTTGCAAGGCAAACATGATCGCAGCAAGCTCCAAATCATGAGTTGGATAATTCAATTCACATGGCCTCTATTATCTCGAGGCATAAGCCACTACCTTGCCATACTGCATCAATACACAGCCTAGTCTTTATGAGAGGTGTCGCTGTGTATCTCAAATCCTCTTGGTCCCTTGGGTATAGTCAGGGCAGGTGCAGTAGTTAGTCTTTGTTTCAATTCTTGAAAACTCCGCTCACACTTGTCGATCAATTCGAACTTTGTTTCTTTCTTTAGCAATCGCATTAGAGGAATAGCGATGCTAAAAAATCATTTCACGAACCTTTTATAGTATCCCGCCAAGCCTAAGAAACTTTGAACTTCTGTTACGGTCATCGGTCTCGGCCAGTTGATTATCGCTTCTATTTTGGATGGATCCACTGATATTCCTTCGCCTGAGATCACGTGGCCTACAAACACCACGCGAGATAGCCAGAACTTGCACTTACTGAATTTTGTATAAAGTGCGTTTTCCCTGAACGTTTGAAGCACTAGTCTCAGATATTGTTCATGTTCAGCTAAGTTCTTTGAGTATACTAGGATATCATCAATAAAGACTGATGAAACGATCCAAGTATGGCTTTAATACTCGATTCATTAGGTCTATAAAAGCAGCTGGAGTATTCGTCAAACCAAATGGCATCACAGTGAACTCATAATGACCATATCAAGTCCGAAAAATATCTTCCTACTTGATCCTTAATTGATGATATCCCTATCTAAAATCGATCTTGGAAAACATGGATGCTCTGTGGAGTTGATAAAATAATCGTCAATTTTTGGCAATGGATACTTATTTTTTATAGTAATCCTATTTAACTGCCAATAGTCGATACAGAGTCGTAGTGATTCGTCTTTCTTTTTCACGAACAATATTGGTGCACTTGAACGAGATGGATTTAGACGGATAAATCCTTTGTCAAGTAACTCTTGCAATTGCACTTTTAATTCCTTCAACTCGATTTTTGAAATCCAACTTGTCTCGAAAGCCCATTGACTAATCATTTTAATGTAAGAGCTTTGCTCTTTTCTCTAATGACTTTTGCATTTGTAATGATTTTCTCTTCATGCAAGCATTTTGCTTTTGACATTTTTTCTTGCGAAAGAATTCTTCTCTTGATGCTACTTTTTTTGCTTTTTTTTTTCAATGGGCATTGGCCTTACTTTTACTAGGCGCACTGCTTTTTCATGCCCCCTAGTTTTCATTTGACTTTTGTTCATTTGAACCTTTTGAGCTCCTAGGACTTTCGAGATTTTTTTTTTTTACTTGTCGTGACATAAGCACCAATCACCATGGTAAATCATGCGCCTTTCCCCAAGGTGGGAAGACAATCACCACTCGGGCTTTAGAAATAAATATTCAGGTTCAACATGACTAAGTAAATGGTATGAGTATTTGGATAGAGAAAGAAATGCTCTTCTTCATTTTGAGATGTTTCTAGCTTTTATAAGGACTCACATGAAGTTACCACTAAAAGATTAATGCAAGTAAGAGCAAAAAAATCTTTCCCATCTTTTTCTCCAAAGAATGTCAACCAAAACCTTCAAATTTGCCACAATTGTGGGGTGGTTCTTGACAGGGGTATTTTGTAGAAATTCTTCACATGTGAAGGCTCGAAGGGGCTTAACTATGATTACCTGTAGTATGTAGGATGGATGAAAAAATATCTCTTTTCATTTTGATCAATGTACTATTTGCGAATGAATATCTCGTCCTTAAACAATACGAGTTTCTCTTTTTCGCTCCTCTCAAAGTGTTTAAGGACGTGTCTGGAAATGGTTTGCCTTTCCTCATCTAAAGTGTTTCTTACTTGGCATAATTAACATCTTTCTTTCACTTCGTTGAGATTATCATAAATTGATCACTCTCCATAGGGAATGAATAATCCGCCAAGCATCAAGGCAATTTTTGGATAAAGACGATATTCAAAATTTTCATGAAAAGTTTGCTTTCATAATTCTACTTTTGTGCTCTTTTCTCAAATACATCAGAAACTCCCCCATTTTTTTGTGAAGAAAATTTTCATTTGAATTTTGGAAGAAGTGTACTTACCTGCGGTATGACGACTTGGTAATCCTGTAAAGAATAATAAAGAATGTGTTAGTTAAAGATCCTTTAGGGATTGGAAAATTGAAAACGATCTAACATTACCCCTCGTTTGCATTTGTCCTTCAGGTCTTTAATGCTTCCCTTCGTCCGCTTTTGTCCGCCTTTGACTTTTTGGCACTTCTTATTTCATAGTTTGAGGGGATTGTCCCATGGGTGCTTTCCCTTTTCATTGTAGCAAAATGGATGATTCGTCTTCATCATACTTTCTTGGAAGAAGGTGTTGTCACCTTGATCAAACACATTGTTTTGTCTGCAAAATGAGAGATGGGATGAGTCATTTCCATTCTCAGTTGGAATAATTCGGGAATGATATACACCCTTTTGTTTTGGGGATAGCTCAATTCTGGACTAAGTTGTCCTCTTCGTGTAATCTCGTCGCTTGAGCTTTTCCTTTGCAACTCCTTCCTCAAAGTTGCTTGATATTGCCTAGTGTTTGGAGGCACCGTCCACAACATGATCTTCCTTACATTTATCTGTCAAGCATATGTCTCTTTTGCATCATCCACTTGTCGGAGGAGAAGGAACTTACTTACAGGCTTGATTATACTAAAGCTATTTGCCCCAGCTAGATGACACTCGCCCCAGTCAGATGCTTTCTCTTCTGGAGACTTCAGTATGTTCGATACTCCTTCATGCCTTCTTCCAGACACTTGTTTAATTTTCATTGTCCTTTGCTCGGGTCTTCCACCTTTGATCATCTTGACTACTCGTGCCCTCGACTATTTTTCGCATGTCCCTAATTTGATGAACAGAAGTTCTTCAAATGCACTATTATGCCCCATCGTGATGCAACCTTTCATTTATCACAATGGGATGGACGGTTTGGCCTTGTCATGTCTTTCTAGTTGGAAGCATTATTGCTATTGTCAAACACATTTCTTTATTTTGTGTTGAACCAGTCGACTCCATTTTACTATACTTCATAGGCAATGGTTGCCCCTTGGGTGACTTGCCTTATTCGTCATCTGCGGAAATGAGATAAAACATGTTATTCTCATTCTCAATTGGACTGAATTTAGGAACGGTATACACCCTTTCATGACGAAGTTGATGATTTTGTCTCTAATGCTTCCTTGGCGGGGATGAGGGGGAGTTCATCGCGCTCCATGCTGAATCAAATGTTTTCCTGTGCGTCATTAGTGGGGATGTTGGCTTCTTAATCACATGCACTTCGTGTTTTAGTCAGATAATTTTAATGCACGTTGCTTCGCCATGCCCTTGTCAAATCTGTCATTCAAATCCACCCTAGGTAAAAAAGAAAAGGAAGTATCATTTCTATATTAAAGTGAATGAACTTTGAGAAGAAAATACACCCTTTTTCATTGAATTGGACGGTTTTGACATTCCATGCCCCCAATTTATCTCTCGATTCGCATCTCTTGGTGCTCTAATGGGTTTGTCGTGCGATCCTCATCTTCATCCTCCACGGATACAACGGTGTCCCTCTTACTCTTATTTGAGAGTCGGCTATTCTTGAATCGTCCTTTTTGTCAAGTGGGTGATCATCTGACATCGTTATTTTGTTCCGATTTGCGTATGCCTCGTAAATCATCTTTTATACAAGTGAGTACACAAGTGGAGACTCCCTATTTTGAGGGACTCGGTGGCACGTTTTCAGCTCGTTCCCAAGCGGCCTTCACCCTTTGCCCCTTTACCTATTTTGACAAAAATGAATAAACAAGTCAGTTGTTGTATAAGAAGTTCTAATTGGAACGATTACAGATTTACCATCTCACGGTGTCATTTTGCAAAATCAACCTGCGAAATTAGTCAGGTGAGGAGATGTAATTTTATGTGAGTCTTTTTTGAAACTCGTTTTCAAAATTTTTTAAAAGTAAGGTAAGAAAGTCCAACCCAACATGTTAGTTTGAAACACTTCATGTACTTTTTAGGAAAGATGATTCTTATGGAATCAAACCTCATTACTAAAAAATGTGTATTACACGATTTACAAAGTGTTCGATTGGGTCCGCAAACGAAACCCCAAACACAAAATACAATTCCTAATATGAATAATAAAAAGGACAAAGTACAAAAAGTTATTGTATAGAAGAGTGTAATGAACACAATTCTTATCCTAGTTTTAAATTCATTTTTTTTGTGCATGATCAAGCGAGTGAATGCCAAGGAGCGGTCGTCATGTATAACCTGCGAAAGGATGACAATGTTAGTACATGAATGAAAAACTAAAATAATGATGATGATGATGATGATGATGATGATGATGATAATAATAATAATCACCATCATCATCATTCAATGAGGCCGCCTCTTATAATGAAATCAAGGCGACGATACATGCCCCATGGTTCCTATTTGCGGGAATTTAGTATTTCACCAATATTTCATCATAAGAGGAGACACCATTAAAAGATTAAATTGCAGCTATCAATCGAATGCCCTTTTTATTCTAAAAGTTTCATCACAAAATGCGGCCTATCAAATTTGAAAGACTGATTTGTGATTTCTTTTTTGCAAAAATGGGGTGATTTCTGTTTTAAAAAATTAATACACAAAAAGTGATTTGAATTTTGATTTCGAAATGTGAACAAAAAAGAATTTTATTGAAAATGTGATTTCACTTTTATGCCCCAAGATGCAATCTTGACTTGAAATAATTTCTACCAAAAAAATGTGATTTTAAGCCTATAACTGAAAGTTTAGATAAAACCATCTGTTTTGGTAGGGCCAAATCAAAAGTGTTTGAGATTTATGCTCAAGGTTCACTGTCAAGAGCGATTGCCTGAAATTTTCAATTATAAGCTTAGATCACCTAGAACACGTGATTGATTTCCGCGAATTTCAAAAATGAAAATTTCAATTCAAAGTGAGCTAATAACGAGAGGAATCATACTTACAGCGGGTGACGTTCGTTTTTTCTTTTTCTTTCTTTTAAAAAAAATCACAAATACATGCATATGCACTTGTGAGGTTTGTTTTCTATCTAGACAGTTTAACAAGATGAAGTTAAGAGGGTGATCTGACCGTCGCAGTCTCGCGTTGGTGTGAGGCTCTCTTAACTTCGACTCAGTCGAAAGAGATATTCTATGGTCATGCGGTCTTGTGGACAAGGATAAATACTTATGACACCAAGAAAGAATTTTTCGGGAAGAAAAAAGGCAACCTCTACATCACAGTCTCGCGTTCGAGGTTGTATCTTTCTTAATACTATCTTAAAATATCCTATCGCGGCCCAGATCCAACAACACGGTTGTGCGTGCGACAGTATAGTGCTGAAACATTTAAAGCATGCACAACGATTTATATGTAAACAACGCTTTAAGAATTCGAAAAAAATAAATATTCATTCCCAAACCCCAAACCTGCAAAACAAGGGGTTAACAATCACTCATCACCTTATAACTCCCAACTACAAGAACATTTTACACAACATTAGCGGACTTACCTTAGCCTTCATGATACCCTGCCACAAGACCATGTTAGTTAACAAGCAATCAAGCTATACTAGGCCTAAGTCCTCAAGTCCCCAGTGGAGTCGCCAAGCTGTCGTGACCTATTCGTCCCAATCGGTTAGGCTAAGAGGTATTTGTCAAGAATCGAGGCACTCCTGAGCCTCATACCTCACGCGACGAGAATTATCTAATTTACACATTCGATTGGAGTCGCCACTAGCCATGATCAAGGTCGGCTAGAAACCTTGATGGAGACACGGGAGTATCGTCTCGATACGTGCAAAAATTAGAGATTTCAAAATTCGGGGACTTGATTACACTAGCAATCTACTAGTGCCCTTTCGGTACCTAAACTTGATCACTCGCGAATTAACGTACCGAGCAGCCTATCGACAAAGTTAAAATCTAACCGTTCTAAAAATAGAAAATAACAATCAATGTATTAAAAGTGCGCAACTAGATAATCATAAAGAAAATAAACAACCAGCGACCTAGCATTGTCTCTAAAAAAGAAAATGCAATCAAAAGCCCTAACGTAAAGTCCTAATGGCTTATCCGATTTTTTAGAATTTTTTTTAGAGGGTTTTTCTCATTTTTCATTTTTTTGAGTTTTTTAATCTAAAATCTAGTGAAATTAAGCCCAATACTGATTTCTGAACATTTCCTAGTTTTCTGGATTTTTTTGGGATTTTTCCGAATTTTTCTCAATTTTTAATAATAATAATAATAATAATAATAATAATAATAATAATAATAATAATAATAATAAGGCCTTGAACTGGTCAGGGGACCTGGTCTGATTCATTGATCCGACCCACCCAGATTATGCCCTAATAATCTTTTTTTTTCTTTGTCTTTTCATTTCTTTTCTATTATCTCTTTTTTCTATTTCTCTTTTCTCTTTATTCTTTTGGTCTTTTTTTCCCTACGTCTCCTTCACGTACGTCCTTTCCCGAGAGTTCTCACTGAGAACGTCTCCTATTCAGTGATTCACCGGCAACCATCACACCGAACCAAAACCCGCCTTCTTGAGTGGTGCCGACGTCGAATTTGCTTCGGCTAGAATCACGACACCACCATCACCGAACCACCATCCTTAACCAGCGCTACCAGCCACCCGAACGCCAACATTGATGACCGTTTTTCATTTTTCGATCACCAGCATTCCGCGCCAACGATTCGCACTAGAACGGAAAAAAAAAACAGACACGCACATATGAAACGGAGACAATGAGCTAACGATGGCGGCCTCAAACCATGGGCCTCTCGGATGGGGAGCTCTCCAGCGGGGATACGTGTATGCACGGTCGACTCGGACAAGGTGCGAACCAAGGCACAAACATAAGAAAAACACAAAGCCAGTATTGATTCGACGAACAAGAGTATCGTACAAATACAAAGAGCGAGTCCTAGGCACCGATTCCATAGAAAATCATCCGGACTTCCATGTAGACATTTCATCGAACATGTGGTATGCAGGTTGAGATATACGCTCTTTAGCGAGATCCAACGCAATTTCTAGCTTTAGACATGATACATGTAACTCTAAACATTCATATATCACGCAAAAATTCATCTCGGTTTACCCAGGAACGTTCGGAACTTTCATACCCGAACTCAGCATCCTAAGCCTACACTGTCTCATTGAGGCATTTCATCAAACACATGAGGGGACCAAGAAAAGGGGTTACAGAGCTGGTTCTAACGAGATTTATGGCTTGTTTTCGACACATAATGTTTAGAAAAGGTTCTTTGAGCGTAAAAAACAAGTCATCCTCCGTTAATGGGGCCGGACGATTACTGAATGGACTCGGAGTGTCAGGCACCCGAGAGGCGAGGGAGAGAGACAGCAAGAACAGGGAAGGGATGAAGACCTACGGTTCACGGCTGACCGGGAGAGGCACGACAGCTAGGGGTTTGACGGCAATTCAGGTGACCCTCCGAGGAGCAGGCAAGGCTCTCAACTCTCCGACTCCCCTCAAGTTCTCTCTCGGTCTCTACTCTCATTTTTTGCTCTTTTTTTTTCTCTTGGTCCCTCGCCTTTCTTCGACTTCCCCCTTTTGTCTCTCAAGCTCTCTGTTCTCTTCTCTGTGCCTCGGTGTTTCTCACTCCCTCTCTCCCTTCTCCCCGATGGCCTCTGCGTTCCCCCCTTTTAGCTCTCTCGAGCTCTCTCCCTCAGAACTCTCTCTCTCGAAACTCTCTCCCTTGGAACTCTCGGTCTCACCTTTCTGTTCTTATGCCCCCTCTGCTTTTTTTGTTTTGGCTTCTATTGGTGCCCTGCTTTTTGTTGCTGCGTTCTTCCCTTCCCCAAAGCGTTGAATAACGCTGGGGAGAAGAAGATGGTCAGCGTACGGCAAAGTGAAGTGGGCCAGCGTTGAATAATTCAACGCTGGCCTCTTTCCTCTTTTTTTTTTTTTAAAAAAATTAATTAATTAATCAACTAATTTTTTTCTTAAAGAATTTTTTAATTAAATTTTCGAAAATAAACAAGGAAAATATGTTATAATAGGCCTTATTAATGCAAATGCACCTATTGTCTATATTCAATTTAAAGAAAATATTTTTGGTTTAGGGGTTAAAAATTAAACCCTAATTTTTATGCGATAAAATCCTAAATGGACTAGGCAAAATTTAGGTGTCAACAGTTGGACCGACCAATTGCAAGTTGTCTCGGACTGTACCTACTAGAGAGAAAACCTGTTATGATAGCAAAACCGATCCCACTGTCACGCCCCAACTCGAAATCAAGATCGATACTTGTTAACCGATCACGACTCGTTCGAGCTCGTGACTCGCAGAAAGGAATTAGTACGTCCCGTTCATTTTAAATGTGTAAACGGAAGCAATATTAAATGAGACATCATGAAACATCATAAGCAAACATCACACGTTATATTTACATGATTTGTGCTTATTTTAATAAGGCCATTTTTCGATCCCTTGCAAACCACGCGTATCTTTTACACGCCTATTCTAAAGGCATTTCCAAACAAAAGCCGACTATGAATAACAAAATTTTGGCTTGGGATGATTCTACTCCTACTACTCCATCTCCTCGTGTTCCCATTTACTAGTGCTACTCCTCCCTAAGACCCGTCCACCTGGTCATCTCACACTCCACCCGCGGCATTTCCTAGAGCCGGCCCACCCATACCGTTGAAGGGGTCGTTGAACCCACGCAGGGTTCAATCCAGTCTTCGTTAGACAGACGATACCATGCCACATACGTGTGGGGGACCAATTCTTTAAGGCCCTCGTCCATCGTAACATACATTGTAATTCGATAATAGTCGCGGCTTTCACGGGCATCGATCACGGTGAGCAACTTAGCTCGCATCTCTATGGGGTTGCCAGAACGAGTTGGGAGAGACGATATCCTACGGTCCTGAAAAGAGAAAAACAACATAGAATGAGTTGGGGGACTCAATAAGTGAACTTACTAATGTCAAGCAAGGATGAATCGATCACCATTAACATGAGTCAGCTCTTACCACACTGGTATTGATAGTAAATCAATAGCAAAGTTTATGCCAAGAAATAACAAGAGAACATCAAACGCGAAACATAAGCAAATCATGGAAAGAACCAACTATAATCAACCAAGTGACCTAGATACGGTCCAAGCAACCACGTCAGAACGCATCTCAACTTCCTTTCCCGATATTATGGAATCTACTTACACAAACGATACAATTAGAACTCGTAAGAAATAAGAAAAGTCAGTGAGATGTGGCTTGAGCACGTGAAAGGCGAGGTCTCGGATGTGAACTTCCCAATGGTTAAACAACAAGGAGAAGAAGGATGGTTGATTGGTGTGTGTGGGCATGTAGAGCTCCCATTTAAGTGGGGGCCTTCTCCATTTTATAGTGATCCATGCTCGAAGAAGAGGCAAAGTCATAATGATATGGTCCCTAAAGTCAAGCGTCATCATGAACTTGATCTAGAGAAATCTTGAGCATTAATGGCATTAATGAACAATGGCCAAAAGGGCATGATGAAGTGATCTTGCCAAATCTAAACCATTAATGGCTCTTAATGTGGCTTTCCCTCTTTCACTTGATTTCTCTCGGCTTCCCCCTTGGCCGACTCCTTCTTCTTGTCTCTTGTTCATTATTGGTGACCATGAGTCACCATGCCTCCATTATAAGGGTGGACAACTCAGCTGGTCCTAATTATGAAGGGGGACACCTAAGCTAAATTCCAATAATTGTGGCTTTTAGTGGAAAATTTGACTTGGTCAAATTTTTATCTCTTAGTTCCTTCTATTTCTGAAGCGTGAGGCCTTCTTCTAGTCTTCTACATGTACTAGTTTTGCTCACAAATAGCTCGGATCAATCGGATTACACGATACCAACTAATCTATGTCTAGCTTGTAACCCCGCATCATAATTACTCAACTTATTTTTCAAGGTTTTTTCGCGACAAAACACACTTATTATATCCATTTGATCTGAGGTTCGGTGTAGGAAAACCTCCAAATGTGACCAAACACAACCAAACAAAAGTCTAAGTCCAACTATGTAAGTTCGAGCCGAACAAGTTTCCCAGGCACATGGCATGTGCAATTGGGCTTAATTTGCAAGTGAGCCGAGCATGCCCCTCTTGGGCTGCACGGGCCAAGATATGGTGGAGCGCGGCGCCGTATGAGCGGTGCGGGCTGCATTGGTACGGTGCTTGGTCGCACGAAATGCGCCACCGACCATGACACCGATCCGCATGGGCAAGGGACCAATCCATGGACTAAACACATGCATTGGCACACGAATGGGCACCATGCATGGCTCATGGCCAAGTCTCTTGGGTACGGAATTAGGTTGGAGCTATTGCCTGGTATGAAGGTCAGGCACAATGATTAGCAAACGGTTGTACACGTAATCGGTCCGTGACCTAGCTGACGAACACAATAGCCGGTCATGTCCAGGCACGAGGCCTGGCTGGTACGGCTGGCATATAGCCTAGTCTGCGGCCAAGCCATTAGGCTCGTTGCTTGGCACATAGCTCATTCATGGCCTACTCAACTTGACACAATGATTCGTGGTCGATTCACTATCGGTCCACGTTCGAGTGTCAAGGACCCATGATCAATCCTCGATTGTCATGTAGTCTCATGGAACTCAGTACTCGAAATCAACTCATGGTCGTCCGTGATCGATGCATGGCCGTGCGGAATCACCTGCGACCGACACATGCCGACGCATGACTGATCCATAGCTATCCCGGACTATCCCACTAACGGCCCTTATGGTCGAAGGATCACTACACAATCATATCACTCTAATTGTCTTGTGAGATTAGGGAGTCATTCTATTGTCAATCACTAGGCCAATTCGTGGACAATCTTTCGATCGAACCATGATTAACCCTCTGTACATTCATTCTGACCATATTGGCCGTTCCATTACAATCCTCGGCTTGGACCACTTGCCCAATCTATTACTATTTACCTTTGGCCATCGAGTTTCAAATCTGGGGATGTCACAATATGCCTAGTGGGTGAAGCTCACTTAGTTGGGCAAAGTCAAGTTTGGCATAAGTTCCTTTAGCTAAATTATAATAGTCTTAGCAATTATTTCAAAAACATTATAGAGACTAATAAGTCGAAATTGCTCCAACCTTTCGGGAAAATAAACTTTGGGAATCAAATTGGATTAGAAAATTGCCATGTTTCTAAAAACAACAATACAGGATTTAAGACAAGTCCAAGTCGGACTTTACTTTTCCAACCTCAACCTCCAGGGTTTTGCACTTTTGCGTGATCATACTTCTAGGCACTTTGATTTCGCGTTCAAATGTCATTCACGGGCTCAAACTCGACATATTTTCTTAATAGAACAAGATAAATAGGGATGAATTGGACAAGAGCGTGTTTACCGATGAAAGGCGAATAAAAAAAATTGAAGGGCCATTGGATTGCCGATGATACTCAAATTTTCAACTAAAATTTTTATCGTAATGTTGATATCATTGTATAATTATGCAAGTGAGGGAAGAAAAGGAAGGGGGCAAGTAGACTTTGCTTGATAGAGTACTCGATGGTGGCCATTAGAGAATTGAGCAAATTACAATGGTGAAGAAGATAAGTTACTCGGTCATTCATTGAGAAGGGGTAATTTTGTCTTATAAGTGGAGAAAAATTGGGGAAATTTATTCAAAGAGTCATAAACCGATTGCACTTTAGCTAATTCAATCATAAACTTTTTAATTTTTTCAATTGAGTTCTAAACATCTTAACATGTAACCATTGAAATTCAATGACGTGGATGCCGATTGTGCCACGTAAGATAACCGACGCTGACATGGACAAAATTTATTAATTTTTAAAATATTTTTTCGAATTTTTTAATTATTATTTTTATATTTTTAATTTCTTTTCTTTTTTTTTTTTCCCTCTTCTTCCTTTGCCGGTCGCCTTTGCTCCCGGCGATAGGCCAAGAGCTACGATCGACAAGAGGCGACCTTAGGTGAGGCTTGCCCTTGCCAAATCCAACGAGTTCGAGCCTTGAAAGAGGTCAGCAAGGGTGGGTCTCGCCGGGATCTGGCGAGGGATGACCTCGCTGGCATTGGGTAAGCCTCTCTTGTGGCCGGCTAGGTCACCCCTCGTTTGCTTCGGGCGGTCGAGTCTTGCCCTCACTAGCCTTCGGCCAGGGCGACCCTCGCCAAAAGCTGGCGAGGCTCGACCTTGCCCAAGGCCGGCAATGTCGCCCCTCTCTAGATCCTGGAGAGGGCTATCTCACCTGAGGCTAGCGAGGCCAACCCTTGTCGGTCGTAGCCTTTGGCTGGTTGTCGGCTATCACTGACGTCGGTTGATTAACGGAGGAAGAAGGAAAAGAAAAAAAACTAAAATAAATAAATAAATTTTGTCCAAGTCAATGTCATATAGGATAGATAGTGTCCACGTCAGTGAATTCCGACCAAAATTGATCAGATTGACTCAATTGACAAAATGTGAGAAGATTTAATATTCAATTGGCAAAATTAAAAGGATTAGAGCCGAATTGGTAAAAGTAGAATAGATTTATAATCTTTTGGACAATTTTCACGGGAAAATCGTGCTCGAAGCAAATTTCCGACGTGGAAAAAAGCAGATTCCTTTTCTCTCTCTCGCGTCGACGATACGACGACGTGGAAGCGCTCCGGGTAAACAGCGATGCCGACACCACCACCCCACCCCGCAAACGATCGTACAGTGTACCCTCCTTTTAGAGAGAGAGAGAGAGCGAGGGAGGGAGGGAGAGGAAGATCATAGAGAGAGAAAGCTTTAAGCTCTCCTCCCCTTCCCTTCTCTTCTCCTCTCTCACGACTGTATCATCTCTCTCTCACTCTCTCTCTCTCTCCCTCTCTATCTATCAGAGATCATTTTGGCAGAACAGTAGAAAACCCTAGGAAGGGCGGGGCGGGGCGGGCGGGAGGGAGGGGGGAGGGAGAGAGGGATAGATATAGATAGGGAGAAGAAGCCCATCCATCCATCCAACCATCCGCGGCCTTCCATTTTGTGAAGTCGTCAAAATCGTCACCTTTTTTGTACAGCATCACCACCCCAAAGCAGGGGGCAGTAAGTTAATAAGGCGGAGGAGGAGAACGCACGGAGAGAGAGAGAGAGAGAGAGAGAGAGAGGAGAGAGGGGGGAGGGAGGGAGGTTCCTCAAAATTCTTGTTCTTGACTTCGATGGAGCTGTACGGTCGCAACCCGGCCAGAAATGGGTCCCAATCGGGTCCCCATCCTCCCGAGTGGAGCCCAGTGGGCGCGGAAACCGGGCTCCAAGGTGGTCCCCCTCTTCCTCCCCGTTTGATTTCGGTTTGTTCTTGCGCGTTCAATTTCGGTTGAAGCCCGCTCGTGTGGGATCCCCCCGTCTTTCGAGGGTTCTTGTTCTTGTTCGTGTTCAAGTAGATGTGGCGGGTTCGTTTAGGGGTTTCGGGTTCATCTCCCCGGTCTGATCCTTCTTCTTTTTTTTGTTGGTGGGGGGGGTGAATTGGTAGATTCAATGTGGCATCTGGGGCTCGGCGGCGGCGGCGGCGGCAGTGGGGGAAGCGGGAGCGAGTCCTACCCAGAGCGACCCGGCGTGCCCGACTGCGCGTATTATATGCGAACGGGGTTCTGCGGGTACGGTAGCAGGTGCCGGTACAATCATCCGCGCGATCGCGCCGCGGTAACTCCTCGATCACTGTTGAGTAATATGCATTCTTCCCCAGTTTATTTTTACTTAGATAGAATGCGCGTAGCTGGTTCTTGAATCGGAATTCAACTCTTTCGTCGGATGTAATCCGTTCTTGCTTGATCATATACTTAGGATGCCCGAGTTTGTGTTGCGGGTAACTTGGCTTCGATTGATCATCATAGTGGGCAAAGATATTTAGTACTGGTACTAGTTAGATTTTCGCTTTCTAGTGTTGGTGTGGGTGTAGTTAGTAGACTGATTTCCAATGTTTGATCTTTTACTCATATTTGATGATCTTTGATGACTGATGGTAGTGAAAGACCCTGTATGAATTCATGAATTCAGGCCTTTCTTTAATTGGTTGCACATTTAGTTATTACTGAAATGAAAATTTGGGGGATAATGAATCTATTACTATCTGCCCCTAGATGGGCTTATAGAGTAGTACCATATTCAGTTGATTGCGGTTCTGTCTTTCTTTGTCCTTTAATGCATGACGCCCTGATCTAGGCCGAACCTGGAACAGGACAATAATTTGACAACAAAACGTCCACAAACACATGAATTAACTGACTACTCAGTTACTAATGAATTGCGAACTGTAAATCCTATAGATCCTCTATTCCAAAATGTGTTCGAACGTGAAACATGGATCATTACTCCATGCTCTTCCCTGTTAACTCCTATGTTAATATCCTGATCTCCACCACATTTTGCTAGACTTGAAACACCATGAGCAAGTCGACATCGCTCTGAAGTAAACAGTTTGACTTTACGAGATCAAGCAGGATGATGCATTAGATTCATTCTGCCACAAATAATTTGGTAATTTCAATGAACTTCGGCAATGAATTAGAAGCATTGAGTTTGGTCATCCTTGCTCACGGTCCAATTAATAGCTGGATAGAAGCTCTTTTGCTGAAGCTCAATGCCCCCTATCTATGGTAATGCTTGTAGCCTCGTGACAAGGCCAACTATTACCCCATAATATGTGTTCCGCACACCTTCCAGCTGCTGGTTGCTTGATTAGGACAGTGTTAAGAAGATATCAGAACCTAATGGTCCCAGGTGAGATTTTCAACTTGTAGGTGTTGGAGTATCAGATCTTGATGGCCAATTTCATCAAGCTGGTGATATCATAATTAGAATCCAATTGACAATTTGTTTTTCCAGAGCACCTAATTCAGTAAACCACTTCCACCTTGAAACACAGTGCCATTTCCAAGACTCAAAAGGTAATCGATGCTTGATTTCAGTTAGAATGGATATGACATCATTTTTATTTTAAATAGTTCCATGAACTTGTCGATGATGATCTAAAATAAAATCTCAAATTCATAAACTTCTGTGTCAGGTACCGTGTTTGAGACCAAACAATTAGTAAGAGTTGCTTACCTTGAACCTGTGAAAAGTATGGTTTTGATGACCATCACCCCATGACAATACAGATACTTATTCAGATCATCATGATTAACTTTCCTTTTTTTCTCACGGATAGTCTTCAACCTTAACAAAGCAAAGGACTTCAGATTGGAAGCTAGGCTTCCCAGACATTGACGGAAGCAGATTGAGAAGCATGTATTCATGTCATGTAACATCTACAGTTTACCACACATTTATCTTTTCTCTCTTCCTCCTCCTTCTCCATATCAGAATTGAGCTAACGTAATTGGGTTTATGAACCCAAGTGTTGGGAATTCCATGAAATCGATCACTATTTCAGCAAGACCTGCTATAGTTCATAGAAACCACTGCAAACTTATCATTTGCACCTAAAAAGCCAAACTTTTCTATCATTTGTTTTGGTTTCTAGTGGCCACATTTTGATTTGATAATATCTCACTGTGATCTTACAACAGGGAATTCTAGCTAATTGTTCCTCTCCATGGCATTTGTTAATAGTCCTGACTCCTGCTCGACATGGTATTTAGGTGGTGGCAGCTGTGAGAGCTACAGGGGATTATCCAGAGCGACCAGGGGAACCTGCATGTCAGGTATTCAGTTACTAATTATGTAAGTTGCTAAGCATGTAATAAGCTCTGCATTTTCAACGTTGTTAATGCAAAGACTCTGTAGTCACTACCTAGATCATTGTATTGTTGAGTGCCCCTCCATAGGCATGAAAATGCCAACAACAGAGACCCATGGAACACACAAGGATTAAGCGATGTTTCTGTTTTGGTCACTGTCTCTGCAGTTTTATTTGAAGACTGGGACCTGTAAATTTGGTGCTTCCTGCAAGTTTCACCATCCCAAAAATGGCGGTGGATTGTTGAATAGAGTCCCACTTAATATTTATGGCTACCCATTAAGACTGGTGAGACATTGTTTTTCCCTATCTTAGTCAGTCTTTTTGAAGTTACTCGATCTAGTTTCTGGAACTCTCTCTGATTCTGTTTTCTTTGTTATCAGGGTGAGAAAGAATGCTCCTACTATTTGAAGACGGGGCAGTGCAAATTTGGTATAACTTGTAAATTCCATCATCCTCAACCTGCTGGTGCATCAGTGCCAGCATCTGCACCTCAATTTTATTCACCGGTGCAATCACCTTCGGTTCCTACTCCTGATCAATACAGGGGAGCATCCACTAGTTTAAGAGTGGCTAGACCTCCTCTTCTGCCTGGTTCGTATGTTCCAGGGGCGTATGGTCATGTGTTGATCTCCCCTGGAGTTGTTCCCGTGCCTGGTTGGAGCCCTTACTCGGTAAGGTCGAAGTTGTACTCAAATTTGATAGATTTTTTAATGGAACCTTTTGTATGATGTGGTTAGTCTTTCTTCTACAGGCACCTGTAAGTCCAGCATTATCTCCTGGTGCCCGGCCTGCAATGGGAGCAACTTCGCTTTATGATGTAGCACAGCTGACATCATCTACCCCAGCTATTGCTGGATCATTTCCCTCCATTCCTTCCTCCGCTGGACCATGGGGCAGCAGTCATAAAGAACTAGTATTTCCAGAGAGACCTGGTGAGCCTGATTGTCAGTATTACTTGAGAACGGGGGATTGTAAATTTGGATCATCTTGTAGATACCATCATCCTAGGGATCGTATAGTGCCAGGGACAAACTTTGTCCTCAATCCGCTTGGCCTTCCTTTGAGACCGGTATGTGGTTTCTCTTTGTTGCTTTTACCATGTGATTCTTTACTATGCTTGCTAATAATGTAGATCAAGAATTTTCGTTTTATAAGGTAAAAGTTATTTAAATTGTTCAGTGCTGGAACGAGGCCTTATCTTTAGGAGGACATCTGCTGTGATGTTTGCTTTTATTTGTGTTGAAATGGTACCTAAAGTTAAAACCTGGTCCATCTGTTATACTTTAAATGAAAATTCGGTTGTCCATCTGTAGTTAGTTTTCTTTGTAGCAGGAATGTTGATCTAGCAAATGATGTGTTGCCTAATATTTGTTCCTGTTGATAATCATCTGGTATGCTATTTTAGTCTTTGCAATCCTGGTACCCATGATGGATGCAGCTCTCTAGTAATCCTAATGACCTTTGGTTGACTAAGCTTGTAAAGTTTGTCAATCGATTGTCACCTTATCTTGTAAATTTTTGACTTGCTGTTGTTGCGGACATCAACATGTTTAGGTCAAATGTCCTTTAGAAAAGAACTAGTTAGCAAGTTTTGATGGCGTTGTTCAAAAGGGAACTGTCATGCTTTGGCATTTCCGGCATGTAGGGTGCTAACTGAACTTATGTCTGAAAAGTTGTCATAAGATCTGTTTAATATTCTCAATCTGTAATAGATGTTTGCTCTGGCTTTTACCTTCATGAGAAGAGTATACTGGCTAGCTGCTGCTAGACTGAATGATTAATTCAAATTTGAAAAATTGAAGACCACTTGTTTAGAGTTGCTCTTTTGGTCTTAGCTAGTGATGACAAGGTTCTGGCATGTAATATGAGTTAATCTTACTCTTATTTCAAATTTGTGTAAGAATGAGGGTTTAATTAATGTTACAATACTATTTGCTGAGAAACAAGAGGGATGTGCTCTCGGTCTTGCACTTGGCAGAAGTATGCTTCGTGGTTCAATACCTGCTTCTTGGTATAATGGTGGTTTTCCTGAAGTACTTCCTTGTGTTGTGCATTGCTGAGGCTCTTGAGCTTGTACATGCACAAGTATATGCTTGCACCTTAAAGCCAGCTTTTGAACAGTGGTTAGGAGGGAGGGAGTGCATCTATTCTGAACACTAGTGGCCAATTTTTTTTGTCCTGTTTACTTTTCTTTCTCATTTCTATGCACTATAATATGCTAATTATGTGTACATCTCCCATTGTAGTAAGGGATTTGCTTCCCATTGTGGTAATTGATTGGTCCTTGTCAAAGTTGGGCATATGTTGGTGGTTATAGGAGGTCATAAGTTAGATGTTGATGCTCTAAAACTGCATATTTCTCGTTTTTTTTTTTACTAGAAGGTGATGAAAAAGTTTTACAGCTATGACCTTTTCTGTTTGAACTTATGAACAGCAATTGTAATCTTCACATTGTATAATACTAGCTTGATGGCGTCGAACATTCATCTGTTCTATTTTGTGCAGGGAGTCCAACCATGCGCCTTTTACATGCAAAATGGGCATTGCAAATTTGGGTCAACATGCAAATTTGATCATCCAATGGGGACAATGAGGTATAGCCCGTCGGCATCATCTCTCACTGACATGCCAGTTGCTCCTTACGCTGTTGGATCTTTGCTTGGGACGTTGGCACCATCATCATCTTCAGAGTTGAGGCCTGAACTGGTTTCAGGATCCATGAAAGATTCTTACTCGACCAGGGTGCCATCTAACGAGACTTCTACTAGTTCTGTTGGACTAATGTTTTCTCAGACTGGGTCAGTTCCACTTTCTGATGTACAATTTTCAAGTCATAGTTCCGCCTCCTTGAGTAGTAGCAGAAGTACCAAGCCAGGCAACGATGTTCGTCGATCGAGCTGATGAACCAAAAGTATTCAATCCCATTAGCTTCTTTATGTGGTTAAACCACGATTACATAAGGTCTAGATGTCAGTAAATTAATTGTGTCCATTATGATTTGGGATCTTCAATTGTTAAATGAGGGTCTAGCCAACGAGCTTGATTATAGCATTTAGGACTTAATGATCTCCTATAGGGTCATATTTTATATTTGAATAAGCTTGCATACTCTCTGATATGAAGTGTTAACCCATCGATACACCGGAGGTTGCAGCCATATCAGGTAAGGTCATACTGCCTTTGCTTTAGTTTCTGGAGTTTTGCAGTACTCCTGTGTGTATATGTTCTGATGTTCCTTCAAAATGAACTATCGGAATGTTAAGAACGTTAGGCTTGTTTTGTGAATTTAGTCTTGATCAAGCAGTGCATTATTATCTTAGAATGGTCCTAAGTTACATTAATTCCCTAAAGCTATCTGCTTTCACGTCTTGTTTCCCGCCCATGATTTCTTTCTGCTCAATTATTAATCTTCCTCAATTCATTAGAAAGATTGGATGCGTGTTAAATCAATCTGATTAAACCTGAATACATGCAAAACTTGCTGCAGATTTTGTTTTCTAACTGTTGGCAAGAAAGCTCAAAGCGGCTTTCAATCTCATAATTTGATTCAATTTTCGACCTGGGCGGCAATCACCATAGAATGGTTTGTATTCTAAGATTTTTCACGCGAGCATGATTGGACAAGCGGTTGATGCCCAGAAGTTGGCACGAGGATTCAAGAGAATGAAGTGTTTCGCTCCCCCAAAAAATACCGAAGCTGAGATGAAATGACTCACGGTCATTTCAATGCATCAGCATTAGGAGAAGTGGTCTGAACCGACATCCATTCTGACCAAACCAGTAAAAAAGGAGATTGGACCCAGAAAGGGTAAAGATCCATCTGCCTTCTAACTTTCTTTTCAATATGAGAAAATGAAAAGGTTGATGAACTGGGGTCATCATTGCAGCTGGTAAATCCAACTCACACCGGAAATGAACTTTACACAATTTTGCCTTTTGTTTAGTCCAATTCTTTAGTGCATATCATTCACTGGCAATGATTACTATCCCCCCAAAAGCCATGCAGCAATCGCACACGCACAATCTCGGTCGATTTCTCAAAGCGAAAGACCATGGAGCATAAGGCCAATCTGTCACCACCTTTCCCTCCCCAAAAAAGTGCACTTCGCACCTGCACTCCTCTCTTGACTTTTTAGAGCAGCAGCCATCATGGACACTCGATTAAAAAAGGCTCACCGCCATCATCAAAGTCATCACTCCTCATCACCAAACGCCCTTCTTCATTGCAAAAACACACTCGACGCCAGGAAGGCTCAACAGACTCGAAAGTGCAAATGCAAGAAGCAGAACCTTCGGATTAGAGTACAGGTGTTGGCGGGTTCGGATGTAGGAGGGATGGGTGTGATAACAGTTGGAGTCGCCGAGTTGAAGCCGAGCGTTTCGGGGAGGCGGTCGCTTCGTCCGAGTTCGAGCGTCAGGCAGGCCATTGAATGGTGAGTATTTTCCTCATTTTCCACTTCTTTGCTGTCGCCTACCAGAGACTCTGTTTGTTGCCTAGCAAGTTTTTCCATAGTCTTAGTGTTAGCTGCAAAGTGTATCTCAGTTCTATCAGCTCAGTATGACCAAGAAAAGAAGGAATCAAACCGTGCACTGACTATTCATTTGGCAAATGAGTAGAGCTTGTACTGCGTTCCTGACATAGACATCGCCTTCTCGTCAATGCTCGTCTTACAAGAAATACAATAGTCTTCTCGGCATTTTTCGCTTCCGTTAATCGCAAAGAATCGCTTATGCTATCTTCACAAATCTAATGCTCTTATAAAGTAGGAAGTGACACGGCCGGTAGAGGCTGCCCTTATCCTGGTCTTATATGGGAAAACGATCCACCGTAATTCCCTCCTTAACTATATCTGAAATTGGAAGATAGCTCTCTGCCATACAGAGGTCTTAAAACTTTGATTCAATAGCTTCTAGCGCATCAGAGGAATTAATGAAAAACAGTAGGTCTGGTTCTTTTCTTGGACATAATTTTGAACAAACATCATGGTGGACCATGCCGTCCAAAGTTAAGAATGTTAAGCACAGACAGAACTGTCGTACAATCACAGTGTCCTGGCCTCAGACATGGTAATGCATGCCTACTGAAGCCATGGTTGGTGCGTAGTCCTTCAGTCACTGGCAATTTCCTCTCAAATAGAAGCAAGCTTTTGCTAGTGAAACTTAAATTTCAAATTCGATCTGAAGAGATGATTTTTGCAGGCCGATATCTGATGTCTCCAGTGATCTCGCTGTTGAAGTAGGGGCAACAACCTTCGCACTTCACAAGGTATGGAAGGATTGAATTGGAGAATAACTGGCGCCTTTTTATCTTCTTAGGAGTGGAGAAAAGATCTTTAATTGGTTTATCATCAAAACTTCACTTAAAGATGCCGGTGAAGGTTGTGGTCCTTTTCTTCTTGAATGGATGCTGATGATGATCCTCTCAACTCATAGTTAACTAAAATCGTTGTAGCTTAACTATGCACATTCATACAACCTGGTCCCATTAGTCTAATTCACAAATTTGAGTATCATGTTTCATCGGCCGAAGATTTCAGAAAAAGAAGTTTCTCCGATGGTGACGAAATAATAGAAAGTTTGCTCCGAACCTACTCTTTCTAGAGAAACTAATGCAGAAAAATGAGGTAAATATGGAGCTCAAGTGTATGCTTTTTCGTAAGATCATTGATGTAGAGAGTACGTTCCTTGCAGTTTCCTCTTGTTTCGAGGAGCGGTCGGATTCTGAAACTGTTTGCGGACACAAAAGAATCAAAAGCCTCACGGATTAGTCTCCGGGATGTCCCAGGTGGTCCGCAGGCATTCGAGATAGCTGCCAAGTTTTGTTACGGCATAAACATAGACATTTCGTTGTCCAATGTCGCAACGCTTCGCTGCATAGCTCATTACCTGGAGATGACGGAGGAATTGGCTGAGAAAAACCTGGCATTCCGTACTGAAGCTTACATCAAGGACATGGTGCTACCGAACATTTCTATCTCAATCACCGTGCTTCATCAATGCCAAAACCTGTTGCCCATCTCTGAAGAGATCAACCTGGTCAGTAGGCTGATCAATGCCATAGCGAACAACGCTTGCAAAGAGCAGCTCACGTCGGGCTTATCCAAGCTTGACCGCAATTTTTCAGCAAAGCCCATCGAGGATGCGGAACCGGAGACGCCTGCGGATTGGTGGGGAAAATCGCTTTCAGTGCTAAGTCTTGATTTCTTCCAGCGAGTTCTAACGGCAGTCAAGTCGAAGGGGCTAAAGCAGGACATGGTCAGCAAAATTTTGGTGAACTATGCCCATAATTCTCTTCAGGGCCTCATCCTTAGAGATCCGCATTCTGCAAAAGCGAGTTATTCAGACTCGGAATCACAGAAGAAGCAGAGGGTGATCGTGGAAACAATAGTCAGCTTGCTCCCGACGCAGTCGAGGAAGAGCCCCGTCCCGTTGGTATTTCTCTCGAGCTTGCTGAAAATTGCCTTTGGAGCATCCACGTCCACTTCTTGCAAATCCGATCTGGAGAGGCGGATCGGCTTGCAGTTGGACCAGGCCATTCTCGAGGACATCCTCATCCCCGCGAATTCACATGGGAATGGGCAAAGCCTAATTTACGACACGGAGTCGATCTTGAGGATATTTTCCACTTTCTTGAACTTGGACGAGGATGATGATGACGAGGACAATCAGCTGAGGGATGAAAACGAGATGGTTTGCGACTTCGAGAGTCCTGGATCCCCGAAGCACAGCTCGCTTCTCAAGGTCTCGAAGTTGTTAGACAGCTATCTTGCGGAGGTTGCGCTTGATCCCAACTTGTCGCCGGCCAAGTTCATAGCGCTCACCGAACTGCTTCCTGACCACGCCCGTGTAGCAAATGATGGACTCTACAGAGCTGTCGATATCTTCCTCAAGGTCAGGATCCTTATCCTTCCTATCTTTGTACCAAAACCTTTTTGTAATACAAGTAATTCTATTCAAATTGTAGACCGAAATAATCATAGTCCACTGGCTCACGCTTCTCTTTGCAGGCTCATCCGAACATCAAGGACACGGAGCGATACCGGCTGTGCAAGACTGTCAACTGCCAGAAACTGTCGCAGGAAGCCTGCAGCCACGCGGCGCAGAATGAGAGGCTGCCCGTGCAGATGGCGGTCCAAGTCCTGTACTTCGAGCAGATCAGGCTGAAGAGCGCGATGGGTGGGGCGGGCGGGCCGCCCCACCACCAAAGCCAGTTCTTCCTCGGCTCGTCAGCCAGCCTTGGCGGTGGGGCTGGCCCGTTCCCGCACCGCTCGGGGAGCGGGGCAGGCGGGAGTGGGGCCATCTCGCCACGGGACAACTATGCGTCGGTGAGGCGGGAGAACCGGGAGCTGAAGCTGGAGGTGGCCAGGATGAGGATGCGGCTGACGGACCTGGAGAAGGACCACGTGTCGATGAAGCAGGAGCTCGGGAGGCCGCACCCGGCGAGCAGGCTGCTGAGGTCGTTCACCAGGAAGCTGGGCAAGCTCAACGGGCTGTTCCGGATGAGCTCCGCGAGGCCGCAGGGGAGCAAGGCGAACTCGGAAACCGGCTTCTTGTTCCAGAGCCACAAGCGAAGGAACTACTCATTTTCTTGAACCCCCATGTATATGTTCGAGCATGCCTCGTCTCTTCTTAATCTTATTGGGTTTTAGCTTCAAGTGTATAGCTTCTACCGTATCATTGTATCTCATCGGGGTTGGTCGATGGACAAACTGCCACTACTGCCAGGCAAATGTTAAAAACCCTGCATCATCGTCTTCCCTGCACCCCTTGTTCATAACTACGTCTCAAAAAACGAGTCCGGACAATGAACGAACTGTGGAGGGAAAATCAATAATAATATATTGTGAGCATGATTTGTCAAGAAGAGGACTCCGTGGCCCAATGGATAAGGCGCTGGTCTACGGAACCAGAGATTCTGGGTTCGATCCCCAGCGGAGTCGACCCTGTCTTCTTTTCTCTCTTTTTTTGGCAAACGCCATTGATTTCCTTACGGATAATAACTCAAACAATTTCTAAATTTTTGCTCAATGTGTAATATGATCCTCAAATTTTTAATTTGTTTAATATACATATTCAAAATAGTGCATGAACTATGTAATCCTTTCATTTCTTTTTTAGAAAATGATATAAATAGTTAACCCGAATGCTTGTTTGTAATTCTTGAATTTTTAATTTTTTCAATGTGGTCCCTGAACTTTAACTTTATGTTTAATATGGTCTCTAAATTTTTAATTTGTTTAATGTATATGTTCAATGTAATCTCTGAATTACCAAAAGTCTAGTAATTAGATTGAATAGATTAAAAGTGCAAAAATTACATTGAATATTTGGTTAAAATTCAAAAATACATAGAATAAATTAAAAATTCATGAATTACATTACGTGCGATTTCAAAGTTGACGAATTATTGTGTCATTATCACTTTCTTTTTAGATTTGGGCTTCTGCCCAATCGATTCTTCTGTGGGCCCTTCTTCTTGAGAGGATTGAGCTTAAGGGGGAGGAGATCCAAGAACGTCGTCCGTCCGTCCGTCGGGTCCTTGCTTTTCTTCCTGCCTCCTCCTTTCGAAGCTCGTTTTGGCCGCAACGAATGCAGGTGCAGCGCGGCGCGAGCTTCTGGGTGATCGAAATTCGGAGGGGAGACGGAGAGAGAGCGCGCGCGAGAGAAGGACCGCCACCACCACCGCGCGATGTCGTTCTCGCGCCTGCCCACCAGCTCCTTTCCCTTCTCCCGTTTCTTCAAGTGAGCGGCTGATGATCTCGCTTCGACCCGGTTGCGTTTCGTGTTTCTTTTTTACCCGTCTGCGTGATTTCGAACCGTTAAATTTCTGGGTGTTGAGTGGATTCCGGTTATAATGGTTTCTGACTTTCGTTCTAGTTCTGTATCTGCTCGATTGGGCATGCTCAGTTAGACTGTTTCTCTTAAAAGTTGCTCGGTGCTGTTCCAATCACATTGAGAAGAGACCCAGTTGAAACAAATGGGTTTTCCTGCAAAAGAGGAGACAGATAAAAGAAGGGTAGGGGGAAGGATGAATCCAATGCCCATGTGGATGAATCAGTGATTCTCAGGAGACATGGTGGATTGTGGGGGCATGAGTTTCAATGGCAGGAAAACCTGTGCCTGTGTAATTCTTCCGTAGGTCGAATTGGATGTTTAATTGTTGGAGTAATGGTTGGAGGGTCGAAGGTGGATGCGTGGGTGTGATGACTTGTGTGCCTGTTCGATATCCGCATGAACCTTTGGAAGCTTTCGCTTGCATTGTGTCATTTAGTCTAAGAACATTGATGTCCTGTGATATGGGCAATGATCTGGTCAAGTGAGGGTGATTGATCTTTCTGCATCTGCCTTTTCTTCCTGATATTGTAGGGCCACGTTTAGCAGAGATTATGGATGTTATAAGATGTGAATGTGGTCAAGTCATGCTTTGAGCCTTTTACAAATGGCGCTAATTGCCTTTTAGCATGGTAGTTGATTGTTGTCTCTGCCCCTTGGTTGTCGTTTCGAGATGAAGTGATGGACATAATATCAATTTCTTGTGTCCTTGTCCGGTTCATGGAGGACTTCACCGGTTCTTATTGTGCTGAGTTGATACTTGAACCTGAAAATAAAAAAGGCTTCTTTTTGCACGAGTAGGCTGGTTAGTTACAGAGGTTAAAGTGACACCACCGATATCATGTAACATGCGGTCGGCTCTTCCTTTTTTTCCCTCGTATTTGCTTCTCCCTTTGCAGTTTCCAGTTTGCTAATATTCCTGCTATAGCTATGGATGATCTTGGCCTTTTTTGTTTTCTCTCTTTGTACTTTTGTTTTCTACCTTTTGATTTGTACGCCATTTCCCCTTTCCACAGGCAGTTGGAGCAAGAAGTGGAAACGGTAGTGAGGGTGTTGCAGCCTGGACCTCTGGGAATCATAGAGCACAAGTTCTCCGCCGAGGAGATAAACGAGGCCAATGCCACAGTCCGCCGAGCAGTAGAAGCTTGGAGAAGAAGTGCCGAACTAGAGAAAAGAAACCCGTTCTTGAGAGATTATATCGAATCGTGAGGGAAGACCTATTGCTCCAACTCATCACCATGCGTAAGCTATTTCTGATGCTCTGTTCAGAGTATGCATACAAAGTCTACTTTCCACAACATCCATTTCGGTGCTGTTTTGGTCGCTAGGAATTGGTTGCTGGTAGGAATCGTAGAAGTAACGAGTGGAAGGCATCCTCATTCCTTCTTTTCCAACCCTGTTACTAAATTGACTGGTATGTTTGCGGAAGGATGCATACTCCATGCACTTTTTGTTGGTTAAGAAAGCATATCAATAAGAATGCAAACTAACTGTGCTTGCTGGCGCCGCGCCCTTCAATTATGCGCTGGATGACTTTATTCTACCCTGTGAGGGGTGCCTAATAGTCTTGTCTCCTAGTTGTAACCAAAAGAGCTTGGTTGGAGTTTCCAACAGGCTTGCTTCTAGGTGGTCCGCCAAGCTTTTGAGTTCTTTCTATAGTGCTAAAACCGGAGGCACATTTCCGAATTGCATCATTGCAGGTTTGATCTTTTCTTTGCTGCACTTTCTTTTACGGACTCATAACGGGAAAGGAACACGGTAGCAATTACCCCGGATGATTAATTCACCGTCTTCAACGTTCTTTGTTCTGAGAAATTGGTGAAAATGCTGTCTGTAGGTCGTACTTTGAAAAAGTAGACACTGTTCTTGGTTGTTCTCTGCTCTAGATCCTCGATAACTTTGCATATGGATAGCGATGTATCGTCGATGTAATTCTCTGTTTCGCCTCCTTCCATTCTCACCGGCAGTGTAAGTTGTTTAACGACACGTCGCATGATGTTTTTACATTGAGTGTACACATCTATGTCAGAGCGCATATCGACATGTGCATGTCTAAATCGATTCCCATTCAGAGTTCAATCTATGCGAACCGGAAAAACAGATGAGTTCTGCCATGAAAAGAACGCCATGAACTCCAGCAGTGTATGGAGCTCACTACCATCTCAACAATGCATATCGAACTGTTCGTTTCTTATTGTTAATCCCATTATTGCAGTTGCACGTTTTGAAATAAGAACGCAAATCACGCGAAAGTTACCTATGTATCTGGAAAAAATGACGTTTTGGCATCCAGGGAAAATTATCTAAATCGTTATAAATCTATTACATGGCGGTCAATTCATTTTTACACTATTTAATTTGGCAAATTTAGTCCTAAACCTATTTGACAATTTGTTAATGTAGTTCTTTTTACGTGGTCAGCACTAACATCAATAATTTGGCTGGAAGGATTACATTGGTAAATGGTTAAAAGATTTAGGATTAATTTGACTAGATTGAAAGTTTAGGGTTGAATTTACTGTCATTTGAGGGCAATTATTCCTGTCGTTGGTGTCGGCTAAACAAATTCGAGAAAGGGAAATTGGGGTCGTTTTTTATTTTTTTATTTTTTTTAGCTTCTGGTCTTGATGCACGTAGTGAAGAATATTCCCCACTTTAAGGGTGAGATTTTCCTCGAGCGGAAATACTTTTCGACTGTTGATGATGGAACGTGCACCCACAGGCCTAATTTTTTTGCCTCTTCTCATTTGGCTTTCCGCCATCGTCAACAGGCCTAAACTTTCTTCTTTCGGCCAATCTGATTTCAATAATACTACTAAAACACATTAATTTCTAAAATTAAGTATGATTGGCCGTGACTACGTGACGATCGATTGAACAAGTACGATTTGAAATCCTTCATCATTGGTAGTGAAATCGCGTAGCCTACCGTGCGTGTCAGCTTTTAGCCAAAAGAGTTACATACACCGCTTATCGTTTGATTTGAGCATAGACAGATTTGATGGATCTCACGTATAAGAATTATAAGATTTTATGCATCTCACGTCGCTCGAAACTCAAATCACCGGTCATTCTCGGTGCACTCGCTGCTTATCTGAAATTTGCCATTCGAATCATTTGCTTGAATTGCGACATGTCGTTGTAATGCTGCGTATCTACATCCGATGCAAGTTAAACACGCTCGGGAGCCATGTTTGGCTGCACCGGTTACGTGTGAGTTCAATACACTTTGACTGTTAAGTCATCTACATACCGAGCGTGACTCCCGAATTCTCTAATTTTTTTTTTTACCATAGGGTCCTTTATCAATTAGGTGGCCCAGGAATCATCTACCAACGATCCTTTTGGATTGATAAAGATCTCTTTATTCTAAAGAAATTCCCGAAAACGATACTCATTCGCCTACTTAAATTTCTTGGGACGCACATATCATTTGATGCCTTAAGATTACATTTAGAGTGATAAAATGCAAAAGAAAACAAAAAGACCTCAAAAAGCAAAAGATCAAAAAAACAAAGAGAAGAAGGCTGCCATCTTCCATAGCGTGCAGCCATTAGGGTTAGAAAACAAAGCTACCAAGAAGTCCGCCTTTTCGTATTCGTAATACAATCTCACTCGCGTGTGCTAAACGTATTATTGCTATAATGAGGGAAAACTGAAGAAAGATGCAAATGCTTATCTTTAGTCTCTATATCCAAATAGCTCTGGCCTCTCGGAGAAGAGGGACCAAAGTCCCCCTCACCTGGTGGCTCATGAGCTCGTTCGGGCCGCCGACGTACTTCTGGCCGATGAACACGGTGGGGACGACCTCACGCCGCCCGAGCTGGACCAGCGCACGCTCAATCTGGTTGCTGTTCGGGATCTGGTCGAGCTCGTACACCGTCAGGTTCGCGCCGTAGCTCAGTATGAGCGACTTCACGGTGTGGCTCATGCAGCACGTGCTCTTGCTGAATATCACCACCGGCTTGTCCTTCACGAGCCCCGCCAGCACTGCGTCCATGCCGCTGGACGATGACGTATCCGAAGCCTCGAGATAATATAGTTCGTGTGTGTGAGCTTAGTGTGCTTTGAGCTCGTGCTTTTGGGTCTGCCGCTTGTGAGAAAATGGCTTGGCTTTGAGGTCCTTTTATAGAAACTCATCAGATGCACAGTGAATTCACTTTTTTTTGGCCGCTTATCTATCACAATTTAAAGTTTGGTTTCGCAAGAATAATACTAAGAGATAAATAGGGTTTATTTAAAATCTTTGTAGGGGGAAGAACAATATTATACCGTACATAGATCTTATTCCTATATTAACCTCATCATTAAGTGATGGCGACCCTAGTGTCACAAGTTGCAATGTCCTTTAGCTCGATGCACAGTGTATATAACACATATTTTAGGCCATGTGAAGGGACTGTGTTGTCATCTAGAACTTAAAAAGAGTGGAATATATTCCCATGCATGCAGTGTTTTACGTGGCCTGAATTGAGGACTTATTGTCATGATGAGCCCGAAGACTAACATAGATCCTAATCAATCGGAGATCTCTCTAGAATGGTAATCTGGTGTTTTGTGGCATGAGCACTTGAACTAGGCTGAATTTGGAAGACTCCAAACCCTATTATTTTTTTAAATTTATTTAGTTACGGCGGCAAACTCTAATTAGGTGACGGTTTCAGTTTTCCTTCGTCCGTGATCAGGGGAAATTTTCTCGAATCAAACCTCTGATAGGTGGGTACAGTTATGAATATCACAAATGCAAACTTAATTAGATATAAAAATGGGCAAATGCCCTTTTTTTTTAACTGAGGATCCGCCATCATTTCCGGGGATGAGCCCGCACAGGTAAGCGGAGCGCCTATACCTCTGGGGAGACTAGCCCAGCAACCCACTACCAGGCCCCCTACTTAAATTACGAAACCAAGCGGGGATTCGAATCCAAAACCTCTAAGGAGGAAAGGAAAGTACCCACCAACTTGGCCATGCGCAAGTGGGTGCGAATGCCCCTTTTTTGTAACTCACCAATCGAAACATTAGTTGAACAAAGTTTTCTCTAAGTTTAGATGGAGAAAAAATAGAGAAAACTACCAAAAAAGTTTAAAATCTTTTGCATTGATACCAATTCAGTCAAAAACCTTTCAATTGTACCAATTTAGTCCTAAACCTCTTTATTTTGATATCAATTCAGTTCATCCGACTAATTTAGGTCGGAAATTATTGACGTGGACACCAGCTGTCCTACGTGGCACGACCGATGTTGACATTGACATTTTAAAATAAATTTTCAAATTTTTTATTAATTTTTTCTTTCATTTTTTTCCTTTCCTTTCTCTTCCCTCCGCCAATCGCTAGCCTCCCTGATGACTGGCCGACGTCGCCGGCTATAAGGGAGACCGGCCCTTGGCGAGGGCCGACAAGGGCTAGACGAGGCTGCCCCTTGCTAGATCCAGCGAGGGTACCCTCGCGCAATCCTTGCCAGAGGCCAACGAAGGCCGGGACGCCCTTTTCGTCGTGAGGTCCCTCGCTAGATCCGGCAAGGGGACCCTCACCCAGCCCTCACCAGAGGCTGGCAAAGGCCGGGACGCCCTCGTTGGCCTCGCCGTCGCAAGGCCCCTTGCCAAATTTAGTGAGCGCATGGGCAACCTCGTCCAACCCTCGCCAAGGGCTGGCCTCCCTAATGGCCGGCGAGGTCATCCTGGCCCTTGCCCTCGCTGGCCGCCAACGGCCTCTGCTGGTCATCATGGAGGTGGGCGACCGGCAGAGGGAAGAGGAAGGAAAGAATAAAAAAAGGAAAGAAAAAAAAGAGAAGAAATAAAGAAAAGGGAAAATTAATAAAAAAATTAATAAAAAAATTCAAAAAGTTATTTTAAAATGTCCATGTTAGCGATTTCTAATCTAAATTGGCCGAATAGACTGAATTGGTACCAATTTAATAAGGTTTAGGACTGAATTAGTACCAATGCAATTGGTTTAGGACTTTTTTGGTACTTTTCCCAGAAAAATATGGTCCTTGTTAAGGTGCACTTGTGAGGGTGTTATGTGAAAGAAGTCCCACGTTAGAAATGTGGTGTAATGTAAGCAGTTAATACATCCTATTTGCCCCATAACTCATTAATTTAAACTTTTTAATGAAAGTGGGTCCTATTAAATATGTTGACGAGCTCAGATTTAAACTCCCCCTCGGTGATGTCCTTAGGTGAAAGTACTGGTTTTTGTTGCATCAATCCAATGAATAGTATAGGAGTTGATAGTAGATCAATGGCCACTCCTAGTATGTATTAGCTTTTCGCTGAACTTGGCGGGGCAAGGTGATTGAGGTAGAGGTGGGAAAATCACCAAAAACAGTCATCAACCTATTGTACTTGTGCCAATTAGTCCTAAACCTTTCAATTTGACCAATTTAATCTTAAACCTTTTGAAAATTTGCCAATGTAGTCCATCTGCCAATTTTGATCGGAAATCCACGGCGTGGGCGTTGGCCTTCCTATGTAGCACCGCTGGCATTGACATTGACAATTTTTGTAATTTATTATTATTTTTTTCTGATTCTTTTATTTTTTTTAATAATTTTTTTTTTTTTTTTCCTTCTTCCTCCACATTTGTTAGCCTCCTTGAAGGCCAGCGATTGACCATAGGTGAGAGCTGACAAGGGCTGACCTCCCTAGCTGAGCAAGGCTCGCTTCGTAGGGGCGACGGTGAGGTAACCTTGCTAGTATCCGACGAAAGTCGACCTCACCGGCTTCGAGTCTATCGAGCCTCATGCAAAGCTGGTGAGGGCAAGCCTTGCTTGAGGCCAGCGAGGCAACCTCACATGTTGCCCCTACAAGTCGAGCCTTGTTGGCTCTCGCATGGAAGAAGAACAAAAAATAAAGAAAAATACAAAATTACAAAAAAAAATTCCGAAAAAAATAAAAATAAAATACAAAAAACTGTCCATGTTAGCGCCATCAGTGCCACATATGACAACCATCGTCCACATCAACAATTTTCGGCCAAAATGGCAAGATGGACTACATTGGGAAATTTTCAAAAGGATTAAGACTAAATTGGCCAAATTGAAAGGTTTAGTACTAAATTGGCACAAATGTAATATGTTTAAACTTTTTTTGGTAGTTATTCCCATATAAAATCTTAACCTATTTCTCAATTAGGATTATAAGACTTTACCGCTCAAGCTGTGTTATGTACTCATAACGTCATCAAAACATCATGTTTACCAATACATTGGATGATTTTGCATTATTCAAGAATTCGAATCTTAACACTCACTCTCTTAATTTGCATTTATTGGTACAAAAGTGGGCGCAAAGTACATATATATATAATTATCAAAAAAGGGTTGAAAATTTATTTAGAAAGCTTCCGAATATGATTTTAAACCAAAGAAAAATGTAATCAACCAAACAAATGTAAACCAACCAAAGTAGTCATCACTTATTCACCCATTTATTTAAGGAGCGATACCCTCTTGTGCTTATGTCCCGGTCATCGGCGGCCATGCATGGGTACTTGCCTCCCCCCCTAAGTCATTGGCACCCTACTTGGGTTCATTGAGACCGTGGTTGGGTCTAGGTCCACATAGGCTAGGCCCAGGTCCCTTGAGGCCAGGCCTAGGACCCCATGCTTGTGTTTAGGTCCATAAAGGTTGGGCTTGAGACCTCGGTGCCAATGACTAGGTACCCAGCTGCCATGCCTAAGTACCCAGCTCTTGCGCTTAAGTCATTGACACTCAACCTAGGTTCATTGAGGTCGACTTAGGTACATTAAGGTTTGGGCTAGTTCCTCTACGGTCGAATTTGGGGCCAGGTCTATAGAGATGGCCTAGGTCTCTTAGGTTTGGGCTGAGACCTCGGTACTCATGCCAGGGTCCACAGAGGCTATGCTCAAGTCCCTTAAACCTAGGCCCAAGACCTTGGACTCATGCTTGAGTCCCCGACCATGCTCGAGTATCTGACTCTCGTGCCCAAGTCATTGGCACTTGGCCCAAATCCATCATAGTTGGGCCCGATTCTCTTAAAGCGGGCCTGGACCCTTGAGTTCAGGCCCAAGACCTAGGCCATGCCCGAGATCGTGTCCTCAATGGACCTACCTAGGCACCTAGCTTCTATTCCCAAGCCATTAGCATTCGGCCCAAGTCTATTATGGCTCGACCCAGTTCCTCGGTAGTTGGGCCCAAGCCCCTCAAGGCCGGGCTCGAGACCCCGGCGCCTATGTCTAGGTCCTCGGTAGCCATGCCTAGGTACCCAACTCCTACGCCCAAGTCACTAGCACCAAGCCCGATTCCATCGAGGTCGGACTGGGTCCCTTGAGGCCGGGCCCAAGTCTCCCGAGGCTAGACTTGGGACCTTGGTGCTCTTAACTGGGTCCTAAACGGTCATGCTCGAGTACCCAGCTCTTCGCCAAAGTCACTGGCACTTAGCCGGGTCCATCATAGTTGGGCCTAATTCCTTGCTAGCAAGGCCCACGTCCACAAAGGTGGGGCATAGGTCCCTTGAGGCTTGGCTCAAGAACATGGTGCTCGTGCCTGAGCACATGGAGGTCGGGCTTGGGTCCCTTAAGGTCAAGCCCGGGTATGTAGCTTCCTCGCCCAAGTCACTATCACCTAGCCTGGATCCATGGAGGTCTGGCCTAGTTCCTCAGAGATCGGGGCTTGGGTCCATAGAGGCTGGCCCCAAGTCTCTCAACACCGAGCCCAAGATTCCGATGCCCGTGCTTGGGTCCATAGACATCCGAGCATTGGAGCTCCCTTATCAACTCGGCAAGCCAATTCATGGAGTCGCCTATTCCCCAAATGCAACAATTTAAGGAGAAAAATTTATGAGAATTTGAGCCCGAGTTGGGTTGGGTCTGAGGCAGATTGAATAAGGGTCGCTAAAATTGTATTCCATAAAAATGAGTCAGTTTGGGTCGATCATTTTCGATCTATCCGACTCACTCGTTTGACAGGCTTTTGACAAGGCTAAGGACTGCCAATTTAGTCATAAACTTTCCAATTTAGCCAATGTAGTCTTGAACCTTTTCATGGTTATTCCATGTAATCCATCTAGCCAATCTACACTAGAATCACCGACATGACCGTCCAATTAGTATTGACCGTCCTACGCAGCACAACTGGCGATATGATGAGTCTGACTCCATTCAAAACGATGTCATTTAGAGAAATTTTATAATTTTTTTATTCTTTTATTTTCTTTTCTTTAATTTTGTTCACTACTCATATTCTCGAAAAGAGCTGATAGGGTCATCGGGGCCTCAGCAATGGCCTTCAACCCTTGTCCAAATCTAGGCGAGGGCGTGCTAACAAAGGTGACGAGGGATGTGAGCAACAATCAAAGGTGAGATTGTGAGGGTTGTGAGTGACGACCACAGGTGAGGACCTATGGGTCATATTTGTGATTGTTGCTCACAAGGTGAGGGGCGAGGGCACGTGGGATTGTTGCTCACCCATGGCCGACGAGAGCATGTAGGCCTCCTATGGCTAGCAACCCTGGCTATCATTGAGGCCCCAGCAACTCCTGTCAGCCCTTTCTGGTAGAGTTAAGAAGATGAATAGTATATAAGGAAAGAACAAGAAAAAAAAAAAGAAAAATGATAGAAGAAAAAGAAGAAAAATGAAAAAATTGAAAAAATAAATTAAAAAATATATAATTTCATGTAAGATCGTCCACGCCAGATGCTGGCTATGCCACATAGGATGGCCTATGCTGACTGAGTCATCATGTCAGCGATTTCTGGTCTAAATTGGCCGGATGGATTACATTGAAAAATCGTTAAAAGGTTTAGGTCTACATTGGGTGAATTGATAAGTTTACAATTAAATTAACAGCCATATAATAGGTTTATGAATTTTTAGACAATTTTCCTATATTTGCTATCCACCTTTTCATCAATATTGGTTTTTTTTTTGGGGGGGTGGGGGGGTTGAATCAAATATCCCCATTCATTGTGGTATATTAATTAAAATCGATAAAACTTAATTGTATAAATGGTATAATTTCAATATGTCACGTGGTATATCCGTCCTACGTTAGTCATCTTTCCAAAATAATACAGAAAAAAAATAAAACACAAGGGATAGTGAATCGCGTGAGAAAGACATAAAGTAGCCTCCTCCTTTGCTAAAGATATATATACCCTCATCCTGTCTCCGTGGAATCTCCCTCCGCACAAAAACCACGTATGCTTCTACTTTTGTAAATATCATGGCACAGTGTGCATATTGACAGGATCATCATCCTCGAGATTTGGTTCTTCCAAAGCATTATATTCACACATCGAGAAGACTTCAGTTCCATCGTGGAGTCACAACGTCGTGTTTCACGCCTCACGAAACACAGCTTTGCCTTGAAGAAAAGCATCAGTTGATCGCCCCTTTTCGCAGAGAAAAACGCACATCGGATGGTCCCCTGAAATAGAGAAAGAGAAATAACCGAAAAGGTAATCTGAAGGTCGATCTTTGGTTATCGCACGCGAGCATAGTTCATGGAGAAAGGAGATGAGCGAATAAAGTGCATATGAATGCTTGATTTGCTAAATCAGAGAAACCCTAATCTCCCTCTCTTTGATGCCAGGAACCCACCTCGGATTGCAAAATTCCAGGTTCATGTACACTGTCTAATGTAGAAATACCGCTTAAGTTGACTTTGGTCTTATCGTGAGCTAAGCGAGTCATGCTAAATATCTATGGGTTCCAACTTACTCTCTTTACTTGCTATCCAAGGATTCCGATATGATTCCGACGAGTTTAGCTTTCCTATTTACCTTGGATGCGCGAGTATAGTCTTTTGATTTGGACAAGTAAATTTTAATAGTGTGAGACATAAAGGAATGTTTGAATTCTCTCCATTTGGGGACGTAATAGACATCTCAAATTTATCCCCCCAAAGAGAGCATACACAGATCGATTTGATTTGAACGACTGAAATTTGTTCCTTTTTTATTTTCCATATCCCCCCAAATGTAGAATACAAAGATCGTGCACACTCGTCGCCTCCACCTGTCGCCTCTCTACCAAAACCGCCCCTCCCTCTCTCCCTCTCCTTGAGAGCAAAGGCCGTAATCTCAGGTCTGAGGTCGCCGGCCTTAAAATTTAGGTTCCCTTAAGCCATGCACCTCCTTAGCCGTGGTCAGATGGCCGAGAAAGCGAGAGGATGTGATTGTACCTAGGTCTTTCGATGAATTGTTAGCGTGCCAATTTTTTAGGAAAAAATTGCAAATATACACCTACTTTAGAGGATCTCCACCACAATTTATAAGAAAACACTATTAATCAAGACCGGAAGTAAATAATTCTTATTCATTACCCGTAGATGTACTAAACTATTTGTTAAGGTATAAGTAGCATGGAGGGATTACATAACTTATGGGATGGCAGTCAGCAGCTATATGACGCCAGACACTCCAACACCAACAAAAGGAAAACGTAAAAAAAAAAAAGAAGGGATTTAGCCTTTTTGCATTTGAAACTACCTTAACCTGGTGCTACGGTCAAGTTCCAATTTCTCCCATGTTTTCATCGTTTTTTGAGCAACTTTAAATTTAGACTTAATATCACAAAAAACTTCAAACTAGTACACATGTATCTAATTTACCTCAAATTAATTTTTTATCACAAAAATCCCAAACTAGTACACCCGTAACTAATTTACTCTCCGTTAGTTTCCGTTAAATTTTACTGTCAAATTTTTTAGTTAGATGACACTTGGCAGTTGATGGGTGTACCAATTTGAGGTTTTACCTTCCATTTATCACAGGTGTAATAGTTTGTGATTTTTCGTGGTATTAATTCAATTTAACGAGGGGTAAATTTGTTGGAAATGTATCAGTTTGAGGTTTTTGGTTGTCAAAAAATTAATTTCGAGTAAGTTTGAGGTTTTTGATTGTCAAAAACTTAATTTCGAATAAATTTATCCTAAGTATATCCATCTACGATTTTTTGTAGTATTAACTCTTAAATTTTTTAGAACCTTTGCTATAAATACTTCTTACTAAATCTTTGGCACTTTATACATGCCAATGCTTATTGGCTCTGTAAATATTTAATAGGAGGAAAAAAAAAAAAAGACAATCTAAACCATTTGTCATAGATGGTCTGACTTTCCAGGCTGAATGCACGTGGCAGAATCTGACCTTTTGAAAATTACATAAGGTGTCTTTTCTAGGGAAAAGCATTTTATATATCTTTTCTTATCTCTAGACAAAGTTGAAAAGTGGATGCATTTCGCGTCACGTCCCTGATTCGATCGGGTGGTTCGAATTCTAAATAAGAAGGGAAAAGAAAAGGAAAAAAGAAAGGGGGAAAAGAAGAAAAAGAAACAGAGAAGAGAAGACGAGGGGAAGAGAGATAAAAGTGGGGTCCTTCTTTTGGTGATTACATGGATCCATGTAATATTCAGTCATTATCGTAATCAGTAAAACAATCTTATCTTCTGTTTCTCTTTTTATCTGTTTTCGGTCGAATAATTGATTCGCTGAGCAACTTGAGTCAAGTGCCAAACAAGCCTACATAACAGAAGGCATTTCAGCCCACTGGGTTCGAGTTGAAAATGTTGATGCATGCTTATCTAAATCCCTATAAAATATAGATTGTCTGAGTGCATAAGTAGCGATGCCGTAATTAGTTATTGGTACGTTGATACATTGCATGAGATATAAGTGTCAATGGTCTATACCTGTTGCGCAATGAGACTGTGCAATCCACCACAATGGCAAGATGATGGAGAAATGATCGAGAGACAGGCACACAGTAATTTATGTCTCTCAATCCCAAGCTCTGATTACATCCAATTAATCCCGAGCTCAGATCACACCGAATCAACTTTCTCCTAGTGTTTCACACAATTTCTAGAAGGAATTTTCTTCTCAAAACTCTAAGAGAGAAACCCTAGTAGTACCCTGGAGAGGCTCTCATATGTAATACTCATAAAATGTCACAACATAGGTTGAGAACAAGGCTAAATCCCATGTTTCCAAGACCCAGGAGCCCACTCCATGCCTATCATGGCTAGGTGCCTGAGGCTCCACTGACTATGGGTGACAAAAGTATAAAGAGAACAAGTCAGAAAAAGTCATAAACATAATGCGTTTGTGTCAATTCAATCCTTCCAGCTAATTTTGACGTGATATTGTTGATGTGGACGCTGGCCAGTCTATATAGCATCGCCAGCGCTAACATGGACAACTTTAAATAATATTTTAATATTTTTTCAAATTATTTATTTATTTATTTTTCTTTTCTTTCCATCCCTTCCTTCGTTTGGCGACCGGAAGGAGGCTAGGACCGGCGAGGCTTGCCCTCGCCAACAACGATGAAGGCCAGCCTTGCCTAGCCGCTGGCGAGGCTCAAGCCCTCACTAGAGGCCATGAGGTCGCGACCTTTGACCTCACTAGATGGCCATAGGGGCGACCTTGCTTGGGCTGGCGAGGGTCAAGCCTCGCTGGCCATGGGTGAGGCCTGACCTCGCTAGATCGGGTGAGGTCGTGCCTCGCCTAGTCGCTAGGGAGGCTCAAGCCCTCGCTTGAGGCTGCGACCTCTTGGCCACTGGTGAGGGCTTGAGCCTCGCCAACGAAGGTGAGTCTCGCTAGCGGTTGGACAAGGCACGACCTAGCCGGATTAGGTGAGGTCAAGCCTCGCTAGTAGCCGGCGAGGTTGACCTCATTAACCCTGGCCTCTAGGAAAAAGAAAATAAAAATGTTAAAAAATATCAAATATTATTAAAATTTGTCCACGTTAGTGTTGGCGGTGCCACGTAGGCTGGTCAACGTCCATGTCAACAATACCCAGCCAAAATTAACCAGAAGGACTGAATTGGCACAAAGACAAAATGTTTAAGACTGAATTCCAAAAATAGGTTAAGGAATAAATTGGCATCAATGCAATAGGCTTAGGACTTTTTAAGTACCTTTTCCAAAGTATGACTATAGCTGGCCTATGGCCTCCTATAATATTACTAGGGGCAAGCACTTCATCCTTGGACGCCTCACCAAATTGCATCCCGAGCTTATCTAACATCTATGAGATTCGATCCTCACTCGAGCCGTTGGCCAAAACTCAAGACATACTCAAATGGTATAGTGACTAGGGCGATGCATCGTGCCCCATTCACACCTGAAGTAAGCGATCGATCAAAAAAATAGATGGAGTAAGGAAATAGATCGGACACCTAATTTACATGGTTCGGTCGTAGTGACTTATATCCACGAGGAGAGCAACAACGAATTCCACTATAAATCAAGTGATACAATAGAAATTATAACCACACTTGAGTCATTCAAATACTCTTAGTGTTTCCCTACTCCCAATTACACCCAATAACTCAAACAATGTGTAGCCTCATAATTCCTTATAAAATAATCTCTCAATCTCACAAAGGAATTAACAAATCTTACTGAAGCCAAGTGATCGAACAATAATATAACAAAATAAGAAAAATAAATAGGACACCAAATTTACGTGGTTCGGTCGTAATCGATCTACGTTTACGAGGAAAGTAGTACGAAATTCCACTCTAGATCAAGCAATACAATGAAGATTATAATCACACTTAAGTTACTTAAATACTCTCAGTGTTTTCCAAGCCCTAATTATACCCAATAACTCACGTAGAATTTAGTCCCATAATTTCTCACAAAATAATATTTCAATCTCATAAAAAAAATTACACAAATTCTTACCACAAGAATTTAATCGACTACAACGCACTCGGATATCTTCATGATGTAATTCACAAGCAGAAGCTCATCTTTGATGATCTTTACAAATAACATCCCCTTCTTATTTATAGGCAAGAATTCAATCCAAATTAGGAAACCCTTTTTTAGGAAATCTTCTCCAATTAAGAAACCTACTTAAATTTTCGAGCTCAAAATCGAGACATAATTTTAACACGCAAGATTTAATTGGCTTCAAAACTAAAGGCTTTCAAGGTATAATTCATGAAGAAACCTCTTTGATACTCTTCACAAAGAACATCCCCTTCTTATATATAGACAAGATCTTTGATCTAAAATGGGAAACTTTTTTCTAAGAAACCTTCTTCATTAGGAAACCATTCAACTAGAAACCCACTTGAATCAGGAAACTTTCCTTTTCGGATTCAAACTCGATACATATTTAACAACACCCATCATAAATTCTCTCAACTCAATTGCTCAAGAGATTTCATAATTTTGACTTAAATTGAATGCAAGTGCGATCAACGGTCTCAACGGGTTTGGTTCACATAGTCTAAGAACCATGCAACATTTTCTTATTATTTCACCGGAAATCAAAGCTATGATTGGCCTAGACATCACCGACCGATCGTTTAACCCATAGGCCATTGCTACTATTGGCGAAGAATCACACGATTGTAATATGCAGACGTTGACTGCACATTACGCGGCGAATATATCAGCACTCAAGCTCAGCAGAATATTTTCTTCCCAAATCGAAAAACCGCAGAATGTGCAGAAGCGACGCTAACGTCGTGGGGCCTTCATAGGAATATATTTTTCTCCTTGTACGGATGCCTTTGTTGACCTATGATTTTTCTTAGTTTCGGTAAATTAGATGATAGTAGGACTTTACCATTCAATCAAAGGCAGGACTTCCTCGGAATCTCATGTTTCGTATCACTTTCCTTCACCTTTCGGTTTACTTGAATTCGATAGAAATGCGATTCTGGATTGTATTACATGCAGAAAGTGTGCAAAGCCAGTAAGATGAGGTAAAGCATCTTTGGCTTCAGCACATTTTGTGAATAAGTGATGACTATTTTGGTTTGTTATATTCGTTTGGTCGAAAATATAGGTTGAAAATCATATTCTCGGAAGCTTCCTAAATATATTTTCGACCCCTTTTCAAGAATTATATATATATATATATATATATATATATATATATATATATATATGCTTTGCGCACGCTTTGTGCCTATTTATGAGAGTGAATGTTAATATTCGAATTCTTGAATAATGCAAAATCGTGCAACGCATGTATTGGGGTTTTTTTTTTTTGGGTAAACGTGATGTTTTGATGATGTTTTGAGTAATAACATAGTTTGAGCAGCAAAGTCTTATGACCTGAATGTAGAAATAGGTCAAGAGTACATATGTGTTGAGATAATGTGTTATTGGCCAATTAGAATATATGTTTCCGCTCCCCCTTCATCTGGGGTGTCATTTTGCACTAGTGTTATCTCAAGTTGAATTTCAACCTTGGCCCAATCAAGTTTGGCATATTTTAACATGGACAATATTTGCCCTTCAACCTCTACCTCAATTGCCCTGGCCTAGCCAAGTTCAGTGAAAAGTTGTTACATACTAGGAATTGCCGCTAATCAACTGTCAGCTCCTATACCACTTGTTAGACCAATGCAACAACACTACAAAAAAAACCGATTTTTGCCACGAAAATTTTCCAACGAAAAATTTTTGTGGAAAATTTGCGACAAATTTTCCAACGAAAATATTTTCGTTGGAAATTTCCAATGGAAAATTTTCGTCGCAAAATTCGTTGGTAATTTCCAACGAAAAATTTTTCGTTGAAAATTTCCAACGAATTTTCCAACGATTTAAAAAAACAATAATTTTATTCGACATTTTTTATATTCGTTGGAAAATTCGTTGAAAATTTCTAACGAAATTTCCAACGAATTTCAATTTTCGGCAATTTTTTCATAGTGTTCAATTTTCGTTGGAAAATTCGTTGGAAATTTCTAACGAAAAATTTTCGTCGCAAAATTCGTTGGTAATTTCCAACGATTTAAAAAAAATAATTAATTTTATTCGACATTTTTTATATTCGTTGGAAAATTCGTTGAAAATTTCTAACGAAATTTCCAACAAATTTTAATTTCGGCAATTTTTTCATAGTGTTCAATTTTCGTTGGAAAATTCGTTGGAAATTTCCAACGAAAAATTTTTCGTTGAAAATTTCCAATGAATTTTCCAACGATTTAAAAACATTAATTTTATTCGACATTTTTTATATTCGTTGAAAAATTCGTTGAAATTTCCAACGAAATTTCCAACGAATTTTAATTTTCGGTAATTTTTTCATAGTGTACAATTTTAGTTGAAAAATTCGTTGGAAATTTCCAACGAATTTCAATTTTTGGCAATTTTTACATAGTGTACAATTTTCATTGGAAAATTCGTTGGAAATTTCCAACGAATTTTCCAACGATTTAAAAAAAACATTAATTTTATTAGACATTTTTTATTTTCGTTGGAAAATTCGTTGGAAATTTCCAACGAAATTTTCAACGAATTTCAATTTTCGGTAATTTTTTCATAGTGTACAATTTTCGTTGGAAAATTCGTTGGAAATTTCCAACGAAAATGTTTTCGTTGGAAATTTCCAACGAATTTTCCAACGATTTAAAAAAAACATTAATTTTATTCGAGATTTTTTATATTCGTTGGAAATTTCCAACGAAGGAAATTTCCAACGAATATAAAAAAACCCTGGTACTATTCGCATTTTTTATATTTGTTGGAAAATTCGTTGGAAATTTCCAACGAATTTTAATTTTCCGACAATTATTTTAGTGTGTACAATTTTCCAACGAATTTTGCAACGAAAAACCTTACTACATTTTCGCGCTCGTTCAATTTCAAAATTCATTCTCTCTCTCTCTCTCTCTCTCTCTCTCTCTCTCTCTCTCCCCTCCCCCACCTCCCCCTCTGGCCCCTTCTCCTTCTCCCTCTGTCTCCCCCTCCGCCTCCTCCCCCGCTGCCCCCATCTCCTTCTCCCTCTGTCTCCCCCTCCGCCTTCTCCTCCTCCATCAACGCCCTCAAGTGCTGCCTCCACTCCGCCGCCTCTCCCTCCTCCTGCCCGCCTCGGCCCGGTGAGGCTCCCCTCCCTCATCATTATCGCCACCATCACCACCGTCGAACACCCCCCATCCCATCACGGGCGCTCCATCTGTTCGCATCGCCCGCTCGGGGCGTCGCGCCCGGCTTGAGGATATCAGTGCCGTGGCCCGGGGAGGGCGGCCGCCCCGCTGCCCCTTCTCCTTCTCCTCTGTCTCCCCTTTTGCCCCAGCCCTGCTTTGCCCCCCCCTCCTCATCCGCCTCCTCCCCGCCGCCCCCCTCCTCCTCCCTTTGACGTCGGCTCCACTCCCTAAAAGCCCTTGTATCATCCCAGAACCGCCCCTACCCCGGCCCCCCTACGCCCCAGGCGCCCCGAGGTCACCATGGGCCTCCTCGACACCACCAAGCCTCGTTGCGGGCGAGGGCGAGCTCGCCCATCCGGGCGAGCTCGGCCCTCGCCCGACGACAAGCTCGCCAGTCTGGGGCGAGCTCGGCTCTCCCCGGCGACGAGCTCGAGCTCGCCCAAATTTGGGCGAGCTCGGCCCACGCCGGCGACGAGGCTGGCCCTCGCCAGCCATGGCGAGGTCCGAGCTCGCCATGGTCGGCGACTCGAGCTTGCCCAGATCTGGGCGAGCTCGGCGCTTTTGGCGGCGCAGGCGGCCCTCGCCCGGCGGCGGGCGATTTTCGAAATAAAATTTCCGAAAAAAAAAATTCGAAAAAAAAATTTCGAAAAATAAAATTTTGTTGGAAAAAAATTTCCACGATTTTTCGAAAAAAAAAAATTTCCACTATTTTTCGACCAAAAATTTTTTTTTTTTTAATTTTTCCAACGAAAAATTTTTTTTTTTGGAAAAAAAATTTCAACGATTTTTCGACCAAAAATTTTTTTTTTTGTAATTTTTCCAACGAATTTAGCCACGAGTTTTCCAACGAATTTTCCAACGAAATAAAATTCGATGCAAATTTCCAATGAAAATTGAAATTTTTCGTTGGAAAAATTTCCAATGACCTTTACCAACGAATTTTTTTTTCGTTGGAAAATTCGTTGGAAAACGATTTTCCAACGAATTTTTCCAAATTTTTCGTTGGAAATTTCGTCGGAAAAAAGCAGTTTTTTTGTAGTGCTAAAACAAGTACTTTCATTCAAGATATCACCAAGAGAGAATCTAAGTCTGAGTCCATCAATTTATTTAATAGAAACCATATTCATTTAAAAATTTAAGCTAATGAGTTATGAGTCAATTATGGTATATTAACTATTCCACATTACACCATATTTCCGAAGTGTGACTTTTTTCACCTAACACCCTCACACGTGCACCTTAACAAAGACCATATTTTTTTCGCCATCTAGCTAAACTTGGAGAAAACTTTCTCTAACTAATTTTTCAATTGGTGTTACAAGAAAATGGCATCATCCATTTTTATATTTAATTAAGTTTGCATGTGAGATATTCGGATCTGTACCCACCAATCAAAGGTTTGATTGGAAGGAAAACTCAAACCATGTCTTGATTAGAGTTGGCCGCTGTAACTAAACAAAAGAATAGGGTTTGGAATACTACAAATTCAGCCTGGTTCAAATGCTCATGCCACAAAACACCAGATTAACATTCTAGAGAGATGTCCGATTGATTAGGATCTTTCTTCGTCATCGTGACAGTATGTCCTCAATTCAGGCCACGTAAAAACACTGCATGCATGGGAATATATTCCACTCTTTTAAGTTCTAGAAGACAACTCAGTTCCTTCATATGGCCTAAAATATGTGTTATATACACTGTGCATCGAGCTAAAGATTGCAGCTTGCGACACTAGGGTCACCATCACTTAATAATGAGGTTGATATAGGAATAAGACTATGTACGGTTCCACATAATATTGTTCTTCCCCCTACAAAGATCGTAAAAAAACCCTTTTTATCTCTTAGTATTATTCTTGCAAAACCATAGTTAAATTGCAAAAGATAAGCGGCACAGAAAAGTGAATCCACTGTATAACTGACGAGTTTCTATAAAAGGACCTCAAAGCCAAGCCATTTTTCTCACACGCAGCAGACCGTAAGCACGAGCTCAAAGCACACTAAGCTCACCTCCACGAACTCTATTATCTCAAGGCTTCGGATACGTTGTCCTCTGGCGGCATGGACGCGGTGCTGGCAGGGCTCGTGAAGGACAAGCCGGTGGTGATATTCAGCAAGAGCACGTGCTGCATGAGCCACACCGTGAAGTCGCTCATACTGAGCTACGGCGCGAACCCAACAGTGTATGAGCTTGACGAGATCCCAAACAGCAAGCAGATCGAGCGCGCGCTAGTCCAGCTCGGGCAGCACGAGGTCGTTCCCACCGTGTTCATCGGCCAGAAGTACATCGGCGGCCCGAACGAGCTCATGAGCCACCAGGTGAGGGGCACTTTGGTCCCTCTTCTCCGAGAGGCCAGAGCTATTTGGATATAGAGACTAAAGTTAAATATTTGCATCTTTTTTTAGTTTTCCCTCATTATAGCAATAATACGTTTAGCATACACAAGTGAGATTGTATTGCGAATATGAAAAGGTGAACTTTTTGGTAGCCTTGTTTTCCAACCTTAACGGCTGCACGCTATGGAAGATGACAGCCTTCTTCTCTGGTTTTTTTCTCTTTTGCTTTTTGAGGTCCTTTTGTTTTCTTTTGCATTGTATCACTCTAAATGTGATCTTATGGCATCAAATGTATGTGAGTCCCATGAAATTTATGTAGGCGAATGAATATCGTTTTCGGGAATTTCTTTAGAATAAAGAGATCTTTATCAATCCATCAATCCAAAAGGATCTTTGGTAGATGATTCTTGGGCCACCTAATTAATAAAAGTTCCTATGGTAAAAAAGAAGAAGAGAATTCAGGTGTCTGCGGCACCTAATTAATAAGGGCCGACAAGGTTCACCGGGGCCTCAACGAAAGGCAGGCTCACCGGCCCTAGGTGAGGCTTGCACGCACCCGGCCACATGTGAGCGACAATCCTACAGGCCCTTGTTTTATGCTCTCGCCTTGTGAGCAACGATCACATATATGGCCCATAGGTCCTTTCTTGTGGTTGTCACTTACAGCCCTTGAGCCCTCACCTTTGATTGTACTCACATCCCTCGTCACCGTTGCCTGCATGCCCTCGCCCAAATCTAGGTGAGGGTTAACAACCATCGATGACGCCTCGATGACCCCATCAGCTCTTTATGGGAAGATGAATAGTGAGGAAAAGGAAAAAAAAAGAAAAGAAAAGAATCACAAAAATTATAAAATTCCTCTAAATGACATCATTTTGAGCCAGACATGTCATATCGCTATCCGTGCCACATGGAATGGCCAACATTAAGTGGACCATCATATCAGCAATTTCTAATCTAAATTGGCTATATGTATTACATGAAAAAATCATGAAAATGTTTAAGATTACATTAGCCAAATTGAAAAGTTTATGACTAAATTGACGGTCGTTAGACCCGTTATACGGATGGGTCAGGTCAGTTGAAAATGATTCGAATCAAATTGACTCATTTTTATACAATACAATTTTAGTGACCCTTATCCGATTTGACTCGGATCCAACCCAACTCAAGCTCCAATTCTTAGCAATTTTCCTCCTTTAATTGTTCATTTGGACAATAGGTGACTCCATGGACTATCTTGCCGAGTCAATGAGGGAGCTCTGGTGCTTGGATTGTTTGTGGACCCAAGCACAAGCATTAGAGTCTTGGGCTCGGCAATGAGAGGCTTCGAGCCAGCCTTTGTGGACCTACCCTTGACCACCGAGAAACTTGGCCCGACCTCAGTGGATCTAGGCTAGGCGTTAGTGACTTGGGTGTGGGAGCTGGGTACCCAGGCCTAACCTCGAGGGACCCAAGCCCGGACTCTATGGGCTTAGGCATGGGCACTAAGTTTTCAGGCCAAGCCTCAAGGGACGTACGCCTCACCTTTGTAGACTTAGGCCCAACTATCAAGGAATTGGGCCTTTACTATAATGGACACAGCGGGGCGCTATTGACTTTGGTGTAGAGATGGGTACTCAGGCATGACCATTAGGGATCTAGCTAAAAGCACCAAGGTCTTGAGTTTAGCCTCGGGGACCTAGGCCCGGCCTCAGTGAAACGGGGCCAGGTGCCAATGACTCGGGAGTGGGAGCCAAGTATCTAGGCATGGCTATTAAGGATCGAGCATCAAGGCCTGAGCCAAGCCTCGAAGGACTTGGGCCAACCACTGTGGACTTGGGTACAGGCACCGAGGTCTTGGGCCCAACCTTGAGGGACCTAAGACTAGCCACTATAGATCTAGGCCCAACTACCAAGGAACTAGGCTTGACCACATGGACTTGGGCCGGATGCCAATGACTTGGGCTCAGGAGCCAGGTACCTGAGTAGGTCCATGGAGGACCTAAGCACAGGTTCCCTGTCCCATGCATGGCCTAGGTCTTGGGCCCGACCTCGAGGTTCCTCGGCCCAGTTTTGAGGAACCAGCCCGACCACGATAGGCTTGGGCCAAGTGTCAATGACTTAAGCAAGAGAGTCGGGTACCCAGGCATGGTCAGACTTACACATACCAAGGTCTTGGGCCCAAGTGTTAAGCATAGCCTCCGTGGACTCGAGCGACCGCACCGAAGTCTTGGCCCTTACTTGATAGACATGGGCCCTGACTTTGTAGACCTAGACCTAGACCTGAACCTAGCCATAGAGGAACCAGGCCTAACCTCAATGTACCCAAGTTGGCATCAATGAACCTGGGGTGAGTGCCAATGACTTAAGTGTGGGAGACAAGTACTCAGGCATGAAAAAATAGGGACTCAGACATTGGCATCGAGGTCTTTGGCCTGACGTAGATGAACCTGAGCACAAGCATGGGTCTTGGGCCTAGCCTCAATGGACCTAGACCAAGCCACGGCTGCAATGGACCCGAGCTGAATGCCAAAGACATGGACATGGGAGACGAATACGCATGCATGGCCACTGGAGACCAGGACATGGGTATAAGAGGGTATTGCTTGTTCAACAAATGGGTTGAAGTTTGGTTCTTTACAAACCTATTAAAGCTATCATTAATTGGTTTTGCTTTATTAGACCCATTTAAACCCATATTTTAAATTTGAGGCTACCAATATTTCACCCAATTCAACAAATATGAGTTAAAATATGGGTCAATGACCCATTTAACAACTTGTTGACACCTAAATTTTGACGATCCAGTCAGGTTGTTCGTTGCATAAAAAATTAGAGATCGATTCTGGTCTCTAGAAAAAAATATTAATTAAAATGCATATAGATATTAGAAGCATTTGCATAGGCTCATATAGTTACATTTGCATTGGATCGGCGGTGGTTGGACTCGAGTGAACGGCTTTGAACTTAATGAAATTGGACTAAGCCCTCGTTCAAGAAAATTCTTGATCTAGCTCATAAGTATTATAAGAGCCGAAATTCTCCCATTGGATAATTGAACAATTAATCTTGATTATTATTCAAATTTTGGAAGATAATTATTCGATTTGATTTGATATTATCAAGATTCTAAGAGATAATAAAATTTTCATATCAGTAAAGTATATCTCTTAGAATTTAAAATTGAGAGTTTTAATCTAAACCTAGCACTATATAAAGGAACATCCATTCACGTTCCGGGAGGGGGAGCTTTCATAATTTCAGAAATCAGATTTATAGAGAGAAGAAAAGAGAGAGAGACTCGGCCGAGTTCACAAGGTCCCATCCCCGAGCTCTCTCTCGGCGGTGCCTTCCATGCTGCACTGCTGCTACTCGTCACTCGCTTCTGACGACGCTCGCCGCTGCCGCTACCGCTATCCGAAAGCTCCTGTCCGCGAAGTCACAAAAATACAGAGAGAGAACGATATCCATTGGGGAGGGCGTGAGAAAGGGGCGACCACAATTTAGAGTGAGTGTCGTCTATAGAAGATATAGGCAAGAGAGATTGTAGCACGTGTGCAGCAAGGGGGTTCCACTCTCCATCAGTTCTCATCTTCACTCCTCATCATCATTCACGTAGAAAACCATATCAAGCATTGAAGACTTCTTCACCAGGTGCTTCACCCATGGACGCACGTTCAACACGCTAGACCGTGACAACTTCGGCCGTGACAGGCAACGCTGGGTCTACCACCGTGAGGAGCCTCGCCGGGCCATCCACCATCAGGCATTGCCACTCGTGATCCACGAGAGCCATCATCCGCCGAGGCTCGAGATCCCAATCCCGATCCGCCGGCGATTTGAATTTGGAAAGTTATTTACGCATTTAGGTAATCATCTTATCCCAATTTGATTTGAATATTTTATTGCTTAATTCGTGCTTATTGATATCTAATCTTGCATATTTAGATAATAGGCAATATTTCAATTAGGATTTATTTCTTTTTTTTGAAATCTTGGATATCTGATCTTATCAAATTTGGATAGAATTTAGAATTTTCAAAATCCTTTGAATATATCCATGATATTTGAGATATCTAAATTTTTTCAAGATGTGATCGATTAGGAAAATTTTCTAATCCGCAACCGCGCACGTGGAAATAAATCTATCTATCAAGCTTTAGATAGAGTTATTTCCATAGCGGGTATTTCGAATTTTAGGATCGATCTGTCAGGCTTCAGATCAAAACTTAATTTGAAAGATTTAGCGGTTATATTTTTTTTACTTGATTTTAATTCGAATTTTGAAAAAAAAAACCAAAAGATTACTCTAGAATAGGTTAATTTGTTTAGTTTAAAATTGCATGTTTAGATAATTGGCATTTTTAATTCCAAATTTCATTTAAAAAATACAAAAATAATATGCCCATCATTAGAAATAGGTCAACGTCGTCGCATGACATATAGTATGCATGTTAGGTTGTATTAATCGCATGTCAATTTTGCACGTCATTATATATAGGTTAGCTTTCATTTAAATAAGTAAAAATAAAAAATTTCTGCGCCTTTGAACTCTAAGTCAGGATTTGTCAAAATTGTCAAATTGAGTATTTTTCTTGAAATTGGTACCGAAAGGGCGTTAGGGAATTTAGCGTAACCAAGTCCCCGAATCTATAATTTCTGGTTAGCAGAAATAAAATAGTACTCCCGCTATTTTATTTAGGTTTATAATCAACCTACCTTAAATGATTAGTGGCGACTCCTATTGAAAATATTTGCATACTCACAATTGGACCTAAGTTGCGATTTGGTAGAGTTTGGGAGAGCTAGGTTAGTTAATTTAATTGATCTAGTAATCCATTAGCTTAAGATCGGAAAAAAATGATTTTTTTAGGTCGCGACAGCTTGGCGATTTCGCTGGGGATCAACTTGAATTTTTTTTAAAAAAAATTTAAGGAGGACTTAGGCCAAAAATTTTTATGGAAAAATCACTCGATTTGACAAAATTTGATTGAATTCTCATTCTTAGGTGTTAAATGATTTTGCAGGATGGGAGTTATAAGGGGAGTAGTAATTGGCTAACCCTTTGTTTTGCAGGCTTGGTGGAGTGAAGTTGTGATGTAATTTTTGTACTATTGAAGTGGTGTTTGCATATAATTGTTGTGCATGATTTACAATATTTGCACTACAGCACACACAACCTGTGACCAGACCTGGGTCACACCCATAGTTTTAAGATGGTATTTGGATGGTTGTTTAACCTTGGCGGTAAGACTTTGCTAAAGGTTATCTCATTTGGATCCCGAAAATTTTTTCAAAAAGTAGCTCAAGGTTTGTCCTCATGCACGTGAGGCTACAATGCATGGAGGTTACCCTTGTCGACCGAACCAAGCCAAAGTGATTGGACCCGACTAGTCATGACTATGGTATGCGAGGCCGTGACTAGTCATGATGATTGTACGCGAGGCTGCGACATGTCGTTCCGTTCATCATTTTACTTTACAAAAGCCATTAGAATAGATAGATTAAGATTTAAACTCACGTGTCATGTGCATGTCTATTGCCATTATCCTACCAGGTGAAGTAAGTTTTCTAATCCTATGCTTTGCAATGTACTTACATTTTTGTATATTTGGTCGGTCCATGATAGGTCTAGGTTGATCGTCATTTTTGAAAGTAATAATCATTGCATTTTTTGAAAGGAAAAGAAAAAAAAAAAATAAAGCTTTGAAAAGAAATTACTTTCAATTCTTATTATTATTTTCCTAGGTCTTTCATAAGTCATTATTTGCTGAGAAATTTGCCATCATTTTCACAAGTACATGGAGTAATGAAAAAATGTCATGAAAAATGAGAATAAAAAGGGACAATTAGACTGAGTCATGGACTGATCGTTTTGAGGATGCATACTTACCGTGCTCTATTTGCAAATCAGGTTATTACGGACCGTCAGCGTTCCCCAATCCGTACTCGCTCAAGAGCAAGAATGACTGACCAAAATGAGCAGACAAGCATTTCTACACTGTCTGCACCCGCTCAACCGAGTGTAGAGATTGTACTGCCCAATGACTCTCCTCTTGTTGAGTCAAACAATAAGGGAAAAACTGTTGCCATTGGTACTTCCTCAACTGAAAATGGTGCAACTTTAACTGACAAAGCTAGTCCGATCATCACAAATGGGGGCGATGCATCTTCTAAGCCACCAAAGAGTGATGAGGCTGAGCGTATTGATAAGCTTGAAGAAAAATTCCGTCAAATGCAAGGCTTTGATGATCAATTCTCACGACGAGGTCTTGCTCACATTGTCAAGGTTCAAGTCCCTAAGAAGTTGAAAGCGCCTGAGTTTAACAAGTTCGATGGCCTTTCTTGTCCTAAGATCCATTTATAGTACTACATGACGAGGATGGCGTCGTATGCTGATCATGTGCCACTCATGATCTACACGTTCCAAGATAGCTTAACCGGACCCCCCTTACAATGGTTCGTTTTGAAGAAGATTCACTCGCTCAAGACATGGGAGGATTTGTCTGATGCTTTCATCCATCAATACAAATTCAATATTGACGTGGCCCCGTCACGTGAGGATTTGATTCGCACTGAGAAGAAAAAGACTGAGACCTTCAAGGCCTATGCTACTAGGTGGAGAGCTCTAGTTGTGCAAATTACCCCCGAGTAGACTGAGAAGGAGATGCTTGATACCTTCATGAAAACTTTACCATTCGAGTTTCGTAATCAAATGTTGGGATCTAATTTTAGTTCTTTAGCTGAGTTGATACTTGCAGGAGAATGCATTGAGATCGCTCTGCGCGATGGTTGGGCCACTAAGCAGGCTACCTCTGCTAAGAAGTTCACCCTCAAGAAAGATAAGGAACCAGCACCTGAAGTAAATGTAGCTTACTCTCAACAAAGCCGTGACACTGTCCCGACAATGCAGTCTGCTGGCAAACAACAAGGTGGACGCCAATTCACTAGTCGGCAACAAGGTACTAAAAGGAACTTCACGCCTCTACTTGAGCCGTTATCCAAAGTTATGCCTATTCTTCAAAAGAAAAATTTGCTTTCAAGTGAGCCGAAATGTTCGAACCCCAAGCGGTTCTCTGGTTATGACTCCTCTAAGAAGTGTGAGTATCATATGGGGGGAGGTCGGTCATTCTACCGATGATTGTTATGTACTGAAGCATAGAATTCAAGACCTCTTGGACACAAAGGCATTCTCTTTCCGCAGTGATCAACCAAATGTCCAGCGGAACCCTCTATCCAACCATGCTGGAAGCACGGACGCTGTTATTAAGTAGAGAAATTTCTGTCTTTATACTCCTCTGCGAAGGAGTCTTTCATGCTTTCTAGGATTTCAAGTGTTTTCTAGGATTTCCTGCTTTCTAGGATTTCAATTCATGTTTATGTTTTTATTCATAGGGCTTTGATTATTTGCATTTCACTTCCAATAATGTAATTCATTCGACTCTATTCAATGAAATTACAAGTTTATTTGTATTTTGAGGACATGTTGAAGCATACCAAACTAGCCCAGTGATGATATCCAACCATGAAAAGAAAATATCATCCAAGAAGAAATTCTGAGGGCTGGGCTTCCTCGTGCTTTCTCCCAAAAACCTTTAAAAAAAATTTAAAAAAAAAATTCCAAAGCATGCATTAGATTTACCCTGTTTGTTCTTCTGATTCGCTTACTTTATGTCTCAAAGCATAAATTCTGTAAGTCTTGATAACAAGGGGGCATTTGAAAATGACACATCAAGTTCAAATGATGATGAACCTACAGGCAAAAGATCAACACCTCCTTGGGCATGATGCTATCTTCGAAGAATGAAAATGAATGCTCAATAGTAGGGGAACGAACTGAGGGGCATGTCGAACTTTGATGATGATAATGGACTGACAAATCCGATTGAAATAATGTCATAGTTCTAATTGGAATCTTCTGAGTCTCAATTCACATTTGCTTAGTATCCTATTCATGCGCGTTTTTTTTTTTGTGCAGGGGCAAAAGCAACGATGGAGCATTCATGTGTCCATTCCTTCTAAATAAGGGCAATCAAAAGGCTCCCATTCCAAAAAATGTCTCTCTATGTTGATGTTCTCACACCTTTTGCAGGGACCATTTATTTTGAATGCTCAATGCCATATTTTTCATGCTTATGATGAGATTTTTGAGTATGATAAATATGTTCGGAAATTGCAAACTTTTTGTGCTTGAAGTTGATAAGCTTGTGAAATGATCACATCTTTCCAGGAAAAGAAATTTTGCTTGGTAAGTTTACCTATTTGACCCATCAATTTCATGTTGAAATTTGTCAAGTTGGACAATTCAATGAATGATGTGGCATTGCTTGAGTATGCTAAATGAGATATGTTGGGATGATGAAAGGCAAGCCATATCCTATACACAATTCCCTATTCATACACTTGTGAGATGAGTAAAAAATTCCATGTCTACAAGGTAAAGGGTTATCTCGCGAAAGGTACGAGTACTGAAATGACGAGAGGCAATTCACTTCTCTATCCTAAACAATACAGGTTATCCATTGTTTCGCCACTTTGAGCCTAAACACTTGGAGAAGTTTTTTCAAATTACCCCTGTCAAGAATCACCCCACATCGGGGTAAACTGGAGGTAAGTCGACATCATGAGGTGAGAAAAATGGATAGAAATTTTCTTGCTCACACTTGCATCAATCTTCAAGTGTTGCTATTGCAAATGAACTCAAACATTAATTCAAGTGTCTTAAGATGATGAAGAGCAGTTCTTTCTCTATCCTACACACTTTATCCATTACTTAGCCCACTTGAGCCTATATTTTCGTTTCATATGAATCTAGTTGGTGATCATCCCCCACACTGAGGCAAAGCAAAAACCATCATTGTCCAAGCAGCATATTTGGAGCACCAACTGAAGACGAAGACCCTTGAAAGTCTAAATGTCCAGTTGAAATGTAATTGGCCAATGTATGCAATAAAGACAGTGTGTATAAAAAAATGGAAGCTAGGGGACATAAAAAAGCAATATGCCTGGTCAAAGCAAGGCCATTCCCCTAAAAAAAAAAAGTCGACAAAAAAGGAGAACTTTAAAGAAAAAATGTCAAGATATGACATGTCAAAGTCATGAATTTCAGTGGAGCAGTAGTCCTACAAGTCTCAAAGGAATCAAGTGACGAACTCTTGAGGCCAATAGAGCATCTACCAAGAAAACAATCCCTGGCAAAGAAGAAGATCAGTGATTATGCCTAGATGATCACCAACTCTCACTCTTATACACATTTTTTAGCCTGATATATCCTTTCGTTTCTCAACCTGTGAACCTAGCCTACGTTACGTCCCTTGCAAAGTCTCTTTTGATTAGGGCACTTGAATTAACGTAGAGTTTCATATGTTTGTAAGCTTAGCTCGAAGAAGTGCGAGCAAGTCTATTTCTATCTCATTTTGCAGGGTTCTTGACTTGTAAACCCTGAGACAATTGCGGAGTATTTTCTTTCAATAGCCTTGACTCGAAAAGTCCTCTTTGTTAAGCCATTGACCAAACCGACACTACGGTCCTGACAAAGACCTTTCAGATTGGTAAGGTTGTACCGCTTGCGAGAATACTCGGACCCTTATCGACATGATGATGGTGAGATAGAGTGATTCTCATAAAATTGTCCCTTCTGAATGAGAGTGAGCTAAAGCCCTTTCTAACTGAAAGTCTCTCATTTAGCATTCCTAAGAAATCCACGTTATGAATGAAAATTGTCTTAATGATAATTCTCCCCAGTGGAAATTTGGTGATGCAAATATGATAAAACCATCATGTACAAACCTCAATTGAATTGATGAATTCTGAAATGTGAGTTCTAGAATAGCTGAGATTGCTAATCTCCTTGATGAATGCATATGTGTTTTGCTCTAGTCATGTCTGACATGTAATGTTTCCTCAAAGACTAAAGAGTTCCCGACGCTACAGTTGGTTTTTTGAAGCTTCGTGCTCGTCTAAATATTCTTGAATATTCAATTACCTAATTGTAGTTTCAGGTATCATTTCCAAAAATCCGAAGGGAATTTTTGATCTAATTAATCATATCCGATTGAAGTTTCAGATATCTTTCTCGAAGATCTGAAGGGAATCATCGGGCCCATTCAAATATCTGATTGTAGTTTTAGATATCTTTTCAAAGATCCGAAGGGAATTTTCGATCCCATTCAAATATCTGATTGTAGTTTCAGATATCCTTCTCAAAGATCCGAAGGGAATTTTCGAGCATATTCATATTTGATTGCAGTTTCAGTTTCAGTTTCAAGTTTCTTTCTCGAAGATCCGAAGGGAATTTTTGAAGCAATTCAAATACCTTATTGGAGTTTCATGAATTTTTCTTGAAAGTCCGAAGGGAATTATTCGATACCTTTTATCAAAAATCCGAAGGGAATTTTCGAGTCCATCTCATCTCAAGCATCTTCTCTGAAAATCCGAAGGGAATTTTCAAGATTGTTTCAGGTCTTATTTCGAAAATCCAAAGGGAATTTTCAAGCTTTCAAATACTATCAGGAATTCCAGATACTTAGCAAGTTTCCAAAGCTAATCCATACCCCAATTTTGCTTTCCCAAATCCTCAGGTAAGTAAATGCAGGTATGTTTTCTATTTTTACATTTGCATTTTCATATCACATTAGAAAATGGGTGTGGGCTTGTTGAGATCCCGTTTACTAGACAAAAAGATTAATTTTTCTCATGGTATTTGTATAGTCAAAATTTAGGTATCATTTTATCTTTGAATGAAACCTCTTCGAGCTCCCCTTCAAAGAGGGGCAGCTGTTGACGCCTAAATTTTGACGATCCAGTCAGTCGTTCGTTGCATAAAAAATTAGAGATCAATTCTAGTCTCTAGAAAAGAATATTAATTAAAATGCATATAGATATTAGAAGCATTTGCATAGGCTCATATAGTTACATTTAAATTGGATCGACGGTGGTTAAACTCGAGTGAACGGCTCTGAACTTAATGAAATTGGACTAAGCCTTCGTTCAAGAAAATTCTTGGTCTAGCCCATAAGTATTATAAGAGCCGAAATTCTCCCATTGGATAATTGAACAATTAATCTTGATTATTATTCAAATTTTGGAACATAATTGTTCGATTTGGTTTGATATTATCAAGATTCTAAGAGATAATAAAATTTTCATATCAGTAAAGTATATCTCTTAGAATTTAAAATTGAGAGTTTTAATCTAAACCTAGCACTATATAAAGGAACACCCATTCACGTTCCGGGAGGGGGAGCTTTCATAATTTCAGAAATCAGATTTATAGAGAGAAGAAAAGAGAGAGAGACTCGGCCGAGTTCACACAGTCCCATCCCCGAGCTCTCTACCGGCGGTGCCTTCCACGCTGCACTGCTGCTACTTGTCATTCGCTTCTGATGACGCTCGCCGCTGCCGCTATCCGAAAGCTCCTGTCCGCGAAGTCACAAAAATACAGAGAGAGAACGACATCCATTGGGGAGGGCGTCAGAAAGGGGCGACCACAATTCAGAGTGAGTGTCGTCTATAGAAGATACAGGCAAGAGAGATTGTAGCACGTGTGCAGCAAGGGGGTTCCACTCTCCATCAGTTCTCATCTTCACTCCTCATCATCATTCATGTAGAAAACCATATCAAGCATTGAAGACTTCTTCACCAGGTGCTTCACCCGCGGACGCACGTTCAACATGCTAGACCGTGACAACTTCGGCCGCGACAGGCAATGCTGGGTCTACCACTGCTAGGAGCCCCGCCGGCCATCCACCATCAGGCATCGCCGTTCGTGATCCACGAGAGCCATCATCCGCCGAGGCTCGAGATCCGCAATCTCGATCCGCCGGCGATTCGAATTTGGAAAGTTATTTACGCATTTAGGTAATCATCTTATCCCAATTTGATTTGAATATTTTATTGCTTAATTCGTGCTTATTGATATCTAATCTTGCATATTTAGATAATAGGCAATATTTCAATTAGGATTTATTTCTTTTTTTTGAAATCTTGGATATATGATCTTATCAAATTTGGATAGAATTTAGAATTTTTAAAATCCTTTGAATATATCCAAGATATTTGAGATATCTAAATTTTTTCAAGATGTGATTGATTAGGAAAATTTCCTAATCCGCAACACGCACGTGGAAATAAATCTATCTATCAAGCTTTAGATAAAGTTGTTTCCATAGCGGGTATTTCGAATTTTAGGATCGATCTGTCAGGTTTCAGATCGAAACTTAATTTGAAAGATTTAGCGGTTATATTTTTTTTATTTGATTTTAATTTCGAATTTTGATTAAAAAAACCTAAAGATTACTTTAGAATAGGTTAATTTGTTTAGTTTTAAATTGCATGTTTAGATAATTGGCATTTTTAATTCCAAATTTCATTTAAAAAATACAAAAAAATAATATGACCATCATTAGAAATAGGTTACGTCGCCGCATGACATATAGTATGCATGTTAGGTTACATTAATCGCATGTCAATTTTTGCACGTCATTACATATAGGTTAGCTTTCATTTAAATAAGTGAAAATAAAAAATTTCTGCACCTTTGAACTCTAAGTCAGGATTTGTCAAAATTGTCAAATTGAGTATTTTTCTTGAAATTGATACCGAAAGGGCGTTAGGGAATCTAGCGTAACCAAGTCCCCGAATCTATAATTTTTGGTTCGCAGAAATAAAATAGTACTCCCGCTATTTTATTTAGGTTTCTAATCAACCTACCTTAAATAATTAGTAGCGACTCCTATTGAAAATATTTGTATGCTCACAATTGGACCTAAGTTGTGATTTGGTTGAGTTTGGGAGAACTCGAGCTAGGTTAGTCAATTTAATTGATCTAGTAATCCATTAGCCTAAGATCGGAAAAAAACGATTTTTTAGGTCGCAACACAATTGTACAATAGATTCATGTCTTTTTGGATAATTTTCTCAAGCAAATACCAGTGTGGCTAATCCATCTAGGCATTATCATAAAGGTCACACACCCTTTATATAAGAAGGTTCCAAGGTTTGAATCATAAGTACTTCATCCACTTAGAACTCAAAGGTTAGAGGTTGATGGGCTTGTCATTGTAACCCTAGCTACGTGCTAGAAGCACAAGCTATGAAGAAGTTCGTTTTCGACATAACTCAAATTTGTAATCTCATGGAAGACAATATGACCATTTTACCATTGCAATACCATACTCAATGACTTGTTACTTCTTTTTAGTTGAGTAATTAAATCCACAAAATGTGTTATTTGAGAGTTTTTTTTAGGCAAACTATGGGGAAAATGACACAATGTGGCCCCTGAACTTTTTGCTTAATGTGCAATGCGATTTTTAATTTGCTTAATGTGGCCCCTGAACTTTTTGTGCATGTTCAATATAGTCCTCTAACTAGACAAAAATGTTCAATGTTGTTCCTAATATTGAATTAATGGAAGGACAACATTGAACATTTTCATATAGTTAGAGGACTATATTGAATATGTATGAAAAATATTTAATGTTGTTCATAATATTGAATTAATGGAAGGACAATATTGAGCATTTTCCTGTAGTTTAAGGGTTACATTGAAAATGTACCAAAAGTCCATGGACCATATTGAATAAATTAAAAATTCAAGAATCACATTGCATATTTGGCCAAAATTCAAGTATTATTTGTGTCATTATCCATTTTTTTTATAATCCAAGGATAGGGACACTTAGGTTCGGGCTACTCAAGGCCCAAGGAATACCTAGCAAGCTTCATGAACCAATTAAATTTGGGTCTTTTGGCCTGTTTGGTCGTGACCCAAAACAATTTGTATAATGTTATGTAAGACTTGAATAGATGATATCCAATTTTTAAGTTGAAAATCTCTTGACATCCCAAATAATAGGAAAATTTTCTAAAAAGTTCTAAAGATATTGTACTTTTGCCAATTTAGTCCTAAACCTTTTAATTTTGCCAATTGATTCTTAAAGCATTTTACATTTTACCAATCGAGTTTATTCGACCAATTTTAGATATAAATTGCTAACATGGACGTCAGCCATTTTACATGGCATGTCCGATGCTGATATGGAAAATTTTAATAATATTTAAATATTTATTTTCAATTTTTTTAAAAATATTTCTTATGATTTATTTATTTATTTTTATTTTTCTTCTTCCAAGTCCAAGAAAAATAATAAGAAAGAAAGAAAAAAATTAAAAATTAAAAAATTTTGAAAACTATTAAAATACTATTGAAAAATATTCACATCACCGCTAACCGTCCTACATGGCACCACTAGCATTCACGTCAGTGATTTTCAATTAAAAATTGACCGGATGGACTTAATTGACAAAACATGAAAATATTTATGATTCAATTGATAAAATTAAAAGGTAAATGACTGAATTAACAAACATACAATATGTTTAAAACTATTTGGCAATTCCCCCCCCCCCCAATTAATTGCACCAATTTTAGGAGGGATTTAATTTCTATTGTTTTATTTGTTGGATCATAAATTTAAGCTCGAAGGTAAAGAAACGAATTTTTCCAATATTGTGAACAATTTCCTTTTAGTATTTGACAAATTGAAAGTACTTGAAATTTTCTCTTTTGCAAAATGTGAAAATGAAGTTGTGGTATATCCCTTGTACATGTTATACTTAGGCTAATCAGTTTCTTAATACGCAAATGCTTGCCGATGAGGGCATTACTTCAATAAAAATGGCACGGATATGGCAATGATTCGGCTACATTTTATCTATAACTGGTAACCAGTTATGAGTTCGTGTTGTGCGAATTTTCAATAATAACGAAATACTAGAAAGAAAACTTGGGGAAATGCCTAATTAGGTCATTTGTTCCAAGTCATTTCACCCAAATTGAGAAGGTACTTACAAGTAAACCTTGCAATAAACAAGTTGATATTAGATCTAATATTAAACTAATTTAATGGGCTTTTTGGACTGAGTTGGGCCGCCCATGATGGGCTAGCCCAGTTCAGCTCAGCCCACGATCAATTCACAAGTTCCACGAGGCAATAACAGTTAACTGGCAATGCAAATTACTCCTGGTTTTTTGGGCACAACATGCAAGACTACTCAAAAACCGTAACTCTAGACCTTATTATTTACGTTTTGTAGCGTGATATATGTAGAAGTCAACTATCATTGGCATGATTCTCGGAAGTGAGGGCTACATTTTCATCCATCCCTAATTGAAAGGAGCCCATGTGTATCTTTAACAAATGGGTCACAAGTTATGAATATCATCCACATGCAAACTTAACTATATATGAATTGGGGGATGTCCATTTTTGTAATCCGACATTCAGAAGACCCATTTGAGGATGCTGTAAAGATCGGTATCTAAAGCATTTGATAAATCATCTAAAAAACTTTCAAGGATAAAAATAATTTCTCATTTTATATGGAAGGGCGAACAAATAATTTTAGCGTATGATACGTCATTCCCTCTATATTTCTGATTTGTGGGTTACGATCGCAGACATCATTCACTATTTAATTTTAGTTAACATGTGGTGATGTTTATAACTTGTAATCCATAAATTAGCTTGGGATATTGTAGGAGGAAATTTTCTCGAATTAGGGATGGAGAAAAATATAGCTCGAGCCATGCATCCTTTGCAAATACTAGTGTATGTGTACTAGCCGAAGAATAGTAAGTACACAACTTTTTCTCCTGCAGTAGATCATTTCCGAAGGCAAAAAGCAATAAGAACAATGCTATTATTTCGTCCATTCTCAGTGAGAGGAAATTCCCTCAAATCAAGCCTCTTAAACGATTGGTTAAAAATTATAAATATTATCTTTATGTAAACTTAACTAAATATAAAAAGGAGGGGTGGTGATATCCCTATTTTTGAACCTACTAATCATAAGACTGGTCGAAGGAAAACATAGCCCATAAGAATGCAGAAATGCGCCCATCATACTGTGAGTCTAATCGAAGTCGAATATAGTTCATTTCTACTGATTACGTTCTCAAAAAAGTCGTGCTCTCCCCCACTCCTCTGAATTCTGGTTCCGACTTTCTCCATGGTTGGCAAATTCTGAGTAATAATTGACATGTATTTCTGATAAATAAAGCTTTAGATGATATTAAGAATCGGGTAATCTTTTCCCAAGGTATTGCCTTCATGAAAATATTAATAAACTCCATCCCCATCTCTATTCAATCCGGCCCTCGAAAGGTGATCCAACGAGACTGTTCGATCCATGGGAAATATATTGGGCTCCAAAAAGAAGATTGTGATGCTTGTAGTTTAGATTGAACTTGCCTGCCCAATGTTGAATTTTCCACCCTCTTTAATTGAACTTATTCATCTATAATAGTCTTCTAAAACTTATACAAAAATCTCATTCCATTCACAATTGTATAATCCAATGTTCGTGCACCAAATCCAAGCATGATAAATTTATGAAAATATAACGGGTCAAATTAGGACAACGGGTCCATAAACTATGATGAATACACTCCACCCGATTGCATGCATAAGCTTATGCTTAACGATGATTTTTTGCAGTGAAAATGTGATTTTCCGATGAGTGTCAATAATCTTAAATTAGACAGATGCATTTATCATGTATGCCTCAAAATAGTAACTTGATGATTGCAGTTCTTGATGATTTGCCAATTCAGTTCTTCCAGCCAATTTTGGCCGAAAATCTCTGATGTGAATAATTCTCTAAATTTTAATTTTTTAAAAAATCTTTCTGAATTTTTTATTATTTTTTTCTTTCTTTTCTTTTATCTTTCATTTTTTTCTAAGCCTGGGTTAGCAAGGGTGTCGCGGCCTAATGAAAGGTTTAGGATTGAATTAGCAATCATCAAAATTTTTAGGACTAAATTGACATAATTGAAAAATTTATAACTGAATTGGCAAATCGTCAAAATGTTTATACATAATTTGGTTAAATTGAAAGATTAATAACTAAATTGGTATAAGTATAATTTTAGGACTTTTTTTGGTATTTCCTTAGGATAAATGTCATGTGCAAATATTGTAACCCAAATTAAAGGAAATAAGTGCTATGAAACTAAAATCACACAAAATTACGGTCACAAATTTTTCAAGTGACCGAATGTAAGTCTATTTGAAATTTTGGTGATTATGTGCAAAAAAATGTGCTTTTAAGAACATAGAATACGAAATTTCATGTATTATAATTTCAAACCTCAAATCCTTTCTTGTTAAGCATTTATACATTAAAATGGGCTTAAGACCAAATTCTAAGTTTTTGAATGAATTACATTTTCTATGTTTTTTGCTATGCTTATCCTATTTTAGGCTTGATAAGAACGTTAAGGTGTTCTTAGTTCATGGCCTTTTTTTGCTCAGTAGGATAAGATGGGCTTTAAGATTAGCACATTTAATGTAGTCAAATAAGTTGGACCGTTTAGTGGGGTCAAAATGCAAATTTTTAGTGGGGTGGATGCCACTTAAAAAAGAGAAAATAATTAAAAACAAAAGCCGCATGTGTATTTTTTGTTAACGGAAAATCTTGATTGTATTTTTTTTTAAAGTTTTAGAATTCAATTGCATTTTGACAATAAATTTTAGGACTTATGATGCTATTATCCCAAAAAAAAAAAAAGCGAGTGGTTGTCCAACCAAAACACTTCAACTCTTCCTCAACAACTTCTGTTCTCTGTAGCTCTTCAGGGTCTACAGATTTTTCAAAACCATGTTGCCCTCCCGCCATGGCCGCCCTTCATTCATGTCTGCTGCCACGTTTAGCGGTTGTCACGGATCTATCTTCACTGAGATTTCTTAGAAAACGATGGAAATCTCTCCATCGAAGCCGCCGCCATGGCCTTGCTTGTCAGGTGACTACAGCACGCCAATCCAATGCACAGACCAACACATTCTTACCAACTCTCACGGGCCAAGAATGCATAAAACTGGTGGTGTTCGCCTCCCCGGTATTCCGATCGTTTCACGAACTTCATCGACAACTATTCTCGTCTTAACTTTTCTACACATATTTAATGCCGTTTCCAGTTGCAAAAAGGACCAGCGCATCGTCCAATCCTTGCACGCATGATGATTTCATCGTCGTATACAACCTCCAGTTTGTTCATGGTGCAGGACTTCCATCACTGAATGAAATCGTAGTCCTCAATCCGAAGTCAACAATCTAGCTTTAAGCTGGCGAGGAGAGAGAAAGAGAGACTTAATGGCCGCGGACAGTAGAGAGAAGAGAAAGATGGGCTGCGAAACAAATTGCAAGCCCATTTTGGCAAATGCAATCCAAAGGCATTTCCTCTTAAGACAAGGGCTGACTTTGGCTTTCCCGCAATTTTGGCACTTTGAATCCCAGCCTTAATCAAGACCCCCCAAAAAAACAAATCCCAGCCTTAATGAATCTCTTTTATCCCGATCTCGCGCTCACTAATATTTTTGTAATGAAACCCTGGTCCGTGGTCTCTTTGCAAAGCAAAGGGTCATCGACGGTCACCGATGTTCATCATCACGCGAGGCTCACCCAATGGTCGCCAATGATCGCTCAAGGCTTGCCTAGCCGCGGTTGCTGCTCACGGAGGTTGAGGCTCCCTTGGTTGTATGACGAGGGTCGCGCTTTGATGAGGTCAATACTCGCCAGTTGAGCGACCTCGGCGGTCTGGCATTTGGGCTCACCACTTTTACCAGATCTAGCTTGCCATTTTTCTTAGAACTAGCTTCCCTAAGTTCACCGACGTCAATGACAAGTCATTGCCTAAGGTCGCCAGAGACATTTATTTTTCTTTATCACTAAAGTCCTTTATAGGTGTATTTTTTTAAACAACATTTAAATCAAAATTGCTTCTCAATATACTTTTTAATTACAACTTATAAAACATTCGTAAAACCCTTTAATTTAAAAAACTCTCCCAAACGCGCACATAAAGTCTTTGAGTTAATATTTGTAGCTCATGGGTTACTTTACTCATTTGGTAACCATACATAATGTAATTACTCTATAAAATAAATAGAAACTCCAAAATTAAAAAGTAGTGGTGACACGAACTATTTTAAACAATAAATTAAATTCTTTACAATAAATATTGGTGACACGAGCCGTATAACTGAATCCTTTATCTCTCACGTCTATCAACGGTTGATGTGACACTAATTCCTGTATTGGTAATTTTATTTTTGACAAGTAACTAATTAGTCATATCAATAGCAAAGGACACGAGATATATAAAACAAATTAAACAGTATACAGTTGGGGAGTCATGTTGTAATTTTAAAAGACTTTTGAGTGCGTTGGGAATAGATTTTGCTTAAAGATTTTGCATTTATGCAAAAGACATTGCATGAAAAGCAATAAGTTTTATGCAAACAACTTGTGAAACACTCTTTGCAAGGAACTTTTTTTTTTTTTTAATAGAAGGAGAACAAAGGGTCACAGAGGTAACCCAAGGGCTGTTGAGATCACACAATCCTCGGCAAGGTGACATTGTGGTTGTGAGACCCAAGCGAGGGCCGCCAAAGTCAGGCTACCCCATGCAAGGCGATGTTGGTGTCGCGCGAGTGACGCGATGCCCGCATCAACCTCCTCCACCAAGCTTCCCAATCATGATTGTCTCTGTCTCTAAAAAACAACATGGGTAAAATAGAATACCAATATATTAGTGATGGCAAAATTGGAAAATTTTTTTTACTAAACTCCTGAAAAGAGCATTACAAAAATGCTAAAAGTGCAAAGCTGGAGGACTTGCAGTGAGTTTTGAGCATTTTCAAAGCTCAACTTTACACTAAAGGCTCTTGTAATTGTATTACCAAGCACCAAATTTTTAGCTCAAATGCCTTTGAAGGCCACAAATTGCTTGGAAATACTATGCCAAACACAGCCTTAGCTGGTTCCTCCCTCCCTCCTCTTCCTATTTCCTCTCTAAATTAAAGACCAGTGCAATGAAGAAGAAATGATATTGCTCATCGCTAAGTTTGTTTGGGAGATAGTAAATTGGGTTAATAACACAAAAAATCCTAAACTGATACACATGTAATAAATTTATGCCGAACTAATTTTTTAACAATCAAAAACCCCAAACTAATATATTTGTAAAAAAATTTATCCTTTTACCGTCAAATTACTGAGTTATATGACATGTGATAGTTGACAGGTGTACCAGTTTAGGGTTTTATCCCTTTGTTTATCATAGGTTTACCGATTTATGTTTTTTTGTGGCATTGATCCAATTTAATAGAGAGTAAATTTGTCACAAGTGTATCGGTTTGAATTTTTATGATCAAAAAATTAGTTTGGGGTGAGTTTATCACAAATGTACTAGTTTGGATCTTTTGTGGTTAAAAAATTAGTTTTGGGTAAATTTATCACATTTGTACCAGTTTGAGTTTTTTATTGTATTAACCCCAATAAATTTTGGGTGGGTGGGTGGGAGGGCATTGCAGAATATTAAAAATTCTAGGTGTACTGATTTGAATTTTTTGTGGTCAAAAAATTAGTTTTTGGTAAATTTGTCACATATATACCAGTTTGAGTTTTTTTATGGTATTTAACCCCAGTAAATTTTGGGTGGGTGTGGTGGGTGGGGTGGGGTGGGGGGAGAGGGGGGATTGCAGAATATTAAATATTCCAGGTGTATCAGTTTGAATATTTTGTGGTCAAAAAATTAATTTTGGGTAAATTTGTCATATTTGTACCAGTTTAGGTTTTTTATGGTATTAACCCCAGTAAATTCTGGGTGGGTGGGGTGGATTGCAGAATATTAAAAATTCCATTTATTTCACTTTCACATAAAATGCTGATTCTTTTAGAATTTTTCACTATTAAAATTCAAAAAAAGTCTATATACGAACCTAGGTATCGATATTTATATATTCTAAGAATTTCAGATCCGTTGAATTTAAAAAAGTCAAAATATGAAAGTCATTAGGTTTAAATTAAACAAAACGGTAAAATCAATCCAAAATCTTAATCTTTGTTCGGTCCACAAAAGTGATGTAGGCTTGAGGGCATTTTATATGAGCTCAAGGTATGCCATCGATTTACGTCCATGTTACTTTCCAGAAACAATCTCAACAATGACAAAATTGTTGATTTATCTTTTTGGACTTCTCTTTTTGGTGAAGGGTAAAATCTCAAAGGAAAAAGCTTAGCTGACTCCACCGTTACTTTTTTGCGCCCCATATTTTTCAAGAAATTGGACGACTTATTTGTCCAGTTTCCTTGGAAAATCAAATTCCCATTCAGATAATATCAACATTCGATTTAATTTTTGTATTACAAATTGTTCCAAGGTGATGACAAACATTTTCTTACCGAAAATTCATGAAGGGAATGTCATTTGTGTCAATTTTAAGTGGACCACATTGTATTATGTCGTGTTCAATTAGGTTAGGTTTTCTCAATAAGTTCATATCATATTCGAATTTTTTTTTTGTTGTATCAGAAATTGTGATCCCCAGTATGAGAAAAATTATATTGATTTTACTTTCTACATCGCATTATAGTTTGATTAATCGTTTGGTATCAAAATCCAAATCTAGAGAGATAAGGAAAAAAAAATTTCAAAAGGTTTTATTACACAAATGGTCCCTGAACTTTGGTTGAATATGCAATATAATTCCTCAATTTTTAATTTGTTCAATTAGTCCCCAAACTTTTGATACATGTTCAATTTAATTCTTGAACTATATGAAAATATTTAATGGCGTTCTTCTATTAATTCATATTCAAAGATAGCATTGAACATTTTCGTACAGTCCAGGGACTAAATTGAATATGTACCAAAAGTCTATGGACCACATTGAACAATTTAAAAGTTCAGGGATAATATTGCACATTAGACTAAAGTTTAAAGACCACATTACACATTGAGACAAAGTTTATGGACCATTTTTATCATTTTTCCTTTTCAAAAAGGAGGCTAACTTGGGTTTTAATGTCCAAATATAACGTCCTGTAATATTACCAAGATATTTGCAAACAAAAACCAATAATTGATAAAAAAAATAAATTGCAGAACTTATTGTTGCCGGTTGCCCATCATTCGGAAAAGGTGTCCAAAATGCACCGTTATTCTCTAAGAATAACGGTGCCGTTTTATTAGCAATTTAGCTTGGTCCAATCTCAAATGTCCTACAAATTTTCTTTCATATAATCAAATCTTCTAAATTATTTAGTTTATGCAATCGACCTTCCCATTAATGCCATTACTTAGTCTGTGAAATTGCAAACATAAAGTATAGTCTGATGTGCTTCAAATCTTTGCTTCTTGATATTTGCTTATGTTTTTTTCCCTAAATTCATCGACTGAATGTCAGGCCCTTCAAGAAAGACTCCTTAATAAGGACCAAGTTCGAAATTAGCAAATAGGAAAAATACGTCGTCCCGGTATTATTGATGAGATGATTACAATCTAGAAAGGATCATGAAATAGAATTAATGATGACCTAGAGTTAAAACTTCACTGCACAGGCTCAAATCAAACTCTCAAGAGCGAGAATTTGGTAAAATAAAATAAATGAAATAAGAACTTGACTGAAATAAGTTAAATTTTGCAATTTGGTTGAGTGCTTGTGCTTTTTCTGTCTTTTTTTTTTGTCAAAGAAACATTTTATTTATTTCCACAATTATATAATAAAGATACGTAGTCCAACTGCAAATCAAGACTACAAAACAAGTTCCAAATAAGAAGATGAATCATCATGACAAAGTTATGGGTCATACGCTCAAAGAGCAAATCTGGTATTTCTTCAAACCAAAATTGACGATCAATCACCGAATTCATCTTCAGTAGTGAGCACACACTGAGATCTCTTTGCCTTTAGGTGGTGGATGCCAAGGTTCGGTGTCCCAAAACTATCGCCGTGCAAAGTAACAAGATTGAACGCACACTTATCTGACACCTGTAAGAGCGAAACTCGCACGAAACTCCTTTGATCCCCTTCAAAATTGGACTTGTACACCAATGAAACTAGAGAAAAGCGAAACCCCAAAATCATATACGCAAAAAAAAAATCCAAATCTAGCCTAAATGGGGGTAGAAACCTCCCTAAAATAGGAGAGAGAAACTTTTAGATCTGTACTAGATTAAAAAAGAAAAACTCCTCAAAACGGGAAGAAAGCAAGAAAGAGAGAACAAAGAACCAAATCAACCGTAGAAAAAGGAAAAAGGGAGGGGAGTAAGAGGACTAGCTCAAATTCTCCCCTTCATGGAGGTTGAAGAAGAAAACTATGTGGAAATAGGAGGGAGAGGAGAGAACCCTAGAGAGGAAAGGGAAAAAGCGTTGACCTTTTTCTCTCTTAAAACGTCCTTTTTATAGTTACGGGTCTCTAAAATCTCACTTTCACGTTTAAAGACTTGTTTCCCAAGTTTGGATGTGTCCCCATGTTTTAGGCGTGGGTTCCACTAGCTGGTATCTATTTTTGGTAACAAGTTCACAAAGCACTTCTCCACGTGTGCCAATTTGCTCCAACCCCATGTCTGGCCACGATTTTTATCACTTTTTTGGACCAGGAAATAACCGTCTTCGCACTTTCAATAAACTATAAAGGTTTGGCATCAGGTCAACCGTTTATACCGCGTGTAAGCATGTCATTTTTGTCACTTGTATTTTAGCCAACTCTACCACTTCTGGCCATGATCTCATGCAATTCGAGGATCCTGGCTGAACTACCTATGCTTCTCTTTTTTCATGTTGGCGTTGTCTCAACCGGCCAATGTCGATCTTACACATGCCCAAACCTCCCTCTAGCCAAACCAATGCCAAGCACAATCCGGTGGGTATTATCTCCATAACATCCTAATTATAAAGCCTATATCTTGCTTAATATGGTTGATGCCCTTATCAAAATGACCAACATCTAAGCTAGGTATTTTTAGGTGCCAATAGTTGCTGATACTAAATAAGGCTACGTTTGATAGTTGGAATAAAATTTAGAATACGATAGATTTTATCATATCCCATATTTGGTATCTACCCAAAATAGGATAAAGTTGGATATAAGTGGGATATAGCCCGAATAAAATTATCCCATGGGAGAGGGGGGATAAAGGTGGATAGGATTTCTAATATTCATAATATAAAAGTTAATTTTGTCAAATAAAAAACTAATTAAATTAATAAAATTAAAATAATATTTGAATATAAATAATATATGAATTTTAATATAAAAAATTCAAAAAAAATAACAAATAATTTCATGTTTAATTTATTCTTATTTTTATTTATATAGTCAACTTTTTTTTATATCTTGTGATATAAATTTCATATATAAATCAATACTAATGTATTTATATTTATTACATATTTTAGTTATATTAGTATAGCTTACTATTTAATAAAAATTTATTAGAGAATAATGGAAGGGGAAAAAAGGAATAATAATAATTAAAAAAGAGAAGGAAAAATAATAAAAAAATAAGCAAATAAAAATGAAGTAGGTAAGAGTGTCATGAGAGAGATTTTTATAATCTCCGTTTATGCAATTCATGGGTTCATTTATACTAATATGACGTTCATAGCAAATAATAAACATTATAAGATGTGAAAATATCTGGCTTTATTTCTGTAATTTACCAAACAATAGATAAGATATAGCAAATCTTTTAGATTTCAAATCATATCCTATCCAATCTTATCTTGACTAGAAATCCAGACGACCAAACGCAGCCTAAGACTATATATTGGATAGTTCCAGTTCTATCCATATAGATGTAGTCCTCCCATTTAAAATTATATTTCCTATCAATTTACATAGTCATAAATCGGAAAAAAGTTCTCTCTCTAACTCCCCCACCCCTTCTCTCTCCAAATCTGAGGTTGTGGACCTTGAAATCCGAGGCCCACAATTCCAAATATATGGGTCGATTTCAATCTGATATGATGCAAATTCAGACTCCGAATGAAAGTGATGATGCTCTCCCTACCCAATCCCTCTTCATAGCAATGAGCATATATTTAGCTTTGTCCCCTCCAGCATGTGAGGAGGAACGTTTGAATAAAATGTGCAAAGTTGGTGGTCACGACCAGCAGGGAATCGCAGCCCACCGAAAGCCCTTGTCATTCCCCAATGATCTTTTTCTGCACAACCAAAAGGAAAAACTGATTCAAAGAAGGTGGGCTTTGAGAATCTCTTAGATTGCTGGAAATCTAAGCACAAATTGACCAAGCCCTCCCATATATTCTATTGCATCTTTTGTTCTATGTCGGTACAATGCTCCACGTTCCTCCTTCTAGCGCCACGCCCTTCTTCGTACAAGCTCTGTGAACACATTAAGTCTAGACATTCATGCGGGTGACCATCAATATAGTTAGCACGTAGTTTGAAAGATCTGAGCGGGTGACCTCACGTTACACATCGTTACATTTGTTTCTGTTCTTTAACTATTTTCCTTCCCCTTTCAGCCATGTGGACATTTTAAAACTCGTTTCTGGACCAACTTAATGAATACTAGATAGCAAAGACAAGATGCATATGAATTTAAATGATATCTACAATCGTCTGACCTCTTTATTGATCCAATTACCTTGATTCAGAAGATTTTGTTCAGGTAGCTTTACACCTAACTCCATGCGATAAATAATAAAGTAAGTTCTATAAACTCGTGAATGATTGAACAAAAAATGGATTTGCCCAAGTTGTTGAGCCCCATGTGGAATACAGTAGTCATTGTCCGAGATAGCTACTTTATCATGAGCTTGAGCATCTATGTAAAAGAAGGCTCACTTTTCGAAATTCCCTTCCAAAAGACATAAAGTATCTCTCTACTAGGCTTTTACTAGTCCACCCACATTAGCCGTCCCTATATATACATTGCGAACAAGAAAGCTCAACTGCAACCACACCACACCACTTTGAGCCTCTTCTAGATTTCTCCTCTCCGCCGCTGGCAAGCTCCCATTTGATCGAGTTCGGCCCCGGATTCAGTCTTGTGGTAATCGGGTTCTTGTCGGGCGCACCAAGTCGAGAAAACCATTAAAAACTTCTTTTTTCCCGAACTTAAAAAAAAAAGTTTTTAAGTACCATTCCTAATTGGGAATCACCCTAAATTGATTTAGGGTTTTCGAGAGAGAGAGAATGGACAAGGTGACAAGATGCGCGTCGGAGCAAGGGGTGGTGATATTCAGCAAGAGCTCATGCTGCTTGTGCTATACGGTGACCATCCTGTTCCGGGACCTTGGGGTCCAACCCCGGGTGTACGACATCGACCATGACCCCGATTGCCGAGAGATAGAGAAGGCCCTGGTCAGGCTTGGTTGCAGCGCACCCGTGCCCGCGGTGTTCATAGGGGGCAAGCTCGTCGGGTCCACCAACGAAGTCATGTCCCTCCACCTCAGCGGCTCGCTCATCCCCTTGATCAGGCCCTACCAGGCCCAGCCTTCAGCAATCTAATCAAATCAAATTGATCGGGAGTGGTTACAGTCTCCCTAGATTGTTGGTGCAGCTATGTATGAAAGTGGATGCGTAAGTGTAACTTTTAGATGTGCAATTTGGGGAATAAGGTACAAGCTAGGGGCTTGCTTGATGATCAGGATCAATTTATGATAAGCTGGTTAGTGTTGTTATGAATTGTATGTATTGTGGGTGTGTTATTAGCGTTTTTAGTTGCTTGGAGTAGTGTTGTGGGGTAGTCCCTTTGATTTAGAAAATCTATATATAAAGAAATTAGCCAACATATATATTAAGTGTTCCTTCTTCTACATGGTCATTAATATTCATTTTATCCCACAAACACCAAATTATTCGATTTTCTCTCCATTTCGAAGTTCGTAGCCTTCGCAACAACTTCATCGATGTTACCCACGATTCTTAGTTGACATCCATAACTTGTATAGATGATTGAAAGGATACAGTGCATCAAAGGTATCCTGGCCTTCAAAGTTGTTTCAAGGGATGTTGTCACCAATTGGTACTAGGATGAAAAGCAGGAAAAGGGAAGAGTAACCAATAGGAATCCTAGCAAAATGCACTGATGCTGCAAGAGAACTAACAAAGATTTGACACATAATTGGGCTAGATGCCCACAAAAACCCTAAACATTAACTATTCGTCTCAATTTCACTTTTTATCTTATAAAAAAACCTCCAACTTTAGATCATGTCCCAATTCTACCCTAAGCTTTTTTTGTCCCATAAAAAATCCTCAACTTTAGGTTTAGTCCCAATTCTACCATAAATTTTTTTCGTTTCATAAAAAACACTTAACTTTAGGTCCAATATCAATTTTACCCTAAACTTTTTTTTATCTCATAAGAAAATCCCAGCTTTAGGTTCAGTTTTAATTTCACTCTAGTTTTGTTTGTATCATAAAATATTACCAACTTTTACTGAGGTTCCAAATCTGCTCTCTATTAACTCTTGGTCAAAATCTCCCTTAGTGATTTTGCACTCGTCAATCTTTCGTGCTTAGGAATGTTCCATCTCTCGTAGTTGAACAGCTCGTGCTTGGGACACTTAAGCAGCTCGTGCTTGGTTGGTGAGCTCGCGCGCTTGGGATGATATAGCTCGTGCTTGGGAGTTTTCCAAATCTTAATTATCAACGAGAAATTTCGGACGAAGAGTAAATGAGGGCAAATTTGTGATTCAAGTAAAAGTTTGTGGTTACTTATGAAACAGTAAAAATTTTAGGGTAAAATTGGGATGGGACAGTAAAATTGGGACAAGATCTAAAGTTTGGGACATTTTATAGGACAAAAAAAGAGGATAAAATTGGGATATAATCTAAAGTTGAAGGTTTTTTATAAGACAAAAAATAGTTTATGGTAATATTGGGACTTAACCTAAAATTGGAGGTTTTTTACGAGATAAAAGATAAATTGAGGCAAAAACTAAAGTTGGAAATTTTTTAGGATATTAAGTCCACACAATTGGCCAAAGTTGAGGCTTACAGCCTGTAAATAAACATAAAAAAACAAAACGTTGAAGAGAAGAGAGCGGGAATTTTGGTGGTCTTCGACTGCTAGCGTCTTGATCGTTATTTTAGCATATGCCGAAAGGTGGTATATCGTTATTGGATGCACAAGCTGCATGTGAGCTCCGTGTATTTCAGCTTATAGATCACATGAGTCCGACACGATGCTTGTCCATGTAAAGGGCTCGTACGCATTGTGCTCTTGTGCTGGGATTGTTTGGGAATTTTTTTATTATTTGGGGGGAGGCAAAAACAATTCCCTTATTGCAAATGGCAGGCAGAATGATAAATATATTCCTAAGCTTTTTCCGGATTGGAAATGGAAGGAATTACATTCCTTGCCTTTTGCATTGTTCATTCTTCATATTCGTTATTCTTCTTCTCTCTTCGTTCCGGTGGTCGGTCAGAATGGAACTAAGTGATTTGATTGCCCATCGGGATTCGCATGCGTATTATTGTCGGCCCGACTGAGATCTTCGTTTTTTCGACTATGACCCACGCATGTCGGCGGATGGATTTTTGCGAAATTACTGTGCGAAAGGGCCGTGTTGTCGTCTTTGTCATCAAAGAAAGTTTTCTCCTTTCAAATCTTTGATTGATGGATTATATCTTCCTACGGAAGAATGCCAAAAGCATTTCGATACCAAACAGTGATCGCACATCCGGTTATCGTTGTTCGCCTCCTCCACCGTCACATCACGGTCAAAGTCACAGCTAGTAATACGCTCCATCTGCTTCCAGTTCCGCCCTAGCCTCTCTCTCTCTCTCTCTCGTGTTTGTGTGAAGAATCAATTAGATTTGTATGAAGGATAAAATATTGGGGAGGACTAATTAATTTGCCACGTGGGCGGTAGGCCATTCTATTCGGTGCTTATCACATATTCCATGTGTCTCTGCAGTCAAATTTTTTGAAGCCTCCTTTCCTCTTTGTTAATTTTCTTCCCCCTTACGTTACCAAGCACTTTACAGATGCTCTCTACACTCGTCTAGTTATAAAGATTCACAGTTTTGTTCGGTTGCCATTGTACTGCTTGAACAAGGACAGCTATGAACACACGAAATGCTTTCTTTTGGATCCCGGTGGTCTCTCTTAATCTCTCTCCTAAAGAATGAAACCCTAATCTACTTAGTGAAGTTCCATTCATGCAAAGCATGACAAAAAGCAGAATGTTTGGTGCTTTGCTAGTTTGGCAATCCTAGAATTTATCAGCCAATGGGATACACTTAGGAAAAATCAGGACTCCTCCACTCCAACCTATAAGTGTATCTCATTCTCATCTCTTATATCCCAAGCTCACAAACCTCCTTCAACTCCACTCTCCTTGATCATATTGTTCATATTTCTATAGCTAGCTACCTTAACGACATCATGGGTGTGTTCACTTTCACAAATGAATACACTTCCCCAATCCCTCCGGCAAAATTGTTCGAGGCCCTGGTTTTGGACTCACATAACCTAATTCCCAAACTCATGCCTCCAGCTATTAAGAGCATTTACCTCCTCCAAGGCGATGGAGGGGCTGGAAACATCAAGCAGATCAACTTCATTGAAGGTAATCATGCTTTTTTGCTGTATAAAATGTGCTTCTTTTCTAGCTTTAACAAAAATTAGGGCGTAGAGATGTATACTATGATACGATCTCCTTCTATTGTATTCAAGTGGTCAACTTAGTAGCATGAAGAATCATGTGGATGAGCTGAACTTAAAGACATTCATGTACAAATATACCATGATCAATCTTAAGAAGAAGTTTGAATCTATTGTTTACAAAGTCAAATTCGAGCCAACACTAGAAGGCGGGAGCAACAAGAAGATGACAAGCATGTATGCAACAAAGGGAGATGTTGAGCTTAAGAAGAGGACGTAAGGAAGGCAAAGAGCAAGCCTTCAAAATGTACAAGGTCGCCAAAGCATACCTCCTCCAAAATCCTGACGCTTATGATTGAAACTTCAAATTCTCTATTGAGTAATGTAAGAAGCCCTGCTAATAAGTTATCATGATATATTCTATCTTTTGTTGGAAGTATCCAAGTTCCTTAATTTATGTGTGGCTGTCAACTTCCTTAAATTTGAATGGCAATAAAGATATGCACTTTATGACTTCATCGTGAGTGATTCCTATAATTGAGTAGAGCCAACGCTAAGGCTTGAGCTTTTTCCTAGTGAGGATTGGGCATGAACTTGTCCTATAACAAGTGCTTTCACGATATGGTCCATGGAGTCCCATACAACTACTGCTGAGGGTTTCTTTGGTATGCATCATCCGTTGAAACGAGTGCTAAGGGAAGTGTTGTGATATAACCATCGTGGAAGCTAAAATCCGAGATCTTGCAAATTATGTCAACACAAAAATCTCCAAATAAATAACGATGAACGATAAAGGACATGCGATAGTTACGTGGTTCGATCCGACGTATCGGTATATACATCCACGAGGAGAGCTAGCACTATATAATCAATTATAATTAGAGAATTTAAGTTTATAATAACTCACAACGCTTGAGTATTTTCTGTACTTAGATTAAATTCAAATGCTAAGGCTCCGTTCGTTTTCGGAAAAATATTTTTTCGGAAAACATTTTCTGTGTTTTCCGTGTTCGGGGGCGGAAAATATTTTCCGTGGAAAAACATTTTCCTTCCCCACCCCCAAATCCTTCATTGTTTTGAGGAAAATAATTTCTTCTTTTCATAAAGAAGAAATCATTTTCCCCCAAAGTGAAGGCAAAATTGCCCATTGGAGGGAAAATGTTTTTCGTAGGAGAGGAAGTTGATCGCCGACTACCGCCATTGGCCACCGGTCACCGGCCGCCGTCGGTCGCCGGCCACCGCCGCCACCAATCGCCGAACGCCGCTGGTCGCCGGACGCCATCGGATCGGCAGTCGCCGAACACCAGAAAATATTTTTCGAAACTTTTTTAAATTTTAGTCGAACACCAGAAAATTATATTCTAGGAAAATATTTTTCAGGAAAATAACTTTCAAAAAAATATTTTTCAAAATGAAAATATTTTCCGGCAAACGAACGGAGCCTAAGTGTTTACAAATAAATATCTCTTTTGAATGTAAAGACTCAACACACTAGTCATGGCCACGGTTCAGAACCGCCGGTTCCAGTTCGTGGCCACGAATGAACAGAACCGCAAGAGGGCGGTTCCGATTTCGGTTCGGAACCGGTGGTTCCGGGCCGATTCCGGTTCCGGCCGGTTCCTTATTTAAAAATTAATAAAATAATTATAAAATAAAAATTGCAGGCCTGGTCCTCCGTTGTTCGTCGCTCGGGCTTCCTGGCCTTGGCCACGGTGGCGGAGGCGGGGTTCAAGGTGGCGAGGAGATGAAATGGGAGACGGGGGCGGCGACGAGGGGGAGAAGGAGGAGGCCGAGAGGGGGACGGGGACGGGGACGAGGAAGGGGAGGAGGAGCGAGGGGTCCTCCTCCTCCGGGGTCGGGAGGAGGGGAGGAGAAGGGGGCGTCGGCGTCGGCAGTTGCGGCCATGGTGGGCGGCGGGCGAGGGTCGATCCGGGGAGACGGGGCGGGCGGAGGAGAAAAGGGGAGGAGGAGCAGGTAGCGAGGGGGAAGGAGGAGGGGTGTCGGCGCCGGGGGCCGCGCTATGGGCGGGGCGACGGCGGCAAATAAGGGTTAGATCCAAAGACAGGGCTAAGGGGTGGGCGGAGTAGAAGAAGAAGGAGGAAAAGGAGAAGGAGAAGGAGAAGATGCACTTAGGGGTGTCAATGGGTTGGGTCGGGTCGGGCTTTCATGATACCCGACCCAACCCGAAAATAATAGGGTTGCGCTTGACCCGCCCAGACCTGGCTCAAGACCCTGTTCAGCACACACTCCAAGGGCCAGGTTGGGTTTCGGGTTTTTTTCTCTTCAAACACACACAAATTTCTCGTTGCCCCTAACTCCACAACGTAACCCGAATTCTGCGGATTGGTTCCGATCGCTGCACTTGGCGCATTGGAAGTAAAATCCGAATATCCGAAACCCCAGACACCTCTTGCCGACGACGACGAACTCCTCCCTGGAATCAAACTCGGTCCCCCCGTAGATGCAATTCCCGCAGGTGTTGCATCGGATGCTCATCGGAAGCATCAAAATCTGGCGGGTATTACGTGCTCAACACCTTCCGTTCACCCATCTTCTTCTTCTTTTTCTTCTTCTTCTTCTTTCTCTCAGACTCGAGACCAAGGCAAGGCGCGCGAGTGATGAACGCGCCCTCTAAATCAATTCCACGACCTCATCAGCTCGCTACCAGAATGGTCTCAAGTTCACAGATTTACTACCTCGACTAGGAAGCGAGCGAACGAGCGAGCTCCGGCGAGACGAGCGAGAAGGAACGAGCTACAACGAGGCGCCGTGGATCTCCGAATAGAGTTTCATGCGAGAGAGCGAGAGAGCAGCAAGGCGCGCGAGTGATGAACGAGCCCTCTAAATCGATTCCATGACCTCGTCAATTCGCTACCAGAATGGTCTCAAGTTCACAAATTTACTACCTCGATTAGGAAGCGAGTGAACGAGCGAGCTCCGGCGAGACGAGCGAGGAGAAACGAGCTACGACGAGGCGCCGTGGATCTCCGAACAGAGTTTCATGCGAGAGAGCGAGCTCCGGCGAGACGAAAACCAGGCGACGGATGTGGAGATCGGTGTCGGAAAATCGAAGGATCACCGACGAAATGTGCGCAGAAAGTGAGAGAGAGGAGAGAGAAGCGGAGAGACGAGAGAGAGAGAGGGGAGGTGGACTGTAGCTGTGGGTGGTCTCATGGTGTCAATGGGTCGGGCCCAACCCTACCCTAATCTAGTAATACCCACAACCAAAAAGCCCCACCCAGAAAAAGACAAGCCCCAATCCCAAAATAATCCAAATTTTAGGGCCGGGTCGGGCCAGCACGGGTCGGGTCAAGTCAACGCGGGCTTTTTGGACACCCCTAGATGCACTGATGCAGAGAGAGAGAGAGAGAGAGAGAGAGAGAGAGAGAGAGAGAGAGGAGGGGGGGGGGGCCCCAGTGCTTATTCTTGCTGCCGTGTCGCAATGGAGGCAAGAATGGAGGTCTGGTCGCAGCGCACAGCCCTGCAGACTTCTTCTTCTTCTTCTTTTTTTTCCGAAGAACCAGCCCTAGAACCGCCGGGTTAGGGGCCGCCAAATTTTTTCTCGAACCGAACCGACCCGTATGCCACGAGCCGGTTCCGATTCAGAACCGCGGGCCCGGTCAACGGGCCGGGCCCGGGTTTGACCGGGCCGGTTCCGAGCCAAAACCGGCCCGTGGCCACCACTACAACACACACATCCACGCGTGCAAACAAAGGAACTCCACTGTTCGGCTATGATTTCCCCGTGCGTTTTCACTTCTGGAGACGTCCTTGAAGAAGTCAAACTCATGCACAGCCTCAAATGCACACGCTCAGCCTCACAAATTCACGAGTTTCCATGCGGTTGCTGCGGCTCCTTCAGGAGCTCTCTCCACGGAGCCTTCACCATTTAACCACTGTGCAATGGAAGAGCCCACTTGCGGTGGCTCCCAGCTTGGGAAAAAGAACATCCTAGGGCTACATAAAGAAAAGCTATTTTATTTTTACTTTTTTTCTTTTCTTTTCTTCATCAGAGCCTAGCGACCTGCGTTCCTTGTCTCTTCTCTCATCAAGACCTCTGGTCCTCTTCATCCCTCAAAGTAATATTATAATAAAATGATCCCCTTTTTGTCTTTTATTGCGTGAGAGATTTTTCCTCACCGCTGACCTTCGGCAAAGGTTAGTCAAGCTCTAAAATTTCATTTTGCTGTCTTCATCCAATCGGGATCGGTTCCGTAACAATTGAAACTCGAGACATAATTTAATAATTTTCTACCTTAACTCGACGTTTGAAGCCAAGTTATAATGCTCGCCATCCATGCTGCTCTCCCAATGCCCCGATGAACATTCAACCATCACAGACGTCTATCAAATCCAAACAAAACTTGAACTTGACTAGAGGAATAAAGTCAGTCGACATGTCCATGGGATTCACCACCATAAGAACCTTCTTCATAGTCACTTACTCTTTTTTTTTTTGGTGTGAATGTAAGTATTATAAATAAGATGAAGTACCATATATTTGACGCAGAAATTTTGGTCAACAATAAACTCGATACTCCAATGATATCTTTGACTTCTACCGAGTACCATATCAACAGGATGTCTCCCCGTCAACATCACTAATCAAGCAATTAGACCACACCTCCTCTTTAGCTCCTATGGTAGTCACTATGTCTCTCAACCATGTCTTCCAAAATACAACACCGCTAATAGAAGCAAAGGCATAACTGCTTAGTAATCGACCATCTTTCAAGTTCCCTGCGTGACGCGGGTTCACAAACCCAGTTACTGCCACACTACCTAAATTACATCCTCTGAAACATACCTTAACATCTGTCGTCCCCAATAAAATCAGGAGGATCCACTTCACAATATTACAATGTATACCTGGATTAATCACATACATTTTCCTAACTATATGTGATAGATCAAGTCTAGTACTATCCATGAGATAATTCAAGCAACCAACAGTACTAGCATCTAAAGCATGAGATAATTGCTCCAGCTTCATTCAAGTATCGGTGACAGTCTAGACAATTTATGATGTGTAGCAAGTATGGTACTTACAGAATTTCTCAACTGCATGTTGAAGCGCTTTGACTCTTTTCCGACGTAACTCTTTCGAGTCACTCGCAACATTCCAACAGTCTTTCTGTGTATCTCCATACTCGAAACTATTTCTACTCTACCTAAATTATCTATTTCAATATCTGCATACAACTGTCACTTTATCTCAGCCACCTCCGCTGACCACCTCGAAGTTTCATCAACTCTAACCTCGAAATAACTGTCACGCCCTGAACCCTACAGACACGCGACATCCCGCTATGGTCGTTATGATGCGACGTCCCAGGACTCGTCGCCGACCCTTCATTTTATCTTTTAATTACGCATGCGGAAACGAACACAACAATCCCCGGACAAATAACAAATAGGGATAGTCAGGAAAATAAATCACAACAGTCAAACAATACTATTTTAATTTTCACTTGATTAACCCCTGAGAGTATTCTTACATGCCCACTTCGAGCGCTACCACAAAAAGCCAACAAAAGACAAAGGCCAAGGTTAATCTACTTCATCAACAGATCGAACTCCAAAAAGCCAGCTTCCAAACACCCCGAACCAAGCTGGGTGCGTCAAAACGCTAAGGGCCTGAAAAAGGGGTTAACAACAACAATGAGACAAAAGTCCCAATAAGTTAACAGCCTAAGCCCCGCTTAGGAGGCCTACTCGCACGGAGGTCCCTAATCAAGCAACATAACATCAACAGCACATTAATAAACAACCACGACATCCTTACCTCGCCTTGATACACACATTGATGAAATGCATATATCGCATACTCGAAGCATTTAACGAGATTTTCCATGCGTTAATGCAACACAGTCGCGCGTGTCTCGATTATAAGGCAAAACCCGCTTGGGCACATCCCATACCATGCCTAGCAGTTTCTACCCCATAATCAAGCACTATGCATCACACGTATTCCAATTATTACGCCCCTCGGGGCCACCACACATCAAGCGATACGCAGCAAGATGGCGGTCTACCGGTAAAAATCGGGCTCCGTCCCGCCCCGTCGGGCACGGCTTCGTCAAACGATACACAGGATGATGGCATTCCAATACGGCAACATCAAACGATACACAGTAAGATGGTATCCCGTAAGGAGCATCAAGTCCGGCCTCGGGCCACGACAAGGCATCCGGGGCATCGGCACTCCAGATTATCCCCGGGCATCCGATAAATCGGGCATCGTAAATCGATACACAGCAAGACGGCTCCAACGTGTGACCACACGAGCACACAACATTCCGCCAATTATTATCTTCTCAATTAGCCCATACGCTCATGAATAGTGCTCATTTTAATGCCATACAATAATATCACATGGTCACACATGCAACAAATCAATCAATTTCGCAAGCTTCGATGTCCAACCTGAATATCAATCACAAAGTATCACAATCATTACTTGGCATAACAATAAAAATAATTAAATTCCAAAATCCCATAAATTTTTCTTGAAAACTTCCAATCAAAAATAAATTGTCATAAAAATAATTTTATACGACAACTCACGGTATAAACGCCAACATTCAAGCTAGAAATCGTAATTTGAAATTATAAATTTTCCGAAATAATAATAAATAAATTCGGAATTTAATTATTTAATAATATCCGAGAATAATTTAATTTTTCAAAATTCAAAATATTTTCTCTAATCGAAATAATTCAAATCATTTTCTAAATACGTCAATTTATACGGCAAAACCCAACATTGGCATCATAATTGACATTAGAAAATTTTTCGAAAATAATAATATTTAATTTTCGGAAATTAATTATTTAATAATAAAATAATAATATTTAATTCCGAAAATAATAAAATGATATTTAATTCGGAATTAATATATTAACTAATAAAATAATATTTAAAATTTCGAAAATAAATAATTTAATAATAATAATCAATAACTTAGGGGGTTAACTGAGTCGTGGGCTGAGGGCAACGATGCGTGGCGGCCGGACGGTGCGCAGCTGGGCCGGATCGCCATCGGTGAGAAGGAAGCAAAGTCGAGCGGAGAGCGGAACCAAGCAACCAAATGGGGAAGAAGCAACAAAGGAGAAGAAGAGAGAAAAAAAAAAAGGGAAAAAAAGAAAAGGAAGAAGAGAGAAAAAAAAGAGGGAAAAAAGAAAAAGGAAGAAAAAGGAAGAGAGAGGGAGAGATAGGTAGGGGAGTAGGTGGGGGAGGAAGTCAAACACGTAAAGGGAGGGGGAGACCGGCGGGAAAAGGGGAGGAGAGAGAGAGAGAGAGAGAGAGAGAGAGAGAAGTCCAATCGCAATAATCGCAATCCAACGGACACAGTTTAAACCCGAAAATGATCCGACAGTCCCCGAAAAATCCTAATTAATAATTTTAGGATTTGGGTAAAATTGTGTTAATAAAAACACACTGCGAGGGTGGTCTACCAGTCCAAATTTGTACCCGGTCAAAAATTCACTTTTCACATTTCTCGAGCAATATCGAGGTTGGCAAAAATAATATTGACACCGTCCAATTAAATTCTTTCCGAATTCTGAGAAATTCGACACCAAAGTTTGAGCTCTAAATAACGGCCAAATTCGATCGAGTGCGTTTCTACCGAAATCTCTAATTTAAAGATTTAAAATAACCGAGAGTGATCAGCTCCGGGTGAGATTTTACTATAAGCACACTAACGAATTACACGTTTTATAAATCCCAAAAATGGATCGAAAATCGGAATGTCACAACTCTTCCCCCCTTACAAAAATTTCGTCCTCGAAATTTACAATCCAACCCAATCACTCAAACAAATGGGGTTATTGGTGTCGCATCAACTCCTCACTTTCCCATGTTGCACCTTCGGTTCCATGGTGCTCCCAAATCACCTTGACCATTGGAATTGTCTTGTTTCGCAACACTCATTCCATTCAGTCATCAATCCTGACCGGCTTTTCCACATACGACACTCTGTCGTCTACTTCAATATCTTCATAATTCAACACGTGGGTCGGGTCCGGTTCATATTTTCTTAACATGGACACATGGAATACATTGTGAACCTGAGACAAATTCGGTGTAGGCGAGGCGGTGGCAGTACCAATTCTCTCTAAAACCTCGAATGGACCCACGTACCTTGGGCTCAACTTTCCTTTCTTGCCAAACCATGATATTCCTCTCATCGGTGACACTTTGAGGAAAACGTGGTCTCCCACTTGAAATTCCAAGGGCCTATGTCTCCGGTCTGCATAATTCTTTTGGCGACTTTGAGCAGTTCTTAGCCTATCCCTGATGACTTTGACAGCATCTAATGACTGTTGCACCAACTCGGGTCCAGGAATTTTTTGCTCTCCAACTTCGTTCCAACAAACTGGAGTCCTACAAGGTCTGCCATAAAGTGCTTCGAAAGGTGCCATTTTGATACTCTGTTGATAACTGTTGTTGTACGCGAATTCGACAAGATGTAACTGTTCTTCTCAACTCCCTTTGAAATCCAGAACACAGGCTCGTAACATATCCTCGAGAGTTTGAATCGTTCTCTCAGATTGTCCATCTGTCTGCGGATGAAAAGCAGTGTTGTACTGCAGCTTTGTTCCCATGGCGCCTTGAAGACTCTTCCAGAACGTGGCGGTGAACTTGGGGTCTCGATCTGACGTGATTGTCACCGGCACACCATGAAGACGAACTTTATGCCTCACGTACAACTCAGCATACTTGTCCATGGCAAAATTCTTTCGCACCGGAATAAAATGAGCAGACTTTGTGAGTCTATCTACCACAACCCAGATGGAATCATTACCTCTTTGACTCCTCGGTAGACCCATCACGAAGTCCATCGTGATATGCTCCCATTTCTATCTGGTATTTCCAGCGGTTGCAATAGTCCACCAGGTTTACAGTGTTGAGCCTTCACTTGTTGACACGTTAAACATCTAGCCACATGCTTGGCAATATCTCCTTTCATGCCATACCACCAATAATCTTGTGAAGATTACGATACATCTTTGTCTTTGCCGGGTGAATCTTTGTAATTCTTTGCGATGAGCTTCCGCTAAAATTTCTTCCTTCAGTCTTTCATCATTGGGCACACACAACCGTCCACGAAACTTCAAGATCCCACCCTCGGATACTTGAAAGTCAGGTTTTCTCTTACTTGCGTCCATTTGCAGAATCTTTTGCAATTCAGGATCTGAAGCTTGCGCTGCTTTGATCCTAGTTTGCATTTCAGGCTCAATCCTGAGAGTAGCCATTAAACTTGAGAGGTGACTCACCTCAAACTTGAAATCCGAGTCCCGAATTCCTTCAAGCAAAATCCATTCTTGAACCATCATATGCGCAATCGAGGACTTTCAACTCAACGCGTCAGCTACCTTATTAGCCTTACCCGGATGATACAAAATGTTACAATCATAGTCCTTAAGCAGCTCCATCCATCTACGCTGTATCATATTCAATTCTTTCTGCGAAAATAGATACTTTAGACTCTGATGATCTGTATAGATATGAAACCTTTCTCCGCACAGATAATGCTTCCAAATCTTAAGCGCGAATATGATAGCAGCCAATTCCAAGTCATGCGTCGGGTAATTCAATTCGTGTGGCCTCAATTGTCGGGACGCATATGCCACAACTCTTCCATGTTGCATTAAAACACATCCCAATCCTTTGTATGACGCGTCGCTATAAATCTCATATCCTCCTGTACCAGATGGTAAGGTTAGAACAGGCGCAGTAGTTAGCTTCTGCTTAAGCTCTTGAAAACTACGCTCACACTTATCTGTCCATTCGAACTTTGTGTCCTTTTTTAGTAGTCGCGTCAAGGGCATGGCTATGGCAGAAAACCTTTCCACAAACCTCTTATAATAGCCAGCCAATCCTAAGAAACTCCAAACTTCCGTTACCGTTGTTGGTCTAGGCCAATTTGTAACTGCTTCAATTTTAGCTGGGTCTACTGAAATTCCTTCCCCAGAAATCACGTGTCTAAGAAAAGCCACTCGAGTTAACCAAAACTCGCATTTACTAAACTTAGCATACAATTTATGATCTCGAAGAGTCTGTAGCACTATCCTCAAATGCTGTTGGTGTTCCTCTAAACTCCTCGAATACACCAAAATGTCATCAATGAACACGATCACAAACTTATCCAAATACTCCTTGAACACCCTGTTCATCAAGTCCATAAAAGCTGCAGGCGCATTTGTTAGACCAAATGGTATCGCGGTAAATTCATAGTGTCCATAGCGAGTTCTAAATGCCGTCTTTGATATATCTTCCTTTCCGAATCCTTAACTGGTGATAACCTGTTCTCAGGTCTATCTTCGAGAATACCGAAGCTCCTTGAAGTTGATCGAACAAATCATCTATCCTGGACAATGGATACTTATTCTTAACCGTCACCTGATTGAGTTGTCGATAGTCAATGCAAAGTCGTAACGACCCGTCTTTCTTCCTTACAAATAGAACTGGCGCTCCCCAAGGTGATGCACTAGGACGAATAAATCTTTTGTCCAACAATTCTTGCATCTGAACCTTTAACTTCTTCAATTCTGATAATGCTATTCTATAAGGTGCCTTAGAAATCGGCTCTGTTCCAGGGGCTAACTCAATCACAAATTCTATTTCCCTTTTCTGGGGGCAATCCAAGCAATTCTTCAGGGAAAACGTCCGAAAATTCTCGCACCACAGCAATGTCTTGCATCATTGGTTCCTCTACCAAAGTGTCGATTACAGTTGCCAAATAGCCTTGGCAACCCTCATCCAATTACCGAGTGACTTCCAATGATGAGATTAAAGGTATCGAAGGTCCTCCTCGATTCCCAACAAACTCAAAACCGACACTCCCTACTGGCTCAACTGTATCGTCTTACGATAGTAGTTTACCGTGGCTCGTTGCTTGGTGAGCCAATCCATCCCAATAATCACGTCAAAATCAAACATCGCCAAAACAATCAAGTCTATACTGTCCTCACGACCACCAACAGATAACTTGCAACCAATACAGCCTACCGTAGACATTATACTATCCTTTAAAGGGGTAGAAATACTATAGACTACTCCCAGCGGTCTCGGACTTAACCCGACTAATTCTACAAACTGCTTAGCCATAAGCGAATCGTAGCTCGAGGATCAAACAAAGCATAGGCAGCATGGTCGTGTAACGAAACCGTACCTGTAATGACGGCAGGTGAGTCCTCCGCCTCCTTCCTTGTGACAGCATAGACCCTTCCTTGCACTTGGGGTCGATTGAACTGGTTCGACGGGACACTACTTGTAGGTTGTCCTACCTGCTGCATTGGTCTTTGCACTCCTGCTGCTTGGCGTGGACAGTCTCTCACGTGGTGGCCGTGCTGGCCACATCCAAAATAAGCACCCGTCCTCATAGGGCATGGGGCTGATCCATGGTGCCTTCCACAAGATCGACATGGGCCATTGTTGTTGTTGTATACGGTTTTCTCACTCCACTTTTCTTGTTAGGAGGGATGGGAAATCTACCTCTTGCCATCGGCTTCTTCCCAAACTCACGGTTATCCTTGTTTGGCACAAACTGCGATCCAGACGCGATTGTCCTCTCAACCAAGTTCCTCTCTATCAGCTGTGCCCTCTCATATAGCTCATCATAGTCCTTCAGATTTAGGGGTACCAGTTGGTCCTTAATTTCAGGTTTCAGCTCATCCCTAAACCTTCTTGCCTTATCTACGAATCTTCAATCAACCTTAGGGCATATTGGGATAGCTCAACAAACCTTGCCTCATATTGGTCTACCGACAACTGGTTCTGTCGGAGATGCTGAAACTCATTCATCTTCTGCTCTCGAGCGCAGTCCGAAAAATACTTATTGTAAAAGGCTTCCACAAAGGCACCCCACACCCGGGCCGTACCTTCGGGAAATACCCTCCTCTGGGTAGCTTCCCACCAAGTACTGGCATTACCTTGCAACTGATAGACTGCGAGTATCACCTTATCTTCATCCGTACATCTCAATAAGGCAAAAACTTTTTCCAACTCCCTGATCCAAAGGGTTGCAGCCTCAGGATCACCCGCGCCAGTGAACTTGGGTGGCTTGAGCTTCAGAAATTGCTCCACCAACTTATGCATGGGTTGATTCCCATTTCCATTACCAGCTAACGGAACATCTACGGGCACAGTGCAAGTGCAGCATTGTGCACAGCACAGTGTAAGTGCAGCGCGCAGCGCAGTGCAAAGAAGCCGGCAAACGGCTTGATTCTGAGCCTGCTGCCCTATTAAGGTCTCTAAGGCCTGTAGGATCCGGTCCAATCTAGGATCCCCTGGTGCTCTCCTTCCGCACTAGCTTGACTGCCTCGGCCTCCTTCTAGGGGCCCTCGCCTCAGATTGTCCATCTTGCGGGATCTTTACAAAACCTCGCTTTCCAATTCCAACAAGGAATTAGAATTTCCGAACAACCCACCTAAAAACAAGAAAGCTAACAATCAAGCACGGGCATTTAGTGTCTTCCTAACTCACTATCCCAAAATCCATCGCACCTTATCACTCCAGGTCTCGACCAAACTCAAATCGAGCTATCCTTGCTCTGATACCAACTCGGGACGGTGATGTCACGCCCCGAACCCCACGGACACGCGACATCCCGCTATGGTCGTTATGATGCGACGTCCCAGGACTCGTCGCCGACCCTTCATTTTATCTTTTAATTACGCATGCGGAAACGAACACAACAATCCCCGGACAAATAACAAATAGGGATAGTCGGGAAAACAAATCACAACATCAAACAATACTATTTTAATTTTCACTTGATTAACCCCTGAGAGTATTCTTACATGCCCACTTGGGCGCTACCACAAAAAGCCAACAAAAGACAAAGGCCAAGGTTAATTTACTTCATCAACAGATCGAACTCCAAAAAAAAGCCAGCTTTCAAACACCCCGAACCAAGCTGGGTGCGTCAAAACGCTAAGGGCCTGAAAAAGGGGGTTAACAACAACAATGAGACAAAAGTCCCAATAAGTTAACAGTCTAAGCCCCGCTTAGGAGGTCTACTCGCACGGGGGTCCCTAATCAAGCAATATAACATCAACAGCACATTAATAAACAACCATAGGCATCCTTACCTCGCCTTGATACACACGTTGATGAAATGCATATGTCACATACTCGAAGCATTTAACAAGATTTTCCATGCGTTAATGCAACACAGTCGCGCGTGTCTCGATTATAAGGCAAAACCCGCTTGGGCACGTCCCATACCATGCCTAGCAGTTTCTATCCCATAATCAAGCACTATGCATCCACGTATTCCAATTATTACGCCCCCTCGGGGCCACCACACATCAAGCGATACGCAGCAAGATGGAGGTCTACCGGTAAAAACCGGGCTCCGTCCCGCCCCGTCGGGCACGGCTTCATCAAACGATACGCAGGATGACGGTATTCCAATACGGCAACATCAAACGATACACAGTAAGATGGTATCCCGTAAGGAGCATCAAGTCCGGCCTCGGGCCGCGACAAGGCATCCGGGGTATCGGCACTCCAGATTATCCCCGAGTATCCGATAAATCGGGCATCGTAAAGCGATACACAGCAAGACGGCTCCAACGTGTGACCACACGAGCACACAAGCATTCCGGCCAATTATTATCTTCTCAATTAGCCCATACGTTCATGAATAGTGCTCATGTTAATGCCATACAACAATATCACATGGTCACACATGCAACAGTCAATCAATTTCGCAAGCTTCGATGTCCAACCTGAATATCAATCACAAAGTATCACAATCATTACTTGGCATAACAATAAAAATAATTAAATTCCAAAATCCCATAAATTTTTCTTGAAAACTTCCAATCAAAAATAAATTGTCATAAAAATAATTTTATCGACAACTCACGGTATAAACGCCAACATTCAAGCTAGAAATCGTAATTTGAAATTATAAATTTTCCGAAATAATAATAAATAAATTCGGAATTTAATTATTTAATAATATCCGAGAATAATTTAATTTTCCAAAATTCAAAATATTTCCTCGAATCGAAATAATTCAAATCATTTTCTAAATACGTCAATTTATACGGCAAAACCCAACATTGGCATCATAATTGACATTAGAAAATTTTCCGAAAATAATAATATTTAATTTTCGGAAATTAATTATTTAATAATAAAATAATAATATTTAATTCCGAAAATAATAAAATGATATTTAATTCGGAATTAATATATTAACTAATAAAATAATATTTAAAATTTCGAAAATAAATAATTTAATAATAATAATCAATAACAATAAACTAATCAACAATTTACATCCTAAACACCATTAATTAAACCCTAATCCATAATCAACACATAATCCAAATTAAACAAATCTAATATTAACCTAAACACTAATTAAACTACCCTAAGCAAGTTTAACGCCCTAAACACGGGATTAGGGGTTAACTTACTCGGCTAACGCCGGCAACGACGCGAGGACGACGACGGCGGCGAGGGCGGTCCACGGTGGTTCCGGTTCGGACACGGCGAACGACGACGAACGGCGAAGGGTGGTCATTGTGTTTGGGCTGGTCCGACGCGACCTAGGGCCTAAACCGGCGAGCCGGTGGTCGGTGGCGGTGGTCCCCGGCGGGGGGCGGCGGCGAGTGGCGGTGACGGGCGGCGAGCGGTGGCGAGCTCAACGGACTCATGGCGGAAGGAGGAAGGGCGAAGGGCGAAGGGGGGCGAGCTCGACCAGAGGGGAGTCGGGATGACGATTGAGGTGAGCGGCGGGCGGCGACCTGACAGGCGTGAGGCGCTGCGCGCTATCGAACCAGCACGACGGGGGCGGGGACGGTGGTGGCGTTGGCTTGGTCCGCGGGGGTCATGGGTGGCGACACGGCAAAGCGACGAGAGAGTGGTGGTCGAGGGCAACGGCGGCGCAAGGGCCGGACCGTGGCGGCCGGCAAGAAGGAAGCAAAGCCGTAAGCGAGCAGTAACCGTAAGCAACCAACGTCGAGGAAGAAGCAACGAAGGAGAAGAAGAGAGAAAAAAAAAAGGGAAAAAAAAGAAAAGGAAGAAAAAGGAAGAGAGAGGGAGAGATAGGTAGGGGAGTAGGTGGGGGAGGAAGTCAAACACGTAAAGGGGAGGGGGAGACCGGCGGGAAAAGGGGAGAGAGAGAGAGAGAGAGAGAGAGAGAGAGAGAGAGAGAGAGAGAGAGAAGTCCAGTTGCAATAATCGCGATCCAACGGACACAGTTTAAACCCGAAAATGATCCGACAGTCCCCAAAAAATCCTAATTAATAATTTTAGGATTTGGGTAAAATTGTGTTAATAAAAACACACTGCGAGGGTGGTCTACCAGTCTAAATTCGTACCCGGTCAAAAATTCACTTTTCACATTTCCCGGCAATATCGAGGTTGGCAAAAATAATATCGACACCGTCCAATTAAATTCTTTCCGGAATTCTGAGAAATTCGACACCAAAGTTTGAGCTCTAACTAACGGCCAAATTCGATTGAGTGCGTTTCTAGCGAAATCTCTAATTTAAAGATTTAAAATAACCGAGAGTGATCAGTTCCCGGGCGAGATTTTACTATAAGCACACTGACGAATTACACGTTTTATAAATCTCAAAAATGGGTCGAAAATCGGAATGTCACAATGTCGCGACCTCCCCGAACCGGCCCCGAGGCCTGATGGGTTTGGCTAATGGATTACTAAGTTCAACCTAGCTCGAGCCCTCCTAAGCCCATACCAATTCGCGACTTAAAATTAAAGTTGTTAACATGCAAATCAATTTCATTTAGGAGTCGCCACTAATCGGTTTTTTGATAGGTCGATTAGACACCTAAAAGCGAAGCACGGAGAAGAACTTCACTTCTCTACGAACCGGAGATTCAACGGGTGCGGGGACTTGATTACACTAATCGATTAACTAGTGCCCTTCGATACCTAATCTTGTTCAATTCATCACTTAACGTGTTCTCGCTAATTGGGGATCTCAAAATTCCATTCCTAACTAAACTAAAGGAAGCAACAATTAATATCTAAGCCTAAATATGCATAATCAACTACATGCGAGTTTAATTTAAACGTGCAACTCAAAGTGTGTGAACCGAACAACGTGGGATTAAGCATAACACTAAACATGTGAAAAAGGCAAGATAAGCTAAGTTAAACTAATTGCAGACTCCAAACAAAACTTCTATTTTATAAAAAAAAATTATTAATTTTTCTTTTTTTTTTTTTTAAATTTTTAAAATTTCTTTTTAAAAATTTTTGGAAATTTTTTAAAAAAAAAATTTTGGGATTTTTGAAAATTTTCGAATTTTGAAAAAAAAAATTTTGAATTTTTAAAAAATAAAATAAAATAAAATAAAATCCGATTTTTTTTTTTTTTTAAAAGAAACAAAATAAAATAAATATTAAAGTAATGTAAAAAAAAGCGGGGTCCGGGTCGGATCTCCATATCCGACCGGACCCAACCGACCCGAACACGCCTGCCCCCGCTCCATCATGACAGTCCGGGCTCATCAATGAGCCCGGTCTAATTTCTTGAAATTACTAAAAAGGGCCCACCCAAAAATTTTTTAAATAAACTTGCCCACTATACATAAACCAAAGCAGAGAAGTAAACAAAGTCGGGCGGTGGCTATAGTCCCTATCCGACTCGGCGATGGCGAATAAGCGGTCGGACAGCGTCCGCGCCCGCACCCCTCGAGCCGGATCCTCGGGAGACCGTCCCGAATCGGACCCAAAGCGCAGCAAAAACAAAACAAAAAGGCGGGTGCTCGGGGCGCCACCTACCGTGGCGGGGAGGACCGTCGACCGCGGCTTGGGCACACCAGTCGCCGGAGGAGGACCCTCCCGTCTCAGCTCTCTCACTCTCTCTTGGGGACTCTCTCTCTTTTCTCTTCGTTTTTTCCCCTGTTTGTTTCTCTCACGAGCTCTCTCTCTTTCTTCTCCCGAGAGCCCTCTCGCTCCTCTCTCCTCTCTTTCAGTTTCGCTCCGTCTCCCCGGTTCCCATCGTCTCCCATCCCCCCTGTACGTGCCTTTATTGAGAGGAAGAAGAAGAGCCTTTCTTTTTCTATTTTCTCTTCTGATCAGCTTTTTTCTTCTTTTTTTTTGTCCTTTCCCCCCTTTTTCTTCTTTTATGCAAATGTCAGAGGGTGGGTCACGGGGAAGAGCTCCCCTTTGTCTTCTTTCTCATTTGTTTTTTTTTTTTTTGTTTTTTTTTTTTTTTTTTTTCTTCTTTTCTTCTTTTTTTTAAACTATTTTTTTTAATTTTGATTTTTGAAAATGAAAATGGAAAATATGTTCTAAAAGGCTCTATTAATGCAAATGTACCTAATAACTATATGCCATGTAATTTTAATGAAAATATTTTTGGTTTAGGGGTTAAAAATTAAACCCTAATTTTTATGCAATAAAACCCTAAATGATTTGGGCAAAATTTAGGTGCCAACAGCTGCCCCTCTTTGAAGGGGAGTTCGAAAAAGTTCCATTCAAAGATAAGAGACACTTAAATTTTGTTCATGGAGGGCATGAGAAGATGCATGAGAGATGATTTTTATTGAATTTTTTTTTTTGAAATAAGTTCTGGGCTACGAAAGTTTGCCGGATCGATGAAGTGCTCCGGGCTACGAAAGCTCGCCGGGCAAGGAAAGAGGAAGACTCTAGGCTACGAAAGCTCGCTAGGTCGATATGGTGCTCCTGGGCATGAAGCTCCACCCAAGAAAATAGAAGACTGGCTACTAAAGCTTGCTGTGCCCATAAGGTGCTCCGGGAGTTTAAAGCCCACCCAGGCAAGGAAATAGAAAGACTGGCTACGAAGCTCGCTTAGGTCGATAAGGTGCCCGGCTACAAAATCCCAAGCCCAGGAACAGGAAGGTTAAAAGAGAAAGGTGCTCCCGGCCGCGAAGCCCACCGGCAAGGGAAGAGGAGGACTGGTCGCGAAAGCTCGCCAGGTCGATACGGTGCTCCGGGCTGCAAAAGCCCACCGGGCAAGGAAAGAGAAAGACTCTGGGCTACGAAAGCTCGCCAGGTCGATAAGGTGCTCCGGGCGCGAAAAGCCCACCGGGCAAGGAAAGAGGAGGACTCTGGGCTATGAAAGCTCGCCAGGTCGATAAGGTGCTCCGGGCTGCGAAAGCCCACCGGGCAAGGAAAGAGGAGGACTCTGGGCTGCGAAAGCTCGCCAGGTCGATAAGGTGCTCCGGGCTGCAAAAGCCCACCGGGCAAGGAAAGAAGAAGACTCTGGGCTGCGAAAGCTCGCCAGGTCGATAAGGTGCTCCGGCCGCGAAAAGCCCACCCCCTCAAGGAAAAATGAAGACTGGGTCATGAAAGCTCGCCAGGTCGATAAGGTGCTCCGGGCTACAAAAGCCCACCGGGCAAGGAAATAGGAAGACTCTGTATTGACATTTAGGGACTCAAACCCTGTAAACGTCGGAAATTCCACCTAGGGATTAAAACCTTATGAGTAGCTAAGATCCCGCCTAGGGACTAAAACCCTATGAACGGCAATAAGATCAATACCTTGCAAGAATGCCTAGGGACTAAAACCCTATGAACGTCTACGATTCCGCCTAGAGGCTAAAACCCTATTGAACGGCAAAGGGAATAAAACCCAGAAGGAACGCCTAGGGACTAAAACCCTATTAACGCCAAAGATTCCGCCTAGGGGCTAAAACCCTATTGAACGGCAAATTGCACTCAAGATTTTGAGATACCTAATGTTTTTCACTCAGGATTTTAAAATGCTCAAGATTTCCACTTAGGATTTTAAATTGCACTCAAGATTGTCAGGCTTTTAAGGAAAGACCCTGAACCTTTTGAAATCAGGGTTTAAGGATAGACCCGGAACCTTTTGAAATCGAGTTTAAGGATGATCCGTAACTTTTTGAAATCGGGGTTTAAGGAAAGACCCGTAACCTTTTAAAATCAGGGTTTAAGGACTGACCCGAAACCTTTGAAATCGGGGTTTAAGGATTGACCCGAACCTTTGAAATCGGGGTTTAAGGATTGACCCGGAACCTTTTGAAATCGGGGTTTAAGGATTGACCCGAACCTTTGAAATCGGGGTTTAAGGATTGACCCGGAACCTTTTGAAATCGGGGGCGTTTAAGGATTGACCGGAACCTTTTGAAATCGGGGTTTAAGGATTGACCCGGAACCTTTGAAATCGGGGTTTAAGGATTGACCCGAACCTTTGAAATCGGGGTTTAAGGATTGACCCGAACCTTTTGAAATCGGGGTTTAAGGATTGACCCGAACCTTTGAAATCGGGGTTTAAGGATTGACCCGAACCTTTTTGAAATCGGGGTTTAAGGATTGACTCGGAACCTTTGAAATCGGGGTTTAAGGATTGACCCGGAACCTTTTGAAATCGGGGTTTAAGGATTGACCCGAAACCTTTGAAATCGGAGTTTAAGGATTGACCCGGAACCTTTGAAATCAGGGTTTAAGGATTGACCCGGAACCTTTTGAAAGAGTGGTTTAAGGTTGGACCACAAACCTTTTGAAAAAGTACCTGGGTGTACATACCCGTAGGTCAGATCGGATTGCTTAAAAGCCCTCTGTCAGCGAGGCTTGAAAAAACTCAGACACTTAGGGATCCTCGTTCGAGGGTTTGATAGATTGCCTATCGTGTCCTTGTCAGTAGGGTCTTGGGAATTCATGAATGCTTGGATGCATCTTGGCACTTCCGAAATCAGCTTAAAGGTTGGTGTTCGAGGAAACGTCACCTGTCTTACGGGATTAGTAATAACAGGCATGCGTTATAACAAGTGCTCTAGTAGCGAGTGCGTACTAGGCAAGATAACATCACAATAAGCCATATCAAAATGATATCATCAATGAAAAAGCATTGATTGCATGAGCAATTTAGGATAGACTCAATTGTTTGGAAAACATTTAACATCCATCAATATCGCAAAATTGCCTTTAGGCTTGACAGACGCCATTAATCATCAAATTCCCTTAGGAGAAAATCTTTTGTCAAAATGATCTTAACTCACGAAGAGAGTCCATTAAGCATGCCAAACAAGAATTCCTTAGTCTGAAAGGACTTCTCACATACTCTCAGAAAGGCTGTTTGATCCCATCCATTAATGTGGAAAGTATCCGATCCCTCTCAGATATCTCACAATCGCCGTGTCGAAGGCTTCGAGAATCATTCGCAATAAGTACGCATTGACCGATCCAAGAGGTCTTTAAAAGGACCGCAATGTATATTTGGTCACGGTTTCAGCAATGAAAGAGCATTAACGGCTAAGGAGTGAAATAATTATCAATCAGCATCTCCATCGGGTTTACAAGTCAAGAAACCTTAAGATGAGATAAGATAAATTTGCCCCCACTACTTCAAGCGATAGCTTGTTTGGGAATCCAAATTTCTACTTAAACCATCCCAATCAGAAGAGACTTTGAATAAGGTTGTAACATTGGTTTGGGTAAAGGCTCGAAAGGCTTAGAAATTTTCAAAAGGGGTTTAGGAGTTGATGATTATCATAGCATCATTATCATATCATCCAACCTTTTGAAGGCACTCAACTTCTGAAATTCAATTTGTCTCGAAAGTCCATTGACTAATCATTTTAATGTAAGAGCTTTGCTCTTTTCTCTAATGACTTTTGCTTTTGCAATGATTTTTTCTTTGCAAGCATTTTGCTTTTGACATTCGCCTTTTTTTTTTCATGAGAATTTTTCTCTTGATGCAGCTTTTTTCTGGGCATTGGCCTTGCTTTTACCAGGCACACTGCTTTTTCATGCCCCCTAGTTTTCATTTGACTTTTGCTCTTTTCATTTTTTTTGAGCTTTCAAAACTTTCGAGATGTTTTTCATACTGTCTCATGAGTACCAATTGTCTTAATAAATCACGTGCTTTGCCCCAGTGTAGGGAGATAATCACCATTCGGTTTTAGAAATAAATATTTAGGCTCAACTTGGCTAAGCAAAAGGTATGAGTGTGTTTGGGTAGAGAAATAAATGCTCTTCTTCATTTTGGGATGTTTCAAGCTTCCACAAGGACTCACCTGAAGTTACCACAAAAAGATTAATGCAAGTAAGGGCAAAGAAATCTTTCTCATCATTTCCTCCAAAGCATGTCAACCAAAACCTCCAAATTTGCCCCGTTGTAGGGTGGTTCTTGACAGGGGTATTTTGTAGAAATTCTCCACATGTAAAGGCTCAAAGGAGCTTGACTATGGTCACCTGTAGTGTGTAGGATATACTGAAAGAAATGCCTCTTTTCATTTTGGTCTGTGTACTACTCGCGAATGAATCTCTTGTCCTTGAACAACATAGGTTTTCTTTTCCGCTCAACTCTCAAAGCATTTGTGGGACGTGTTTGGGAATGGCTTGCCTTTCCTCATTCTAAGTATTTCTCACTTGGCATTATTAACATCTCCCTTTCATTTTGTTGAGATCATCACAAATTGATCAATCTCCACAGGGAATTTTGATTCACAATGAATGATCCGTCAAGCAGACAAACAATTTTGAGATAATGATGATATTCAAAATTTCTGTGAAACGTTTTTTTTTTTTTTGTAAAGAAATTTCTGTGAAAAGTTTAATTTTACCATTATCACTTTTGTGCTCTCTGAAAGCATCAAAAACTTTCTTCGTAAGGAAAACTCTTCATTTGATTTCCATTTGAATTTCGGGAGAAGGGCACTTACCTGGGGCATGGCGACTTGGTAACCCTGTAAGGAATAAGAAAGAATGTGGTAGTTAAAGACCCTTTAAGGATTGAAAAATTGGGAACGATACAACATTACCCCTCGTTTGCATTTGTCCTTCAGGTCTTTAATGCTTCCTTCTTGGGTGTTCGACAATTCATTTCATTTGAATTCACTTCCTTGTATGTTTAGCAACTTTCTTCACCCGCTTTCTTTATCTTGACTTTTCGGCACTGTTTCGATATTTGATGGCATTGTCCCTTGGATGCTTTGCCCCATTTATTACATTTTTCCTTGGTAGGAGGTGTCACCTCCGCAGTTAGTGTGTGCCTTTGTCGTTTGAAAGACCTGGCCCATTTATTGCCATGCTGCCCCATCGTGCTTGCTTGCGGGCTCTTATTTGGGGTCCATCCTTTTCAAAGTCGAGCGATTGGGCATCCTATCACATCTTCGCGAAGGAAAGGGAGAATGTGCGCCCTTGTCTTGCTGTGATTTGTTGGTAAGAGGTGTTGCCCTGTGACGCACTCAATTGGTGATCAGGCCATGTTGCACTTGACTCGGGTTCTAAGTGCCTATACTTCTGCCTTTTAGGGGGATGTGAATGTCGAACAAGTCATTCATTTTACCTATTTGACAAAAATGGATGGACGAATCAGTTGTTGCACGAGAAATTCCTATTGGAACGATTACAACCTTACCATCTCGCGGTATTGTCTTGCGGTCCCAACTGAGAAAGTGATCAAGCAAATAAATATAAAATCTTAAGCAAGTCCCCTTTCTTTCTTTCTTTTTTTAAAAGAACTTATTTTCGAAACATTTTGAAAGTAAGGCATAAAAGCCTAACCCAAGGGTGCAGTTTGAAGTACTACAAGTACTTTCAAAAGCCAATGATATGAACCAAAACCTCATTACTCAAGGACGAAAGTGCATGATTTACAAACCCATTGATTGGGTTCACGATTAAACCCAAATCAGAAAACACTATTCGTAATGAGACTAAAGACAAGGACATGGTACAAAAAACTCTTGCATAAAGGAATGCGATAAATAATTTTTGTCCTAGCTTTGAAGTCTACTTCTTGACGTGGTCAATGATGAGAATTTCAAGGAATGACCATCACGTATAACCTGCAAAAGGAAGACAATGTTAGTATGTGAATGAAAAAGTGATCTCTCACTGATGCCATCTCTTACAACGAAAGCAAGGTGACGATACATACCCCCATGGTCCCTATTTATAGGCATTTGGTATTTCACCAAGATTTCATCGTAAGTGGAGACATCATTAAAAGATCGAATTGCGGCTATCAATCAAGCGCCCTTTTTATTCCAAAAGTTTCATTGCGAAATGCAGTATATCAAACTTGAAAGACCGATTTGCGGTTTCATTTTTGCAAAAATGAGGTGATTCTTATTTTTTAAAAAAATTAATACACAAAAAGTGATTTGAATTTTGATTTCGAAATGTGAACAAAAAAGAATTTTATTGAAAATGAGATTCCAATTCAATGCCCAAAAAAAAAATTATCTTGACTTGGAAGAATTTCTACACAAAAAATATGATTTTAAGCCTATAACTGTAAGTTTAGACAAAACGATTTGTTTTGGTAGGGCCAAATCAAAAATGTTTGAGATTTATGCTCGAAGTTCACTGTCAAGAGTAATTGCCAGGAATTTTGCAATTAAAAGCTAAGATCACCTAGGGCATTCGATTGATTTTCACGAATTTCAAAAATAAAAGTTTCAACCAAAAGTGAACAAGTAAAGAGAGAAACCATACCTATAGTGGATGACAGTGGATGACAAACTTTTAATCACACAAACATGCGAATGTAATGTGTGGCTAGTTTCTACTCTAGACGGCATAACAAAGTGAAGCTAAGAGGGTGATCTGACCATCGCAGTCTCGCGTTAGTGTCAGGCCCTCTTAACTTCGACTTAGTCGAAAGAGATATCCTATGGTCACGCGGTCTCGCGGACAAAGATAAACACGTACGACACCAATAAAGAATTTTTTGGGGAAAAGAAAGGCAACCTCTACATCGCAGTCTCGCGTTCGAGGTTGTATCTTTCTTAACACCATCCTAAAGCGTCCTATCGCGGCCCAGGTCCGGCAGCATGGTTGTGTGTGCAACAGTGTAGTGCCAAACATCTAAAGCATGCGCAACAGTTTATAAGCAAACACTGCTTCAAGCATCTGAGAAAAATAAACATTCATTTCCCAAATCCCAAACCTGCAAAACAAGGGATTGATGGCAAGAACATTCACGTTAGGAGATGTATATAAACAAGAAAAATGGCCTAAGTCCACAAAATGTCCCCAGCGGAGTCGCCAAGCTGTCGCGACCTCCCCGAACCGGCCCCGAGGCCTGAGGGGTTTGGCTAATGGATTACTAAGTTCAACCTAGCTCGAGCCCTCCTAAGCCCATACCAATTCGCGACTTAAATTAAAGTTGTTAACATGCAAATCAATTTCATTTAGGAGTCGCCACTAATCGATTTTTGGTAGGTCGATTAGACACCTAAGCGAAGCACGGGAGAAGAACTTCACTTCTACGAACCAGAGATTCAACGGGTACGGGACTTGATTACACTAATCGATTAACTAGTGCCCTTTCGGTACCTAATCTTGTTCAATTCATCACTTAACGTGTTCTCGCTAATTGGGGATCTCAAAATTCCATTCCTAACTAAACTAAAGGAAGCAACAATTAATATCTAAGCCTAAATATGCATAATCAACTACATGCGAGTTTAATTTAAACGTGCAACTCAAAGTGTGTGAACCGAGCAACGTGGGATTAAGCATAACACTAAACATGTGAAAAAGGCAAGATAAGCTAAGTTAAACTAATTGCAGACTCCAAACAAAACTTCTATTTTATAAAAAAAAAAATTATTAATTTTTCTTTTTTTTAAAATTTTTTGGAAATTTTTTTTAAAAAAAATTTGGGATTTTTGAAAATTTTCGGAATTTTGAAAAAAAAATTTTGAATTTTTAAAAATAAAATAAAATAAAATAAAATCCGGTTTTTTTTTTTAAAAAAAAAGAAACAAAATAAAATAAATATTAAAGTAATGTAAAACGGGGTCCGGGTCGGATCTCCATATCCGACCCGGACCGAAACTGACCCGGGCACGCCGGCCCGGGTCCGCAGACAGACCGGGGGCGATCAATGAGCCCGGTCTAATTTCTTGAAATTACTAAAAGGGCCCAGCCCAAAAATTTCTTTTAAATAAACTTGACCCACTATACATAAAAAAAAAAAAAAAAAACTTCAGCCCAAGACCCTATTTCGCCCAACCGTGAGAGGCCCGAAACCGGTCGGACCCACGAACCCGACCCAGACGCCTTGCGCCCCTACCGCTCGCGGCGCATGCACGACCCGGTTGGCGACGACTCGCGGCCGCCCGCCACTGGGCGCGCCTCGAACCCCGTCTGGCCGTGCTCACGGCGATGAGCGTCGACGACCAACCCTTGCCCGCCGAACCCGTCTCTTCGCCGGAGGCCGACAAGGCCGCCCGTCTCTCGTCGTCAGAACCGGCCGAGCCCCCAACCCGGCGAAGGTACACGCGGACTGACCTCGCTCGTTTGCAACACGCTGGACCTCCACACCGACACCAAGCCTCGGGGGGCGGCAGACGGAAGCCAGATCTCATTTTCGCTGGCGTCAAACGGTTGGCGTCGCGAGGGAAACGAAGGGTTCTAGGCTCGATCAAGACTCAAGCGGACCAAAGCGGTGGCCGCGAAATATCAGAAGAGGAGAAGGATACCCGAGTCATGGGCGGAACTGCGCACAAGCCCGAGCAGTGCGAGCTCGACAGTGAAACCCTCCCAAAGCAGTAAACAAAGTGAGGCGGTGGCTATAGTCCTTATCAGGCTACGGCGATGGCCGAATAAGCCCGGTCGGGACAACGTCCAGCCCCGCACCTCGAGCCGGATCCTCGGGACCGTCCCCCGATCGGACCCAAAACGCAGCAAAAACAAAACAAAAAGGGCGGGCGCTCGGGGGCCGCCACCTACCGTGACAGAGGACCGTCGACCGCGGCTTGGGCACACCAGTCGCCGGAGGAGGACCCTCCCGTCTCAGCTCTCTCACTCTCTCTTGGGGACTCTCTCTCTTTTCTCTTCGTTTTTTCCCCTGTTTGTTTCTCTCACGAGCTCTCTCTCTTTCTTCTCCCGAGAGCCCTCTCGCTCCTCTCTCCTCTCTTTCAGTTTCGCTCCGTCTCCCCGGTTCCCATCGTCTCCCATCCCCCCTGTACGTGCCTTTATTGAGAGGAAGAAGAAGAGCCTTTCTTTTTCTATTTTCTCTTCTGATCAGCTTTTTTCTTTTTTTTTTTTTTTTTTGTCCTTTCCCCCTTTTTTCTTCTTTTATGCAAATGTCAGAGGGTGGGTCACGGGGAAGAGCTCCCCTTTGTCTTCTTTCTCATTTTTTTTTTTTTTTTTTTTTTTTTTTTTTATTTTCTTCTTCTTTTCTTCTTTTTTTTTAAACTATTTTTTTTTTTTTTAATTTTGATTTTTGAAAATGAAAATGGAAAATATGTTCTAAAAGGCTCTATTAATGCAAATGTACCTAATAACTATATGCCATGTAATTTTAATGAAAATATTTTTGGTTTAGGGGTTAAAAATTAAACCCTAATTTTTATGCAATAAAACCCTAAATGATTTGGGCAAAATTTAGGTGTCAACACACAATAACTGTCAACTACTATGAAATCTAGCGACTCTACACAAGCTGTCACATTTATCGTACTCTAAACATCTCTAGGCTCTGCCTTAAGCTCCACTTGTTTCTGAACACCATCCAGATCTTTCTCTCTAATTGATCCCTCACTCCTCTTCTAAAATAGAGTAGATTCATCAAAGGTAACCTCTATGTTGAACATAAAATCAGGTGAACCTTTCTCAGTGTACCATAGCCTATATCCCTTCACCCCATGTGCATAGCCTAAGAATATGCACTCCCTTGCCCTTGGCTTCGACGCGCTATCACTCACATGAGCATAAACAGGGCAATCGAATACTCTTAGTCCAGTGTAATTGGCAAACTTACCCGACCACCTTTCCTTAGGAGTTTTCTAATCAATTGTTGGTGATGGTGATCTATTCACTAACCAACAAGCGGTATTAATGACTTCAGCCCAAAAATCTTCATCTAATTCAGCATTGGAGAGTAAAGAATGAGGTCTCTCCAATATAATTCTATTCACCAATTCTGCAACTCCATTTAGCCATGATGAATCAGTAATATTGCATTGTCTCACTATGCCTTCCTCTATGCAAAACCGACCAAGCTCATCAGAATAGAATTCCAACCCTTCATCAATTTTCAGGCACATGATCTTTCTTCCTATTTGCTTTTCGATTATCGCCTTCCACAACTTGAACCGACCAAGCGCCTTGCTCCTGCGCTTAAGAAAATAAATCCACACTTTTCCTGGACGTCATCAACAAAAGACAATACATACCTAGCACCACCCTTGGACGAAATTTAAGGTCCCCATAAGTTTGAGTGTATGTAGTCTACAATCTCCAAGGTACAGTGAAATATCGTGCTGAACTTCACTCTCCGTTGAATACCCATGTTGTAGTGACCACATAAATCCAGCTTCTTAGTTCGATGGCCTCTCAATAGACCCCTCTGACTCATAACAATCATTTTCTTCTCACTCATGTGTCCAAGTCTTATATGTCATAACCGGGTTGTGTCCTCACCTGAAGCCTGAGAGGATCTAGCAGATGAGCCAATCAACGTCTTTCCCTGGAGGAGATACAACCCATAGTCTATCTTCCCTTGCATCACCGTAAGCACACCTTGAGAGACCTTTAAAATTCCACCTTTAGCAGAAATCTAGTATCCGAACTTGTCAACAGCACTCAACGAGATAAGGTTTTTTCAGCTCCAGTACATGCTTTACTCCAGTCAACGTTTGCACAACCCCATTGTGCATCTCAATCTAAACTGTTCTGATCCCTACCACTTCAGAAGCAACACCGTTTTCCAGAAGCACCTTACCACCCTCTGTGCACTAATAGGTAGTAAACCAGTGTCTATGAGAGTCACATGATAAGAACATCCAGAATCAAGCACCCAATCATCACTTGATGAACTCGTGGTGATTGCTAACATATCATCGGCATCACTAGAATAATCATCAACTACCGTAACAATATTACCATTGCCTACAAACTCTACCTTAATTCCTTTACCCTTGTACTTTGGACAATCTCTCTTGTAGTGCCCTACCTCATCGCAATGACAACATCGACGATTTCGAACATTGGACCTCGATTTAAAACGGCTCTTCCATCTATTACCTCCGGATTCTTTTCGTCCGTCGCTACCCCAGGATAACTAAACCTTGCGCCGTATTTTGCACTAAGTTATCTTCCTTAAAAAATAATGCAGTCTTTATCTTTTCTAAGGTAATCGTAGTGCGCCCATGTACTAATAAATCTATACAATGCTCAAAAGAATCCGGTAGAGATGCCAACAACATCATACCTTGTTTCTCATCAGGCAAGGCCTCATTGCCGTTTTTCAAGTCCATCATGAGTTTGTTAAACTCATCTAAGCAGGCTCTAATAGATGTGTCTTCAACCATCCGAAACCGAAACATGATTTTCAACATATACAAGTGATTGTCCAAACCCTCATCAAATAAAGTGCCTTAAGTTTTGCTCACAACACTGCGGCATCCTTCTCTTCAACCACTTCTATCAATACCTCATCCAACAAATTCAACATGATTATACTCCTCGCCTTCCTCATTAGTACATCCTTTTCGGCATCTTTCATTGATTCGGGCAACTTATTCTTGCCCTCCAATGCTTCAGCCAAAACTTGAGTTATTAATAGAGCCTACATCTTCAAGCTCCATAACCCAAAATTGTTCCTCTCGTTAAATTCCTCAATTTCAACTTTCGCCCCAGACATAATTACACCAATAGAATTTCCAGATAATAATCATATAAGCAAAAACCCCAAATTCTCAATCTAGAAAACCCTATCCGTCGCTCCGATGTCAATTGTTGTGATATAATCAACGCAGAAGCTAAAACCTGAGATCTTGCAAATTATGCCAACGCAAAAATCTACGGAGAAATAACGATGAACGATAAAGGACATGCGATATTTACATGGTTCGATCCGATGTATCGATACTTACATCCACAAGGAGAGCGAGCACCAAATAATCTACTATAATTGGAAAAATCAAGTTTACAATCACTCACAACGCTTAAGTATTTCTATCATCTAGATTAAATAAAAACTCCAAGTATTTACAAATAAATAACTCATTTGGATGTAAAGACTCACCACACAAATCCTCATGTGCAAACAAAGAAACTCCACTGTTCGGCTTTGATTTCCCCGTGCATTTTCACTTCTGGAGACGTCCTTGAAGAAGTCAAATGCACGCACCCACAGCCTCCAACGCACACACTCGGCCTCACAAATTCACGAGTTTGCATGTGGTTGCAGCGGCTCCTTCGAGAGCTCTCTGACGGAGCCTTAACTGTTTAACCACTGTGTAGTGGAAGAGCCCACTTGCGGCGGCTCCACACTCGGGAAAAAGAACATCCTAGGGCTACATAAAGAAAAGCTATTTTATTTTTTCCTTTTTCTTTTCTTTTCTTCAACATACCCTAGGCATTTCTTGTCTCTTCTCTCATCAAGACCTCTTCATCCCTCAGAGTAATATTATAATAAAGTGATCCTCTTTTTGCTTTTAGTGCATGAGAGCTTTTCCCTCTCTCACGGTCAACCTTCGGCAAAGGTGAGTCAAACTCTAAAATTTCTTTTTGCTGTTTTCATGCAATCAAATCAGGTTCCGTAATGGCTTAAATTCATGATATAATTTAACAGAAAACTCATTGAACACTTGCATATATGTTTACTTGAGCACATCACAAGGCTCTTAAAAAAGCTTCACATAGATATGTTATTAGTCTTTTAACTCCGTCGCAATGTCAAATTGTATGGATTGCTATTGTCCTTTACTTTAAAGTAAATAAATTGAAGATGAAAGAAGATAGAGGTGTGAGTATGCTTATTCGCAGAAGCCCACTTGAGCACACAATATAGGTAAAGAGATTAAAAAAAAATCGACATTCCAATTCCAATAAAGGACAACATTAGAAATTGTGGAACTAGATTATAAGCCATTCAACTCATCTTATTCATATTCGATACTGGATTTCGATTCACTCCAACTCTTCAAGCGCTTGTGCACAACTCTAAGGAGTTTGTCCTCCGACAATGGGCTTACAACATAGTTTTGCAGTTCCTAAAGTTGACCTTTTTGAAACAAGTATGTTAGGCTCTATAAAGTTGGTCTGGTCACACCTCTCTTGTCTTCACTTTAGTTATCAAAAAAAAAAATTTCATTGACTATCAGATTATGCATATCTTTAATAACATTCCAAACATTTTGATTTTGACTGATCTGTCACTTTAGAAATTAAGGTTTCATTAACTAGACCGGTGTCAATGTCAATTTATAAGATATGAGTAAATTAGTACTAACTCTACACTTTAAAAACTTTCATCCATTCCATATTTAGGGTGGAATAATAACTTCCATTGACTATATCAGTTGTATGGACATGCAATTGAAAATTTGGATTTATATGTATTTTTTTAAAGATGGTATAGGAAAAGTTTTGATAAAAATGCAAGTATCTTCTGTCACGATTTGAAACAAATTTTGGTTTTGTCCATCACCAATTAGTAAAAATGATTTGATTTGGTTTGAGGTTTTATCAAATCGTATTTCAACGTTTTGCTGTGATTTGGCCTTCAAACCACACCTAACTGCAACCTCATCACCCCCACTCACAAATCCTCACATAAATGTATATACAAAATACGTGTTGTGCCTTGGGACGAAACCACCTCGATAAGCAACCCCATAATTTATGGTTCTTTTTCCCTCTGACACACGTGTAGAACGCTAAACATGTATATGACGGAACAACATTCATATCTAAATCGGCATTACAATATTAAAGAACACTTATGTCATTTCAAATTAGAGGGATGCATTTTAAAACTGTACCAATGCCAGAGATACACGACCAAAACGAACAATATTAGATAAGGTCACCAAAAATGAAAGTTCACTTCCACATGCTAACCCGCAACCATTAATATTTGTTTTAATACTTAGAAAAAATTATGAAAAGACTTAGCAAAATGAGATGAAAGGAAGAGAGCGAGAGTTAAAAAATGAGAGATAATTGTTCAAATCAAACTGTCCACTCACTTGGCAACAGTTGGTACAATAATGCCGCATTTCCCTCCTCAGGCTATCGCATGAAGGGCAGATCGCAGAGCAGAAGGAAGAAGCGACACTCTTCAATCATCTCTCTCTGTTCGACAATGGATGTCACCGCCGCAACTACAAGTGCAACGACGGAGGCGAAGCTGGTGTTCCTGTTTTACCTGGCCCGCAAGGGCTAGGGCTAGGGCTTTTGCCTGTGACAATGTGCAGCTTAGGGATCAGTGAGCAGTGTGTTAACTGTGTATGTAGTCTTCAGTGTATATGTGATCCGCGTGCTTTTGCTTTATGCATAAGATATGTAAGTGAAAAAACAAAAGACTAAAAAGAAGCAAAATAAAGAGGAAAAAGAAAAATAACGCCAACAGAAATTGCAGAAAATCTTATGTTTGCCAAGATAAAAAAAAAAATTGGAAGAGATATAATTTTGCAAATAAATGAAAAACGAGCAAAATCACAAAAGGAAAAAAAGTGAAATGTATCACGGAGGTTACGGAGGAATTAGAAATGCTTGTTTCGCTCTCTTCTTTTTTTTTTCTTTTTTTTTTCAGATAAAGGCTTAAATTTTCTCCTTCTATTTTTTTTTTAATTTAGAGAACGAACAGCTTTGTGGATGAACGAAGGGGAAGTTCGGTCCAACCTCAGGAGAGTGTTAAAATGAGATTTCGGGTTAGTTCTGGATCATGCATCGCTGTCGCCATCGCTCGAGCTTGATCTCTCCTTTTCTTCATCCCCAAAAAGAAGGTTTGCTTCGTTTTCTTTTGTCAGAAATGGAGAGCGACGGCATTCTTTGTTTACCAGTGCAGGCTGGGCTTGAATTTTCATGGTGGTTCTATCTGCGACGACCACCGTGGGGGAAAGAAAGCGAGAGAAATTGACTAGGGGTTTGTACTTTGTCGAAGACAACGATGGGCTGAAGAGTCTTATTGGGCTGAACTAGTAACTCAACATGAAAGGGATTACGGACCTCGAAAAACACTTCAAATTACTGCAAGCCCAACTCCAAGCTCGAGCTTGTAGAGAACGGATTGAATCATAGTTATTTGCATTAACCGTCTCCTGTATGTCTGAGGTTAGTGACGTTGTTGCTGCAGACCCAACAAGATATAAAAGTACCAAAAAAGTCATAAACTTATTGCATTGGTACCAATTTAGTCATAAACTTTTCAATTTAATCAATTTTAGCCCTAAACATTTTCGCATTGATACCAATTAAGTCCATCCAACCAATTTAGGCTAGAAATCCCTGACGTGGATGCCAGCGTGGACAAAATTCATAAATTTTTTTCATTTTTCAGAAGTTTTAATATTTTTTCTCTTTTCTTTTCTTTCTTTTTTCTTTTACGGGTTGACCATCGCCTAGTTTGGGCGAGGGCATCGCAACCCTTGTCGGCCAACGGACGAGGGTTTCGGCCCTCGCCCAGACCAAGCGAGGGTCGTCGGCTCTTGCTTTGTGGGTCGTGATTGTCGGCCAGCAACCTCACCAACCAACAGTTTCTAGAAAAAGAAAAAAGAAAGGAAAGAAAAGAGAAAAAAATACTACAAAATCTGAAAAAATTATTAAAAAATTATAATTTGGTCTACGTTAGTGCCGGCAGTACCACGTAGGCCCGCTGACGTTCACGTCAGCGATTTCTGACCTAAATTGATCGGATAGACTGAATTGGTACAAATGCGAAAAGGTTTATGACTAAATTAGTCCAATTGAAAGGTTTATGACTAAATTAGTACTAATGCAATAAGTTTAAAACTTTTTCAATACTTTTCACCCCAACAAGATGCTAATAGCTAGAAAATCACTACAAGAGAAAGAGACAATGCAACATAGGCCTTTCATAGTTTCTACTTACAAATGAGAATCGAATTATCACTAGATCAATGCCTTGGTAGCGCTAGAGATTTATGAGCATAAAAAACAATAGACTGCAAAAAAATGGATTTTCCATTTTGCAATGATTAGCATTTCTGCAATTTGCAAATTACAAGTAATATCCTTCTTGGATTTCACTTGTTTCATTTGGAAACCATTACTAGGTTTTAGTCGTTTCAAGTGGAAAGTAGTATATATTTAGCGAAAGAAATAGATCCATAACGTGATGATGAATCGGCAAATTTGCCATGACGTGGAGCAATGGGATATAAGGATATTTTAATGGGTTAATACCACGAAAAACCCCAAACTATTACACTTATGATAAATTTATCCCAAATTAATTTTTTGACCACAAAAATACAAATGGATACATCTGTGACAATTTTACCGCAAAGTTAGTTTTTATTAAATTTTACTATCAAATTTATCAGTCATATGACATGTGGCAGTTGACAGGTGTACTAATTTGGGGTTTTACTCCTTTGTTTGTCATAGGTGTATAAGTTCATATTTTTTTGTGGTATTAATTTGATTTAATGTAGGATAAAATTATCACAAATGTAGCATTTTTGGGTTTTTATGGTCAAAAAAATTAGTTTGAGATAAATTTGTCACAGGTGTAATGGTTTGGGATTTTTGTAGTAAAAAAAAAATTAGTTTTGGGTAAATTTATCATATATGTACCAGTTTGGGGTTTTCATGGTATTAATTATATATTAATATATATTATCATTCAATTGAAAGCACATTTCTATGATGAAAAATGATTAACTTATAAGAAATTTCCATAAATCTGATTTGTTGTGTTATTTAGAAAAATTAGTTAATGCATGTGTTTTCATTAACAACATCAAATCTATGATTTAACAATTGCGTTGATGATGAAAATATTTTGGATTCGTCTAATTTTTTAGTGGTACGACGTCGATTTTAGAAAAATATTTTCAAATCATTCATTTTTCTAGTCATTTGAACATATTTCGATATATATTACAATTTCATCCCTACACTTTAATATTTTATTTTATTTTTTGGTCAAATACACTTTAATATTTAATTTAAGAACACTTAAGTTAGCTTAGCTTCGCCAGATAGACATCTCGTCGTCCACTCCGTCATCTCTCTCTCTCTCTCTCTCTCTCTCTTCCATGATGGACATTGCCGCTGACTGGAGACGGAGCCGGTGTTCCTGTCCTCCGCTGGCCGCCACAACAGCCAACCCGAAGCTTGCCTTGCCGCCTCATTCTCCATTTCAAATTGCAAAACCACGTTTAAGCCGAAGATATTTTCCTCCCTCTGCAAACCCTCCTCTGCCTACGAACCCTCTTCATTCTCTCTCTCCAAGAATCGTTCAACCCACACTCTCTCTCTCTCCAAGAAAACCAAGAAACCCTTTGATAGATACTTGCGAACTCCGTCATTGATGGCGTCTTTGATGGCTGAGCGCCGGCAAACAGAGATAGCCAAGATGGCTAACCCGGCTACTCGGCTCGTGACCTACTCCAAGAGGCGCAAGGGTCTCTTCAATAAGGCCTCCAAGCTCTGCTGTCTCTAAGGTGCCTGTGCAGCAGTGGTTGTCTTCTCCCCCGCCGACAAGCCCTGCTCTTTCGGCAACCCATCGGCCGAAAGAGTAATCCATGACTACCTCCGAGTTGGAGGCGGCGACAGCAACGGCGATGTGATGCTGTCGATGGGTCTGACCGAGTAGGCGGAATGGATCGAAACGGAGTGGGCCACTTGCGCGATTGAGGAGGACCTCGAGCCCCTGATTCTTAAGTACGAAGCCGTCCGCGATTGTGTGCGCGAAAAGCTGAAGGCGTTGGGGAATGATTCGCAAGTCGAGGTCGGTGCGGGCGATTCACACAAATTGAGCGACGAGGAGATAGATTCAATATTCGAGAGTCTCAAAGGTCAAATCCCAACGCTTGCGGCTCTCTTGACAGAAGGCGATGGTTTCTTGACTTCCCCGGAGAACCCGGCCACCGGTGATGGAAGTTTGGCAAGTGGAGCCCACTCTCGCACCCTCTAATCTTGGCGATTATGGGTTTGATCCTGAGGAATTTCTCAATCTCTTCGAGGACTTCAATGGCCACGGGGATGGTTTCTTGACTTTGCCGAAGAACCTGGCTGCCGGCGATGGAAGTTTGATAGTGGAGCCCACTCCGTCAGCCTCTTGATATTGGGGATTATGGATTTGCTTCGGAGGACTTTTCCGATCTCTTCAAGGACTTCGACGGCCATGGCGATGGTTTCTTGACTTTGCCGGAGGACTCAGCGGCTGTTGTTGGAAGTTTGGCAGTTGTCAAAGGATATTAAATCTGGAATCTGATTTTCAGCAATTGCTCTTAATATTTAGCGAATCTCCTGCAATCACTCCTTGATTTCTTTTTGATTTATTGTTGATTTGTTTATATCCTTAATTTCTTATAGATAGAAGCTTAAAGAAAGATAAATATATACAAAAACATTCATAAAAATTACAATATAGTTTTACGTTTTTAACATGATATCAAAGCTTTTTTAGCGAAAGCTTTCTTTTATTCTCAAATGGCATCCTCGCCTTCTTCAACATCTACTTCGATCTCAAGTACTATTTGCGGCTTAACAACCCAGGTACTTGGATCCACAACTACTGGAATTCTTGTAAATTCCATCTCCTGTCCAGCAATTGGAGTCAAGCTCACAGGAGACAATTTTATTATTTGGAGGGCACGCCTATTACTGTGTCTTCGAGCAAGCAAACTACTATCAATTGTGGAAGGATCCTCAGTATGTCCACCTAGACAAATTGTGCAAACAGTAAATGGAACCACCACCACTATTCCGAACCCAGCATATGACGAGTGGGTAACACGCGATCAAATCGCGCTTGGGTGGATTCTTAGCACGACATCCAATGCCATCGTCGGTCAACTTTCGAATTTCAACACATCCGCAGAAGCATGGGAATTCCTTGGTACATCTTATGCTGCTCATAATCTTGCTAGAGCAACTCATCTTAGAATGCAGCTGCAAGCTCTTCGAAAAGGTAACCAAATAGTTACGGAATTTCTTCAACAAGCCACTGTTCTTGTAGACCAACTCGCTTTGATTGGCGAGATTATTTCCGATCATGAGTATCAAACTCACATTTTTCGTGGATTGGGAGCTGAATATCAAAGCATTGCAGTATCCATATCAGTGCAAAGTCAAAATCAGACAATGACTAGAGATGCCCTTCACGGTCTCATATTGTCCCATGAAGCACGCTTAGACCTCATGGAGTCTACTGTTGCTCCACCGGCTGCATTTGCTGCACATTTTGATAGGCCTACAATGGTTTCCTCACAACCTCAAAGATCACGATAACAACATGATGTCAGATATTCTCGAGGTAATGGGCATTCTTTTTAAAATCGGAATCAAGAAGGAAGAGACAGAAATTATCGAGGGACTGGCCAACAATATCACAATCGAAATCTCAACGCCAATTTCAATCCATCTTTTGGCAATAACCAGAGTCAGAGACGAAGCAATCTTTAGTGTTAGATTTGTAACAAACACGGTCACAGTGCCAATGCTTGCCGTGACAGATATCTTCAACATCCACCATCCAAATTTTCTCCTCAACTCAACTTGGCTAAAATTCCTCCTCCACCTTCATCTTCTCCGGTGAATCCTAGTATCCTGATTCTGGTGCTACCCACCATATGACAAATAATCCTTCCGATCTATCTAACGTTCAGCCTTATTTTGGATCCCAACAAGTCACCATAAGTAACGGGTCCCATCTACCCATTACTCACACAGGTAGCTATGTTTCTCCTTATTTTTATATGTCTAATGTTCTCGTTGTTCCCACAATAAAAAAAAGAATTTGCAATCAGACGTCGGTTTTTGTCAAGAAAACAACTGTGATTTCTTATTCTCATCAAACTCCTTTTATGTGAAGTGTCATCACACGGGAGGACTCTACTTCAAGAGGAAACCCGATCACGACCTTTATTCCATTCCAACGTCTTCTTCGCAATTGTCATCTCCGTCCATGTTCCAAGCCTCTGCAACCAATCTTGTTCATGTGTGGCACAACCGACTTGGTCATGCCGCCTTCTCAATTGTTTGTCAAGTTCTTAATAAATCATCGGTGGAACTCTCACCGTATCTTGCATGTATGTCTAGTAAGAATCATAGTCAATTTCATGCACCCACCCATCATAGGTCTACCTTTCCGTTGCAGTTAATTCACTTTGATGTATGAGGTCCAGCTCCTGTAACATCTACATCTAATAATCGGTATTATATTTGTTTTGTTGATGACTACTACAAATTTACATGGCTATACTTGTTGCAATCTCGTGATCAATTCCTCTCCATTTTCTCCGTGTTCCTTAATTTTGTGGAAAATCAATTTTCCACCACGGTCAAAGCCATTCAGTGTGATTGTGCACGTGAATTTCTCTCGACCTCTTTTCAGCATTTATTACGGGATCGTGGCATTCATCGAAGGACCTAATGTCCTCATCAACATCATCAAAATGACACAACTGAGAGAAAGCATCGCCATATTGTTGAAATGGGCCTTTCAATGCTTAACCATGCTTTAGTGCCGCCTCGCTTCTAGGATTTTGCATTTGATACTGTAATACATATTATCAATTGGTTGCCGACGCCAATTCTACATAACCGAACACCATGGGAGACACTTCATAAAGTTGTTTCCTCTATTTAGCACCTCAAGGTTTTCAGGTGTGCGGTTTACCCCAATCTTCGATCTTATGCAAAGAACAAGCTCCGATCCAGATCTCATTTATGCATTTTTCTAGGATATCTGTCATGCTACAAGGGCTACCGTTGCTATTTTCTAAGAGATCGTCGCATCTACATCACCAACGATGCAATTTTTGATGAGCAATTATTTCCCTTTACTACCTTTGGTCCAATGAATGCTTGTCAAACCACTATTGCGGCTCCAGAATGTCTTATGCTCCTTCCATTTTTGAACAAAAATGTGCAACAACCTTAGTCAATGGAGCGCATCTCTACTGCCCCAACTAATTTTCTTTCTCCTGTACAGGTTCAACAAAATTCTCCAACACCTTTTTCGAATCAAAGTTATCTTTGCTCCCAGATCCACCCACTACTGATGTTCGAAACGATAGTGATAGCACCTCCAACTCTCCTTCACGGCCAGCTGCCTCGTCTTATCCTATGGTGACACAGTTGCGGGATGGAACTTTGGCACAACGTCAACTTCGGGCTGATCACACTTATGCCTTGCAAACCGAAGCTTCCTCAATACCGACACCGACTTCCTTCACTCAAGCAAATAAAGATCCGGCATGGCGAGCAGCTATGAATGAAGAATACACTGCCTTGATGCACAATCAAACCTAGACCCTTGTATCTCCACCGAAACAGTGCAAACCCATTGGTTGTAAGTGGGTATTTCGAGTCAAGCTGAAGGCTGACGGATCACTTGAAAGATACAAGGCTCGTTTAGTTGCCAAAGGCTTCAATCAACAAGAAGGAGTAGATTTCCATGAAACTTTTAGTCTCGTGGTCATCTTGAAGAGGAAATTTATATGCAGTAGCCTCTAGGCTTCATCGACTCTACTCATCCTCACCATGTATGCCGTCTTCAACGTTCACTTTATGGACTAAAACAGGCACCGTGTGCATGGCACCAATGACTAAGTTTTTTTCTTCACTCTCTTGGGTTTCAAGTATATTGCGCTAACTCCTCTTTATTTATGCTTCACTTGGCAGCATATAGTGTCTTTCTCTGGGTATATGTAGATGATATAATTTTAACTAGGTCGCCCTCAGCGCCTTTATCTACTCTAATCGAATCCTTGCAACGAGAATTTGCTATTAAGGACCTCGACAAGCTCCATTATTTTCTCAGCATTGAATTGCAAAGAACTGACAAAGGTCTACTACTCCATCAAGGCAAGTATGCACACGACATTCTTCAATGTACCAATATGCAAGATACTCGACCAGTCATGACTCCTTGTGTTATTGGTACTGCTTTACTACAACACGGAGCTTTATTTCATGATCCTACCTTATATCATAGTACTGTCGGCGCTCTCCAGTACCTTACCATCACTTGGCCGAATCTTGCCTATGCGGTGAATACTGCGTGTCAGTTCATGGATGCTCCCATCGATGCACATTGGTAATTCGTTAAGCGTATTCTGCATTTTCTGCACGGTACTACTAATTATGGCATTCTGCTTACTAGCAGCTCTACTTGTCAACTACATGCTTTCTCTGACGCAGGTTGGGCAGGTGACCATGACACTCGTAGGTCTGTTGGTGGTTATAGTGTCTTTCTTAGATCTAATCTTATTTCCTGGAGCTCCCATAAACAACGTATTGTAGCTCGCTCCACTGACCGAAGTGGAATTTAAGTGTTTAGCCGATACAACAGCCGAGCTCATTTGGATAGAAGCCTTACTACGCAAGCTCCACGTCTCCTTGCCGAGTCCTCCTGTCTTATGGTGTGACAATATTTCGGTTATTTATCTCACTGGTAATCCTGTTTTTCATGCCCGAATGAAGCATGTTGAGATTGACTATCATTTCGTTCGAGAACGGGTGGTTCGAAAGCAACTCCATGTTCGGTACATCTCCTCCATAGATCAACCTGCAGACATCTTCACCAAAGCCCTATCTACCACTCAATTTCGTCTATTGCAGTACAAGCTTACCGTGAGATCTCTCACATCAGCTTGCGGGGGAGATGTCAAAGTATATCAAATCTGGAATCTGATATTCAGCAATCACTCCTGATATTCAGCAAATCTCTTGCAATCACTCCTTGATTTCTTTTTGATTTATTGTTGATTTGTTTATATACTTAACTTCTTATAAATAGAAGCTAAAAAGAGAGATAAAGATGTACAAAAACATTCATAAAAAATACAATATAGTTTTAAGTTTTTAACGGTAGTTAAGCCCACTCTCGCGCCCTTCAATCTTGGGGATTATGGGTTTGATCCAAATGACTTTTGCAATCTCTTTGACGGCCATGACAATGGTTTCTTGACTTCACCGGACGACTCAACCATTGGTGGCGGAAGCTTGGGAGTGAATATGTGACATCCGGAATTTTCGAAATAGTATTTATGTGATATTCAGAAATTTCCATTTCCATTAATAATACTTAGATCATAAAGCTAAGTATTATTTCGTTTGGAATTCGGCGGACACATAGAAATCTTAGTTTGGACTGTAATTTTGTGAGATGCGGAGGATAATTTTCGGGAATATAATCGTTCTAAGTTCGATGTATTGAAAATCTAAAAATTTCTAAACGTTGATGTATACATTAGTAGTAGTATGGTATTAATTAATATACCATCATTGATGGATGATATTATTAGTTAAACTTTACTTAATTAGTGATAACCATTGGTGATATAAAGGAACGAAATTTTGTTTTTATTTTCAATTCCTCACAAAACCCCTCTTAAGACATTAAGAACTCACGTGGCACTTGGGGAATTTATGCATAGCCACATGCCACATTTAGAAACCAATTGCATGGCCACATGCCATTCTTAAGCTAAGCCTCTTGCACTAACTCGACACATAACCATAAGCCATCATTACCTTGGTTATTAATCATCCCTAATGTGTATTGACTTCTCACACACTTGGCCGTAGATTAAGTAAAGATTTGCCACTTGTGACTTCATGCATTCTTAATTGAAAAATCTACTCATGCACTTCACTTTCATCTGGCTAACATGGGAGACAGTTTTTCATTTTGGCCATTACTCCATTCTTCACCTTCAACTCTCAAAGATAATCTACATTTACCATTACCGAATCCAAGATCTGCAAGGTGGTTTGAACTTTGGGTGTTCAGATTTTGCACAAGGTAAGTGAAGACTCTAGAGTTAAGATAGTTCAATCTACTTGACACTTTTAACTTGGATGGTTGTGATATGCTATTTTGATGTGTGACAATAGGGAGAATATGGTGATCTATGAAATTGTTTGATTGATCTCAAGCATGTTAAGAATGGGTGTGATTTGTTTCTTTAAAGTGTGGTATAATTGGCAAGTATACCTGTTAAATCTGAACATGGAAATATCATCCTTGAGGTGATTGTGGAATTCGCCTTGCTGGTCTTATGCATGTTTAAAAGGAAGATAATCGTTTTACTTAAGGTGCAATACATTTAGTGAATGGAAATGATGAATCTGAATTTGGAAAAGTCATATTTGTAAGTTTAAACTTAATCGTTGTTTGTAAAATCTATTGATTTCTAAACCGAGTAAACTTTACTCTTTAAATCTGGATATATCTATTTCTAAACTCGAATAAACTTTACACATATTTACTTCTAAATCCGAACAAATTTTACTCTATGAATTTGAATTTGTTTACTTTTGAACCAAATTTTACTCTCTAAATTTAAACGTATTTACTTATAAACCAGAACAGATTTTACCCTTAGAATATGGACATGTTTACTTCTGAACCCGAACAAATTTTACGAGCAGATTTTACTCTCTCGAATCTGAACCCGAGTTGATTTTTCTTTCTAAGCTTGAAAATATCTATTTTTTGAATTTGAAAGTATTCAATTGTTTTCAGATATACTCATTTGATTGTCCAAACCCAGAAATACTCATTTGGATGTCTAAATTTACGTTCAGACTTTAACCTAGAATGTAGTCATTGACTTGCTCAGAACCACTTTCGAATTATATCCAACTTCTAAGGCTTTGTTTATTTCACGAAAAATATTTTCCATAATTTCCGGTGTTCGGGGGGGGCGAAAAATAAGTAGTCAAGGAAAATATTTTTCGATCAATGAAAAATTTCCTTCTAAAACTAGGGAAAATGATTTCCTCTCCTGAAAGGAAGGAAAACATTTTCCTATCTCCCCTCTTTCTCACGCGTCCTCTCCTCTGCTCTGTAGAGTTGCTCATTTTCCCCATTGTTCTCACGCAACCTAGGGTTTTCATCTCCAGAGCCGCTCCTCCTTCGTTGCCTTGCGCTTCGTCTGCTCCTCCTCTACCACTGCCTCACTCGTCCTCTTGTCCTTTGTCTCCTCCCTCGTCTCGTCCCACGGAGAAGTAATTTCCCCAGATTTGGCGAGCTCACGAGTTGACGGCAAGTGAGGCCGAGCCTTGCCTCATCAGATTTGGCGAGGTGAGGCTAGGCTTGGCTTCGCCTAAAGCCGCCTCACTTGCCCGAGGCTAGCGAGCTCAAGCGAGGTCGAGCCTAGCGAGGTTGAGCCTAGCCTCGCCTTGTCCTCTTGTCCTTTGTTCTTGTCCCATACAGAAGTAATTCCCTAGATCTGGCGAGCTCACAAATCGACGGCGAGGCAAGGCTCGACCTTGTTCGCCTCGCCCAGGGCCACCTTGCTTGCCTAAGGCTGGTGAGCTCAAGCAAGGTCAAGCCTAGCCTTGCCTCGCCAGTTCTAACAATGCGCGGCCTTGCTCGAGACCGGCGAGGTGAGGCCGGTCACTGGCCATGGCGAGCCTCGCCGGCCTTGGGGGAGCAAGGTCAAGCCTCGCCTGTGGCCAGTTGCCAACCATCGCTGTGGCTAGCGACCGGTAGAGGAAGAAAGAAAGGAAAAAAGAAAAAAAGAAACAACAAAAAAGAAAAGAAAAGAAATATTAAAAAATATTAAAAAGTAGTGCATGAAGGAAAATATTTTCTATACCGAATGGCAGAAAATATTTTCTAGTTCATTTTGAGATCAGACAAACACCAAAAAATATTGTTATTTTCCTGGAAAATAGCTTCTTGGAAAATATTTTCCAGAATCGTCATATTTTTCGTGAAATGAGCGGAGCCTAAATGTATTTATCTTATGAATCTTATCACAAATCGCTTCTTACTTGTTTGTTTGACTAAGATCTCATTTCTTTAAGGAATATGTGGTGGATTAAAAAGGTGAATATGTGTATTGAAATACTTGTAAATACTTAGTGTCATGACCAATACAAAGTTACATGTATGTGTTAGTAAGCTTCATGAACCGTATGATGTTGATAATCTTCGTGATCAGTATGAAGTCACTTGTGTATGTTGATGATCTTCATGATAAGTACCAACTCATTTGTGTATATCAATGAGCTTCATGAACCGTACGGAGTTACCTGTATATGTTGGTAAGCTTCATGACCAATATGATGAAGTTGGTAAGCTTCATGACCAGTATGAAGTTGATAAGCTTCATGACCAGTATAAACTCATATGTATCTGTCAGTAAGCTTCATAACCAGTATGAACTTATCTATGTCTATGGGTAAGCTTCATGATCAATAGGGAATAAATATCCCTCTGTATAGCGGTGAACCATTGTGATAATGTGTGTACGTCATAAGAGAATATTTCATTTGCTTATATTTGAGTGAATGATCTTAAGCACTATCATTGTTGATTTCCATTGATATGAGAAGATAAAATAATTACTCATGCATTGTCTTATATGAATATTTTGTAATTATCTTGAACTCACGTTGTTTGTTGATGCCAAAGGAAGTGGTAAGATGATTTTTCTAGCTTAAAACTATAGATTCCATTTACTAGACTTGGGCTTATTCCTTTATTTTTCGGTTTGTAGGATGGTCCCTTGGATAAGACGATGGAGGAGACAATAAGATACCAGAGGCCATCAACCCTTGAGTTGGATGGCGACTCACTTTTGGGCTAATGTGGGAGTAGTGGCGCTAGTTGACTTGACCCTCTTCTCAGAACTTTGGTGTTTTGTATTTTGCTTGGATAATATAAATAAAGAGGCATATGTACTTTAAGGGTGCATTTGACAATCATTATGTTCCCGGAAACTGATTCTACTCGAAAAAATGATTCTTTTTTATTCTGTGCCCGGGAATAATTTCCAAGCATTTAAAAGCATTTGGTAACTACCCAAAATTTATATTCTTGAAATAAAAAAGAACATAAATGCATTTGATAACTGCACAAAATTTCTTTTTATTAATAATATTTTAATAATATCTTGAATTTTTTAATATTTCTTTCTTTTTTTTTAATTCCCCATCCCTTTCCTTGGCCATGGCCAGTGCCGGCGCCGGCGACCGGCCACGCCACCGGGTTACCACCACCGGGCACAGGCCGGGGGTGGTGGCTGGCGGCTGGCCCGGCCTCAACAAATTGGGAAGAGTTGCCCTCACCAGATCCGGTGAGGGCGGCCCTTGCCTAGGCCACAACCCGTCCTCGCCGGATCTAGCAAGGGTTGAGACGAGGGTTGTCTACACCAGATCCAGCGAGGAAAGCTTCGCCCTCGCCGGGCTCGCCAGGGGCGGTCGCCGGTGGTGACGACCGACGGGACCGCCATAAGCCAAGAAGAAGGAGAAAAAAAAATTCTTTTTCATTTTGATTCTTATTCCTAGAATCAAGAAGTAACTTTTTTTTTGCTTATTAATTTTGTTCTAAAACTGATTCTAGGAACAAATTTTTGCAAATTTGGGCCCGATAATAAAAAATTTATCAAATAGATTCTATTCCAAAACTAATTCTGAAAACAAAAGAATAGAAATAGTTACTATTTGGCCGGTTGCCAAACACGCCATAACTACACTCGTGCAATTTTCTTGTACAGAATTTTCTTGGAGAAATTTTATCGAGCTTCCACATGCATTAATATAATTATGAATTATAAATTGGAAATTAAACATGTCGCGTATGATGTTATGGGGAGTCACATAATGGATATTATCCCAATGGTTTTGTGGCACTTGAAGAGTTGAATGTCCTTCTATGAATACGAAGACACGTGTCTTTTTCCATTCCTTGTACGACAATGTCCTGAGGATTTTATTTTTTAGAGATTCTCCATCTTTGTTAGATTTTTGTATACGTAAGGATGAACATAATAGAAATTGGGGTATTGTTCAATTCTTGAGTTGAGATTGGATTAATCAATAAAAATTTGATTTTTTGTTCTATGGTGAATTGGGTAAATTTGGATGATCTTCTGCATCTTCTTTTTCCTGTTTCTCTATGTGTATGAATATGAAGATTCCTTTCGTTCACTGTTTTTTCATTGTTAGAAAGATGAAGAAGAAGAGGATGGAGCTGTAAAATTGGTGAGGCACAATCCATGAGACGACTTTTTGAATCGCAGTGATCAATCCAGTTGCAACCATAAACCATTTCCCATTTAACGAACAAGCAATAGTTATCAATGACAATTTAAATCGTAGATTAGTATTCTATTCTTGAACTCAATTCGATGAAATGACAATCCAACCCAGATAATAGTTGATTAATTGTAACTATAAAAGGCTCTATAGTTAATTAGTCAAGGAACTTTCTATCTCTTATAAGGGCCTAGGATCTTGGTCATGTAGGTCCATATTTTGTATTGTAGATATGACTGTTTTTCAGGAGAATAACAGCAAAAGTGCTAAAAGTTGTGTACAACACTCACTTTTAATACCAAAAGTTTCTTTTGAATCACTTCAATACCAAATTTTTTTAATAACGATCATTTCAGTACTAACTTGATTTGTTTGATTGAAAATTTGACGTGGCTTTTTTTTATTAATTTCTTAAGCCGACGTGGCTTGCCGGAGAGTCCAATTAGCATCTAATCCCTAAAATAACGCCGTCTAGTACTATTTCCCTCAAATAAGAATCCTAAATCCCCAAATTGAAAGAGAATCCCCCAATTTGCAACCCTAACCAACTATTGAACCCCCAATTGAAATCCTATTTAGATTCACCCCCAAAGTTACGAGCTCAATTTTGCAAATGAAGAGTAGGAGCTTCAGCAACGACTCAAATTCATTTCAACGAAGCAAACAAGAGGGTGAATGTTACTGTTTTTACGGGTTACCAAGTTCAATAAGAACATCTTGGACTTGGTTGAATCCTGGAAAAAGATTTAATGATTGCGCTAGGTATAGAGAAAGCTCGAAGCGCAAATATTTCAAATAGGTTGATGTGAAATTCTCCGATCGAGCGACGAAGGTGATCTTGGAGTTACTTGAAGGACGTCATCAAGCTCTGCTACATTAATGGACGAATTAGAGGATGTTGACTCAATGCAAGCTGAAATGAAGGCTTTAGCATCTCTGACCAACCATTTGAAGAATGAAGTTTCAAAGATGAAAATTGAAAGGAAGTGTTATCGAGCATTGATTGTGGTGTTGTTTTGCTGTGTAGTCTATTTTATGGTCAAATTGAAAGTGAGTGATGAGAAGAAGTTTCTCAGTCTACCATAGTTGAAGATGAGTGGATTATGTACTTGTATTGGATAATTTGTAAGTATAGTTATATTATGCTATTTTTGTATGGAACAAAAGTTTGTTGCAATCTATGGTGGAAATGGAAGGTTGAAATTCATTGGTTGTGAACACTTACAAGTTCTCTTGCTTAATTGTGTATTATCAATGTTGATTTGCTTAGTTTTACTTGAGATGTTTGGATTGCTTCAATGGTTTGCTGGTAAATGTTTGCTACAGTGTTTGCTGGTAATGGGCTGCTATTTTGCTGCAATTGTTGTTGCGAACACTTGTCAAATGAAGAAGTGGTAATAAGTTCACAAGTCATTATTTCAGTGTCATATGTTGTAAATAACGATTGTTTGAGTATCAAGTTTTGCTGAAACTAATCACTTAAGTGTCAATCGTGGTGAAAAGTGATCACTTAAGTGACAGTCGTCATTAAAAAATGATTACTTAAGTGCCAGTTATTATATAATCGTTTCACTTGTACTGCATCAGCAATCAACACATAGATGGTGTGCTTGCTGACACTAGCTATGTATTAGTACAGAGTGTGCATCTTGTGCTTGCACCAATAAATAGCTAGTGCAAGCATAAGATGGTGCAGCTTATGTGCTACACTGACACATAACTAGTGGACTAGCACCAGCAGCTTGCACCTTACACTAGCACATATAACTGTCGGTGCAAGTCCTGCACCAGCACCAAATACCACTAGCATCAAGCGTTACATTAGCTAAAACACCAACAACACCTGCACTAGAACAGCTACCAGTACCAGCACCAAGCCCTACATCAACCAAGCACCCTCAACATCTTCACCAAGCCCTGCACTAGCCAAGCACCACCACAACCACTACACCACCACCATAACCTATACCAGCCATGCACCACCACCACTGTTGCGACCTACACCAGCCATGCACCACCACCATTGCTGCAACCTACACCAGCTAAGCACCACCACCACAACTACCATAACCTACACTAGCCAAGCACCACTGCTATCAATGCATCACCACTACCATGAACTACACTAGCCAAACACCACCACCACCAGTGCACTACCACTACCACGACTTGCACCAGCCAAGTATCATCACCACCACTGCACCACCATAACCTATACCAGCTAAGCACCACCACCACCACCTACACTAGCCAAGCAAAGACCACCATCACCACGATCTACACCAACCATAAGCACCACCACCACTACCGCACCACCATAACCACTACACCACCGTCACCTACACCAGCAAGCACCACTAGCACCACTACTGCACCAGCATAATCGCTATATCACCACCACCTACACTAGCCAATCACCACCACCACAACCACCTACACCAGCAAAACTAGCATACCAACAGCACAACTAGCACAACCAATAGCAAAATATGGAAATTTCAAAAGTATAGACAAAATAAACATCAGTCCATTGACATTAAACTTAGTTTTTACATTTGATCAATACGAATAACCAACTAAAATATTCACATCCAGGGAATAGCTTCCCACCAAACAAAACATTTAACTAACTCAACGCCCTACAATGTCAATCCCATGAGTCAATATATACAACCTCTCAATAAAAATAAAAACTACTACATTTAGCACCTTCCCATTAGTCAATATGCATAACCCCCAATTCCCTTTTCTTTAAATGGACATCTGGCTTGATTTATAATTCTTGCACTCTTTTTAACCGGATGTGTAGGTTCTTTAACTAGCCTTCCTGTCCCATATACCTTCTTTTTAGTAGCAACCATTTTCTTTATAGGCCGTGTCATTTGATGAGAGCTCTTCGTAGAGTCATTGTTGGTGCCGGGATCACTTGGTTGAGATGCAACTAGGGTTGGGTTCCTTGTTGATGGCTGTTTTGGAGCTGCAACATTATCCCCTATGCCCATGCTGCAGCGAAAGAAAAAAATAACAATTAGCTTTTGGGACCACAACACACAAAAGCCAACAACTTCACATGGAGGTCCCCAAAAGCAACTAAAAGATTAAACAAATCGCGATTGTCGAAATAAAATAACTTCAGTCGCAGTCATTTAGTAGAAACGAAGCAACACTGCTAGCACCGACGTCCCCACTATCAGAACTTGAGGCCCCCACAATTACTATTTCGCGATTCATTCTCTATTACCGTCGTGCCCACGGCTGCATCAATATTCCTAATTTTTCTCTCTCCCCGAGCCTTAGTTTTGCCCTCAGAGCCCTAATTTTTCCATTCAACTGAGCCATGGAGAGAATATGACAAATTTAAATGACTGAGGATAAGAGACGACACGTGAGCGATGGTGAGCAACAACGGCAACGGAGCAAGCGGCGACGACGACGGAGCGAGCGACTACAAGCGACCATTACTAAACAACGACAACTTCCTTCACTTGAACGACCACCAGACCATTACTAAACAACGACAACTTCCTTCACTTGAACGACCACCAGACCATCACTAATTTGATCCTCCTTCATGCAACGTCATTTTGTTAACAAGGGGAAACGACGTCGCATTGGACATCCAAGCCACGTAGGCAATGCGACATTGTTTTTGAAGTCCATGTGGACTATATTTTTTAAAAATTTTGCCAAGTCATTTACAAAATTTAATTAAAAAGCTACGTATTAATTTTGGTCGGAATATCTCGCCGTTGACACTTACGTGATCGTTTTTCCTCCAATTTAGCACTTAAGTGAGCCAGTGAAAATTTTTGGCATTAAAGTAAACGCCGTACGCAATTTTTGACACTTCTGTTGTTCTTCTCCCACTGTTTTTCATTATCAAAGACAATTTAACTCAAATAACCCTATTCATGATTGAGTTTGGCCAAAAACTAGGGGCCTTCCGGGCATGAGCTGTTAGTCGCGACAACTTATTTTGTCAAATTTCCTCACATAAGTCTTTAATAATATCTTCATGTTGATGTCAATCGCCGTTTGTTTTGCAGAGTATAGAGTACCTGGCCAGATCTGCAGTTGGAGATGGTCCACTTGTTGCTATTGGCAGATCAAATGACGTCATTAGAGTACTTTCAATGATAACATGGAAGGTTTGGCCTTTGTCAGTTTTATGGTCTGAATGTTAGTGTTGAACATGCATTTTGAGTATAATAACTATTTGTTGCTTGAAAGGAGATACACAGGCGGTCATAAAGGATCAATTTCTTGTCTAATCACCTTCATGGCTTCTTCTGGTGAGGTATTACATTCATAACTGAGTTTTATTTAGCTTTCATTGTTTTGTTACTTGGTTGTGAATGCATTTGTTATGTACAAATTGACGGAACAAGTTTCTACATCGAACAAATGGATATTGTTAGGTCTGAGTATTAACTTATAATACTCTTAGCTCCCAACAACGCCGCCTCTGCCTCTGTTGTGGTTTAAAGATAAATATTTCTCAAACAAACCTGGGTTTAAGAATAAATATTTCTAAGAGCTTATCTATTGATGTAATCAGAGAACGAATTTGAATCTACTTGGAGGAAAATGGAAGATAACCGGGGCACTAAGAATAATAATTGGCTTCAGATGTTATACGACCTCATACATAAACGGAGTTTTGCTTTTGATCCTGATACTTTTTCATAAGGTATAAGATTAAGTCAAAGGAGCGAGAATCAATAATGTCTTCCAACATATGTTGACTAAATGAAGGGAGAGGCACTTTATTCTTCAGAATTCCTGAGAAAATGGAAATAAAAAGAGGAAGTGAAAAGCGAGGAAAGAAGAGCAGAGAGTGCTGGTAATGTGTTCAATAACGATGGGGAAAGAGAAGCAACGGAGAGAAAAGAGAGGAAGTTTCAAAAATGTCTGATTGGTGGGACTCATGGGACCGCGCTGCTGAATGGAGTGACTTATAGCATACGTAGCAAACCCAACGTCCCCAATACTTTTGTGCACAGAAGAGGTTGCCAAGCCTACTCAAGCGACACCCGATGCGGGCCGTCAAAGGCTTGCGATCCCATTGCGCTATTGGTAAGTGCATCCTCAATAAAAATAAGCTTCGGATTAAATAATTACGAGGCCATTAAGTGGTTCTTTTTGCGAGAATAGATTCGTGTGTATTTTTCCATTATTTTAAATGAATAAATGAAAGTTAAATATTAAAAATACATCTGATCGCTTTTAAATACTCATATCCACAAACTGAAAAAAATTAACACTAAAAATTAATTGATATTTACTTCAAAACACTTCTGATTCAAGTATGTACGTTGTAATGGTTTGATTTTTAACTATAGATAGTTTTTTTTTATCAGGTAACTATAGATAGTTGAAAGACCAAGATTAAGGCTCCTTTCGTTTCGTAGAAAAATGTGATGTTTTTGAAAAATGTTATCTGAAAAGTCATTTTTCGGAAAAATGACAATATTTTCCGGTGTTCAGCTAAGAACTGAAAGTGAACTGGAAAATATTTTTCATCGTTCAGTATGGAAAATCGATTTGATTTTGCTCATTGCACTCCTTTTAAATTTTTATTTTTTTAAAAAATCAAAATTTTATTATTCCTGAATTTTGAATTATTTTTTATATTTCTTTTCTTTTCTTTGCTTTTTCTTTTCTTTCTTCCTTTGCCGATTGCCAGCCACAGGTGAGGCTATTGGATTTGGTGAGACCTCGCTCGAGGCCGACAAGGTGCTCGCCATCCTTGGGCGAGCAAGGTCGAGCCTCGCCTTTAGCCGGTTGTTGGCTGTCACTGTGGTCGGTGACCAGTCAAGGAAGAAGTAAAAAGGAAAAAAAAAAGAAGAAAAAATAATTAAAAACTCAATTTTAAAAAAATAAAAATAAAATGTGTTTGGTGAAAGAAGATACGGAAAATGTTTTCCGCTTTTTGAAGGTGTTTTTACATTGATGGAAAATGTTTTTTATGACTAGTTTATTTTCCATGGACCAAATGCCGGAAAATTCGCAAAACATTATTTTGAAATTAATTTTCCGTGAAAAGAATGGAGCCTTAGTTAGAATGAAATTTATGATAATTATAAAAGAATTATAAAAATCACTCAAAAACTTTCTCAGTGGGAATAAAAAATGAGACTTCATGCGCTATTGTCCATCATGTTTTTTGGTTTAAAAAATTAACCTTAACTAGTTTTGACTAACAAATTAGTGGTTAACCAAATAACATAATTACAAATCCCAGCTAACCAACATAAAACAAACGCAAAATCAAAAAGAAGGAAGGGAAAAAGTCACAAAAAATCACACACTAAGCCACTCTGATATACTTACCTTGAAACCTCAAACTATGCCCATTGTAATACATTTACTCTAAACTTTTCTTGTAACATAAAAAAATCCTAAATTTATACTTATGCGATACATTTATCTTTTGTCAAAATTCCATTAGATAATTTTTCAACCAAAATAATGTTGTTTTTATTTCAATTAAACCATATGGGCACCATCTCAATATTGTTTACTTTCTTGCATTTATAAAGGTAGATTTTTAATGATTCTCATTAACAAAATTTTGATAGAGCATTCATGTGTCACATAGGTACAATTTTGGAATTTTTTTGTGCCACGAAATAGAATAAATGTGTCACAGTAGACATAATTTAGGGTTTTGGTGTCTTTTGTCCAAGAAGAAAAGCTAAAGTTGGAACTTAATATGCGAATATCATCAGCCTTTTGTCAATTAAACTTTTTTGGCTAATGCATTATTGCTTACTAAAATAAGAAAAATGTAAAACAACATTATTAATCAATAGTTTATTTTTTAAAATATAAGTTTTGGGTATTGATGACTCAAAAAAAAAAAAGTTTGGATATTGGTGTTATAGTAGGCATAGTTCAAGTTTTTTGTTGAGTTTTCTATATCAACATCAGTTTCGTTTGCCTGACGTTGTCAACATGTAAGCCGTCACCTAAGATTTTTAACATTCTCTCGAACGGAATTGTGACAGAGGGTTTTCTAAGTTATACCGGTGCAAGTTTGAAGGTTTTGCTTGCAGAAAGAAAAATTATGGGATATTGGTGACAAGATTGGTATAGTTTGAGGCCTTTTATGGTATTTTTTTCTCTATAAATATTATGACACCGCCATAAAAAAAAGAACAACAAAAAGAAAAGCATAGTCGAGGGAGGGGATTAATAATGCCTTTGGTTTGGCTTTGGAAATAAGCCGCGGGGAAATGCAAAGCCCTTTAGCTTAAAAAGCTTTGGGGAAATACAAATTGCATTTGATAAAAAATCCTTTGTAAAGTAAACTTAAGTAGTATTTGGTAAAAAAAATTGCAAAGGGTTTCGATTGCAGTTTTTTTTCTTATTCATTAGGATTAATACCACAAAAAACTCCAAACTGGTACACCTATGATAATTTTACCCCAAACTAATTTTTGACTACTAAAAACTCCAAATTGGTACATTTGTGATAAATTTACCCTTTGTTGGCGTCCGCTAAATTAAATTAATATCACAAAAACCACAAATTAGTAAACTTGTGACAAACAGAGGGATAAAACCTCAAACTGGTACATCCGTTAACTAGCAAGTGTTGTCAAACTTAGCATAACGGAAACTAGCTGAGGAAAAATTTATCATAAGTGTACCAATTTGGGGATTTTGATAATAAAAAATTGGTTCGAAGTAAAATTATCATAAGTATACAAGTTTGGGGTTTTTGTTGTATTAACCCTACTAATTAAAAAGAAATCAAACCTTTCGCCATCTCTAGCGAGTCAGGTTTGGCACCGCAAGCCAAGGTTGCCCAACCCTAGGCAACCCTCGACGCGGCCTAAGCAAGGGCCTCCTAGGGTCATGTGACCTCTGGCGGCCATTGCTTGGATTGTGCAACCCTTGGCAGCGTGGCCTTATGTTGCGAGACCTCAAGTGATGGTCGCCTGGGTTACGCAACCTTGCTGATTGCTCTCGCACAAAAAAGATGAACAATAATAGCAACAGGGGGTAAAATCAGAAAACTAAATAATTGGTGAGAGTTATTTCGGAAAAAAATAATAATTTAATCCTTGTTTCAGCATTACAAAGATGCTGAAAGCTCAAGTTTTAGCCTTTTGAATGCTAGCATTTGGCCTAAAGCCCATTGGGAATGATTGCTAAACACCTCAGATTTCCCTAAGGGGCTTTGAGGCTTTCAAAATGCTGAACCAATCGCAATTGACTAAGCTTTTGAAATTATAATGCATAGCTAAATTAATTGAAGCATATGAAAGCTTCACGATGCTTCGATATAGTATAGCCCACCTTATTGGATTTTGGAATTTAGCACATTAAAACACCACAAATGGGCTTTAAAACTTTCAAAATGCTGAACCAAACTTTGAAATTGTAATACATAGCGAAATTAATTCAAGCATATGAAAGCTTCACGATGCTTCGATATATAGTATAGCCCACCTTATTGGATTTTGGAGTTTAGCACACATTAAAAGACAAGTTCGCGTGAAAGAAGAAGCAAGTGCCTGGTTTTCTCTCGCACGCCCTAGAAAGAGAAACAGCACGCGCGGACGCATCCATGGAAGAAGTAGAAGATGAAGTAGAAGAAGAGCCTGTGATACAGGCGAAAGATCGAGACTTTGCCAAATTCGATCATGGGTTTGTCGCCACCATCTCCGTTTCCACGTTCGAATCGCCTCCACCGGCGTTCCCTTTTCCCTGTTTTTTCATCTGGGTGTTTCATTCGTTTCTTGCTTCGTGATTCTTGCAGGTGCAAGCACTACCAGAGGCGTTGCAAGATCCGAGCCCCGTGCTGCGATCGGGTCTTCGCGTGTCGCCACTGCCACAACGAGTTCACGGTACGACTTCCGTCTGCCTCTCCTTGTCGCGCCTGCATTGTGTTTTGCCACTGTCGTCGTCGTGTTTGGATGGGGTTTCTTGATCTCCTCCGGTTTATTCGTCTCGACTAGAACTTGCTGAGCAACCCGAAAGATCATCATGAGCTGGTGCGGCACGACGTGAAGCAGGTTGGTCCCGTTTGCTTTGCTCTGTGCCGGTTTTTGGGATGTGCGCTCTGCTTGCTCTGGATTTTGAGGTGTGGTGCTGAAGGTCTTTTCGTGTTTCAGGTCATCTGTTCTGTTTGCAGCACGGAGCAAGAGGTATGTCATGGCGGGCCCCCTTGAGGATTTTGCATGGTTCTTGTCGTTTCGTTTCTGAAGTGTTCGAGAATTTACGTGTTCTTTGTTAGGCTGCTCAAGTTTGTTCGAAATGCGGTGTCAACATGGGAGAATATTTCTGTGGAATTTGCAAGTTTTATGATGACGACGTAAGACGTATTTCGTTTATTCTCATTTATAATAACTTAAGGTGTAGCCTTTCATTTTGATTTTACCTGAATTCAAAGCATAGCTGATATAACAGTGTATTTATGTTTATATTTGCAGACCACAAAGATGCAATTTCATTGTGAGGAATGTGGAATTTGTAGGTGAGCTAATTGATGTTTGGAATGTTCTTCCCGTCCTTTGGAAGCTAACTGTTTCTGCCATATGAGTTAACATAATTTAATTTTGCCCTTGTCTTTCAGAGTTGGGGGTAGGGAAAATTTCTTCCACTGTCCAAAGTGCGGTATGGCTTTCTCCTTTAGTAAATCCATTGCTGCATGTGCTTTTTTGTTGCAAGAAAGAATCTCTCTCTCATTTTTACACATGTTGATTAAAGTCATCTCTTTAGAGAGTTTTCATCTCCTCCCAAGGTTATGAAAGCTTGGACCGCTTTAATTTCTGAGTTATTTGGAATTTGTGTTCTAGTTTGGTTATTGTCGAGTTATATAAGTGCATGATTTCATACTTTAATTAGGCATGCACATGTTCCTGAAATCATTAGATGGATATGCAGTGACCATTGCCTAGGTGATAGTATATTCTTACTTGAATTTACGAGAGAGGGGATTTGAGGAACTTGCTTTACATTGGAGCTAAAAGCTTCAGAGTGGATCTCAGTAGGAACCTCTTTTGAAACAATAACGCGTTGATCTACCATCGAAGCCACCGCCTTTTAATATCTTCTCAGTTTGCAGTATCTTGGAATAAACGATTTCGATTTTTAAGGACAACTCGGAAGAAGTCTGATGAAGCAGAGTCAAATTAAGGCTATGAACTAGCAGTTGGTATACATATACCCACCCGGAGTCCTGGAGTGCTCGGTCTTATAGTTGAATTTTCTCTTTAGAAAATGTAAAATGCGTGGTGAGATGGGTAGTTACGAGAGGAAACCTGACTTGTATGTATGAGTTTTGCCCATAGGGTGGTTAACAGGACCAGAAGCTGGTTTTGCACGCAGGACTTTTGATGTGAAATTTATTTCTTGTAAGATCTATTGTGTTGGATTTCGGAAATTTTCGTCTGGGGGTTCAATGGGTAACCAAATATATTTTTGAAATTAAAAAGACTCTGGAAAAGCTCTTCTTCTTATGTCTGAACCTTTTCTGTACATTGGGCTGGAATCCCTATCTTCTCCAATCCCCTACTTGCCTGGAAAGAATAATTTGTAGAGTTTTAAAAGGGTAGCTCAGAACCTACAAGGCAACAATGTTAATAGAGATTTAAGTATTCTTTCAGTTGCATTTAACTTCTGAACAATCTTAAGTCAAAGCCGCTCTCTAAGGATGATGGTAATCGAGGTGGCTTTTTAGAGGTCTCTAGATCTGGGATTTGATATCAACTTAGGTACAAGAGTTGTGATGACTTCAAAGGTACTTGCTCAAAGCCGGTATGATCAACATTGTATCTTGAGAGGGAGAATGTTAGTTGGGTACTTCCCATCGTATTATTGCAGCTAATGCACGATTTTGTTTATACATCTAAGAAACAACATCTTAAAGTTGCGTGTGCCGTACTGATCACTTACAATTTTCATTCTCATCCAAGGAAGGATAGAGAGGAGAAGTGGGGGTCTTTTTGGTTCAGACATTTTCTATCGCAGGGGGGATTCAGAGGCAAGGAATTTTCTACTACTGTCATAGCTACGATGGCAAATATTGCGTTCACGAACCACACTGCAACAGCATTTGTACATCCTTTTCCACAACAATTTAACCAATAGGACTGACTTTGACATCTGAAATATAGAAGAGATGAATTGCAATATCAAAATACTTAATATGAACTTGCAGAAAACTATTGCAAGCTCTAAAAAGAGCATTCTGCATTTAGTGGTTGCGTAAGAGCATTACTCTATATTAATACCAAGAAAATAGGAGTTATTTATCAGTGCAAGGTTGGACTGTCGGTAGGCTTATGTAGCAGGAGAAGTTCATAACTGAATGCATCGATTTTTTTCGAGCGATCTCTTAAAATTGGGGAAAAGAAACTTTTAGTTAATTTCTGTTTCTTGTTTCTCAAAATTTGTGGTGGAGACTTGTTATTCTGTTATCACTCTTGCAAATGGAGGAAACAGATCAGAATCATAGAATTAGGTAGATTGAAAAAGAGCCATATTCTTATTTGTTTCAAAAATATAATTGTGTGCATGGTGCATATTCTTATTTGTTTCAAAAATATGAAGTGTGCATGGTGCATCATCACTCTACTATTGAAACGTGGAAGTATGCTTTTATTTTTACTGTCAAATGAAGCCATCTGCTTCTTGAAGGTCCATATCACTGGTTGTCTTGCTCTGCATCTTCTAGATGTTAGTTTCTTCTTTCTTGCTCCTATTTCTTGAGGAGATGCTTATTCTTTATATACTAGTTGAATGGTATGGCAACCCTTGTGGAGGCTGTGTAATTGGTAGCATCTTCTATTGTATATTGTCAGAGTAGCATGTTGTCATATGTGCATAGCCTTAACAAATTTCTTTAAAAAGCACAGGATCTTGCTATAGGATGTCGTTACACAATAATCATGTATGCGTGGAGAATTCAATGAAGAGCCATTGCCCTGTATGCTATGAGGTTGGTGGTATACATATTCCAAAATTGGCAATAATGAAGGTTGGAAAGGTCTTTCTAACAACTTTCCATTCATTTTGCAGTATCTATTTGATTCAATCAAAGGAACAACGATCTTGAATTGCGGACACTCAATTCATATGGACTGTTTCCAAGAAATGACAGACCAAAATCAGTTAAACCCTTTCCCTCATCAATAGTTGTGCATTTATTTATTTCAGATAAAAAGTCATTGGTTGCATTGTTAATCTACATTCTGGTCACACAGGTATCGCTGTCCCATATGCTCAAAGACAGCTCAATCAATGTCTGAAGTTTGGAGGATGCTGGATTCCGAGGTAGTAAGCTTTTAACTTGATATTGTCACAATTGCTTTAGAAATTCAAGTTGGATGTGCTGAATCAGCTTACATCCCGAGGTTCAGATGTGTAATTGGAGGAACAAAAAGATTATGGATTGAAGGTTCAGTCTAGTCAAGATGGAAACTCTCGAGCTTGTCGTTCAAGAATAGCTAACTTTTAAACTAAAATTTAAGAATAAGAACGGAAAATTAATAGTTCTACGGAGATAGAAAGGAAAAACCTGTGATCAACAAATAAAATAATTATTGATATTTTTGTTTCTATCAAATTTTTCTTGACTGTCATTCTGCATGGTAATGAATGGCTGGAGAATGGTCTTGTTTTTACTGTCATATGTGAGGTGATAAAGACTGATCAGCTTTACCAACATACCAGTTAAGCCGTGAGATGGATGTTATGATACTAAGCTAGTTTATTGTCTGTGCCACTGGTAAAATTAGGTTTTGGTGTCAAAGGAGGCCATTCATGTGTGAAGTGATAATGATTGATCAGCTTTACCAATTTACCAGTTCAGCTGGGGGACTTAACGGATGTTATGATACTTAACTAGTTTATTGCCTATGCCACTGGTAATAATAGGTTTTAGTGCCAAATAGGCCTTGATTGAGCACATTTGAGCCTTTTTTTTCCAGTGTTAAAGAGAAATTAAGTATAAGGTTACCAAAAGGGGCACCGCCCTTTTTCAAAATTAGATGCAAATAGGTTTTTTGTTTTCTAATTTTACTTGGATTAACTCTGCAAATCTGCATGCTTTTCTTTACTTTTATTAGATCTAGGCCCTCTTCATAAGAGTTCTTGACTTCCACAAGAGTAATGGCAACACTCACCTTTCCCTCAATCTCTATTTTAAGAGACGGACCCTTAACATGCTCCAGTAATAAATAGAGGCTGGGAGCCGATTGCAAAATGTTTAAAAAATAACGAGTATCGCTCATCAAAATGCAATACCATGCTTGTCTTTTTTCTTTTTCATTCTTTCTGTACTGGACTTTTCAGTTTTAATATTTGGAAAAGATAGCCTTTCATATCAATCATCTTTCTTTCTTGTTTAGATCGCGGCAACAGTCATGCCTGAAGAATATCAGTATGAGGTGTGTAATTTATCTTCCAATATCGCTCCGTTTCTTTTCACAAACATCTTGTGTTTTACGCCCAAGTTTTTGTAATGATTTGTTGAGTAATTACTAATGAACTTTTGAAGAACGGTTTGCCTTTGCGAGCTCTGCTGGAAAAGTTATTAAGTGTTTCTAATTAAAAATCAATTGAAGTTGGTGTTATATTTTACGCTTTAGAGCATAATAATGCTTTGAAAGAAAAACAGAAGTTCGTGATAACTTGTCTCTCCTTTAATATGGTGAATAATAGGCCAGGCTCTACATTAGCTACGAGGGATGATATTGCCATTAGGATAGAGTGCGAATCTCCTTTATATAAAGCACTACTATTGTAGAACTAACACATATCATTTTCTTTGGATACTATTCAGCAGAAAGAGTATTTGGTTAGTTTATGTTTTTCTCATTCAACTGATATATTAATCTGAATGTCGTTCGAGAAATGTAGCGTAGTTATCATTCAAATGAGTGAGTAGCCGCTGGGATGATGAGTGTACAGTACTACGATTTGTTACGACCTTTTGAAATCGACCTCACTATGATCCCTGATCTGCTCTGAAGCCCAGACATAATGAATGTTGCCATTGTTTCCAGCATGTCAACCGAATCTTGCTTTCTTGATTGTGACAAGTGCATTTAAAGGGAATGTCGTCCTCACTTTAATGGAATTTTAACAGGTTTCAATTCTTTGCAATGACTGCAACAAAACGGGCAAAGTTCCATTTCACATTTTTGGGCTGAAGTGCAGCGAATGCCGTTCATACAATACTCGAAGAATATCAGCTGCAGACCATCAGTAAGATGATTCAGGCAAAAGAATTCACGTGGAAACAAATGTATGATTTCATTATCACATTACATTCTTTTAGATAGATTTTCCATAGACAAGTGAACACCTCTTGTATGCAAAACAAGTGTCCTACAATTATTCCCATATGCATGAACACAGATGGACTGACAATAGTTGCCTGATATTTTCCTAACACTATGCGGTTTTTGCTCCATTTCCAGGTGAAAATTCAGCCTGTGGTCCTCGCACAACTTAGGAAATCCCGGACTCAAATACCCAGATCTTTGCTCTCTCATTTAACATCGGCCCGGGAGGTGCTTCTTCAGGAGTTCTTGGCGCTAACCCATTACAGCACTCGCACCAACTCTTACGATCGTCAGTCGACAATTGATTAGTCCACCTGCCAATTTCTTCATTAGCAATATGTTAGATTGGGGAATGAATTTTTTGAAGCAGTTGCCATAGTCGTTGATACTTTTTCGCAATCAATTACTTTTTCCCTGTTCCGTCGCCCAAAACTATTACCGGTCCCGCAAAAGTTGCTACTGCAGGATTAGGCCGATTTTGTTGTATGATTGCATCCTTTGTTGTGATGTATATCATTCTCGATCATCTGCTTATATTAGGCCGACTTCGGTTTTCGTTGTACCCTACTTATCGGACCGTTGATTGATCTTGTAGCATGGTAGGGGATTATGATTCATCTGACAACTCAATTTATACACGTTGTTGACAGTTTGGCTTGCTTCTGATGACTCGATCGTGCAAAAAAAAGCGACATGGGATTGCATCATACGAATATTTTTTGGGCTCAACTAATACGAATATTTTTTGGGCTCAACTCTGTCGTTGGAAATGATCTTCTTGTCGCCCATTGTGGCGAAATCGGCTTCGGCAGCTTGTCAGGGCCGATTCGTGTAGAGAGGGATGCATCCGTGAACGAGATTAATCTTTTACCATCACGTATGAAGCATCCAAGTGCAGTTTGCATTTAACTTCATGTTGTTGTCATGAACTGATGATGTAACTTTGTTCTTGCAGTTGAGGAAGTTTCAAGAGATCTGTTCGTTTTCGAGGAAAATGAATTATTTGAAAAAAAAATTCTAAAAATGATCACTTAGGCTTCGTTCGTTTGGCGAAAAATATTCTCCCAAAAAATATTTTCCGGGTTTTCCGGAGTTCGGGAGGCGGAAAACGTTTTCCGTGGAAAAATATTTTCCTTCCCTCCCTCTGACTTACACTTCTTCAAAAGCTGAAATCATTTTCCGGAGCTTCTTCTTCTTCTTTTTCACTAAGGTCGCTGGCTCCCGCCGCCTCCGCCAACCGCCGCCAAGAGGCAGTGACGTTGGTCGCTAGCGAAAAATACTTTCCAAAACCTTTTCATATTGGTCATCGAACACCGGAAAATTATGTTCCGGAAAAACATTTTCCAGGAAAATGACTTCCGGGAAAATATTTTCCAAAATGAGAATATTTTTCGCCAAACGAACGGAGCCTTAAATCTCTTACAAAAGTAAATGATCGAAAAATATTTTTACCGTTCACGAAAGTATATTAACATAAATTATTAATCATATTGGAAATTTTTTTTTTACTAATTATTTTAAGTGATACAATCAATATTTCTAAGAAAATGTATTTTAAATCATTAATTTTTCGCGAAATAAATAGAGACATTCCCTATGGATAGGCATTTGGACAGTGAAATCGACCAGTCAGTTGGGTGACGTCACCGAATTGAAATGGATGCTTAGCTCTTTGATATTTATATTTAGACAAGTGCGTTTTCAATTTAAGTTATAAGTTCCTTTTTTTTATATATATTTTTTTTGACATGAAACTCCACCAAAAAGAAAAATAATCCAAGTTCGTAAATTATCCCCTTACGTAATGGATCAAGCGCCGTCGCTCGGGTCGAAAGCTAGTCCGAAAAGGTGGAGATCGTTCTGCACTTCACAGGGCGAAAATTCGAATGTGGCTGTGCGCTTGATCTGTGCACACGTTAATTTCATATCCATCGCCATTAATAAGCGGTACATTAATCTTTAGAAATATTGGAGAGACGAGCGACTTCTAATTTCGATGCAAGAAAAGTTTCGAACCCACTCGATAGGAAGAAGAAGAAGAGGCAAATTTCGATGACATGATTCAGAAATGAAAATTAAGATATACACTCCAATTCTTCCTTGGGTTAATACCACGAAAAACTCTAAACTGGTACGCCCGTAATAAATTTACCCTAAACTAATTTTTTGACCACGAAAAACCTTAAACTGGTACACCTGTGACAATTTCACCCTATATTAGTTTCCGTTAAATTTTATCATCAAAATTTCTGAGTTGGATGAAATGTGGCAGTTGACGGTATATCGGTTTGAGGTTTTACCCTTTGTCTGTCAAAGGTGTACCATTTTGTGGTTTTTCGTGATATTAATATAATTTAACGAAGGGTAAATTTGTCACAAATGTACCAATTTAGGATTTTTTTGTGATAAAAAAAATTAGTTTAGGGTGAATCTGTCACAAGTGTATCAGTTTAGGATTTTTGGTGATCAAAAAATTAGTTTTGGGTAAATTTGTCACATGTGTCCAAGTTTCGAGTTTTTTATTATCAAAAAACTAATTGGACATAAATTTGTCATGGGTGTACCTTATTTGGAATTTTCCTTATTATTTTTTTTATCTATGCCAATCCTTGCCCAGCAAACACTATTATATACAAGGTTATTTCCTCAAGATACTCACTGAACACCATACATATTTAAGGACCATCAAGAAATGAAAATGGACCAGGCCTTTTGAAGAACCTTCAGGTCTAGCTCAATAGTTTGAACCTGCTTGTCATGGCTCAATTTGCAAGCTCAGGCTCAATGAAAAGGAGAATTTTGGCCCTGACTCTACCCCATGCATTTAATATAGCCTGATTGAGCTTAGCCAAGTTTGTCACAATTTATTCTTTCGTTTTAGAAGAAGTTCTTAAGATACGAAATTTCATGATCTAAACATGAACATCAATATTGATATCGAGACTTATCAAATGACCCATGTGATGGAAAAAGCACCACAGAAGTAATAAACTTATTGCAGTTATACCAATTTAGTTATAAACTTTTTAATTGTATCAATTAAGTTCTAAACCTTTTGACGATTTACTAATGTAATCCATCCGACCAATTAAGTTCCAACTTTTTATTTTATTTTTCTGAGTTTTTTATGACTTTTTTTTCTTTTTTCTTTTTCTTTTTCTTCTTTTCATTTTTCTTCCCTCTCTTTTTTTTCCTTGGTGAGGGCGCAAAGGCCCTCGCCCACAATGCCCTTCGCCTTGTCTGGGCGAGGCTCCTCTAAAACATAGCCCAATGCCTATTGTCCCCAACAAAATCAGAAGAATCCACTTCACAACGTTTACAATGTATACCTGAATTAGGTATACATTCTCCCAACTGCACATGAAAGATCAAGCGTAGATAGGTAAATCACGTTGACGATCACCTAACGTTCCTGTAACTTTTGTAGTAGATCATGGTATTTCTAATTTTTTCACAAAAGTTATTGAATTTTGATTTTGTTGTTCATTTAGTCTTTCTGTTCAAGGTCTGACCGATGACTCACGAAAAATTCTAATCTATGAGTTTAAGAAATTTTACCAAATGGGATCAACAAACTAGTCATCCCAAAGGCATACCCTAAACTCAAAACCATAAATCAACACTCTCTGCCCCTAAGATTTCAAGAGGCAGGCAGACACAATTATTTGTCCTATAAAATATGGAGCAATGTTGGAAGATTCTCCTTCAAACCATTGCAAAATGGTCTCTTATCATGTTGTACGTTTGGGCTAGTTCAAGATTGTTTCTCTTGTCTACGCCACTTTGCTTGTCGTAGGCAAATCTGGCAAAAATATATATAATTTGCTAGTCTAGAACACGAAACATCATTGCATGGGTTAAACTAGATAGTTATATAGGTGTGTGCGCTCGTATAGGACGAGAGAGAGTACAAAAAACATTTCTGGGACCGACAAGGGTTTAATGCGGCCATTAATAGACATTTCCCCACTGATCTCTCCCTCGATCTGTCTCTCTCGTTTACACACTGTCACTTAAATTGAGAGAGAGAGAGTACAGAAAACATTTTACGGACCGATAAGGGATTAATGCTGCCATTAACAAACGATTTGTTAGATATATGCCCTAAAGTTACTATGTAATCATTACATATTAGGGATTTAAGTTGTACTATCAATTTCATTATTTATTTAATGGCAATGACGTATTCATTCATTTGTCTAATTATTTAAATATATGAATGATTTCATAAGATCAATAGTGACTAAACCTATTCTTGAGATGTTAAAAATATGTGTGATAGGTTCACAGTTAGACTGAATCTTTAAATTGTTTCTGATAGATGGATCATTGAGTGGATATTAATGATCTTATTGAGATTGGTGTGTTGTTAGCTTCACCATTAAGTATTGGATACTTAAGGAAATGATGAGTCACGAGTCATTGGGTATTATGATGCCTAAGTTAGAACACGGGTGCTTGTACCGGGACAAGTTTATTCAACGTGACATGCATAGAACAATTAGCAACATGGAAGCTTTTAGCGTGATCAATGTCTAATTGTTCATGCTTTGGTTTTGTGTAAATAATCCTTAGACCTGAGGCACATTATTGACTTGTGTGTTGGATGGCTATGGTTCACAGGTACGCATATTGCTGGTTCGTTGATCCATCTCCATACTTGATAGTCATGGTTCATTAAAATGGAATCAGTCTCCTTAATACATGCAAGGTACAATAATGATGTCCTATGCAATTTAATCATGACACTGCATTGAAATCCACGGTCGAGTTGCAATTGAGAATGAACTATTCATATATATGTCAATTAGGTTTATGCATATGATCGAATTGGTGGCTTAACAAATACTCCATGGTCTTTGTTCAATCTAGACATAGTAAGACAGAATGATTGAATTACACTGCAGCCAAAGCTGACAATTTCATTATGTTCTTAAAACATTTACACTATTTGGGTAGCTATGATATATTGCTAGATTTCAATCATTGTAAGACCTAGAGATTGATCGGGACAATCAATTTTCTTGGAAGTACTAATGTATTAGTGCAAGTCTTACTATCCAATTAATGATAAACCTAAGGATGTCACACACCATAACCAATTCAAGATGATGTTGAATGGGAGATACGATATCGCAAATATGTTTGCAATCATAGCAATCGATTAATCAGATCGGAAATTAAATTAAATGGGATTTAATTTAATTTTATTTTATTTTATTTTTGTCATGGGCGTACGTGCATGAAATGCACACGAAATGCACACATTCTAGTTATACACTCTTATTTTTAATCATTTAATATATATCTATATATCTATATATATTAAAAGATAAATTTAAAAAAAAGGGTAAAGTGCATGTACACTTAAAACTGAGAGAGACAGATATAGAGAGAGTACAAAAAACATTTCTATGGATCAACAGGGGACCATTAATAGACAATTCCCCACTAATCTCTCCCTCTATATGTCTCTCTCGTTTACACACTCTCACTTAAACTCATCGCTTTCTCACTCTTGTATTAATCAGCGACTGAAGTAATAGTGAATCATCTTCCTCGATATAATGCAGCACATACCCTCTTCTTCGCATCACCACTGTTACCCATCTCTCAATCTCTCTCTGTTGCTCTTGCTCCCGTGAACCGTAACATCACTTGCTCTTAACCCTTTTCTCAGCTACATAGTTCTTGGTTCAATCATACTCTCTCTCTCAATGGATTACAATTATCAACTCAACACATCCGTTCATCTCAACTTACCAAACAACCAGCCCAACCTGGTGTTGGGAAAAATGTTAGGTAACGTGAAAATATAAGAAGAATTGAACATTTATTGGGATAATCAATTCTCTTGGGAGTACTAATATGTTAGTGCAAGTCTTACTACCTGCTCAATGATAAACCTAAGAATGTCACACACCATAACCAATTCAGGATAATATTGAATGGGAGATACAATATCACAAATATGTTTGCAATTATAGCAATTGATTAGTCAGGCTGAAATTAAATTAAACAGGATTTAATTTAATTTAATCTTTGTCATGGGCGTGCGTGCACAAAATGCACATGAAATGCACACGTTCTAGTTATGCACTCTTATTTTAATCATTTAATATATATCTATATATATTAAAAGATAAATTAAAAAAAGGGTAAAGTGCATGCACACTTAAAACTGAGAGAGACAGACAGAGAGAGTACAGAAAACATTTCTATGGACCGATAGTAGACCATTAATAGATAATTCCCCACTGATCTCTCCCTCTATATGTCTCTCTCATTTACACACTCTCACTTAAACTCATCGTTTTCTTGCTCTTGTGTTAATCAGTAGCTGAAATAATAGTGAATCATCTTCCCCAATATAATGCAGTACATACCCTCTTCTTCGCATCACCACCATTACCCATCTCTCCATCTCTCTCTATCGCTCCCACTCGCGTGAACCGTAACATCACTTGCTCTTAACCCTTTTCTTAGCTACACAGTTCTTGGTTCAATCATTCTCTCTCTCTTTCTCTCTCTCTCTCTCAATGGATTACAATTATCAACTCAACACATCCCTTCATCTCAGCTTACCAAACAACCAGCCCAACCTGGTGTTGGGAAAAATGTTACATAAAAAAATAAGAAGAATTGAAAATCTATTGAAGAATATGAGAAAATAATATCAATTGTCTGAGGCGTGCTAATCATTGTCCTTAAGGACAATTCCGCCTCTCAGAGTGTGAAACTTAGTACGTAAGACTCTAGCAGCTATCCTCCCAAGATACAATAGACCTTTTTCTATACTTCGTACCGAATATTAAAAGGAACATGAATAACGTTATGTGTATAACCCTGCAAGGAAAGAAAAGATTTGAGAAGAAAAGTATATTCTCTTTATAATTTTGTGCATATATTTTGATTGCATTTGAAGTTCTATTTTATATTTAAATGAAAGAGCCATTAGGAAAAAGCCGTTGAGAAACTATTATAAAGCCGTTTTAAAATAATGAATGGTTTATGAAGAATTAAATAAACGTTACAAAACCGTTATACGGCTGTTGCAAAATTGTTATAAGATGATAGCTTTATGGCGATCATTAATTCTAAAAACAATTTCAAAATTGCTAAAATATCCAATACTTGGAGCTTTTCCTCGACCTGTTGTCCTCATCGCCGTCGTCGCCACATAGTCCATCTAAAGTAGCTCAGATGTTCTCGTGCGACTTCTACTGTAGGAAGTTCTATAGCTCGAAAGCGCTCGGCAGCCACCAGAGCGCGCGCAAGCTCAAGAACACCCTTGCCAAGATAAGCAGATCGGAGCTGAGCTTGGCCCTCAAAGCTCACGTAGTGCACTCACAGTCAGGCTCGAGTCGCACCGTTCGCACTCATCAACGCCACCACGAGCACGCGGGTAGCTTTCTTGGAGACGTGGGCTACGGAGGGGTGTGAGAGATGGCGAAGTACGGGTCGGCTTCAAAAGGGTATCGACCAGAGAATGCTCATCAGGAGGAGTTTTGTCAGCTTGACTTGTTCTTAAGGCTCTAAATCGATAATTTCGCATAAACCCATTGAAAACAAAGATTAGCATTCAACTAATGAGTTGACATGGCACCCACAAACTTAAAAGCTATTATTTTTGCTAAAAAATCGTCTAACTGAATATTAACGGAGAGTAAATATGTCACATATATATAAATTTGGGATTTTTTATGTCTTGGGAAAAAGTTTAGAGTAAATTTATTACAGTAGACATACAAAAACAAATTTAGGGTAAATGTAACCCAGTAGGCTGACTTTGGTTTTTGTCGTACTCTACTTATCAGACCATTGATCGATGCTGTAGGTAGCAGGGGATGGTGGTCCATTTGATGACTCGATTTATGCACGTTGTTAACAGTTTGGCTTGCGCTGATGACTTGATCATGCGAAAAAAGCGACATGGGATTCCATCGTGTGAATTTTTTTTTGGTCTGATTCTGTCGTCCGAAACGATCTTCTCATTGCCCATTGTGGTGTAATCGGCTTCGGCTAGTCAGGGTGAAGCGTTTGATGCCAATTCATGTAGAGAGGGATCCAAGTGCAAGTTGCATTCAACTTCTAAGTTGTTGTCGCCAATTGATGATGTAACTTTCTTTTTTCTGGTCAAATTGATGATGTAAGTTCGTTCGGGCAGTCGTCACAGTTTCGAGGAGTCCTAAGGTTGCCTACTAAGTTTATGGGCTACATTGAACAAATTAAAAATTCAAGGATCCTATTACACATTAGGCCAAAATTCAGAGACTATTTATGTCATTTTCCCTTTTTAATTCAAGATATAAGTTCCTTTTTTTTTTTTATATAACATGAAACTCCACCTAAAAAAAAAATCCAGGTCCGTAACTATCCCCCACCATAATGGATCGAGCACCATCGCATGGGTCGAAAGCCAGTCCGAATAGATCGTTCTGCACTTAAATCGAATGCGGTTGTACGCTTGATCTGTGCACATGTTAATTTCGTATACCTCTGCGTTAAAAAGCAACACATTAATCTTCAAAAATATTGTTGGAGAGATGAGTGATTTTGAGCCCTAAACCTTTTGTATTTGTATCAATTTAGTCATGAACCTTTTTGTTATGCCACTTTAGTCTAAAAACCTTTTATTTTTATGCCAATTCAGTCCTTTCGGCTAATTTTGATCGGATTTTATTGACGTGGATGCCGGTCAGTCGACGTGGCATCACCAGCGCTGACGTGGACAATTTTAAATAATATTTTATTTTCTTTCGATTTTTTAAATTATTTTTTATAATTTTTTTCCTTCTTTTTTTTTCCCTTCTTCTTCCTTTTTCCGATGACCGCCCACCAGCCATGGCCGGGCTGGCCTCGCCTAGGCGAGGGTCACCGTCGCTCGCCACAGAAGAGGCTCAACCGACCCTCGCCTAGATAAGGGCTCCCCTCATTGGATCTGACGAGGCCACCTTGGCCTGGACGAGGGGGAGCTCTAACAAGGGCTCCCTTCGCCAGATCTAGCGATGCCAGAGGATACGCACCATGCGAGGTCGGAGGATTGCATACCAGATTCCCGCTTGAGAGTGGCTTGGTTGAGATTCAAGAACGACTTCTCGAATTCAAGCTCGCTCTCTTTGGCCGGTTGCCTCTGCCAATAGTATTTGAGCCTGACCGTCCTCGAAAGCCCTCGCAAATCTAGCGAGGGGAGTCCTCGTCGGGGCTCACCCTCGCCCAAGCGAGGTTACCGGGCCTCAATTGGTGGCGGTGACGACGACCACCGCCCAGGCAAGGCTAGCTACCTCCCATCGGGCCATGGCCAATGGTCGACCATCACCTGTGGCCGGTAGTCGATCACCGGAAAAGGAAGAAGAAAGATGAAAGAAAAAAATTAAATAATTAAAAAAATCGAAAAAATATGAAAATATTATTAAAAATTGTCCACATCAGCTCCGGCGATGCCATGTCGGCCGCTCAGCATCTACGTCGGCAAAATCTGATTAAAATTAGCCGGAAGGACTCAATTTGCACAAAAACAAAGGATTATGACTAAATTGATGCAAAAACAATATTGAGGACAAAATTGGCACAAATGTAAAACATTTAAGACTATTCCGATACTTTTCCCCATTAATCTTCAGAAATATTGTTGGAGAGACGAGCGATTTCGAGCCCTCACGATGGTTACAGATCGGCAAAGAAGAAGAAGCGAATTTCGATTAAATGATTAAAAAATAAAAATTCAGACATAAGCTCCAATTTTATCCATTTGTTTTTAAAGAAAAAGGAAATATTCAACCAACCGAGCGCATTCCCGGCGCGGCCAACCGTCCCTGTCAGCCGTTACAGCGTAGGTCCCCCTTTCCATTATTAAAAAAAGAAAAGTATCTAAAAGTGGAAATAAATATTAAATATCTTGAGAAAAAGATCACCCAGCTATTATGATTAAAAAAAGTATTTATTTGTTTATTTATTTTGTTTTTTTATTTATTTTATGGCAACTCTTTTTTGACACCTACCATTACCAGCCATCACTCCTTTTCCGTGCCCCCCCCTTCCACTATCGTCACTCGTTGCGTCATCCGCCTTCCACTACTAGCAAGTCAAAGTCAAAGCTCGCGCTTTTCCACAGCATAGAAAAGCCCACAAAAAATCAGCTCTGTCCTTTTCATTTTCCCAACATTCTAAAGAAGAATCATATTATTTATATTGGCAAAAGCCGCCAAAATTCTTAAATCGCGTGCATTCACCCGTAAATTTAAGTTTCCTCTATACAAAAAACCTTACATTTATAACCGCGCGATAAATTTACACCCCCGTTAAAATTCTATCGACGGACGGAATGAAAGCAATCAGCATTCACACGGCGCCCACGTAACTTGAGTGAAATAAAAACAACATTTCGACTGACAAATATTCTATCGAAACCTTAATGAATAGTAAATATATCACATAGATATAAATTCGAAACATGTCATAACGGGCATGGTTTGATATTTTGAAAGCTTAGGGAAGGCTAGTTTTCTTTATTCCTCACGTAGCAAATTGATTTTGTACAATATTACTTAAATAAATAATAAGACGTAATTCGCTTATTTTAAAAAATTGTCAAATTATAGTTTCCATCAAGGCTTTTCTCCTCTCGCTCTAACTTTTGTCCGGCTCTCTATAGAGGGCGGGAATCAAATCTCGTACTTGTGATACTGGGGCCCTCACCCCTGATAGACTATACTAGAATCCTCGTATGTCGATCTTTTTACCAAGAGGGCCGCATGTGTATTGACGAACGGGATGACTTTTTTTGGTCTTTTTGGACAAGTAATTTTGGGTAAGCGGGGAAAAATCAACGAGCCCAAGTTGCAACGTCGACATCAAATCATAAACCCTTGGCCGACGGTTCTTGCTCGGGGGGGGGAAAGGAACACCCCAGAAGCAGAAGAAGCGGAAGAAGATAAGAGGGGAACGAGGTTGAAGAAGAGCATCTCCAGAAATGAAGGAGACGGAGATGGAGGCCTGAACTGAAGAGAGAGCGAGAGGGAGAGAGAGAGAGAGACCCGACGAGGAGGAAGGAGGGAAGGGCGGCGGCGGCATGACCAAGTCCGGCGGGGGGAAGCGCCCCTGCGACTACTGCGGCGAGTCCACCGCCCTACTCTACTGCCGGGCCGACTCCGCCAGGCTCTGCTTCGGCTGCGACCGGGAGGTCCACTCCACCAACCCGCTGTTCGCCAAGCACTCCCGCTCCCTCCTCTGCGACGCCTGCGACGCCGCCTCCGCCTCACTCTTCTGCGAGGCCGAGCGGCTCCTCCTCTGCCAGAACTGCGACTGGGATCGGCACAGCGGCGGCGGGGGGGCGGCTCACAACCGGAGGCCGGTCGAGGGGTTCGCCGGGTGCCCTTCGGTGGGCGAGATTTTGGGCATCTTGGGGGTGGACGATTTGGGGTCGAAGGGTCCGCCGTTGGGTGGTGATGAGGATGGGCATGGGGGTGGTGGTGGTGGTGGGTTTTCCGATGTTTTGCTTTGGGAGACTCCTGCTTTCGTTAGTCTGGATGATTTGATCGTTCCCAGGGATGATGCGTGTGCTCTTCGGGCTGTGGATGTTCCTCCTCTGCCTAAGGTAAGGCATTTTACGTCTGTTGTTCCGATAGAGAGGGAGAATTTGGAGCGCTCTAGCTGATTGGTGTCCTGTGTTCCGTGAGAGAATCGTAAAAGATTTCAACTTGCTGTCTTGTTACGTTGTGCAGGGAAGTGAACATTGAACGGGTTTGAATTTGTGAATCCTCATCGAAATTATTAGTTTGAATTTGATGGAAAGGAATGTCCTGGAGAGATAAGCTCTGTGATGCAGAAATGTGATTGTCTATGATGCTTCTGAGCTTCAAGTTTCACCTATCTTGTTTTATCAGTTGGCTGGGTTTGTCCAATAGTGAATGGTTGCCAATCTTCAACAGCATATAGTTTCAGTACTTTTCTTTTCTGCAAACTTTCTTGAGCTGCTGATAAATGTATGTTTTCCTTAAAGAGATGTATGTTTGTTGTTTGAAGTCTTCATTCTTTCACATCAGTTCCTCCGGCTAAATATATCTTGTCCTGTTTATCTTGTTTTGCTTGGTAAATGGCATTTTCGAGGATTCTTTCTTCCCTTTTCTAAATGTGGGATTACTTTGTTAACAACTATCATGAACTACTTTCAATACATTAGCAAAGCTATATGGGAATTGGGTGGGCAATGCATATCTTATTATCAACTCTTTATTAGCTTTGGACATCTCCTGGCACATAGGTTGGGCTTAATGGGGGAAATGCAAGATTTTGTATCGGATCATGTGAAACAGATTGAATTACAATAGTTTTTTTTTTTTGTTAACCATTGAATTACAATAGTGTTTATGTTTATCTCATAAAAGAAACTACTAACTTCAATGAGAGTGCTAATCAACAACAAAGTTTCTGGAATTTTTTAAAGAGAGAGCTAACCAACAGCCGAAGCACTAGAACTCTACTTATTAAGCTGACCAGAAAGTAGGTTGACGGCATTAAGCAAACATTCGATGTGTGGAATCACTTTCAGTTTTAATTTTGACAAATTTTGTAAGGATTACTGGCCTCCTTAGCCTATGCCCAACAACAGAGCTATAAAAAGAATTCTGAAATTAGATATGTTTTGAATCTATTGCCCTTTCATCTTGTCCATCTGCTCAGTAATTTTGACTTCTTTATGTGATTACTTTTTATCCAGAATAGAAATGCAACCTGTGGTCAGCACAAGAAAGAAATGCTACGCCAGCTCCGCTTACTTGCTAAACCAGAATCTAACTTGAACTTTGAAGGAGGGGAGATTGAACCATTGGATGATTTTCACTTGCCAGTTTTGAATCAAGCTCTTCAGCCAGCAAATATTCACACTGGATGTGAAGATAGAGAGCAAGTTGGATTTCACAAAATTGAGGTACTTCTTTCTCCTTTCATGATCAAGACTCAAAAGCATCACATTATCTCTCTTATTCCATGTTCATACTACACCAGAAAAAGGCACTTTGGGATGAACTTGCATACGTAGAGAGAGAGAGAGAGAGAGAGAGAGAGAGAGAGAGAGAGAGAAAAAAAAAAAAGGGGGGGGGGGGGTTTTGATCATGGGCATGGTACTGTGTATGGGCATTCACCCGCTATTTCATGTGAGCCTGTTGACTTTGGATATCTGTGTTCCTTAAGTGCATCTCTTGCATGTTGTACAAGCTAAAACTCAGAATTGACTGTCTTTGAGGCTGAATTGCAATGTCCAAGAGTTGTTATAACATTGAAGATTAGCTCTGAATAGAAGTCCACCTGAAATTTTGAGGGAGGTCTTCATGTAATTTTCTTTGTTTTTTATTCTTATTTTTTTGTTTGTGATTACACTGGCTCTTCTGCTTAACTCGTTAGTGATATAGCCATATATACATGATGACCAAGACGAAGACATGAACTTTTTGTTGTTGCAGGCAACTGACTTTCAGTGTTTTTCTAATGACGGCAACGCCAGAAACCAAGCTTATGACCGTTCTTCATTCTTTGGTAGCTACGGAGAGGAAAGTCCTACAGCTTTAGACAAATATCCAGACATCAGTTTTCTGAGTTCTGCCAATGAATGTCATGAAGTACCATCCGAAAATCCCATCAATTCAAATCCTTTGCCACTGGTTCCATTAACTAGCCAGGAGAGAGAGTCTGCAATCTCACGCTACAAGGAGAAGAGAAAAACAAGGAGGTAAAAAAACTGTCATTTCTGCAAGAAAAAATATGGTGTGTAAGTATGGATAGTTACAATGTATAAAACCTCAAATATATTAATCTGCAGCTCATTTGCTATATAAAACAGGTCCGTATGGTTGATTAGAAGCATTCACTTTGTCTGAATGCTTTAACTGCATCTTTTAATCGCGTATGGACTTCCTGGCTAAATGTGCAATGCAGGTATGATAAGCACATCAGATATGAATCACGGAAAGCCAGGGCTGAGAGCAGGATTAGAATCAAGGGACGTTTTGCTAAGATGGACAGGACCTGGTAATCACTTTGGCTCCTGTAAATTTGGTTTGCATGCTTTAGAAAAATATTATGTGGAGTTTTCAATTGCTATTGCAGTTTTTGATGTTTCTCATGCATGTCTGTTCATACCTTACCTCGGTAGAATGATTAACATTGTGAGAATGCTTGTCTATGACAAGTGGATGGAGATTAATCATTATTTAGAGCAAGATAGCGTCAAGCTAATAGTGACATAAGAGATGGTGACGTCCATGCACAAAGTTGGATGAGTTGCAGATGGTCTTCAAAAGCCCCAGGGCTATTATGCATTGAGGACTGGAGTAGGAATATGAGGAAAAGAACCTTCGCCGCAGCATATAAGGCTACATAATGTTAGATGGTTTCCAGGCAGCTGTAGTTTATGCCAATCTGTCAATCTGGTAGCTCTATTTCTGCCAATAAAAATTTAGCAACGGTTGTGAGTATGAAGTCTAATTATGGTTGATCAACGGTCTGTGGTGGAGCTTTCAAGAAAAAGGAAGCATATTTATGCTCGTTTGTCTCGGTTAGGTAAACTGGTTAGATGGCTTTTCATGGCAGGTATTCCATATGATAAGGATATTTTGTAGGTAGAAAGCCTTTTTATACCTTTAACAAAAAGTGCTCGAAAGAGGTTTCGATGGATTTGATTATGAGTTACAGTTGTAATTACAAAAGTTAGGGGGGCGAGTATATCTCTAAGTGAATGTGTCAGCAATATGGAGAAAATTACAGATTGCGGTCATGCTTATCATTATCATCTGTTTAGGTTCCTGTGGGTGTACAACTGGTTTAGTTGCCTTGGTGCATAGAAGAAAGTGAAGAGGCAAGAACCGATTGCATGAATCAGTACCTTGTATTGTGTAAACTCTTATGCATGCATTTATTCTCTCATAAAGCGTGTACTCTAAAGGAGAAGAAGTTCTGAATGCAAAGCTGCGAACCTAGTAAGTGTAGGCTGTTGAGCAGAACAAAAGGAAACATTCATTGGAGAATATTATTGTTGTAGTGGCCCAAAGGTGGAATGATTCACAGTAGTGGGTGGAAGACTGATAGTGCTAGAGTCTTCCCATTAGTTTAAACTATTGTATTCTTTCCTTTATGAGTTATTTCATTTCCTCTGGTTTGGTACCAGTTCCAGCCAAGCCCACCCTTTGCTCAGCTTTATTGTGGTCCACGTTATAGGTTAATTTACCTGAATAGCAATTGTTTACTGAATCATCCATTGGCCATTTATTTTTTTCAGCATTTACTTTCCTGCCTTGGTTTTATGTTGTTTCTGGCAACTCACTCTCACAAGGTTGAATAGAGTCATGAATGCGCTGTGATTTATATAGTTACATACATACTTGTGCAAGTGAAAGAAACTGACTTGTATGGCAATCAACAGATATTATAAGCAACCAAGGTATGGATACTGAGTGAGTCGCTGTGGATCAAATCGGGACAAGAATTGGAAGATATGCATCTTTGGGATCAATGAGTGTATCCCATAAAGAATGTTTCTGGCAGTATTTACTTATGTACATGGAAGTAGATGTTAGTTTTGTGTTTGATTTTCGTACGCTGGTAGCGGTATTGATTAAAGAGAGTTTTACTTTTGGCAGGAGCATTCTTGCTCTCCCCGTACTGAAATTCAGAATCAAAATAATGTAAGGCCCCTGTATAGTCAGTAAACAAAGTGTTGTCCATATGTGGATTCTCTTTTATATGCCATTGTCCAGTAGCCCATGCTTGCTATTTCAGGTCCTCGTATCCAATTCTGTTGACCGTCCTCTTTTTCTTGGTGCACCACTTCGAGCTCCACTCATCCAGAAGCATCAAACCAAATGCATTGAATAAATGGGGTATAAAAGGTGTCGAAGCTTAACCTCTGTAGAGTACCCGCTTTTCATTGTGACTTCTGGCTTCTGGTTGTGGTTTTCGGCTTGCTATAAGCCTGAGTTGTATTAGACGAAATGTCTGAAAGTTTTGTAACTTTTTTCCATGGCTTCTACTTGAAATGGTGAGTGCACAAGTATGTTCTATAAATTTCACTTATGCTTTTTCCTAAGGGCCCGAAAGTGCAAGCTTTTTCCAATCGATAATGTTTATTTGCTTATGCTTAATCTTTTACTACCATACCAACACAAGAATCTGGTTTAGACTTTAAAGAAGTGCTGGTGATTCCATGTTAGGCTGATACACTTGCTTTTCTCTTCTTCCTAGCTAATGTTGCCGTGCAGGGTCGAGAGCTAGGTCGGTCACTGTGCTTCATGATATCAATTGAAGAGCGACATTCGTATGTCTTTCTCATATGTATGAAATATTTTATCACGAGAAGTAGTGACTGATGGTGTAAAATGAGTTGAGTTGCAGCATAGGCCGTCTCGCTGCTGATCTCATGCAATATCGGCACTTTTTCTTACTGTACTTAAGCAAACTAGAGAGTCGTTATCAGATTCAATGTAATTTATAGAAGTAATATAGCTGTAACACATTCATCACAGCCCCGATTCGCCAACTCACTAAATTTCTGCAGCTAAATGGCCAACTCAAACTTTACTACGAACCAAACCACAAGCCCATGCATTTAATACTTACCCTTCAAACCTACCCATCATGCACCTTCCACTCGCCAATGAGATAAAATCAAAAACCCTAGCCACACAAATATTAACCTTCCCTACCAAATACTACTGATAACTTTAGGTCTCTAGTTAACTTGAGTTTTCCATCTCTTACAATGCCTTCTTGTGGAGGTCCATGACGTTGAGCACGGCAAGCAGCAGGAACACGAACGAGCCGACGAGACACAGCGCGAATGCTGCCGCCATCTGGTGGCAGTAGCTGTCAAACATGTGGCAGACCTTGTTCCACTGCACGTGGGAGTTGCCGTACTGGGCGATCACGCCGATGGCGGCGGACGCGCCGTTGGCAGACAGAAGCAGGCCCATCATGACAGTGTCAAGCACATTGATGGCCAGAGACGCTTTGGCACTGCGGGTGGCCCCGGCAACAGTGATGTACACGAGGGATGCGGCCGCGTATGAGCATGCGACGATATTCGACACCAGGAAGTATCTGAAGACAGTATTTGGAGATTGAATGCATTATTAGGGTGGCAAATACTTTACCATATGACTCATGAATTCTAGAAAACATCCCAAAATAAAAATCTGTCTACGTGCACGAGTATGAACTGTCTAGACTAATGCTGAACTTTGATAGGCAAATATCCTGAAGCTCAAATTGAAGGGGAGATGTACATGAGCATATAAACCCTAACAATTTGAAAAGATCAATAGTATCATTCTCCTTATGGTACTCAAAGTCTTGTTAACTAGCAACATAACTTGTTACCTTATCGTCGTCCGTACATATTTTGCGATCTCCTTATACTGAAGATTTATACAATAGGGAAAGTACTTAATAAAGGTTGTCTATACACAGTTATAACTTATCAGTAGTTCAAGTTTCCATTATAAAATTGTCCACCCTCACAATTTTTCATCCTTCTTGAAGGCAGGAGGACGTGCCGGTGAACCCTTTTTGTTCTTGGGTCAACGTACAATGTGGGGCTCTTGCTTCGGTCTTCGAGCTTCGAAACGAGACATTTGAGAGGTGGTTGTCACCAGCAAGAGAGGGAGGACAAACTTTTCTGGTTCGCTTTGGGCTTTAATTGTGCGTCGCAACATGGTTCGTTGAGGGTGGCATACATCGAATATTAAATGGACTGAACCCTAGCTACTCTAGGATGAATTCGTCCAAGATTGTTCACGGAATTTCCCTTTTGAGCAAGGGAAATGGCGATGGCATAATCCCAACTACATTGAGCGCTCGTCATTATTTTCCCTTTTCGACGATCAGAATCGGGAAACATATGTCAATTGTCGTCTACTTTTAGCCCACCCCTAATGCATTCGTGGAGCTAAACTCTTTATCTTAGGTAAACCACGAGACCAAGTAATGTAGTACTAATGTCGGGGGCTGGTTTAAGGCACAAGCCAAAGTTGAAATGCGGCATGATTAGGGGAACTAAGCTCTTATAAACGCATACCGCCTTCATATTCTCAATCGGTAAACTGACCCTCACCCATTATTATGATAGTTATATAGGAGCTAAACACTACAAAAGACGAGCACATGGAACATGAAATCTACCCTTAGGTTTCTACACGTATGCACAATATGTGCAGCTATAAGTTTGGTTGGTCATGTCCATAATGCATTACTTCTTAGGGCAAAAAGGGCAGAGCGGGTTAAAGATTCATTACTACGCGAGGTAAAAATTGAACTACCGAAGGACGCAGAGTAATGACGCGTCAGCTTTTAGGAGCATTGGTCGCTATCAGGTTGGTTGGGAAGAATGTTATTGACCCTTCTCTGAGCGCCACCACGTAAATTTGCCCTCATTATGAAAGTTAATGATGGGATTTAATTCCCAAATTATGGATTACATTTTACATTTTATGTGAGATGGACGCCATGTAACAAAATACTGTTTTGACAAAGCTTGTCGCATGTTCGTATCTATGCACTTCGTTTGCCGTACGTACGAGTCATGCAGAACTATAGTCATGTGTTTCTTCTATATTTCGTCGAAAGAACTATTATCTATTCCCGTTTCGCCATAAACTCACGCCAAATGTGGTGGAGAGTGAGAAAAGATCAAGCGAAAGATTGATAGCGGGACTTACACGAAGGCGGACATGTATTGCCACTTCGCGGTGGCGGGGACGTGCAATGTGAGGCTCTGGGAGATGACGACGGACACCGTCTTGGACTCCTTGTCGACGCCAACCATGATGGCAACCGCCAGAGTGAGCGCCAGCGCTAGGGCACGCAGCAGCAGATCAGGACGCCTGACAGCGGCCTTCGGTGGGCGGTCCGCCACCTTGACGTCGTCACCCTGTGGCGCTGCTGCCCCGCCCTTGCTCCACTTGCTTTGGCTCTCCATTTTGGTGTCTTGTGGGAGCGCCTTGTGCGTGTTTTTTGGGTTCAGTGAGTGTGTGAAATTTGAGAGAGAGAAGGGAGAGTAGATGAGTTAATAGAGCGAGGGAGAGAGAGTTGGGAAGTTGGAGGGGCATTGAAGGTGAACACAGTTTACTGTCAAGAGAGAGGACGTACAAATTTAATGCCATCATCTTGAGAAATTTACCGAAAAAAGTTCTAGACTTATTACAATTGTATCAATTTTTTGCTTGGCTAGCTAGACGAAGCCCCCTGGTGCAAACCCTTGAACCAAGAAAAGGGTTTTATCAAATCGGTCACGATCTTGGTGTGGTTGTCTTGATTATTAGCTAGTTAAGCTCTTTATACAACCTTAACAGGCTTGTCAAAGATTGGACCGTGTTTAGTTCGGCTGCTCGGATGGTCGATCGAACATGCGGACGGCGGGGTTCGATCCATTCAACCTTCCATCTCAAGAACGACGATTCACGTGTCCAAATCTCGCCGACGGCTGTGAATTACTATAAAAATGAAGACTGTTGTGAAAAGGGGTGGCGCGAGATTCAGGAGAGTGGGTGGAAAAATTCAGGAGAGAACCAAAATTGGGGGAAACGAATGTCTTATTCTAGAGGCCAAGGACAAAGTGAAGAAATGAATTGTTTCGAGGATGCCTTTCGTTTATTAGTATCAGATGGACAATCAAACTCATTTTCGATTCTATAAAAGCCAAGGAAATGATTAGGTCCCAAATAAGGAGAGATACTTAACAAAAAAATGGGTCCGATTATACATATTCCTAATCTGAAATGAAATGCACGTCGACATGTTCCTTGGACCTACTAATATGTTATTAGAACTCTTCTTAGTGCAACTTTAGCCGCAGCTTATATAAACAATCCATGAAGGGTCATCATTGACTCATTTTCAAGATGGTCACTTTTTAGCTTAGCTCAAGGTAACGTACGGATAACTCGAGAAATCTACTAGGGTAATATAGAATAGACAATTAACATGTATACGATCTTTATAGCTATATGAAAAAAGATAATGATATTCCAATTCAGAAAACCTCGATGTCAGGGGAAATCGGTGAGGTTATCAAATCACCCATCGAAGTAATTTCAGAAGACTGAATTTAAGGACATGTGTTAGTAACTTTTGATCCGGTAGTTTTCTTGCCTTCCTGCTTCCTTAACTTCTCCAAACGAGTGAAAACATATCCTTCGCCAATTTCAATTATCTCAATTTCCAATGCTTCCAAACGACAAGAGTGGAGACATCCCTCTACATTGATTCCAAATTGCTTCAGCTTCATCTTTCCTCTCTTCTTCTCTTCCCTCTCAAACCCCCTGTCCAAAACACAAACAGTGCTATAAGAATATTGGAAGTGGACCCAATCAAATATGTTATCCAAGTGTCATTTTATGCAAGGCAAAAATGCCGAGCATTTTCTTCTCTATTTTTCCCCCTATTAAACATGCACGAAATTCGACCACCCTACAATGAAAAGAGGGAGAAATTTTCATGTCCTAGCTTGTTAGTTCTTGTTGAATTTATGTCTCGAGTTTAAGCCTGCATAACAAATTCACTTTCCTATTTAGCTGATTTCGGATGAAGGGCTCGCGGCAATACGAATAGAGAAGGCCACTAAAAGACAAAACATGGGCACACTTTATTTTATTTTATTATATCTATTTTGGTGGGCCCAGGTCAATTTGTTAAATGCTTATCAGTGAAAGACTTTCCTTCTTGGACGTGCAAAAGAAACGTGTGGGGCCACGGAAGTCGGATAAAAGAGAAAGCAGCTTTAGGGTTTTTTTTTCCACATATAAAAGGAAAAGAAATTGAGGGTTTCTTTCTTTTAGGAAAGACCAAAGCTGCACAAACCCAAAGACGTATAGAGACGCTCCAATTGAAGCCGCACGAAGGAGGCAGAACGTACAGAGACGTTCTTGAGCGTGCGTGTGTTTTGCTTTGGGCTTCAACACACAGTGATTTGTGCAGTGAGTTTATTTGTCCAATTAAGTTGTTTATTCATAAACATTTTGGGTTTGAGCTTAAATCTAGGTATAGAAAACACTTGAGCGTTTGAGCGATTTGTAACTCTAATTCTCCGATTATAGTGGATTATTTGTTACTGGTTCTCCCCGTGGATGTAGGCACCGATATTCGGACTGAACTACGTAAATCTCTGGTGTCCTTTATCGTTCTTCGTTTATTTTTCTGGTATTTTCGCATTGACTTAATTTGCAAGATTCTGTCGTTTCCGCGTTATATTTACAACAGTTCTCATCATTCAATGGGTTTATATAAGCATTATCGGAGCAATCTAATTCCTTAGGAGCAAAGCCAAGCTTGTCTGGTACATCCTATTTTTGTGTCAAAGTAGTAATAGGAAAAAAAAAATCTAAGTCCATTTCTTTGCGTCCCTAATCTTAGAAATGCGATTTGCGTATAAATTCTCGTCACCTTTCGGCCACGATGATCGGGAACGACTTCATGTCCGATAGTCAAATAATACACAAATTTCGAATGCGTAACCAAATACAAATAGTCGATTAATTGGAGAAGTGCAGTCTTCATAACAAATTTGGCATATTAATTGTTTTAATTACTGGGTAATGGCATACGTTAATTCTGACAATACAAATAAGATTAATCGATCTAATTTGGTTTGTACTTGTCGAGCATCCCCCTCAGCCTTCTTTTTATTTTTTTGCATAGTGACACAAATAATCTCTAAACTTTGACTTAATATGTAGTATGGTTCTTAAAATTTTAATTTGTTTAATGTGATCCCTAAACTTTTGGTATATATTCAAGTTAGATTATATGAAAATATCCAATATTATCCTTCTATTAATTCAATTTCAAAGACAATATTGAACATTTTTACATAGTCCAGAGACTATATTGAATATATATCGAAAGTTCATGAATCACATTAAAAAACTTGAAAGTTTGGGGCGATATTGTATATTGGGTTAAAGTTCAGGAATCATATTAAACAAATTTAAAGTTCATGGATCACATTGCACATTACGTGAAAGTTCATGAAATATTTATGTCATTTACCCTAATATTTTTTCTTGGATATATCCATGCGGCGTGCCACGTCAGGTCCGAATGGCAAATTTCTCGCCACGTCATCAGAATTGAGGCCCATTGGGCCGGAACCCGAAGGTGACCCGAGAAAGGAAGATCCGGGAGAATTAGGGCTCCGAAGTCTCTCTCTCTCTCTCTCTTTTTCTCTCTCTCTCGCAGGGTTTACTTTCTCCGCTTCGCCTGAAACCTTGCGATCATCAGGCGAAATTCCGGTCGGTTCCGCGCCGTGATCCGCCGCGGCGATGAAGGGTCGGGCGCACAAGGACGAAGCGCCCCATGGGAAGCGGGGCAGGTTCGGCGGCTCCTCGAAGCCGGCGGGGAACAACAGCAAGGCGGCGGCGATGAAGAAGAAGAAGGAGAACGTGATGCGTTTGGGAGGCGGCGGCGGCGGCCTCTCCCTCGAAGCTTTTGCGAGCATAAAGTCGACCTCGAATCGGAATCAGTACAACCCTGCTCTGATCAGTATGTGCGCGCGCGCGCTCCGTCTTTCATTGGTTTTTCCGGTGGTTTTTAGTTTGCATGGGGGCGATGTGGGTGTGTGCGTGCGTGTCTGTTTTCTTGCGGTTGTTTTGGAGTGAGGTGGTCATATGGTTTGCTGGGTGTGAGGTGCGAATGGGAAAGTTTCAATCTTTTTGGTAGTTGGAGGAATCAAAGGCAGAGTATTTTTGGTGGGGAGTGAGTTACTCACTGTGTCATTATGAGCTTATTCAACGAGAATTTTGTTGACTCTTGGTCAATCTAAGCGCAGCGAAGTGAAATGCAGAGTGGTGCACGAGAGAGGGTAGGTCCAGGTGGATATCCATACTATTGCTATGTGATATGATTTTGTTGTTGAGATGGTTTTGGCCTGATGAATTCTAGGGTGCTAGATTAGTTTCCGGGGATTCTGTCTGTCTATTACGTGTGGGAGGGCAATCCAAATTTGATCTACTGGTTGTGATGACGCAATTGCGTGAATTCTTGTCTCTCTCACACAGCTTGTGGCTGTCGTGATCACTCAAGCTTTTGTTACTGGATCTCAATGTCCATTTGATTTCTTACTGTTGCTTCATGAAGAGGGGGTTGCTAAGGCATCCAGTTTCTCTTTACATTTCTAATCTTTTTGAGTCATACCTAAGACTATGAAGATCTAAGCAATAAAAGATGATCTACTTAGTACTTACAATGGCTACTGCTAGTGTGGTGAGTGTAAGGCTTCTCACAGACAATTACTGACCCTCCGGATAAACTTTTGGAAGAAGCACTTCTTTGTCCTGCAGTTCCCTCTTGTTATAAGTGAAGGAAGGGCCTGTGAGATAAATTTTCCAAAGTTCTAGGGGTTAAGGTGATAGACGTTGAACAAGGAGGATGCTTTTACCATTCTTTGAGATTGCAATTGGTCTAGGATTTCGCTCATTAAAGGAGGCTAATAGGAATATTTCTCTTTTAGATGTTGACAAGCATCTTGGGTTTATTTCCTTCCAACCTCTCTCGAAATCAATGTTCCTTTTAGTATGCTTAGAGGATGTGTTGACTGGAGTGACCCATGACCAACTTAATACATCTTCAGCTTCTGGTGGACAGCTTTTGGCAACTTCAGACCTCTGATAAGGGATCAGTGATAATTGACTTGTCTCTCTGTGACCTACTTTTGAATCTTAGGAAATTTTGTTGCTTTACATATAAATGCATTTCCTTTATTTGTTCTTGTTTAGTATAGGATCTTTATTTTGGTTTGCCCCCTTAACCTTTTGCCGGTCTTTTTTGTGTACAATCAGAGCAAGACTGTTTTTCTATGATTAGAGATGTTGGCTATTATCTGCAACTTCATGTTTCTTTGAAATGTTTTTTTCCTTAATCTCGTGAGCTGATGGATTTCATCGCTAACAGAAAAGCAAAGGGAGTTCTACAAAAATGCCAAGTACATCAGCAAGTACAAGAAATCCCTAAAGCATCTAAGTGAGCAAAATGATCCCTCAGCCGTGAAACCGTCAGAGGTTTGTTGTGGCATTTGATGATGTCATTATTTGTCATGTCTGCTTCCTGCCATGAGAATTGACTCCCAATCTCGTTGACATTTAGTATAGTATATGTTTTGTGCAGATTTCCTTTTCATGGTAAATCAGAATCTTTTTTTTTTCTTATGGTTGTATAGTTCCACCTTTACCTGAAATGCTCTTTTTGATATCTTGTGGTTCTGCCTTGATGAATGAGTAGGGAGAATCCATTTCAGAGTGATTCTGTAAGACCGACTTCTTCTGCAGTATCTCAGCTGAGAGGATTTATTAACTTCATGAGCAATGGCAACTCAAATATTTGATTCTGAGTGTCTTGATGGTCAAAAGCTCAATTCATCACATTTCACTCAGTTTGGATTGAGTGATTAGGAGGGAATGGAAATGATTCGGATGATGACTCAGAAGAGAAAAGAAAGGAAAGCAAAGAATTTGATTTTTATTGTAGTTTGGATTCTTATGAAAGAAAGAAAGGAAACAAAGGGAATATGGCCATTTCGCGTTTGATTGAAGAAGAGAAAAGAATGGAAGGGAATTTAAATATATCTCTATGATTACTTTGTCCTTATATTACTTCATAAATACAATAAATCATTTTATGGTTTACTATTTAAAAAAGATGTAGTAGCATAAAAGATCACTTTATTTAACGAAAAAAGACAAGTTGTAATAGGCATTCATGGTAATAATGAGAGGCAGACTAAACAATATAACATACTATGATCAGATCCACATACAATACTTTTAGGTTCCTAATCACTCCATATTTCTATGCTCTTCTTATCCAAATTGAGTGTTAATTTACTTCTATTTGCATGTGATTGTTTTAGTTTATAGATCTCATCTAAACTTTCTATTTTTCACTTGCATTTTTTCTAATATTTGAGCTTGTGCATGTGGAGTAATACTCCCGACCTTTTCCTGAAATTTAAGGTGAACTCTACGATTTTATGCACATTGGGCTGGAGAAAGTAAGAACGGAAATGAAGAGATTCGGCCATTTTGTGTTTGATTGAAGAAGAGAAAATAATGGAAAGGAATCTAATTATATCTCTATGATTACTTTGACCTTGTACTACTTCATAAATACAATAAATCATGTTAAGGTTTACTACTTAAAAAAGATGTAGTAGCATGAAAAGATCACTTTATTTAATGAAAAAGACAACGGGTTGTAACAGGCTTTCATGTTAATAGTGAAAGACAGACTAAACAACATAACATACTATGATCATAACCATATGCAATACTTTTAGTTTCCTAATCACTCTGTACTTTTATGCCTTTCTAATCCAGACTCTGCGTAAATTTACTTTTATTTGCATGTGATTTTTTTAGTTTATAGATCTCATCTAAACTTTCTATTTTTCACTTGCATTTTTTTTTATATTTGAGCTTGTGATTGCGGACTAATACTCCCAACCTTTTGCTGAATGTAAGGTGAACTCTACAATTTATGCACATTGGGCTTGAGAAATTTCTTTTCCTTTCTGCCGTCTAGGTGCACTGAGATTCACTCAAGCTTAAGCGCCTAATGTTGATGGTTTTAGCAGGACGTAAAGGAAACGGAGGAATCGAACAAGAGAAATAAGAAGAACAAGAAGGGAGGTTCAAGTAGTCTGAGGGAGCTGTATGAGAAGAAGCGTGAGGAGGAAGAGATAGCAAGAAAGGAGAGGGAGGCGATTATACAAGCAAAGAAAGAAGAGAGGGAGAAAGCTGAGGCTCGGAGGAAGGCAGAAAGAGTGAAGATGTTCAAGAAGACACGGTCCGGTCAACCCATTATGAAGTACAGAATCGAGCATCTTCTGCAGAGCATTCAAGGCTCGAATTAGTGCTTGGGTTGCTCATTCAAAGGGGGATTTCATCATCCCCTCTCTTTTCTCGTTGGTTTCTATACAAGCGGTCTTTTCTTGAACGGTAGATATGTCTAGGGTTTCTGGAGTTCTGGTCTGTTCAGAAAGTTAAACCTGAAATGTCAAATTTTTTGGATCTCTGTAGGAAATGAAAGCTTGTACATTTTCTTATAATATGAAATGGAAACTTAGCTAGATTCATTGATTAACTGGGTGCCCACTGTTTTTTGGTCTAACAAGGGGGAGTCAGGTGCTATTCGAACGGCTCGAACGGTAAAACATTTGGTATCATAGCTACCCTAACTCATGCATACTGGATAATCGCCAGAGCTCGTCATTAATGACCGTACTTATGCATGAAAATCATTATGGACGATGGTTTTGCTTTGTCTCTGTTTATGGCTTTTCGCCGTGGAATTAAATTTCCACATTTTTCGTTATGGAGTCTTAAGTAATGACAGTTGAAAAGCATTATGCTTTTGTGCACATGTCGCTGTTACCCCATACTTTCGGGCTCTAAATGATTGTTTTTCCATGGCGGGACATCTTTTTTCTCTAACGAGTTCATTTGCACATATCCGAAAGGGGACTGAACGACGGATTACAAGCACAGGAAGTTCAACAGAACCAAGAAAAATTGAAAGATTGTTGACTCTTGAACGCAACGCTTTAAGTTGCATGCAAGGCGTAAGGTTCGTCCATAGCATATTCTTCTGGCATCGTAATCTTTTTGTAATCCATGTATAATGTCAAGATTCAGTTCACTCTCTTTGTATTTTCGAAATGCAATCAATTGGTACACTTGCCAAAAGTAGGGAATTCATGCATTTGCTTTAAGTGTAAGAGCCCTTGGGGGCATCACAGAAGAGCAATACTCCTACAGTCTGTCCCTAAATATGAAATTGTGACATTATAAGTAAATATACTGACCATGATAGGGGTAGCACAGCTGTGAATTGATTTGAGCAGCTTTAATTATCAAGAGATGGGCAACTAGTGATTGCAGATCTTGATATTCATGGTACAAATACCAGTGAAAGATAGACCGAACAAGGGCTAGCGAATCATGCCATGCAATCATACTAAGCTCGGTCATTCATGCCATGTCATGTCGTTAGGAAATCATTTCACCCTGATCTCAAAGTGTTTTTGTCAGAGATTGGTCAAAACTGGTCATGCCTATCTGTTTCAAGTTTATCGTGTTGTGTTTGTGTTTCTGTGAATAACGAAAAGATTGTTATCGATCGACCCTTTGAGAGTCATTGTGAGTGGTTACTTATCTCGATCAGACTCACGTTCTAACTGTACTGAAGTTGAAGGCTTTGAATGGTTGGTGTGGGCAAGGAGAGAGCAACTGCCCTGCTTTGAATGGTAGTTCTTGTTCTTTGAGAAGTTTGGTTGACATTTTCGGGAGCAACTAGGATTCAAATACAAAAGCAAGATGCTTTGACACTAAGGAAACTGCCTCATCCGCCCACGTATTAAGATCTCACTCCTTTTAGAGCCCTGTCTGAAGCCGTTTCATTGTCTTCATCTGCACATACCCATCTTGATATTTCCTCTTTGCACAGTTCCCTGCTTGAGCTCGACTCGTGAATCTCTCCGGTAATCAGTCGGTCAACCACATACCTCAGGTGTCCGATCCTCATCTGTCCTCAGGCGATAGAATGGGACCTGGAGGGCCTGGAGGACCAGATTTCGGCGGACCAGGAGGACCAGGGTTCGGCGGACCAGGAGGACCAGGGTTCGGCGGACCTGGTTTTGGAGGTCCGGGTTTTGGTGGACCCGGGTGGGGTCCTGGCCCCGGGGGGCCGTGGGGCGGCGGACCAGGAGGGCCTTGGGGTCCTGGATTCGGAGGTCCATGGGGACCCGGTGGCGGCTTCTTCGGACCTGGAGGCTTCTTCGGTGGGTGCTTTGATGGCATATGCAGCATGGTATCTTCTTGGTGAGCATTGTCTTCCTCTTGCTTGATCTACCATATCCAGTACAATTGAAGCTTTTTATAGATGTATATTTTCATTTTTGGGTGGAAACTATTGTATGTGATTGAAACCTGTGTTATCTTGCTGGCTTTATCTCGACAAAAGTAGAATCCAAACAAGTTCATAGTTCAAGAATATCGTATAGGACTAGCGGTACCAGTCTAGTTAGAAAACTGATGGCAACGACGCTTGAATTCCTGTTAATGACTCTTCCGTCCTTTGCAGCCTGTACTGCTTGTGCTGTTGCTGGTTGCTACAAGATTGCTTCGGCGGCTTCGGGCCGCGCGGACCATATGGCCCTCCTGGTCCTGGAGGTCCACGCTTCTGATCTGGGGATGTTTTGATCCAGCACCGCTGCATGCGCTAATTTACCTATGTATTTCTCCGCTTTTCACTCTATATCGTCAATCATAAACTGTTTGTCTTCCATTCTTTCTGTTTGTACTTCACATTAGCGCACTTAATTATTTTGGAATGCCTATGAACCGTTTTCAATTTCCCAAGATACTGATGATTAAGACTCAACATTCCCCTTCTATGCGAATTGCACGATGCGGAAGTTTGACAGGGTAGTCATCTAATCGATGCATTACAGAATTGGACAAATTTGTCACAAGACCTGCGAAAACTTAGTACTAAGATGCCCGGTTCAGTTCAGGAATTTGTTGACAAAAGAATAAACAGTTCAGGAATTTCACCGTCACTAAGGGTTAATTCATGAAAGTTCTAAGGCCAACATAAAATTAGTATGAAGTTCACAATGGAAGGGGTTAGTGTGAACATACCTAGGAGATGCTCCTTTTAGGGGGAAAAGGTTTTTACAAACTTGGCTTTGTATAAGTTTCACCTGACTCTGCTCAAGTAACTCACAGTCAAACCGAAAAACATGCCATGAATTCTTTGCTGTGGAAGGTGGATGATCAAAATGAGTGGTGCTCTGAACAATATTCTGCATTTCTCACTGGTTGACCTAAAAGCTTCTGAAGTGTAGTTCAAGTCACCATCGCCAAAGTGCATCCTCTGAATTTTTGGAGTTCATAGGCAAAAGCCCGAAGGTTCAAACATCGTTATTTACCGGCCTCACACAACCTATATGTTGACTTATATCATAACTCTTCATTTCAGAATATTTAATCAAGTAAGCACACGAAAAGTTCGATTTCGGCATTGGCTTCTTCCAAAGCTGTCAGCAAACTGAGTAGGCATCCCTCAGCAATCATTCACCAAAGAATTGGGATATAATAGTCAAAAGCACAAGAAACCAAACTCATACACACCAATGTCTCTCCAGCTGCGAAAGCTATTGTATACAATGAAAAATCAATACGACAACCAGACCAATCGGGGTAAACTTCAAAAAAAAAAGAGGGTGCTACCAAGTTCTTGCAAAATCGTTCGATCAGAATGCTCCCCGGAAACACGTTAAACCGCTATGCCTTCCATGAAATCCCTGCCTAGAAAAAACCTCCTGGGAAGGGAAAAATAGAAATCGCAGTCTGTTCAAATGAACCCAAAAGCTTGAAGCTTGAGCAACAACACGATAAGATAGCAAACAGGCACCACATATACCATTCATTTTTACATGTAAGCCTTTATTTATCAATACAGGTAGCTAGTAGCTATTAACCAAAGAAAAGCAAACATTCTCAATGAATACGGGATGGAAATGCTGGAAGACTGAAACAAGGCAAAATCGTACACTTCAGGGTGTTATGCAAGAACATAGAGCTTAAGAGCTTGACCATGATGTGATAAGGCGCCCTACATTCACATTCTTATGATGATAACACCCCAGAGTATAAAGAACAATAAAAATTGATATCTAAATGATGAAGATTGATACAAGCATTAATTTATGATGTTAAAATTGCCGAACAGAAGTTCATACAAATTGGAAACGAATTGCTTATCATTCTTATCAAATTAACCAGTAATAGCCTGCATAGCAATGGAGAGATCAGTACCTGGCAACACAAGCGATTCTGGTGTCAAAACTGCTGAGACATATGGCAAATGCTTGGAAAGCTGAGATAGGATACTGATAATCCATCGTGAATACATCCTTCCCCACTTTTCCAAACCAGAGGATAACATTCTCATGATCTGGACCAATGACTCCTTGTTCTGGAGAAGCCACCAACTGGAAGTTCTTCAATGAAGTAACAGTTACCCGTCCATGGAAATTAAGGCACCAGTACTGGAGTTGCTCGTGCCACCTCGGCAACTTGTTCTTCAATACCAACATCCCATCTTTTAAAGCAGACAATGGTCTCCCAGACTGAAGGTTCTCTACGTGTGTCAATTTAGATCTGCAAAAAAAGAATGAGGGAAATGTCTCGAGAGTGCTGGACATAAATTCAGTCTGTGTCGGAGCAACTCCTCCTGGCTCAATCGAAGAGGCAGGTATGCCATCCATGACGCATTGCATTCTTCTTGGTCCCCTGATTTCCACACCAAAACAAATAAAATGCAGAAAGAAACAATTAGTTGACACTCTAGAGTTTTTTTTTTGGGTAAGGAGTTGACACTCTAGAGTTAAACCTTCTTAAAATCGTTTTTTTCGTAGTAAAATGGAACGAGTCAGTTTTCCTACCTCCGTCCCAAGACATTCAACTTATAAGATATGTGCACTGCAGGATAATTTCCAGCGGGAACTTTCAGGGAGACTTGCTTAAAGTTCACTAGCCTGTAGGACCGGCTTTTCATGACTTTGGAGCCAGCATTTGGGAGGCTGTGCATCATAGGCTGTGAATTTTGTGCCCAGAAAATTCGACCTATCATTAAAGAATGCAAGGGGTTAATCATAAGCAGCATGACCATTCAGATTCATCACAAGCAAAACTTTCGGTAAGTACCTCAATTTTCCAATGTACGTGCTACTCCCTTTGGACATGTCATCTGGATTTAAAGAGATGATGTAGTCTGTGCAGGTAGGGCGCCTGAGCTTCCGTGCAGCGAGAAGAAATTTGCCATCTTCATTTAAAGCTGCAAATACAGACATCCAGCAACTTACACTAAATAGAAAAACTAGACCAACTTGAAAGGCTAATTCCATGGTCCAGAACAAACAATGCCCTGAGTAAGAGCAAAAGGATCCGCTGGTATTTTGAAAATATAAGATATAGGGCAAAAAGAAGAGAAAAAATAGGTTGTCCTGTTCTCACGTTGATCTAAGCTGAGGTAGAGATAATATGTTTGGTTGCTGCGATTGCGTTTAATATAACACTGAAGAAGGGAGTCCCTTGGACCAGGCTGCACGTTTAGCCAGAGATTATGAGTTTATTGATAATAAACATGTCCACAACCATCCTTACCAAAAAAAAAAAACATGTCCACAACCATTACCTTCCCAGCATTATAATTAACATAACACCAAGGGACTCCATCATACAACCAATGCAGTTGCGGTGCACGTGACGAGATACTGATGAAGCTTAAGCTTAAAAGAACATTGCTGTCTATATAAATTACTCCTCTATCATATAATCTAATCTGTCCAAGGCATTGAAATAGAAGAAACCACTCGGCATACATTGGCTAACAAATAATCTATTTTAAGTGCTTGCTGATTACATTTTGAGAGTCGATAACTTTTCCAAATAAATCGTTGTAATCACAACTATAAAACAATTATAAGACAAAAGTAAAGAAGAAATTTCATCAGATTGTTGAGATTCCAATTACAAATAAACTGCAGGAAACTCTCTGCATCAAAAAGAAAGAAAAAATTAATCCATCAGAAACCACTTTTAGGTGATATGAACATGGAAAAGAGCACGATTGAAGGGTGGAGACTGTTAAATTTTAGATGTGGTGTCCTGAAGCATGATGTTACCTTCCTTCCTATTCCATATAGTCACTATGATTCACACTGTGAAATTCGTCCTTACGTACTTTACAAATAAATCAAGGCAATGCCCCCAAGTAAGTTAAAAGGAATAAAGGGTACTGTAAATCTGTGCTATCTGAATAACTTGAATCAACGTCCAAACACAATCCTGGCCCAATATGCAGGACATGAGAAAGCCATCGGGGAGAAAAAAGCAGATACACTTGGAAAAGTTAGAAGACAGCAGGAAAGAATTCTTTCTTCTCACACTTTAACACATTGTTTCTACGTTCTTTCAAACAGTTAAAGAAGGCGATATGAGAACCGCAACGAAAGACCTGCTTCAATGAAATTGGGAATGTCAACTTGCCGGACACCTCCAGGGTTTTCACAATTTCCTTCATGATCTCTCTCTCCAGTTCCGGCAAACACCGGCAAAAGCAACCACATTTTTCCTCCGAGCCCACGTGCTTTCCGACGCCTCTATCCTCATCAACACGTCACTCAAGAGCTCGGGCGGCACGCTCACCCAACAACTCTATTTCAATGCATCGACCACCACCGAACTGTCCTGAACAACCCGATGCGAGCGTGATCTCAGCCCGCACCCAAACTTCACCCTTTCCTAAAGATGTTCCCAGTCTCGTCCTCCTTCATGTCCTGAGGAATGCTTTTGAACGAAGCCATCCGTACCTTTCGTGTATAAAGACATATGAATTCTGGGAACTCGACCCCCCCTCCCACCTACATAGCAAACGCCATTCTCAGTTCCATTTCTTCCCATCAGCCAAAAACCACCCAGCGGGAGCTCCAAGAAGATCCAAAAAGCAATGAAGCTCCAACCGGTGATGTAACCAACCCAAGCGATAAGCACGTGAATATAGTGTTGGGATTTTGAGCAAATTGGAGGGAACTCCAAATTGCAAATTTTGGAGCCAAAATCCATCAAATTGTTTGAATGATATTAAAGATGAAGGAGAGAGTCCCACATAGGAAAGATGGGAGCTTGAAGTTAGATATATTAACTTGTGTCTTCCATGAAGGGTTGGGCCCCAAGGGGTACCTCACTTTTGTGGAAGAGAGAGGACCTACGTCAAGCTAGGTCGGTCCACCCCCCCCCGCGCGCGCGCCGCCGCCGCCATCCGTTCGAGCCGGCCGGGAACGGGAAGAAATTATCCGACTCATTTATTTATTTATTTATTTTTGCAACGGTTCGGGGGTACCGAACCGATTCCTTCATTGCGTCGGTTCGCTTGAATCGTGACTCTTCGGAAAAACTCATTCGTTTTCAAACAAAGGCTAGCCGTGCATTTTTCAAAAATAATCTCTCCCTCGTTCGTTTTTTTCTCACGAAAGGCTTTCTTTGTGCGATCAATTCCGCGACGTTCCGTTCGCCGTTTTCCTCCGAGCAAGTGCCGGCTTTGAGGGAAGGATCCGTTCTATCCTGGGAAGACAATTGTCCATCGACCTTGGGTACCGAAAGAGGGGGCAAATTTGTCTTAAGGACACAACGTCTCTTCGTTGGGCTCGGATCAAACTTGCTTGTGTTGTTCGTATTTTTCTTGTTTTACGCTCAGGTTAGTCGGCTTCTCTTGTTTTCTACTATTGAAGTATGTATGTCGTATTGTATGTGATCAACATATTACGTATGATATGCTAGGGTTACAACATTCTTAAGACAAATTTTGTATGTTTGTTCATGTACGTGTGCTGTTGCTTCGCATTCTGTGTTCATACGTACTTGCTCATAATCGGATCTTATTCTCTGTCCGAATTGGTGCTAATATTCTGTGAACTTTGCATTCGGTTATGGTGATAATCGTGGGTTCTGCATATTATACATTCTGTGTTATTGAGTTCGTGAAGTTTGTTTTTTCGAAATAGTTGATTTTTCTACATTCGTGTTACCGACGTGCGGGTCTTCAACATCTAAAGTTTATAATCTTTTAAGTTTCTATTTTCATTCGGTCGCACTACCACAAAACTTGGTTTTTACACTTTCTCAGTTTGAACTTTTAGTTCATCAAGTGTTTGGATTTTGGTGAAAAGCATTTTTGTTCGTGTTAATTAAACAAATTAGTGTTCGTATATTCAAGTTAATCATTTTGTGTTTGACGCTCAGAAATGGCTTCGGCTTCGATACCTACTGTGCCTACTTTGTCGATCCCAACTCATGGAGCTCATGGAGAAAAGCCTGAGAAGTTCACCGGTGTTGATTTCAAGAGGTGGCAACAAAAGATGTTGTTCTACCTCACAACTTTGAACTTGGCTCGATTTCTCAATGAGGATGCTCCTAAGTTGGATGAAGGAGATGCTGATAAAGAGAGGCTTGCTGCCGTGGATGCTTGGAAGCATTCAGACTTCTTTTGTCGAAACTACGTTCTCAATGGTCTGGACAATGCCCTTTATAATGTGTATAGCCCTCTGAAAACGGCTAAGGAATTGTGGGATAGTCTGGACAAGAAGTACAAGACCGAAGATGCCGGACTGAAGAAATTCATTGTTGGCAAGTTTCTTGACTTCAAGATGGTGGACTCTAAAACTCTTTTGAGTCAAGTCCAAGAGCTTCAAGTGATCCTGCATGACATTCATGCTGAAGGAATGACTCTAAGTGAGTCCTTCCAAGTTGCTGCCTTCATTGAGAAGCTACCACCTTCGTGGAAAGACTTCAAAAATTATCTTAAACACAAGAGAAAGGAGCTGTCACTTGAAGACTTGATCGCTCGATTGAGGATAGAGGAAGATAATAGAATCTCCGAGAAGAAAGGTGGCAAAACCTTTGAGACATCAAGAGCTAACATTGTTGAGGAAGCAAAGAAACCCAACAAGAAGAGGAAGAGCTATGGAGAGGGTTCCAACCAAGGTCCGAAAAAGTTTCTTGGCAAGTGCTTCAATTGTGGAAAGCCTGGACATCGATCCAAAGAGTGTAGAGCCAAGAAGAAGCAAAAGACCAATGCTAATGTGGTGGAACATATTTCTAGTGGTGTCGAAGACATCAACCTTGCTGCTGTGATTTCCCAATGTAATCTGGTGGGAAACTCCAAAGAATGGTTCATTGACACTAGAGCAACTCGACACATTTGTGCCAACAAATCCATGTTCACAACTTATACGCCGATGGCACGTGAAGAGATACTCTACATGGGTAACTCATCGACCTCCAAGGTTGAAGGAATTGGAAGAGTTGTTTTGAAGATGACCTCTGGGAAGCAAGTGACACTAAATGATGTATTGTATGTGCCGGATGTGCGCAAGAATTTAGTGTCGGGTTCTCTCCTTAGTAAGCATGGGTTTAAGATGGTTTTTGTGTCTGATAAGTTTATACTCTCCAAGAGTGATATGTATGTGGGCAAGGGGTATCTTAGTGATGGTCTGTTCAAGATGAATGTAATGACTGTTGTACCTCCTAATGTTTCTACTAATAAAGTTGATTTCGCTTATGTGGTTGAGCTTCCTACTATTTGGCATGCTAGATTAGGACACGTGAATTATAAGTCAATTAAGAAATTAATTGATATGGGCTTGTTACCAAAATTCGATTGTCCAAGAGAAAAATGCCAAGTGTGTGTTGAATCCAAATTTTCTAGACCTCTGTTTATTTCTGAATGATAGAGTAACGGAGACTTTAGAATTAATTCACACCGATATTTTTGCGACATGAAATCAACACCATCTAGAGGAGGTAATAAATATGTTATAACTTTTATAGATGATTGCTCTAGATTTTGTTATGTTTATTTGCTCAAAAGCAAAGATGAGGCAATTAATGCGTTTAAGACTTATAAGTCTGAAGTGGAAACGCAATTAAACAAGAAGATCAAAATCATAAGATCTGATAGAGGAGGTGAATACGAATTTCCTTTTGAGGAAGTATGTTCCAAGTTTGGTATTATACACCAACTGACACCTCCCTATGCGCCTCAAGCTAATGGAGTAGCTGAAAGGAAAAATCGGACACTAAAGGAAATGATGAATGCATTGTTGAATAGTTCCGGTTTACCTGAGAATTTGTGGGGGGAAGCTGTTTTGACGGCGAATTTTATCTTGAATCGAGTTCCCCACAAGAAGACACAACAAACACCCTATGAGAAATGGAAAGGTAGAATGCCTAATTTGAATTATCTCAAAGTGTGGGGTGTTTTGGCTAAGGTCATGATTCCTAAACCAAAGAAGGTTAAAATAGGACCAAAGACCATTGATTGTGTCTTTATTGGATATGCCCAAAATAGTAGTGCATATCGGTTCCTTGTACATAAACTGAGGTCCCGGATATACATGTTAATACGATTATTGAATCAAGGGACGCCTCGTTCTTTGAGAATATTTTTCCGTATAACAAAGTATATGATTCACATGAAAATAATAAGAGACCTCGAGATGTTGCTTCAACAAATGATCCTATTGAGGATGAACCTAGACGGAGTAAGAGACAAAGGACCTCCACATCCTTTGGTCCAGATTTTCTAACTTATCTGTTAGAGAACGAGCCCTCGAGACCACAAAAGAGGTCAGGACATCCCCGTAAGCTCCGTTCGGAAAGAAGCTATCAATAGCGAAATTGAATCAATTCTATCGAATCATACGTGGAATTGGTTGACCTTCCGCCTGGAAATAAACCACTACAAAGTAAGTGGATCTTCAAAAAGAAAATGAAGGCGGATGGCACTATTGATAAGTATAAAGCTAGACTTGTGGTTAAAGGCTACAAGCAACGAGAATGTCTTGATTATTTTGACACTTATTCACCGTCACGAGAATTACATCAATAAGGATGTTGATTGCAATAGCTGCGGTGTATAAGCTGGAGATCCATCAAATGGATGTGAAAACGGCCTTCTTGAATGGGGACTTGGAAGAGGAAATTTATTTGGAGCAACCTCAAGGGTGTGTTGCTCCCGGACAAGAAAAGAAAGTGTGTCGGCTTATCAAGTCGCTTGTATGGTCTAAGACAAGCACCCAAGCAATGGCATGCTAAGTTTGACCAAGTGATGTTGTCGAATGAATATAGAATCAATGAGTGTGATAAATGTGTATACGCTAAGAACACTCATAATGGTTTTGTCATTCTTTGTCTATATGTCGACGACATGCTTATAATGGGAAGTGACCGTGAAGTTGTTAAGGCAACGGGTTTAATGCTTACAAGCAATTTTGATATGAAAGATTTGGGGGTCGCAGATGTTATTTTAGGAATTAAAATCCATAAAACATCCGAGGGACTAGCACCGTCACAAGCTCATTATATTGAGAAAATTCTAGATAAATGTAAGAATCTAGATGTTGCACCCGTAAGGACCCCGATAGATGTGAATTTACATCTTACAAAGAATTCTCGTACAATCAAAGAACAAAATGAGTATGCAAGTATACTAGGCGCTTTAATGTATGTCATGAACTCGCATTAGACCGGACATAGCTTGTGCTTTGTAAGTAAGCTAAGTCGATATACCGCAAGCCCAAATGAAGATCACTGAAAGCTATGAGGCGTGTTTTGGGCTATTTGAAGCATACCTTAATTATAGTTTGCATTACATAGAATATCCGCGGTACTTGAAGGATATTGTGATGCAAATTGGATTACCGAACAAAGATACAAAATCCACTAGTGGATTTGTGTTTACCCTTGGGTGGGGAGCGGTGTCTTGAAGTCGTCCAAACAAACCTCAGATAGCAAGGTCCACGATGGAGGCTGAATTCATTGCTTTGGACAAGGTCGAGAAGAGGCGTAATGGCTTCAAATTTCTTAGAAGACATTCCAAACCGCCTAAACCGTGCCACCGGTGTATTCATTGCGATAGCTAAGCCGCTATTGGAAGAGCAAGGAATGTCATGTATAACGGCAAGTCTCGACATATTCGTCAAGACATGACACCGTGAGACAACTAATCTCTAGTGGAATTATCACGATTGACTATGTAAAGTCAAAAGATAATATTGCGGATCCGCTAACAAAAGGCTTAACTAGAGAGATGGTTATGAAAACTTCAAGAGGAATGGGTCTAAGGTCGATCAATAAGTCTTCATAGCGGTAACCCTACTTAGTCGACCGGAGATCCCAAGAACTAGGTTCAAAGGACAACTAAGTTATGAAGATCGGAGTAAAGTACTATCAATCTCTACCCATTCCCCGCTTGAGATAGTACTAATATGTGAAGGTTAAGCTTAAGCTTTTAATGATTCTAGAGTATGTACAGACACTCGTAAATCACCTATGTGAGTGTGAAGTGTGGGCCGCTTCTATGAGAATTGAAAAGGCCAATTCTCTAGAACACTCATGAGACCAAAGCGGTGTTCATGGCCAAAACGAACACAATAAAGGAGAACGAACTTCGCTCGAGAGATCGCTGTGTGACTTCTTGTTGTCTAGGCTTACACCAAAGGTTGACGGTTCAAAGACAATCGCGTCTCACCGATTGACCGAGTAAGTCCGATAGATGTTCACTAGGATGGGTTCAAAATTTCAGACTACTCACTCACGATGCAACGTTCTCTCATGGATGATCGCACATTGCATTACTTGCATTTACGGAAGAGTCATGATTATTAATATATATATCATTCATGTGGGGGATTGTTGGGATTTTGAGCAAATTGAGGGAACTCCAAATTGCAAATTTTGGAGCCAAAATCCATCAAATTGTTTGAATGATATTAAAGATGAAGGAGAGAGTCCCACATAGGAAAGATGGGAGCTTGAAGTTGGATATATTAGCTTGTGTCTTCCATGAAGGGTTGGGCCCCCAAGGGGTACCCCACTTTTGTGGAAGAGAGAGGACCTACGCTGCTAGGTCGGTCCACCCCCCCATTCGCCGCCCGTCCGCCATCCGTTCGAGTTCGGAACGGGAAGAAATTATCCGACTCATTTATTTATTTATTTATTTTTGCAACGGTTCGGGGGGTACCAACCGATTCCTTCATTGTCGGTTCGAATCGTGACTCTTCGAAAAAAACTCATTCGCTTTCAAACAAAGGCTAGCCGCATTTTTCGAAAAATAATCTCTCCTCGCTCGCTTTTTTTTTTTTTTTTTCTCACGAAAAGGCTTTCTTTGTGCGATCAATTCCGCGACGTTCCGTTCACCGCTTTCCTCCGAGCAAGTGCCGGCTTTGAGGGAAGGATCCGTTCTATCCTGGGAGACAATTGTCCATCGACCTTGGGTACCGAAAGAGGGGCAAATTTGTCTTAAGGACACAACGCCTCTTCGTTGGGCTCGGATCAAACTTGCTTGTGTTGTTCGTTTTTTTCTTGTTTTACGCTCAGGTTAGTCGGCTTCTCTTGTTTTCTACTATTGAAGTATGTATGTCGTATTGTATGTGATCAACATATTACGTATGATATGCTAGGGTTACAACATTCTTAAGACAAATTTTGTATGTTTGTTCATGTATCGCAGTGCTGTTGCTTCGCATTCTGTGTTCATACGTACTTGCTCATAATCGGATCTTATTCTCTGTCCGAATTGGTGCTAATATTCTGTGAACTTTGCATTCGGTTATGGTGATAATCGTGGGTTCTGCATATTATACATTCTGTGTTATTGAGTTCGGTGAAGTTTGTTTTTCGGAAATAGTTGATTTTTCTACATTCGGTGTTACTGACGTGTGCGGTCTTCAACATCTAAAGTTTATAATCTTTTAAGTTTCTATTTTCATTCGGTCGCACTACCACAAAACTTGGTTTTTACACTTTCTCAGTTTGAACTTTTTAGTTCATCAAGTGTTTGGATTTTGGTGAAAAGCATTTTTGTTCGTGTTAATTAAACAAATTAGTGTTCGTGATATTCAAGTTAATCATTTTGTGTTTGACGCTCAGAAATGGCTTCGGCTTCGATACCTCATGTGTTTACTTTTGTCGATCCCAACTCATGGAGCTCATGGAGAAAAGCCCCGAGAAGTTCACCGGTGTTGATTTCAAGAGGTGGCAACAAAAGATGTTGTTCTATCTCACAACTTTGAACTTGGCTCGATTTCAATGAGGATGCTCCTAAGTTGGATGAAGGAGATGCTGATAAAGAGAGGCTTGCTGCCGTGGATGCTTGGAAGCATTCAGACTTCTTTTGTCGAAACTACGCTCTCAATGGTCTGGACAATGCCCTTTATAATGTGTATAGCCCTCCGAAAAACGGCTAAGGAATTGTGGGATAGTCCGGACAAGAAGTACAAGACCAAGATGCCGGACTGAAGAAATTCATTGTTGGCAAGTTTCTTGACTTCAAGATGGTGGACTCTAAAACTCTTTGAGTCAAGTCCAAGAGCTTCAAGTGATCCTGCATGACATTCATGCTGAAGGAATGACTCTAAGTGAGTCCTTCCAAGTTGCTGCCTTCATTGAGAAGCTACCACCTTCGTGGAAAGACTTCAAAAATTATCTTAAACACAAGAGAAAGGAGCTGTCACTTGAAGACTTGATCGCTCGATTGAGGATAGAGGAAGATAATAGAATCTCCGAGAAGAAAGGTGGCAAAACCTTTGAGACATCAAGAGCTAACATTGTTGAGGAAGCAAAGAAACCCAACAAGAAGAGGAAGAGCTATGGAGAGGGTTCCAAACCAAGGTCCGAAAAGTTTCTTGGCAAGTGCTTCAATTGTGGAAAGCCTGGACATCGATCCAAAGAGTGTAGAGCCAAGAAGAAGCAAAAGACCAATGCTAATGTGGTGGAACATATTTCTAGTGGTGTCGAAGACATCAACCTTGCTGCTGTGATTTCCCAATGTAATCTGGTGGGAAACTCCAAAGAATGGTTCATTGACACTGGAGCAACTCGACACATTTGTGCCAACAAATCCATGTTCACAACTTATACGCCGATGGCACGTGAAGAGATACTCTACATGGGTAACTCATCGACCTCCAAGGTTGAAGGAATTGGAAGAGTTGTTTTGAAGATGACCTCTGGGAAGCAAGTGACACTAAATGATGTATTGTATGTGCCGGATGTGCGCAAGAATTTAGTGTCGGGTTCTCTCCTTAGTAAGCATGGGTTTAAGATGGTTTTTGTGTCCGATAAGTTTATACTCTCCAAGAGTGATATGTATGTGGGCAAGGGGTATCTTAGTGATGGTCTGTTCAAGATGAATGTAATGACTGTTGTACCTCCTAATGTTTCTACTAATAAAGTTGATTTCGCTTATGTGGTTGAGCTTCCTACTATTTGGCATGCTAGATTAGGACACGTGAATTATAAGTCAATTAAGAAATTAATTGATATGGGCTTGTTACCAAAAAACGATTGTCCAAGAGAAAAATGCCAAGTGTGTGTTGAATCCAAATTTTCTAGACCTCTGTTTATTTCTGTGAATGATAGAGTAACGGAGACTTTAGAATTAATTCACACCGATATTTGCGACATGAAATCAACACCATCTAGAGGAGGTAATAAATATGTTATAACTTTTATAGATGATTGCTCTAGATTTTGTTATGTTTATTTGCTCAAAAGCAAAGATGAGGCAATTAATGCGCTTAAGACTTATAAGTCTGAAGTGGAAACGCAATTAAACAAGAAGATCAAAATCATAAGATCTGATAGAGGAGGTGAATACGAATTTCCTTTTGAGGAAGTATGTTCCAAGTTTGGTATTATACACCAACTGACACCTCCCTATGCGCCTCAAGCTAATGGAGTAGCTGAAAGGAAAAAAATCGGACACTAAAGGAAATGATGAATGCATTGTTGAATAGTTCCGTTTACCTGAGAATTTGTGGGGGAAGCTGTTTTGACGGCGAATTTTATCTTGAATCGAGTTCCCCACAAGAAGACACAACAAACACCCTATGAGAAATGGAAAGGTAGAATGCCTAATTTGAATTATCTCAAAGTGTGGGGTGTTTGGCTAAGGTCATGATTCCTAAACCAAAGAAGGTTAAAATAGGACCAAAGACCATTGATTGTGTCTTTATTGGATATGCCCAAAATAGTAGTGCATATCGGTTCCTTGTACATAAACCGAGGTCTCGGATATACATGTTAATACACGATTATTGAATCAAGGGACGCCTCGCTCTTTGAGAATATTTTTCCGTATAACAAAGTATATGATTCACATGAAAATAATAAGAGACCCTTTAGATGTTGCTTCAACAAATGATCCTATTGAGGATGAACCTAGACGGAGTAAGAGACAAAGGACCTCCACATCCTTTGGTCCAGATTTTCTAACTTATCTGTTAGAGAACCAGCCCGGACTGTCAAAGAGGTTGTGACATCCCCGTAAGCTCTGTTCGGAAAGAAGCTATCAATAGCGAAATTGAATCAATTCTATCGAATCATACGTGGAATTGGTTGACCTTCCGCCTGAAATAAACCACTACAAAGTAAGTGGATCTTCAAAAAGAAAATGAAGGCGGATGGCACTATTGATAAGTATAAAGCTAGACTTGTGGTTAAAGGCTACAAGCAACGAGAATGTCTTGATTATTTTGACACTTATTCACCGGTCACGAGAATTACATCAATAAGGATGTTGATTGCAATAGCTGCGTGTATAAGCTGGAGATCCATCAAATGGATGTGAAAACGGCCTTCTTGAATGGGGACTTGAAGAGGAATTTATTTGGAGCAACCTCAAGGGTGTGTTGCTCTGGACAAGAAAAGAAAGTGTGTCGGCTTATCAAGTCGCTGTATGGTCTAAGACAAGCACCCAAGCAATGGCATGCTAAGTTTGACCAAGTGATGTTGTCGAATGAATATAGAATCAATGAGTGTGATAAATGTGTATACGTTAAGAACACTCATAATGGTTTTGTCATTCTTTTGTCTATATGTCGACGACATGCTTATAATGGGAAGTGACCGTGAAGTTGTTAAGGCAACGGGTTAATGCTTACAAGCAATTTTGATATGAAAGATTTGGGGTCGCAGATGTTATTTTAGGAATTAAAATCCATAAAACATCCGAGGGACTAGCACTCGCCACAAGCTCATTATATTGAGAAAATTCTAGATAAATGTAAGAATCTAGATGTTGCACTGTAAGGACCCCGATAGATGTGAATTTACATCTTACAAAGAATTCTGCACAATCAAAGAACAAAATGAGTATGCAAGTATACTAGGCGCTTTTAATGTATGTCATGAACTCAGATTAGACCGACATAGCTTGTGCTGTAAGTAAGCTAAGTCGATATAATCGCAAGCCCAAATGAAGATCACCGGAAAGCTATGAGGCGTGTTTTGGGCTATTTGAAGCATACCCAGAATTATAGTTTGCATTACATAGAATATCCGGCGGTACTTGAAGGATATTGTGATGCAAATTGATTACCGAACAACGATACAAAATCCACTAGTGGATTTGTGTTTACCCTTGGTGGGGAGCGGTGTCTTGAAGTCGTCCAAACAAACCTGTATAGCAAGGTCCACGATGGAGGCTGAATTCATTGCTTTGGACAAGGTCGAGAAGAGGCGAATGGCTTCAAATTTCTTAGAAGACATTCCAAACCGGCCTAAACCGTGCCACCGTGTGTATTCATTATGCGATAGCCAAGCTGCTATTGGAAGAGCAAGGAATGTCATGTATAACGGCAAGTCTCGACATATTCGTCAAGACATGACACCGTGAGACAACTAATCTCTAGTGGAATTATCACGATTGACTATGTAAAGTCAAAAGATAATATTGCGGATCCGCTAACAAAAAGGCTTAACTAGAGAGATGGTTATGAAAACTTCAAGAGGAATGGGTCTAAGGTCGATCAATAAGTCTTCATAGCGGTAACCCTACTTAGTCGATCGAGATCCCAAGAACTAGGTTCAAAGGGACAACTAAGTTATGAAGACCGGAGTAAAGTGCTATCAATCTCTACCCATTCCCTGCTTGAGATAGTACTAATATGTGAAGGTTAAGCTTAAGCTTTTAATGATTCTAGAGTATGTACAGATACTCGTAAATCACCTATGTGAGTGTGAAGTGTGGGCCGCTTCTATGAGAATTGAAAAGGCCGAATTCTCTAGAACACTCATGAGACCAAAGGCGGTGTTCATGGCCAAAACGAACACAATAAAGTGAGAACGAACTTCGCTCGAGAGATCGCTAGTGACTTCGCTGTCTAGGCTTACACCAAAGGTTGACGGTTCAAAGACAATCGCGTCTACTTGATTGACCGAGTAAGTCCGATAGATGTTCACTAGGATGGGTTCAAAATTTCAGACTACTCACTACGATGCAACGTTCTCTCATGGATGATCGCACATTGCATTACTTGCATTTACTGAAGAGTCATGATTACGAATATATATCATTCATGTGGGGGATTGTTGGGATTTTGAGCAAATTGAGGAACTCCAAATTGCAAATTTTGGAGCCAAAATCCATCAAATTGTTTGAATGATATTAAAGATGAAGGAGAGAGTCCCACATAGGAAAGATGGGAGTTTGAAGTTAGATATATTAGCTTGTGTCTTCCATGAAGGGTTGGGCCCCAAGGGTACCCCACTTTTGTGGAAGAGAGGACCCACGCCAAGCTAGGTCGGTCCACCCCCTCACCGCGCCGCCGGGCCGTCCGCTCGAGCCGGCCGGGAACGGAAGAAATTATCCGACTCATTTATTTATTTATTTATTTTTGCAACGGTTCGGGGTACCGAACCGATTCCTTCATTGTCGCTGAATCGTGACTCTTGGAAAAAACTCATTCGTTTTCAAACAAAGGCTAGCCGCATTTTTCGAAAAAATAATCTCTCCCTCGTTCGCTTTTTTTTTTTTTTTCACGAAAGGCTTTCTTTGTGCGATCAATTCCGCGACGTTCCGTTCGCCGTTTTCCTCCGAGCAAGTGCCGGCTTTGAGGGAAGGATCCGTTCTATCCTGGGAGACAATTGTCCATCGACCTTGGGTACCGAAAAGAGGGGCAAATTTGTCTTAAGGACACAACGCCTCTTCGTTGGGCTCGGATCAAACTTGCTTGTGTTGTTCGTATTTTTCTTGTTTTACGCTCAGGTTAGTCGGCTTCTCTTGTTTTCTACTATTGAAGTATGTATGTCGTATTGTATGTGATCAACATATTACGTATGATATGCTAGGGTTACAACATATAGAGAACTGATAAGTGCACACAAGTCTCTCCCACCCCACGCGGAAGAATCAGCAACATCCTCCAGCTGATAAGCCCATGTATAAAAGAGAAGAAATCGCACGGCATTACACATTGCATGGATCTTCCGCAATTGCCCCCACAGATCAATATTCCCCCAAATTCACCACGAGAGAGTCGGGAACAGACTGCACCGTTTGGCTCGGAACAGAATGAAGGGGGGGACTGATTTGGTCAGACACCCAGATGAGGATTTTCAAGAACGCTGTCAAGAACCCACGCCCATTTTCACGGAAGGAATCGGCCCGAGGGACAACAGATTACCAACATGACAAGAATCGAATTCTGGGTCTTGTAATGGAAATCATTTTTCAGTTGCTCTGAACTCACTGGTCGATACTCTCTGTCTCTGCGAGCGTGCGTGTGCGTGTGCGGGCAGGAGCATTTGAACATAACACCCGAATATGGGGTCGGAGCAGCGTCTCCTCCACACGCACTTCGATTCCCGCCTCTCAAAGTTATACTGACCAAGTGACTGTTTCAGTTGGGTGGTATGATGCTGACTAGTAGACTTTGTTTGGTACTATGAATTCTTCAATCCAACTTTTGACTTGGAATGGCTGCACCATTGTGTGGAACATGATCAACTCGAAATCAAAAGAGTTAAAAGAAGCAGTTCTTCGGAAATTTCGTGATAATTTCTCCATTTGGGGTGGTCGGTACTCTGATATCCTTCTTCATCATATCACTAGGTAGGTCCTGAATCTAGTTCATTAAGAGTAGAGTAATTACAGACTAGGCTAGAAATTTCCTTTGTTCTGGTGGGAAACAGGCTCCAGTAACCATATTCAGTTACCCCTCTTGAATTTCATTGATTTGTTGTGTCTGCATGACTTTGGATCTGCTAAGCTTGGGCCGCACACTGTTAATTGTTTTGAAGTATCTGCACCATAACGTAAGATAATTTTGATGCAGTGAATGAGTCAAGAACACATAGCATACTGGTATTGGCCCAACAAAGGAACAAACGATGTTGGGCACACTGGCTAATTCCCCACGTAATTAGGAAACAAGATCGCCGTTATTACTCATTCTGACAGACCATTATTGTCTTAGAGCATCTCTGAAGAGTAGCTGCTAGTTCATCATCCACAGAAGTCTACTTTACTTTTGGGGTCAAAATTATTGCGCATCGCACGTCTGTTGCCACAATATTAGCAAAAGAAATGGTTGACAACATAGAGCTCCAAAGAGAATTCAGAATTTGCTTAAGTTATTTTTCAGTTCCTTGTAGAACTACTGGTTCGGGTTTGGTTTTGCGTGTGTTATTGACCTAAAAGCTTCTGAAGAGTAGTTCAAGTCACCATAGCCAAAGTGCATCCTCTGAATTTTTTGTGTTCATAGGCAAAAGCCCGAAGGTTCAAATATCATTATTTACCGGCCTCACGCAACCTATATATTGACTTATATCATAACTCTTCATTTCAGAATACTCAATCAAGTAAGCAAGCGAAAAGTTAGTTTTCAGCATTGGCTTCTTCCAAAGCTGTCAGCAAACTGACTAGGCATCCTTCAGCAATCATTCACCAAAGAATCCGGATACATTAGTCAAAAGCACAAGAAAACAAACTCATACACACAAATGTCTCTCCAGCTGCAAAAGCACATATATACAATGAAAAATCAATGGGAAAACCAGACGAGTCGGGGAACTTCAAAAAAGAAAAAAAGGTGCTACGGAGTCCTGGCAAAATCCTTTGATCAGAATGCTCCCCAGAAACACGTTAAACCGCTATGCCTTCCAAGAAATCCTTTTCTCTTGCCTAATAAAAACCTCCCAGTAAGGAAAGAATAAATATTGGAGTCAGTGCAAATGAACCCAAAAGCTTAAGCAACAACACGATAAGATAGCAAACAATCACTGTATGTACCGTTCGGTTTTGCCTGTAAGCCTTTATTTATCAATACATGAAAAGCTAGTAGCTATTAACCAAAGAAAAGCAACTGTTCACAATGAATGCCAGATGGAAATGCTGAAAAACTGAAACTAGACAAAATCACCGCATGTACACTTCAGGGTGTTATGCAAGAACATAGAGCTCGAGAGCTTGACCATGATGTGAGAAGGCACCCTACATGTAACATTCTCATGAAGATGAAAATGCAGAAAATAAAAAGAACAATAAAAATGCGATATCTACATGATGAATATTGATACAACCATTAGCTTTATAACGTTAAAATTGCCGAACAGAAGTACATAAAAATTGGAAAAACATTGCCTATCATTCTTATCAAATTAACCAGCAATAGCCTGCATAACAATGGAGAGATGAGTACCTGGCATTCAACTATTCACAAGCGATTCTAGTGTCGAAACTGCTGAGACATATGGCGAATGATTGGAAAGCTGAGATAGGATATTGATAATCCATCGTGAATACATCCTTCCCCACTTTTCCAAACTGCAGGATAACGTTCTCATGCTCTGGACCGGCGAGTCCTTGTTCTGGAGAAGCCACCAACTGAAAGTTCTTCACTGAAGCAACGGTAACCCGTCCATGAAAATTTAGGCACCAGCACTGGAGTTGCTCATGCCACCTCGGGGACTTGTTCTTCAATACCAACATCCCATCTTTCAGAGCAGACATTGGTCTCCCAGACTGAAGGTTCTCTACGCGCGTAGATTTAGATCTGAAAAAAGAGAATGAGGGAAATGTCTCGAGAGTGCTGGACATAAATTCAGTCTGTGTTGGGGCAACTCCTCCTGGCTCAATCGAAGAGGCAGGTATGGCATCCAAGACACATTGCATTCTTCTCGGTCCCCTGCTTTCCACACCCAAAACAAATAAAATGCAGAAATAAACAGTTAGTTGAGACTCTAGAATTAATCTTTCTAAAAATAGTTTTTTTGGTAGCAAAGTGGAACAAGTCAGTTTTCCTACCTCGATCCCAAGACATTCAGCTCATAAGATATGTGCACTGCAGGGTAATTTCCAGCAGGAACTTTCGGGGAGACTTGCTTAAAGTTGACTAGCCTGGTGGACCGGCTTTTCATAACTTTGGAGCCAGCATTTGGAGGCTGTGCATCAAGGGCTGTGAACTTTGTGCCCAGAAAGTTTGACCTATCGTTAAAGAATGCAAGGGGTTAAACATAAGCAGCATGAACATTCAGATTCAGCATGAGCAAAACTTTCGGAAAGTACCTCAATTTTCCAATGTATGTGCTACTCCCTTTGGACATGTCATCTGGATTTAAAGAGATGATGTAGTCTGTGCAGGTAGGGCGCCTGAGCTTCCGTGCAGCAAGAAGGAATTTGCCATCTTCATTTAAAGCTGCAAAGATAGTGCGTCCACATAGCCTTACACATTTTCTCTTAAAGAGGAAACAACGAGAATCCTCGAATATCTCGTATGCATAATACAGACAACCAACAGTTAAAACTTTATAGAAAACCTAGACCAACTTGAAAGGCTAATTCCATGGTCCAGAACTAACAATGCCCTGAGTAGTAAGAGCAAAAGGATGCCCTGGTTTCAAAACAAAGTACTATGGACCAAAAAAAAAAAAAACAGGTTTTCCTGTTCTCACCTTGATCTAAGCTGAGGTATAGATAATATGTTTGGTTGCTGCGATTGCGTTTAATATAACACTGAAGAAGGGAGTCCCTTGGACCAGGCTGCACATTTAGCCAAAGATTATGAGTTAATAATAACAAACATGTCCACAATCATTTTCCTTGATAAGAAATGCCCAGAACCATTACCTTCCCAGCATTATAACTAATATAACACCAGGGCATTGTACAAAATATGTAATCGTGATGCACTTTATGAGATAATTGTGAACGTTAAGCTTGAAGAACTTGCTGTTGATAGAAGTTACTACTGTATCATTTAATCTTCCTAAGATATTGAAATAGAAGAAACCACTCGGCATATATTGGCTAACAAATAATCTATTTAATTGCTTGATGATTACATTTGAGAGTCAACAACTTTTGCAAATAAATCATCGCAATTACAACTATGAAACAATTAGAGACCAAAGTAATGAAGAAATTTCATAGATTATTGAAATTTCAATTACAAATAAACTGCAGGAAACTCTCCTCGTCAAAAAGAAGAAAGAATTAATCCGTCAGAAACCTCTTCAGGTGATATGAACATGGAAAAAAGCAAGATTGAAGGGCGGAGATGTTAGATTAGATGCGGCGTCTCCCATGTACTAGAGAATAAATCAAGCAATGTCCCCGAGTAAGTTAAAAATGAGGATACCGTAAATCTGTGCTATCCAAATGACTTAAATCAATGTCCAAACGCAATCCTGGCCCAATATGCGGGACATGGAGAAGCCGTAGGGAAGAAAAAGTTAGAAGACAGAAGGAAGGAATTCTTTCTTTTCACAGTTAACAGATCATTTCACCCTTTTTAATGAAAAAGCAAATTCTTTCTACATTTTCTCCTCTTGGGGTTATGTGTTGCTTCCATCAGGACCACCGGCTCATTCAACCCAAATCTACTATCTAGAGAGGACACATATCATCGAGTAATGCCGAACAACACGAGGTTAAGATCCAAGCCAATGCAAAACAAAAGCAAACAGGATGAACAATTGAAAGCTTGAACAGTACAGTTAAAGAAGGCGACATGAGAACCGCTATGACAGACCTGCTTCAATGAAATTGGGAATGTCAACTTGCCAGACACCTCCGGTGTTTTCACGATTTCCTTCATTATCTCCCTCCAGTTCCGGCAAACACCAGCACAAGCAACCACATTTTTCCTCGGCGGCCATGTGCTTTCCGACTCCTCTATCCTCATCAACACGTCCCTCAAGAGCTCAGGCGGCATGCTCGCCCAACAACTCTGCTTTAATGCATCGACTACTACCGAACTGTCCTGGACAACCCGGTGCGAGCGTGATCTCAGCCCGTACCCAAACTTCACATGGTCGAACCCTTTCCTAGAGATGTTCCCAATCTCGTCCTTCACGTCCTGAATGATGCTTTTGAGCGAAGCCATCCGGACCTCGCGATCTACAAGCTCTTAAAGGACCAATTCGTGCCGAAAGACGGTACAATTTCGATGCCTCGGACCCCCCCCCACCTACACAGCAAACGCCGCTCCCACTTCCATTTCTTCACATCATCCAAAACCACCCAGCAAGAGCACCACCACACCAAGAAGATCCGAAAAGCGACAAAGCTTGACCCAGTGACGTTAACTATCCCCCGAGCGATAGGCACGCGAACATAGAAACGACAAGGGCACGGGCGTCTCCCCCTTTTCCCCACGTGTCAGAATCAGCGACATGCTCTAACCGATAAGAAGCCCACGGCGCGCCGCAGCATCACACGGCGCCTAGATCCAAACACCCAAGGAAACGCGAACAACGGCCAGCGGCTTTCGATCAACAACCACCCCCCCGGTGCGACCTAACAAGAAAGCCAGATTTCCGCTCACATCAACCTGACGCGGCCGCGATCCTCCGCGATTGGGGGCCCCCGCGGATCAATCCCCGAATTCGCCACGAGGGAGCCCGGGAACAGACCGCGCCATTTCGCGCGGAACGGTGGGGGGCGGGACTGGTTTGGCCGGACACCCCAGACGGGGGGGATCTTTTCCGAGAGACGGTTTCAAGAACCCGCGCCCATTTTCACGGGAAGGAATCGTTGCGAGGGGACGACGGATTACCGAGATGACAAGAATCGAATTCTGGGTCTTGCGATGGGAACCATCTCTTTCGGTTGCTCCTCGACACACTGCTCGGTGATGCTCTTGCGTTCTCTGGGAGAGAGAGAGAGAGAGAGAGAGAGAGAGAGACACGGGGAGCGACCGCGACTCGAGCTTTAGGTTTTTGCTGCGAAGCTGCGAATCGTTGCGTCGCTGCTGGCTCGTGCCGGGGTTTCGCCGGGCCCGGTCGGGCGCGACATCCGGGCCGGTTTGACGCGGTCGGACCGGTTTGTCGGTCGGGTGAGGGCGCGGGGGAGACGGGACTCGGACCGGTTCGTGTTTTATGGATAGAGACCTGTGGAGACACGTTGGTCCCATCGTCTCCGCATGCTAGATGATATCTAAAAGGACCGACGATTTTTATACAATTTTTTTTTATTTTTTTATTTTTTTAACGGAATATATGAAGAAAGATAAAAATAAAAAAATTTGTAAAACCCTCAGACACTGTATAAAATGTAGGGAAAATGATGAATTTCTGCCCAATGTGTAATATGATCTATAAACTTTTAATTTGTTCAATGCAGTTCTTGAAATTTAACCCAATGCCAGAATGATGTGGTCGACGTTTTAATTTGTTTAATACTGGTCCCTAGTCTCCAAGCGTATGAAAATGTTCGATGTAGTCTTTTCATTAATTCAAGTTCAAGAACTATATTGAATATGTACCAAAAGTGCATGGACCACATTAAATATTAGGCTAAAGTTTAGGGATTATATTGAACAAATTAAAAGTTGAGGGATTATATTATACACATTGGATCAAAGTTCAGAAACCGTTTGTGTCGTTGTCCAAAAAATGTGATAAGAGTCCAAACTCTGAGACATTATTACATGGGATTGGAGCTCAAAATACGTAAGAGCATACAAAGTCCACTTTATATTCAAATTGACTAATGAAAAGCATTATTTTAGGGTTTAAGAAAATATGGAAAATTATGCAAATATGATGACATGGTTAGTAACCCAATGTAGTACGAGACGATAAAATAAGGAGACTTTTTTGCATGATTCAAGTTCGTTCAATGTCAGAAAAACAAAAAGTTGGTTCAACGAAAGAAAATTCACACTAGTCGAAGTTAGAATTTTTTTTTTTTTAGCTTGATCAGATATATATAAGCTATAAGCCAAAAGTTATATTTTATTTAAGTGGAATTCCAAAGAAAAAATCCACTTATTTCAAAAGAAAGAAATCCTCGGGAGACTTTCTTGCATGTTTCAAGTTGTAAGTTAAACTTTTCCTTTCATTATTTTTCAAAAGTTAGCGTCGATTCAATTTTATATTAAGTGAATAATTATGTATTTATAGGCTTACTAAAATATGGTATGCTTCAAATTATGAAAATGTATTTCACATTTTCATTTTTATTTAATATCAAATTGATAAATTAGGCATTTCAAAATATACTCTATTATAAAGTTGGAAAAAAGCCACCAAAAACCTTAAATTATACTCATTGTAACACATTTACTTTAAAATTTTTTGAGATACAAAAACTCCCAAACTTATACAAAAAAAAGCTTGGGGTACATGTGTCGCATGGGTATAAGTTAGGGGTTTTTTGGTGGCTTTTTCTCTATAAAGTTTCTTCAACTTTAAGATCAAAAGATAAATGCCGAAAGAGATAAGTGTTCGGCAACAATATTAAAAGCAATTATTTAGTTTCACAGATTTTATTGTCTATTTTTTCAAGATTTAAATCAAAAGGAACTTTATTTGAGAATAACAAATCGATAATTTTAAGACTTAATGCATGCCCTGTGACAAATCCGTATGCCACGGGATCAATCTTACATGTGAAGTGAAATGCTACGTGAGGAGTAAATTATATTAAGTGGACAAAATGGATTAATTATGTATTTCGGGATACTTTATCTTTATAGTTTTAAAAATTATTTTATCTTAATTTTTTTTCAAATTTAAAATGAATAAGAGATAAAGTTGAAAGAGATAGCTATGAAAATATATTTGAGATATTTTTTTTTTTTTTGAACTATTATTGCATCCACTACCAATGTGAAGAACTTTTTACATTGTTGGTTGACAAATAAATTAAATCCTTCTCCTTATCTTCTTTTTGACAAATATAGAAGTTTGAGGATGACAAATAAATAAACCCAATCATACTGGTCAAACGTGGGCAACGTGAGGAAATTATATCACGTGTCTTGCCACGTGATAATTACTTAGACACAAATTAAAGTGACACGTGGTGAGCATTAAAAAAATTATATTGGTTAAAATTATATCATGTATTAAATCACAGAGGCAAAATAAAATGACAAGTCATGAGCATAAGTAAGAATATTCTCCCAACCCCGCCTTATTAATCATATAAAATTGATAAATTAGTCGAAAGTATTTAAAGTTGCTTTATATTTGTTTCCCTTTGAATTTGTTTTCAATTTATGCGATCAACCATGATGTATGTTTTATTATTACTCGTATTGGTGTACATTAGACCCATCAAATGAATGGGTCAAGTCAGGTAAAAAATGATCCGATTCAAATGGACCCAATATTATGCAATACAAATTTAGTGACCAATACTCTATCCAACCTACACCCAACACGTACCCGACCTAATTCGACTCGATTCATATTTTGCTAAAACATTTCCATATATAACACAATTTAGGAATACTCATACCCAAATTGAGATCAGAACGCGGAGTGAGCGACCGCGAGATTGAATAAGGGCGAGAAAGAGTAAAAAGAGAGTTATATAGGTGGCTTGGGTCTATATAACTTGTGAACTCATTTAATACCTATATAATTTTGGGTTTTACCATTCTAAACTCATTTATGACTCATTTATTAAATATAACTAACTCATATAATAATTAGGGTGTGCAAAACAACTAGACCGGATTGGGAATGGTTCGTGGTCCGATTTCTGATTTTAGGTGTGGAACCAACTGCCCAGACCAACCGAACGGGATCGGTATATATATTTTAATTTTTATGTTTTCAAAACCCTAAATGCAGCTCTCACGCTCCCTAGTCCTCATTCTCTCTCTAAAAAAAAAACCCTTATTCCACTCATCTCTCTCACAGCTCGCTCTCAACACTCACAAGTCATAGCCTCTCTTGCCGCTCAGGATGCGAATCGCTCCTCTCACAACCTCACGTGCTCTTTACGCTCGTCGCTCTTTCTCCTATAAGTTAAAAACCCTAATTACCTTTTGTCCCTTTTCTAGTTTTTCACTCAAGTCTCACGCCTCTCTCTCACAACTCGCGCTTCTAGTCACAACCTCGCTCGTCACTTACGTTGTTCATCACTCCGCTCGTAGTCTCGCTCCCTCACGGCTCTTGTCGCTCCCTCTCCCGTGAGTCATAAGTCCCTCTCCAGTAGTCTGTGTATATATAATGAATAAATACTTCATTTAATATCTTCTTTTTGTTAGATATGGATTATGTTGATGCGCAGATTTAAGGTACTTAAAATTTACAAGTTGAAATAAAAGGAATATATGTGGTGGGATTTTCCATTAATTGTTTGAGTTCCAATTCTAGTAATTCTAATTTAAAACTTAATGTTGAGTGATCATCAATACTTATTGTTGTTTTGTTTTTAGGGGTTAGAACTTAGAACTTTAGAGTCTTTGAGCGGTCTTTTCTTTTGTGGATAAATATTGAAGTTCTAAGTTGGATATGGCTTGTGGATCCTTTGTAGACTTGGTTTTAGATTCAAAGCATGAGAAGTTGATTTATTTTAGTGGCTCGTGAGCTCTTTAGCCATTTTGCTTGGTCTTTTTATTTCTGGGATTAGAAATTTGTGATCATTTATCCTCAGTTCAAAGGTTGACTAATTTCATTTGCTTGCTTGCTCGCTCGCTCGCTCTTGCAAACTTGGGGCAAACTCATTTTCACATGTGATATGTAATGTACATCGTGGATGCATTTGAAGTGAAGCTTGTGAACTTTGTGGCAAAATCTTGTAGCGATCATTGTGTCATTGTCACACCCCAACTCAAGATCATGAACCTCGGGGTTATTTTTGCAATGTTCCGCTCATTTTTATCTTTTGTTACGAGCAAGCGGAAGCATATATCATCCCCAGGACAATCACAACGACATCAAACAACAACGAGGTTAGAAACACACTACAGGCACGCTTATATTTACATGATAGTAGTTATCATTACAAGCCCTTATCTCCGGGCCATTAGCCACTTGTACTCCCGTCAAAACACACGGCTGGGTTATCCTACTCCGCTACCATGACTTTCACAAAACACTCCCAAAACAAGCTTCCCAAAAGCTAGCCTCCTTCCCCCCGCTCGTCAGGCAACCTACTCGCCGTTCACGGTACCTCCAGGTGTGAGATCGTTGACTCCCCCAAATGGCCCGTTGAACCTGCAAAGAGAGCCGAACAAACTACCCTCAGTTCACATATACCACGCCTCATAAGTGTGTGGCATGTCCAAGCCCTCGTCTACCATTACCTGAGAGATGACCTTACGGTAGGCTTAACCTTCGCCCGCATCAATGACATCAAGCACATCCACTACCAACTCCACTACGGTGCCGAAACGAACCAATGGGGATGTCATCCTACAAATATGAGGGAAAACCACGGGAAATGAGTCATGGACTCAATAAGTAAATTCACTCATTTCAAGTTAGGAGGAAGCAATCGTCGACGGCGAACATCGTCCAACCTTTACCGCCTCAGGTGTCGATGGCAAATCAATAGCAAATGCGTGCCTTACCTTGACTATGTATTACTTATGGTTCACGCATCACCAAGAGAACATCAAGCATGGTACATAAATGGCGCACGCATGAACAAACATCAACACACGGTATCTCGATTACGCGAGAACAAACACACGGGATTCATTTATTATTAACTGAAATCCATCGGTTCTTCCGAAATCCATCGGGCATCCGGAATTCACTAGGCATTCGAAATCCATCGGGCAACGTCTCGAAATTCATTGTGGATGACTTTAGTCCCTCGTGTGTCCATGCGACAAACATAAAGCAATTCAGTTTCTTATCTTTTTTTTATTAGTCCATGCAAACAAAAGGACCCGAAGACGTGAGTGCTGGTGTAACTCATGGACAATAATCCGTAATCCTCTAGTATGTCGACCACGGTCCAGGGCTCGTGGCTCGATCCAACGTGCCAAACGTTGAACTAGAACCAAACTTGGCTCGGATTTGATATGCCTCAATATCGAACATTTACCAAGGAAGGTCTGGTCTAGAAACGCCATAGCGTGCATACAAGACCATATGTTCCCTCTTTCGCGGCCGAGTCGTGCTCGACTCACAAATATGCTACACCACGACAAAACAAACAATAAACATCAACAATTCCCAATCACGGATCGGGTAAAACACAAGTCAACCACGTATCTCAACATCCTATCCAGAATTAAGGAATCTACTTACTATTAGATACCAAAGAAGTGGCTCTAATGATGTTCGATGAAGACAAAAAGAGTGTGGGGTCAAGTAGCCAAGAGAGAGGGAGTGACATGAGAAAGGTGGTGATGGTGTGAGAAAAAGAAGAACCAAGTGGGGACAATTCTATTTATATGGTAGGAACTATTATCAATCTCTCCTAAGGCTAATGATGATAGTGGTCTAAAAGTCTTAAGGCTTATCTTACAAGCTTTGATTTGGACCAAGTGTTTCTAACTTGGTTGCCAAGTCTCTAATCTAGAGTCATGATGTCCTATTAAGCCATTTATGACTAAGGCTATAATTATGGCCTTTCTTGGCTTGACTTGCCCTTGATCTTCTTGTTTGGGCGTGGGGTGCCTAACTCACTCAATTATTGATGGCTTCTTCAAGACACTCCATTAACGGCTAAATGAGTCATCCCTTCCATTATTGTTCCAAAGGACACCTAAGCTTGGGTTTTATCATTGATGTCTTGCAAGATAAGTCTTCATTATTGACCAACTTGTAAGAGAAGTGGCTAATAAAGCTATTGACTTGACTAAGTCAACTTGTCTTCATGCTCATCAAGCCTTGAGAGCGTGTGGCCTTCTTTCTCCTTCAAAAACACTCAATCATTGGTGCCAAACACTTTGTCCAATGGTTCATCCCCTTTTGAACACTAGACTCAAATAATCATTGGCTAATTAGGGGATGAACTAAGATAAACGAGAGTTTTATGTGTCCACTTACGATTGACCATCCCGTTCGGATCGAGGTTCAAGGGTTGGAATATGCTCAAGTATGACCGGACATAGCCGAGCCAATGACCGAGCCGCACGGCATAAGGCCCACGGCCCAGGTCGACCAAGCGCAAACCTATTCGGTAGAGCCCCCCTCAAGCACATGGCCGGGTCTAATCGGGCACCGGACAAGTCTTTGGCCGGAATTGAGGGGCATGGGAACCAAGACGCGCGTCAGCACCGCTGGCTAGCACACGGCCATGCACAAGGCCGGGCTCGTCGTCGAACTGATCGACACAAGACCCGGGTCCACAACGGCATGTGGGCTTCGCTTGGTTTGGCCGGCACAAGGCCTGGCCCGCGTCCAAGTGGCAAGGCTCCTAGCTTGGTTCATGGCCTATCCATGGCCTACCTCGACTCATCGCAACGATCCATGACCTATTTGCGATCGGTCTATATTTGAGCATCAACGATCCATGGTCGACCCTCAATTGTCATGTAGTCACGTGGAATCGATCCGCAACCAATGCACGGCCGCACGGCTGCACGATATCGGTCCATGGTTGCCCACGACCGGTGCATGGCCGAGAGGAATCACCCGATGCATGCACGTCCAGCATCGATCCATGACCGCCCATCTATTGACTCGATACGTGATCGTCCCACTACCGACCCTTGTGGTTGAGCGGTCGATCCATAGTCGAATCACACTAATCAATTTGCATGATTGGGGAGTCATTTCACTACCGATCCCATAGTTGCCCATTTCGACCAAATCGATTGGTCTATGGCCGACACTGGATCGATCCGTGTACCGATTCCCTATCCGTTTTCCTTGATCGATTCAGGGTCCAAGCCGTGGATGTCATAATCACGATTGTCAAACTTTGTGGCAAACTCACAAGCGGTGAAGCTTGTAAACTTGCATGTACAGCCGATCTATGTTTGGGAAGGTAATTCTTATTCGCATCAGATCCTCGCCCTCAGGTGTTTGAGTTGGAATTTTGAGCAATACACTTTATTGTGTATATGTGAAATCTCCCCTTGAAAATGATGTTGACATCACATGGAGTTTAAACGAGTTGAACCTTGAACATGACTCGAACGCACCTCCCATTCCCAACATCCCAGGACACACCTGGGTAGAAACCAATGAACGGTTCCTAGTTCCCGACTTATGGAATCGGCTTACCCTGAAAACAATCCATTCCCACACCAAAATTAATTACCCTTAATAATAACTTGACCCATTAAATATGAATTAAGAAATGGATTTATGATCCATTTTAACATATCTAATATACATTTGGTGTGTGTGCAAAAAAGACAAACTCATTAATGATTATAAAAAGAGATCGTACTTCGCCAATACGGTACAGAAAAGTTGATGAATTTGCTTCCCATTTTACGCTTTTCTTAAACTTTGATTTAGATTAGATTAGATATGAAGGCGTGATAGATATGGAAGGAAACGAGCACCAAATGCCAAAGTTTTCGTGTATTGTATATGACATTTTATTTTAGAGATAATCAGTGAAAATCCCACATAGATAAATGTCTTTTCTATAAACGTGAGGACAATAGCATTGTCCTTACATACGCCAGTTGCAACAATTAAACCTATCACTAGGTGCCAAGAGAGCCCTCATTATCCTTGGCACTAGCTAATTTTAAAATGGGTATGTGCAGGAGTATTGGAATCCAATGGGCCGAAGCAACGTCACCACACATACCGACCAAGCTTGACTGGCCGATTCACGGATGAGTTTGAGACGTAGCAATCGTTATCTGTTCTTTTAGATAATTCAGAGAGATCTAGGCCGTTTAGACGCTTACAAGTTTAAGTAGTGAAATAGCTAGCACGGGTCACCTAGAGGGGGGTGAATAGGTGATCCTTAACAAAACTTATAAATTTGCGCGGAAATAAGACGAGTAATAGAAAAGTCTGAATAAAATTCAAATTCAAGTTAGAAGTGCAGAATATAAAGTAAGGGATTAGGAAAAGAGAATCAGACACCGCGGGTTTATAGTGATTCGACTTATGATAAGCTCACGTCCACTCTCCCCTCCCACGCTTTTTCTGCACCCCTTGAATTTCACTATATAATCAAGAGGAATTTATAGACTTTGAGTCTCAGAACTATTGTGTATGATAGGACTCTCTATCTCACACAATCACTCTTTACAAAGTAATCCTCAAGATCTTAATCTTAAGTTCAGAACGACAAGAGAATAGATGAAGTAAACTCAGACTTTGGACTTGTTGAATCTTGAATCTATCTGCCTTCTGCTGCTCATGTTTTCCTTAAATACTCTTCTTCGTCCACACTAGCCGTTGGACAATTCGCAAAGGATCATTTTCCAATCTTCACCTTGGATGATTTGTAGACTAAGGATTGAGTAGCCATTAGTTGACGGTCTGAATCCCACCGATTACAAGTCGCCCATACAATCGTAATCTTGGTTTCCAAAAGTAGAATTTTTGTCCGTTGAAAAGCATTCTTGTCTTAGTATTTGATTGTCAATCAATTTGATTAAGATTGAACTAATCAACACTTTCCTTCAAAATCCATGCGGATCACTATTGTTATTCTTCGCTTACGAGTTTTGCTTCAAGAATTCTTTGCGTCTTCGCCTAACCCGAAAATTTCAACTTCACCGCTGCTTTAAAAAATTTCGAACACCCGTGTGTTCTAAAATTTCTGAATCTCGGAACTTTAGCTTTTGTGGGTCTTCAAGAACTTATAAAGTCTCGAATTATTTCGCCTGAAAATATCTCGAACTTAAATAATTCTTCTTAATCCGAAAACTTCATTCTTGGCTTCCGAACATATATTCCCCGAAATAAGAAGGTTCAGAATAAGTATCAGATTTACAAACATTATAGAAGGTTTTGTCAACTTCAAAATCGGTAGGAGTTTTCCTCAACAAGTAGAACCTATAAGTAATTGTTGCTCGCAAATACGATTAGATTTTTCAAGGGCCGTTACAATTCTCTGGCGCACAACACCGAACATCCTGTGCAGGCTTATCTTAATAACGCAGGAACCGTGGCGACACCGTGAATGGCCGGAGCATTTGAACCGTCACGATGTTCTACCCTGTGCTACGGGATGCAGATATATCTTATCTAACGAAAGCACCTCGCGCCCTCAAACATAAGCAAAGACCCAAAAGAAAAAAAAAAAAAAAAAGGTGAAAACGAAAATTTTCAAAGACCAAAAAGTTGGAGAAGGGGAGACGACTTGCCGTTAGGTGAGATGAAGATGAACTAAGATTAGAATTGGAATTAGAATTTGACAGGTAGGAGGTGCCGATGAGCGAAGCAACGCTGCCCCGCGAACCAATGGTCAGCATCGGCAGCGCGACCGACTTTTACATGTACCGCCCCGAGCTAGGATTTGATCGCGTGGAGTACAGCCCACGCTTCGCACCTCCCCTTGGAGGAGGACACGTGGCGCTCGCGATTAGATTCCCCGCGGCGATCGACGGCGGCGATGGGCTCGGTTCCTGTGGGCCTGGATCCGCGCGAGGAATTCTCCGTCCCCGGACATTAGTATTACAATAAAGATTAAGAAAAGAGAAAAAAAAACCGAAAGCTAATTCGAAAAGTCGGGGGTAGGTATCGCACGGACCGTTGCGTACGGACGGCCGCACCTTGTCGATCGTGCGCGCGAGAGATTCCCCGATTCGTTCCTTCGGCCGAACCCGACCCGCCCGCATTGGAAAGCCTCGATCTCTCACCATCGGACGGCCAGGATCGCGCGTCGCACGGCTCCGATCGTGCGCGCGGGAACAGACCGTTCCCCCCCCCCCCACCCATTTCTCGGTCGCGGTCCTTCACTTATTCCTCCCTCTCTCTCTCTTCTTTCTCTCTCTACCGCGAGGCTCTTCTTCTCCTTCTGCTGCTGCTGCTCGCCCGCGTCGTTTGCACTTGCGGCACGTACACTCGCCGGAGAGAAGCCTGCGTAGCCGTCGATGGCGACGCTCTAAGGCAAGCAATCCCCCTCCTCTCTCTCTCTCTCTATGTGTATCTTTCTCTCTCTAGAGTTGGTGGCCTTCCTGTGTCGGCGAGGTAGCGATGCCTTAGCTTGTAAGTTTCCTCCCCGCTTCGAGAAACGACGAAAGTCGACGAAGCTCCTTCTCCCTCGCGGTGAAGTCGGAGGCCCGGGTTTCCACCTGATTCCTTTCCTTCCCTTTTCTTGTCTTAATTTGTGCGTGTTGCTTCGTTGCTGGGATTGAGTTGAGCAGCGGGAAGGTGGATGGTGAGGGAGAATGCAAGGGAGGAAGGTTTAAATTTGATGATGTCTGTGCCTTTCCTCGTCGGGGAAGTTTTCGTGGGTCCGCGCTCGAGTTTCCGTTGGATTGTCGATTTCGTGGTTCACGGTGCGCGATGTTCTGGGGACGGCTGTGCTGGTTTAGGATAGCTGATTGGTCTGCAGTGCAATGTCGTGCTGCGTGGCACTCGGTAGAGTATATTCGCCTACGGCTAAGTTTGCGATCAGTAGTTAGAGGTCCTCTCTTAAATTTGACTGTGTTTTGGCGGTTTCGGATGCGATCGATTTCGCCGTGCGCTGACTTGTGCAGCTTTGCTATGGGCAGCGTTTGACTTCTCGGGATCAACTTGAATTCGAGGTGGCGTGATGGGGGTCGGCTTGGGCTCCCTTCTAATGAATTTAGGGATGCGATCAGAATCCGAGCAAGTATCTGTGGATGCTATCACTTTGTTCGTTGTGCTCCTTTGCACTTGTATCATCATTGGACATCTTCTGGAGAAAAGCAGATGGATTAACGAGTCTATTACAGCCCTTACGATTGTGAGTTCTTCGTTATGAGATCTGTAATAAATGGATTTATGATGAAAGAAGGATGCTGTGAGCATTTTTTTCACAAAAAATGGTTTCTGGATGGTTGCTTTCTTGCAGGGTGTTTGTACTGGAATTGTTCTTCTGCTCACCACAGAAGGAAAGAGCTCGCATATCTTGGTCTTCAATGAGGAGTTTTTCTTTATATATCTTCTTCCACCTATCATCTTTAATGCTGGGTGAGTTGGAGTTTGCATTTTTTTTTTTTTTTGAGAGACTAGAGTTACTAACAAGCATCTATCCCATCTACCTAATAGCTTGTAATAGTCTTGGGATACAAGTGAAGGTGGGACAATCCCAAAACAAGAAGAAAGGTACATTGCAAAGAAACTAAGAAAATAAAAATGGACGTCAAGTTGATGTTACTGGTTCAGTTTCAGAGAATTGAGATAAAAAAAAATTGTAAACTTTATAATTGTAAATACTTATAGCTTGCGACCAGGGCAATCATTTGTGATATTGATTGAGTACTAATGCAGTCATTTTGCATGAAGTTTAGAAGCCTATTAACTTTTAGATTTCAGTTTGCAAACATTTTACGAGAAACTAGAAAGTCTGGTTGACTGATTCAGTTGAGTGGTATAATGCTGACTGGTAGATTTTGTTTGGTACTTTAAATTCTTCAATCCGAATTTTGGCATGGAATGGCTGCAGCATTGAATAGATTATGATCAACTCAAAATTGAAAGAGTTATTTTGTTTTTTTGAGGAATTGTTTTACTTTCCTCTAAGATTGCCGAGGTGTACTGTTGTATGCTCTCTCTCTCTCTCTCTCTCTCTCTCTCTCTCTCTCTCTCTCTCTCTCTCTCTCTCTGTCTCTCGGCACATCATGCACATATTACTGTTGTCTTGGATGCTGATCTTTTTTTTTTTTGGGATGCTGATCTATTGTTTACAGAAGCCATTATAATTTGTATACTTGTAATTACTTTGCATCATTCTGGGATAGGATAACATATAATTTAGATTCACTTTCTTTCCAATGCTTTATTTGCAATTTTCATTTTCCCAGGTTTCAAGTCAAAAAGAAGCAGTTCTTCAGAAATTTCATGACAATTACTCTATTTGGGGTGGTTGGTACTCTGATATCCTTCTTTATCATATCACTAGGTATGTCCTGAATCTAATGTGGCAAACTTCTAGTTCATTACAGATTAGGCTAGAAATTTCCTTTGTCAAGGTGGAACCTCTTGAATTTCATTGATTTTGTAGAATCTGCGCACTGTTAATTGTTTTTAGGTATGTGATCACACTGCATGATGATTTTGTTGCAGTGCAAGAGTCAAGAAAATCTGGAGAACTATTCTAGTTTTATATTTAGCATACTGTTATTGGCCCAAAAAAGTAACAAAAAATGTTTAGCGCCCTGGCTAATTTCCCATGTAATTAGGAAACAAGATCATTATTACTATTCATTTTGGATGACCATTATTGTCTTAGAGCATCTCTCAAGAGTCACTGCTAGTTCGTCATCCATAGAGGGCTATTTTACTTTTCGGGTCAAAATTCTTGCATGATGCCTCTCTGTTGCCAAAATATTGGCAAAAGAAATGGTTGACAAAACAGAGCTCCACAGTGAATTTAGAATTTGGTTTAGTTTAGTGCCTTGTGGAACTACAGGCTCAGGTTAGTTTTCAAGTGTCATATTCCTATGGAGAATCATGTGTGCAATCCACCTTTTAAAAGAACAGAAGAATGATAGCTGATTTTCCAGCCAAAAAGAAGAAAGAAGAATCAGAAGATGATAGCAGAGGAAGAGCATATGCTGCTTTGCGTGATTCTATAACTGTCCTATTGTTAATACAGGTTCTGCGCAGCTGTTCAAAATGTTGAATGTTGGCTTCCTGGAGATGGGAGATTGTTTTGGTATGTCTTATTCTTTATTTTGATTGACAGAAAGCATGCTTTCTGAAGTTAAGGGCTTCTTTGCTTCAATTTAAATAAATAAAAGATACCTTTTGTTCTCCCAAATCTAAAGTTTATGAACAAATTTGAATGTTGTGAACAAACTTTACATGGATCCACATTTCAACATTTGAATGTTGTGAAAGTTTTAAGTGTTTTAGATTTAGGAAAAGTCAAAGTGTGTGAACTGAAAGAATTTAATTAAGCAAAAAAATAAACAGTAAAAGTCAATCCGGACAGAGCCCAAATCTTTGATGTGAGTACAGGAGCATTCTGTCTTATGTAGTCATAGAGTTTGGTTAGAAAATTAGTTCCACTCTGCATGATGAAGGGTGTATTTTCTTTACTATGCATATTGGGATTTCCAGGTTTCTTGAATCCTTTGCAATCTGTAATTACTAAGAAGAACATATACTTTGGGTTTGATAATGGTTTTTCATGAAAAAGGGAAAAGAACAGAAAGATAGAATCTTACCAAAAAAAAACAGAAAGATAGAGACTGGTTCATTTACCTTCAGTAGATCCATATATGCTATCATCAGGTCACTCTCACTGTAAACCATATAGGTTTGACCTTAAAAAAAAAAATTTTTGTTGCATATCAAGTGTCATTTGCATGGTTTTCAGATATTAACTACTCCTTGCCTTGACTTGACTTGTAGCACTTGGAGCAATTTTCTCTGCCACAGACTCTGTCTGCACATTGCAGGTAAAGCTGCATTCAGTTGGCGAATGTGTTTTTTATATTTGGATGACAAGACGGACATTCAAATTAAGCGTTCAATTTGACGTTCAGGTGCTAAATCAGGATGAGATGCCTCTACTTTACAGTCTAGTTTTTGGAGAAGGTGTGGTTAATGATGCTACTTCTGTTGTCCTCTTCAACGCACTCCAAAGATTTGATCTCTCTCATATCACCTCGGGCATTGCCACACGATTTGCTGGCAGTCTGTTCAATTTATTTTTCACAAGCACGTTGCTTGGTGTAGCTGTAAGTTTCTCCTCTCTGTTCATTTTATCCTTGATCTTTTTATGTTCCCATTATTTTTTTTTTTTCCATTGTGCAATTTGAATTTCCTGTTTGTGTTAAACATCAATCCTGTCCTCCCTCAGTGTTTCTCAGTTACTTTTAGTAATGAGAAACACAGATGAAGGACAGCTTAGTGGATGAATCAAAGTGGTAGCAGATTTATCCAGTTTTCCTCTTAAGTACGCTAGCCAATTCCCGCATTTCTTTCTGAAATCTTCAGAGCATATTTTAGGACTTTGGGGATAATGTCCGGAGTTTTAGGTGCTCGGTGCTTGCCATAGATATTAATCCATGATGCATCATTGTCTCAAGCGTTGTGTTTCTGGGATACTAATGCAGTTTTTATTGGGTGACATCTTGTTTGGTTTTACTTGCAGGTTGGTTTACTCTGTGCATATATCATTAAGAAACTCTACTTTGGCAGGTATCCAGCAGGCTTAAGTTTTCTAACACAATTTCTTTAATGTAATGGAAGTCCATCTAAATCATTTCCTCTGGGATATGGAGATGAATGTGGTCCCTTACTAGGAGTAATTTGGCAGAGTCTGCTTTCTGCCTAGATGCAGAGCACCGTGGAGTTGTAGCCTGTTTTCTTTCCTGACTTTATATTATTGCCAGTAGGTTATTAGCTGAGATTTGTTAAATTAATTACTAAAGTGGTATTATGTGGAGACGAGGATTGCCAATATGATTTATAAGAAAAAGAAGATCTATGGCTTAACATCCTCTGAGAAAGAACAGTAAGCATGTTATGGTAATGAACAAAGTTTGGTTAGACATCCTCATAGGTCGTATCCTGAAGACATAATGAATCAGTTTGTCAGTGACATATTGTAGACTTTGAGCTCCAGCTGTAGCATAGATGCTGCTCTGGTATCTTCAGAGTAATTTGAATTGATTATCTATTGAATATGATGGAGGCTGAACTGCCAAAGGTGCCATTGCACAATACACTGCTTTAAAAGGGTGCCTCAGAATTTTATTTTCCAATAATCAGATATATAAGATCAAGTCTTTCTGTGTTCATTTGCATCTTGAACTGCTGATGTTGCTGTCTTTCAATTTTCAGGCATTCTACTGATCGTGAAGTTGCTCTGATGATCCTCATGGCTTATCTTTCATATATGATGGCAGAAGTAAGGTTCATATGATCCCTTCTTAGGTGTAGCAAGTTTGGGGTCCAATTGCTTTCATTAACTGAATTTGACTGATGTAATTTTTATTTTCATGCAGCTTTTCTCTTTAAGTGGCATCCTTACAGTATTCTTTTGTGGGATTGTGATGTCACATTACACTTGGCATAATGTGACTGAAAATTCAAGAGTAACAACCAAGTATGTAATTCTCTCCTGTCAATCAATAATGCTATTCTCTGTCCTACAATCTAATTTTTCTTGATGAATGAAATTACAAAAAAGAACAATGCGGGACAAAACAATAATGCGGATCCTATTCTGGGTTCCATTTTATGCAGGCATGCTTTTGCAACAATGTCATTTATCTCTGAGATTTTCATCTTCTTGTACGTTGGCATGGATGCCCTGGACATCGAAAAGTGGAGATTCGTAAGCAAGAGGTAGTGCTCGAATATTTACAACAATTACATTATTGAATTGGCCACGATAGTTCGTTGCAGGATCTCTGTCTAGTTTATCAATCTGCTTCTCTCCCTCCTTGGCCCTCTCTCTAAGGGTGCACTTTTATGCTTGCTCGCATTTTGTTGGTGTGCGTATAGGTGAGATGCAAGTGCATCACACAAAATTATTCACAAGTATACATTTTACTCTCTAATACTAGTATTCTTACTTTTGCTGGGATTTCTCCTGGGTTAAGGTCCTCTTTTGTTTCTTTATATGTTGCTTTTGTTGACGAGAGGTCTTTTTCTTCCTTTGATGAATTGTGCAGTCCGGGCACGTCAGTTGGAGTGAGCGCCATACTGCTTGGCCTAGTTGTCCTTGGGAGGGCTGCTTTTGTGTTCCCCCTGTCCTTCATTTCCAATTTAACTAAAAAGTCTCCAGATTGTAAAATCAGTTTTAAGCAACAGGTAGGCTTTTCTAGTTCCAAGTAATTACCTTTATTAACCATCATATGAGCCAACAAATGATGGAAACCATAACAGGTGACAATATGGTGGGCTGGGCTCATGCGAGGGGCTGTATCAATGGCACTTGCTTATAATAAGGTATCACAGGGATAATTTTGACTTATTAATGACGTTGGCTATATATTGTTAGGGTGATGCCATAGTTCCTTTTCAATCAGTCTAGTCTTAACGTAGATACAATGCAAAGGTTGGCCAATTGCATTGTGCCCTTCAAAATCAAATACACCTGTCTGCATGCATAGAAACAGAGCAATTGTATGATTTTTATTTATACGGATACAGTCACTATAGTCTATGTGGTTATCTTCCTGCATTTTTTTGTTATCTCAATTTCACGTGTAGCCCAACATTATGCACTTTACTGATGTAACTGCTAACGTGGTTTTGTTAGGTAGCGTTCCCTTTTGTATGTAGTCCGTTGTAACTTATAAGACAAGTATGTTTGCCAAACTGCTACTGCCAAATCTATATCTGGAAGAAAATTAAAAAGTTGACGATATTACTATCCTCGATATCTGTGGTGGCTCTGTGGAGTTTTTTTTAGTTTACTTTGTCTTATGGTTACATAAACTTGACAGAGAACCCCTTCTAACATCCTCATATGTTTCTTAAGCTAGACTTTGGGCCACGTTTCAGTTTTCTTGGGCACTATCTGAGTATGAGCATGTTGCCTTCCTGTCAATAAGTATTTCCTCATGTCTTCTTAAGATTTCTTGGACAAAATTTTGTCCATCTCCTATTCCTCATCTAGATGATTTATCCATGATACACTGAAGCTGCATTCCTATATTTGAGTGTTGAGTGTGCTAAGCTCACATTTCAACTTTCACACAGTTTACCAGATCAGGCCATACGCAATTGCGAGTAAATGCTATCATGATCACCAGCACCATCTCAATAATCCTCTTCAGCACAGTGGTAAGGGCAGTGGTTTATTTTACCGGACTCTGGCACAATAGTACATATACATGTATAATTTCGTCAAGTTAGAATCTGTGTGGGATATTCATATAATCCAATGGGGCTTCAGTTCACAGGCCATGTATTCCGCAAATTAAGCCTCTATTGCATGAGCAAGAAATCTGAATGGCCATTAAGCTAGATTATAAATTAATTGGAAGGTGGGAAACGTTAGCACAAATTAAGGCTTATGCTTTCTGGACTGGATGGAGGTGCAAACCCATCTATTCAGAGCGATCTCTTTTTTGGGGTACCCGGCTTTACCACAGGTGATCCTAAAGATGTCTGCATGGGCCTCAATTTAAGGATCAGTATGTCTATAGTTTGAGCTTCTGTAAAAAACTTTAGACCGCACGCTCTTTTTAAGAACTACGAATTAACAGCGACAAATCTGATGTATAGACTGTTCTCCTCTTTTGTTACAGGTGTTTGGGTTGCTGACCAAACCTCTAATAAGATTCCTGCTGCCCCTGCGGAAGCCTTTGAGTAGCATGGCGGAATCTGAAGCATCGTCACTGAAATCTCTTACGTTGCCTCTACTTGAAATCGGTCAAGACCCGGAAGTTGCTATGAACGGCCAAAACGGTATAACCCGTCCGAGCAGTCTACGCATGCTCTTCACAACTCCTACTCACACCGTGCACTATTACTGGCGTAAGTTCGATAATGCTTGTATGCGTCCGGTGTTTGGAGGGAGGGGCTTCGTGCAATACAACCCGGGCTCGCCAAGAGAGACGGTCGTCAGCTGACAATCCTTTGAAATACCAGAAATTTCATAATTTTGATACGCTTCGTTACACAGTGGAGCGACCCTTGCATATATAGTAAAGGTGGGTCTCAATGCTCCATTACACGGCACTCTGTCAGTCTATTGATAAGTATCGAGGCTGAAAATCCTTGCTTCTTAGGTTAGCACCTAATATTTGTGGATGACAGACTACGAAAATACTTCTATTGGGCAAAAGATGAAGGTCTTGCATCAAACACGTTAATTATAGCTTTCTGCTAGTTTTCTGATGTGGTACCCAATTTCTGGGGTTGGTCTACCTTCTTGGGATTCTAGCCCAACAGAGATGCCAAGTATTTGAACATTGGTTTATAACATCGTTATATCAATTAAATAAGCAGCTCCTTAATATTCTGTGTCGAAAATGTCGCGTGAACCATTTCATTTAAATGCCTTGCGGTCTAGCACGTCAATTAGTGTATCGATTTTGTAGACCAATCTTCAAGCAACCACCATTGTACAGATGGTCTCCGCTCTCGTTCTGATTTGCCTTCCCTTTCTGGGGACCAGGATCCGGTGGCCGCATGCCCCCGATCGGCGACAACACAGTCCTTGTCCGATTACAACTAGTGCCTTGCGAAGGAAAACAACTTGACTTTTGGGGTTTTCGGGCCACGAATGGAGACAACCGATTCCATTATTGAATATGTCTTAGATTCCACCATTGAATTTGTCGATTCTAGAATGACTTGGACCTTCAGCTTCTTTGGCCATGTGCAGTTGTATAAATCATACAAAATGACCAGAGACATGGCTATTTCCAATGTTTTACCAAATGGCGGATTCGGATGCAAGCTCGTTCACATATATCGTCAGACGAAGGGTATCCACCACCGTCTGATCAAACGGCGGGTGTTAGCATCGGGTGCATGCGATGCCTGCTGAAATTTGTTGTCCATAGGGACAATGATGCAGCGATGCGCGAAATAGCTGCTTCAGTTTTTCATCGAAGTTGTGTTTGTCATGTTGCTTTTTTGTGTTTGTGGGTTGAACTTGTGTCATGTTCAGGATGTGGTCTCTACATTCCAGATTATGTCTTGCGTAGACGACCCGCATCTAATGTTTTTCACAAGATGTTGCGTGAACTCAATACCTCTTAATTATTTTGTGGCAGAGGAGAACAGGACAATCGTATGTCACGACTGCAAAAGTGAGAATATTTCTGCGTACTCAATGCACACGATGATGCATCTCGGCCACGGTAAATTTTTCTTTTTTTGTTTTTTTCTGTAAAAGTACCAAAAAAAAGCCATAAACGTCATCAATTCTATAAATTTTTTCGTATTTATACCAATTAAGTTCATTTAGCCAATTTAGGCAGAAATTTGTTGATGTGGACGCTAATCGTTGTTTTTTTTTTAATTTTCATACATTTTTTTTTCGAATTTTTTATTTTTTTTTTTTTTTTTTCCTTCTCTTTTCCTTCTTTTCTTTTTTTTTTTTTCCTTATTTTTCTTTTTTTCTCATTTCCCTTCTCCAATCGACAGCCTCCATAATGTCCAAAGACACTATTTTCGCTCTATACTTTTCCTAAGATCAGCCATGTGTGTCTATCACGTCTCGGTCTTGACCATTCAAATTTCAATTTCGTTTTCATAGTTATCTCATTGGCTGTTATTTGAAAGGAAAAATCTTAAAAAGGGTGCGCTTAGAACACACTCGTTAAGAATAATTAATTGATTGGACTTACTTTAAAAATGTAAACAAATCTACTGAAATATGTGATTTTCTTGAATTATATGTTATTTCCAACTTTCAAAATATGTAAGTAAACATACGGTCGAACTATTTTTACTTTTTAGTAATCTTAAAATAGTCTCTTTGGACATTTATTGAAGGATCCTTATTTGAATAGGGTTTGTAGAGATAATCATCAATAATGATTAGGTAGAGCTTTACTTGATGAACATGAACGGGATGATTAATATGCATCATCCATAAAGATTAATCGAATCAAAATTTTCGAAAATTGAATGTTATCAACCTGAAAACATGAGTAATTGGATTGTGAAATTGCTTTGATTTGTTCATCGGATAAATCGAAATGAGTTCATAAAATTGGGCAAATTGTTTGAATCGGCCACTTGGATGGCTTTGGTCCACTCAAGAGTGTACCATTGACCTGGTAATCCTACAAGGGGCCAGTAATGATTGTAGGGTTTGGTGCCACTTACCTTAAAACATTGATATGCTACACACGGGTCATCAGAAATGCTTTCTTGAATTCAAGCATATCGTATTGAGTCATTACTGTAGTTGATCCTGTAAATCGACATGGATTTTCACATATAGGGCTTACATAATCAATTGCCAAGGAAAAAAAAAAAGTTAGATCATCCTCATGTGCCACTGGCGGCCTAAGAAATCGAGGTGGGAAATAGGGTCGAGAAAATTGTTTTAGTAAATATTACGTCTATATGGCTTAAATTCCTAAAAAGCCCCTAACTTTTGGTTGAATTACAATTTTTCCTCGAATTTTTTTTCGGTATAAAAAAACTCCTAAATTATCACTATAATCCCAAATCTGCCCTTGTGTCAAAAAAATCACCGCTAGTATCTTGAAAATTATCAACATTAGAGCCGGTTAGAGGTCCATTATCAGAGCAGCGCCTTCATCAACACCTCCACCTTTCGTATGGAACAACAGTAACCACTTGATGTTGACAATATGAAGAAACCGGTGACACATGGGCAAATTTGCAACTAGAGTGAAAGTCGAGGATTCTTTCAGGGATAGAATTGAGATTTGACTTAAAATTGGCATCCTTTAAAGGGGTTAGCCCTACTTGCGGTTAAATTATATTGCGTTAATGCCCGAAAAACACCAAACAAATACACTTATAATAAATTTACTTCAAATTAACTTTTTAATCACAAAAACCCTAAATTAGTATACTCGTGACATATTTATCCTCCGTTATTTTCCGTTAAATTAGATTAATACCATAAAAAATTATAAACAAGTACACCTATGACAAACGAAGGATAAAATCTCAAACTGGTATACCCGTCAATTTATCACGTATCATCCAATACAGTAATTTCAATTTAGAGTTTTTTATGATCAAAAAATTAATTTAAAATAAATTTATTACTAACGTATCAATTCAAAATTTTTTATGATATTAACCTAAATAAATTTCGTTCGAAATTCCTTTTATCGAAAGTATAAGCAACTTTTGGGGGACAAGAAGGGGGCGAGGGGGCCACCACCGTCATTTGATTTCATCCTCTAGGTGGGCTTGCTTCCTCAAAATGTATTTTTGCTTTGTATTCGGAGCATGTAGCCAAGCATATCCAAAAGACAACCTCAAAAGAGACAGATTTCATGGTGGCAAACCTGCGACGTGGCTGCTGCAGCTACGACATATGAACATTCAATGGTCATTCTCTCTCCTCTTTCCCCCTCTTCGTGCTGGAGAAAGCTCAGCCCGTGATTTGCGCTTAGCCTCTCGTCACCTAGGAAATACGGACAATCTCCCGGGCCTACCGGTGTCCCACTATTATCTATCTATTTATGAAATAATTATAAAAATAATAATTTATCGTATATATATAAATACAAATTTAATATATAATGTGATCTAACCGTCGTGCCATATTCCGTGTCGATTCTACTTAACTCGTCAACAGTTCACCACCATCCAACCTAGACCCCCCTTTCTCTCTCTTCATCCATAGTTGGGCAATGGCGAAGCTAGAGTCGGGTTCGCCCCAGTCGATGCAGCTAATTTGGGTCTCTACTGCTACATTCGACTGCGTTGAAGGTGATTTGGCTCCATCGCTCATGGACATTGAGTCGATTGGCTCCATGGGGAGAGAGATATATAGACAGAGTCGTGGTGGTGGTGGTGGTGGTGGTGGTCAGCAACGGCATTGGCTACGCCGTAGATAGCAGTTTTGCCGCAACTCAACCCCGAAACTTTCCTCCATATATTTTTCATTTAACATGGGATATTCGAATCTTTTTGTCTAAGACTAATCACTGTGGATATGCACACGAATCTCCAGTCCTCCCTGTGTCGAGTAACATTTCACGACATGGATCGATGCAATCAACCCTAAAGTTACACTAACCGAGAACTCGCTACGAACGTCCCTTACTAATATAGCACATGGAATTATGAAATCTTTCTAAACTTGTGATCCAAAGGGATTGCATGTATTTTCGAAAAATTATCATATGAAATGGAACTTCAATCATTGAAAATGATAGGAAAAATGACACAAACAATCCCTGAACTTTGACTTAATGTGCAATTTGATTCCTGAACTTTTAATTTATTCAATATAGTCCCTGAACTTTAACCCAATATTCAAAGTGATCCCCCCTAATTTTTGTGTACGTATTCAATATAAGCGCAAACTTTTGATACGTATTCAATATAATCCTCGAACTTTATAAAAATATTCAATGTAATCCTTTCATTGATTCATGTTCAGGGACTATATTATACATTTTTCATATAGTTCAGGGATTAAATTGAATAAATATCAAAAGTTCAGAAATCACATTGAATAAATTAAAAGTTCAGAAATCAAATTACATATTCAAGCTAAAGTTCAAAATTATTCGTGTCGTTATCTCAAAAATGATAATGAGTCCCATGCCCAGCCAAACGATGGGAGGAGGCTCAAAAGTAGTGGTAGGCGCCGGACGCACGCCGGACGCGCTACTCCATCCTCACATCCACCATTAACAATCGCAATCCTCTTCTTCCCTGCACTCTCTCTCGACCACTACTAACACATGAACGAAGAAGCGGAGGTGATCATAGTCGGCGGCGGCCCCTCCGGCATCGCCGCCGCGGGGGCCCTCTCCTCCCTCTCCATCCCCTTCCTCCTCCTCGAGCGGGCCGACTGCTTCGCCCCGCTGTGGCAGCGCCACGCCTACGACCGCCTCCACATCCACCTCCCCAAGCACACCTGCCAGCTCCCGCACGTGCCGATCCCCGCCGACTGGCCCAGGTACCCTCCCAAGTCACTCTTCGTCCAGTACCTCCAGCACTACGTCGCCCACTTCCGCATCAGCCCGGTCTACAACCGGTCCGTCGAGTCCGCCCGCTACGACGACGCCTCGGGGCGGTGGCGCGTGGCGGCCAGGGACGTGTCGGCCGGCGGCGAGGGGGCGGCGGAGGAGTACAGCGCGAGGTTCCTGGTGGTGGCGACCGGCGAGAGCTGCGACGCGTTCGTGCCGGAGGTGGAGGGGCTGGGGAGTTTTGGCGGGAAGGCGATGCACTCGACGGAGTACAAGAACGGGAAGGAGTTCGCAAATAAGGAAGTGCTGGTGGTCGGGTCGGGCAATTCGGGCATGGAGATCGCGCTGGATCTAGCCAGCCATGGTGCCATCACCTCCATCGTCGTCCGGAGTCCGGTGATTAATTACATGCTTTGCTCCATATACGGAGCACGCACCCATGCATACGTACACCGTGCTATGCACTGATACCCACGTTTTGTGATTTTTCCTCATTTGGAGTTTAGAAACACATTTTATAGACATGTTCTCCGTATACAACGGATACGCAACCGATCATGGTGCGTGATTTATATGCCAAAATCGCGGTTTTTTGTGAGATTGAGCGTGAGTTTTCGCATACTTTTAATACGGGGACGATTGATTCAATAGAACGAGTCTAGATGATACGAAGCTCATGAGAGTGATAAAACATGATTCCATTGATTGCGCCCTAGCTTTTACTTATAGGCTACGTTTGGTACATAGAAATAAGATGGGTTAGAGGAAATATACCACACGTAAGGTTGTTCATGGTGATCGCTGCGGTCGTGGTCGCAACCGCACAAGCGCACACGTGCGCGGGTGCGAGTGCGAGGGAGAGATCTTTCCAAGCTCAGACATGAGTTTTACACTTGCTGTAAGGAGTGCGATTTAATCTGGTGTAGGAAATGAGATTGATAGATAATATCGGAACACTTCCGGGCGAAAAATTGAGGTTGGAACATGAAATTGCCGTTGGATTTGCTTTATAAGATAAGAGGTTAATGTACTTATGGTGCATATGTGGATCAAGTCTCTTTGTATGGAGGGGTTATTTCGTGGCTTTTCTTCTTCTCTGCTTTATGTTTTTTGGGCGATTTGCGTGACATTGCAGGTCAATTTTGTAACAAGGGAGATGTTGAACTGGGCGGTGGTGATGGTGAAGTACTTGCCCTTCAATTGGGCCGAGAGATTGACGATGATCGCGAGCCGCCTGTGGTTCGGGGACATGAGCAAGTTCGGCATCCCGAAGCCCGAGGAGGGCCCTTTCACCATGAAAATGAAGTATGGCAAGTACCCTCTTGTCGATGTTGGCACCTGCAAGAAGATCAGATCCGGAGAGATTCAGGTACTCGTGTGTTTTAATTATTATCATTAAGGATTTTGCAAGGAGATATGAGAAGTTTTAAGCTGGTGCATGAGGCTTGAAGTTAATACGATAGCCGTCTGAACAGTTTCACTGATTGCAAGATTGACATAAGGTGAATCTGTCATTTAAGGGGCTTGAGATTTGCTTGAACTTGGACGACATGTTACATTCTTCTGCAGGTTTTGCCAGCAGTCAAAAGCATAAAAGGCAATGAAGTGGTGTTCGAGAATGGAAACTCGCATTCGTTCGATGCCATTGTGTTCGCCACCGGCTTTAAGCGGCCGACGAAACAGTGGCTCAAGGTCAAGGTACCCGGCTCTCCCTCGAACTTGTCGTTCCGTCTCTTTTTCACTTCATGACGCGAGAGATAGCTTTACCTTCTTTCTTCCTTTCCAATTTTCGGTTAAGAGATATGGTTGTACTCGATGTTAATTCAATGGCTTCCAAAACAGTATTAAAACTTTCTTGTAGTTGGCACGTATAGCTGATTTAAGTACAGTGGACGGACGTTAGATGTGCCGATACTATATAAATGATTGTCCGAGGCTATGATTGACTATGACTGTTCACATAGAAGTTATAGCGCAGATCATGCAGTTCTCACTTTGTTTCCCTTTCCAATAACAGGAAGAGGATTGCCTGTTGAATGACGATGGAATCGTGAAGCCGAGTTGTCCAAACAAGTGGAAAGGAAAGAACGGCTTATACTGCGTGGGACTGTCAAGAAGAGGGTTCTTGGGAGCTGCTCTCGACGCCCAAAGCGTCGCGAACGACATCAAGGGGCTTCTGTGATGTCGCCCGGTATGGCAAGAGAATTGCCGCCGAAACCGTTGCTCTACGATGCTCCTGATAGTGCAATCATTTACTCTCTATATGCAATAGCAAAGTAACTGATCGAGGGGTGATGATTATCACCAGTTGCTTGACTACTTGATGCTGAGCGTTCTACTGAAATACAGCGAAACATAGCGCTGAGCGAATCGACAAGCGAGAGCCGACCTGTATGGTGCAGCAAAACTTGCGTTCAGCAAGAGAGAATTGAGGTCACGAAAATCTTATCCTCGCTGAGCATTCAGCCAAAGACCCGTGTGAAAACCTCAGCCGAGTAAAGAACGGCAGTCCATATTTTCGTTTCTAAATTCTTCCGCGTGTTCACCATTCAACGGTGAATGCGTAAACTATTTCCGACACCGGCAGCAGACCTAATAAAAGATCCATAACAGTACTTTACCAATATGAGAATTGCCGAAAAAAGGTATGAAGCGTACTCCGTCAGCGATTCCCTTAATGGGTCAAATACCAAACCACCGACAGATTAAGATAACAAGGCTGAGCCCCCTTCAACATGATAGGGAAACTGAGAGCATAAATGGAACTCGATCATCGGAATGGCGAGATTCAGGAAATGCAAAACCTAAATTTACGTATAACAGAAGACGGGTCTCTGATGGTTCACCGAGTCGACACGGGGATTCGGAGTTACCGGGACTTTCTTGAGCTTCCTCCCCTGCACTGATTATCCTCGTCGTTGTTTATGTTTCGGATCGGAGCAAATTACTGTAGTTTGCCCCATTGTACATATCGAGTCCACATTCTTATGACAAAATTTACTTAGGGTTATTTTGACATTTTGTGGTTCCTTTACTCAATTCTAACTCTATTTATCGGACGAAAATAAGTTTATTGGGAAAAAAGTCAACCTAATTTTTGTTCAAGATAAGATATATTTACGTTCCAAAGTATAGTGTCATGGATTTTTAAGGAATCAAATTGCAGTTGTCTCTACTACTTGTGAATTACTTGTTTAATGAAGTAGAATTATTACTGATGTCGCGCATATGCATGGGCTTTTGTATAACTTTTTTGAAAATATAGAGGTTAGAAGAAGGCTTCAAGTTTGCTTAATATTTGTTCGATGGTATTGCAGCTAAAATTAAGGGTGCATTTGTTTTGCGAACAATGAATGATTTTAAAAAAATTCTTAAAAATAATCCCTCGTATCACCACAAAAATGAATGAATGAAAAGTATTTTCATCGTCCATAAAAATATTTTTCATCGACACAGAAAATGAATGATTTAGAAAACATTTTTCTAAAAATAATCGGTTGCATTGCTTGAAATAATTAGTTAATGAAAAATATTTTATTATCTTAGTGATTGAGCTCGGACAACTTTTTGCCACTTGAAGGTTTAACCTTTTTTTTTATGGATGTACACTGTTTTATTTATTGATTTTTTTTATAAAAAAAAAAGAGATTTCCAAATATATGAATCTAAATTCTATTTATACCTATCATTTTTATATTTTGACAAAGGTAATCTCAATTGATTTTTTTGTGGTGGGCAAGGGTGACCCTTGCCCACCGCCACCGCCACCGACAGAAAGAGAAGGGAAAGAAAAGGAAAAAGAAAAACTTCAAAAAGCTATCAAAAAGCTATTTTAAAAAATATCAATGTCAGTGCCGATCGTACTACATAAGGTTGCTCGCATTCACATTTGTGATTTCCAACCTAAATTAGTTGGATGGATTGAATTAATACCAATGTAAAAAGATTTAAGACTAAATTAGTTCAATTGAAAGTTTTAAGACTAAATTGATACAAATAAAATGGATTTAAGACTTTTTTTGTACTTTTCCTTATCATTCACTAGATAGTTTCTTTACATGGAGTATCATCGATAATCTTGGAGATAAGATGTACTTGGTGTGATGATGTAATGCTGTTGTGGAGGAATGGAAAGGAGTTGTTAGATTCTTCCTTTTCAAGCAATATCGATTTTTCTTTTTAGGGATAATAGAACAAATGATCCTTAAATTTTTAATTTATACAACATAAATCTTACATTTTGACTCAATGTACAATCTTGTCCTTAGACTTTTAATTTTAATTTATACAACACGATTCTTAAATTTTGGCTCAATGTGCAATCTCGTCCTTAGACTTTTAATATGTTCAACATGATCTTTTAACTATTGATAAACGTTTAACGTAATCTTTAAACTATATTAATATATCTAAAAGTTCAAAAATTACATTGAATATTGGATCAAAATTCAAATATCATATTGAACAAATTAAAAGTTCACAGACAATATTGAACAGTCGACTAAAATTCAAGAAGCATATTGAAAAAATTAAAAATCCAGGAACGACATTACGCATTGAACCAAAATTCAAAAACTATTTGTGTTATTTTCCCTTTCTTTCACGATAACATGTAGCACATATTCCTTTATCAAAACAGCCTTATCAATGGTTGAGACATCGATGGAAATACCATGGCGGGTAGATGATCTTCTTCCAACTTGCTTCCATACCCTCACCTTGTCAATGTTGAAGGCAAAAAGAGAATAATCAACCAAGGATAAAACTAGGAGCGAAGAAGCAAACTGTAGACACTTTCAAAGACCGGTCAACTTTGATAAGGCTAGATAAACTTACGCCGGTGAAAGTGAATTCAAAATGCTACATCAAGGCAACAGAAAAAAAGATATGCATATAACAATTCAAGTGTTATTAAAAAAATTCATTTGTTATGATCTGTTCGAACCAAGATCTGGAATTACTCGGTTGTCAAAATTTTTTTAAAAAAAAAAATACGACTACGATAATTTACATGTAGAACCGCTCATAATTCGATCTCTACCTGATAAAGAAAAAATTGATCAAGAATCACACAGGCTCGAAAAAATAATATCATCCCTATCGATGATTTAACCCTGCCTCTAGTAGAGATGCTATGAGGGTGAAAAAAATTAGGCCAACTTCGACTGTCAGTTAACTATGCCCACAAAATTCCATCATTCCCGATTTCCAAACTTGAAACTGGACTATCGCCAAAATCTTGCTCTACTTTTTCATTATCCGTTAGCGAATCCACATAAGGTTCTAAAAGATCTGAAGATCTTTCGGCTGGAATCCCATAATCTTTGAGAATGCAGGACGAGGCCGCCACAGCTGCGTCTCTCTCCAGGACAGCCAGATAGTTTTCTTCAAATTCAAAAACTAGGTACTTGTCCTTACATGCTAAGAAAACCAGTGAACAAATTACGAGTGTCATGGTAACCGAGGTCATATTAAGAAGGGAAAGGGAGCAAAAGTCATCACTTACAGTCAATGAGGTGGGCGAGGTGATGAATGTTTTTTATTCGAGTGCCGTTGAACTTCAAGACCTGATAATACTTCCTCTTGAGTACATGACAAATACTAATCTAAAAAAGCTAAAATACGCACAGTGCCATATTACCTGTTGATTGCTCATGTCTTCATATCCTATGTTTACTTCGTTTGCCAGCACCTATACATATGAAAAGGGATGATGACATATGGTCGTGATTGAATGAGAAGGATCTGGGAGACTGCAAGATATAGTTCTCCAGATGGAATAAGACAGGAAAGGAAAGCCAAATGATTGTTTTTCTTTTGTTTGTTGATGTCTAATTTTTGGAGTAGATTTGATTGGAATTTCATAAAGCCTCGAGGGAAATCATGAAAAATATAGATACTACTAACCTGCGATAGGATCACAATTTGTTCACCTTTAAACCTTGCCAAAGAATAGCGAGCCTTTGCTAGTAATTTTAGCTGCCACAAAGAGCGCACGTAAAACTCATCTCAGATGGTCAATTAAAAGAATATCCTGTACTTTTGCTCTGAAAAAAAATATATAATTCTGCACAGTACATGATAATATAATTCGTCATATCATCAACCATGTAAAAAGTGTTACTAGAAATGCTTATGACTTACCCCTATAGAATCTTCACACTCTTCACTGTCCAAACAGTAAGAAAAGAATTTTGTCAGACATAAACACAATATAATATTAACTGCCAAATGTGAAGATTATATCTAGAAGAATTTCCGGCCAGTGGAAAATTGGACCATACTCTATTAGTGGTTCTGATAGCGGGGTAAAGACTAGACCGGCTGTAATTAGATAAGAAGGCTGACCCCCTTCGATATGATAGGGAACCTACATAAACCATACAGGATTGTCACAAAGGAGAGTTTCAGAAACTATACAATGTTATGTAGAGATAAAAGTCTATAGTAATTTACCAAATGAACTCGCGGATTCAAAATTACAGGAACTTTCATGAACTCCCCTGCCCTAATAATACCAAGCTCTGTTACATCACCAGCAAACCTGCATAAGCATCACACGTCATCAATAAAAACACAAGTATTGCACTGTCTTGATGTCTTGGGGCTATAGCTTCTATGAAGGACAATAGTTTCGATTGTGATGACAGAACGCAATGAAAAACCTAAAAGGAGCATATATGCATTACAAGAAATGCATGCTAAGAATGGACGGACATAAGAATATGATCCTTTTCTCTTTCTATTAAGGAAAAATAAACTCCTCCCTATATATATTTTGTCAAAAGTTTCAAGTGGCAGTGATAAAACCTGCTTCCTTGACCTTACACTTATACGCCACATTATGATAATAGGGCCTATGCAGAGCAAGTACTAATGATTGGCAGCAATCTCACAATTGCGTAATTATAACTGATTTATATGTGAATGACTCCACTATGTAATGCATCTCATTCACATCTCAATGACGGAAGAGATGGACACAACTAGTCTTTTGATGACTCAAAACTCCACCACAAAACAAAGAGCTGGGAAGCATGGGAAAGCCCTAAAATGAACAAGATTGAGCCAACATTTGATTGTTGTAGGTACTAAACTAACATGAAGTTTCATGGGAATATCATTCCCCTTTGACATCTGCTTAGAAGAATGAGCTCCTTACTTCTGACTTATTAGGTAGCGGAAAGCAATGCGCTCAGATGATCGGAATGGCACAGTTCCTTCGCACCCAACATGAACATCATCAAAGCTAGTAATCACATCCCCCTGGAAAAGCATAGATACATGACCATGTGAGTTACTTAGAATACTCCAGCCACATAAGACCATTTTCCCACCTTTTAACCTTTACTTTGGCATTCTAGTTCATGGTGTGAATTTGCAAGCCTTTGTCCCTTTAAAAACTAGTTGATAGCAATTTAATGAACCTATTTAGGCAATCCATGCTTGTGACAAGGGGGAAACAATTGACAGAATGAAACATTAAAAGCACAACTATTGATACCAAAACCAATTTGGAGGTTCATTTATGTTGCCTAAACAAAATTTATTTCCTGTAAAGCTCCTTACCTAGAGCTCCAACTTTTGATGGCTAAGAAAAGCAAAAAATTGTATAAATAAAAGAGTAGTTGACTGTGTCAAAAGTACTCCATGAGTCAGAAGGATACCTCTTTTAAAACATTATTTGCATCAGATGTTGGCTCCACTCTTCGTACCAACACCCCCTGCACATGTGCAATTCTTATGAGGATGGTGTGTAACAACACTTAACAGCAGATGCAAGCTCTTGAACCCACATGAACACAAAAGAAGCGAAAAGTAACACTAAGGAGGCTGCATTTACTCTTATTCATGACATGCAGCAATTTGCTAATAAAAGGCAGAGCGAATCAGAACTCTGGTATTTTCTGTAGTCTCAGACGCTCTTGAAGATATATAAATTATGAAAACAGGCATGAAACACAAATGACAGAACAATATCGATGGAGCCAGATGATGGGTTTCAGAAAATTAAAACATGACAGGGAGGCCGTATGTGTAAAAATATGTTTTCAGTTTATACACAAATAAATTTCCACTAATTTTAGCATGAAAATCAATATAAAACTACAGAAACATTTACAAAATGCCAATTAATTAAAGCATGATATTTAAACAGATAAGGACATCATTGGCCTACAAGTAATAGGGTTTTAAAACAAAGCTAGCTTTCACTTCAGATATAGGTTGCTTTCAAGTTACAGGTATAATCTATCCAAATAAAGATACCATTCAACTAATAACTATTGAGCAGAAGATGGGCAAAATGTCATGTGCTACAAATCTAACATCTTAAACATCAATAATCAGGGCGGATAAGAAATTTTATTGTGCTGAATTTATCCCAAAATGATGGACATGTCACTCCATTGCATAGTGATATCAGCCAAGAAGCAATGTGGGTCCTGAATTATCCGTGTTTCACACGACAGATGATTGGACATGTTAAATTGCCAGTAACTGCATATTTTGGGGCAGGGCATGCACTCTGATGGATTTGGCTAAAATATGAAAGATGCTGACTGGTATAATCTGACCACTGCACCATACATGAACGAATTAACAGCAACTATAGATATGCCAATATCCATCAATAATTGCACAACTTGATCCAAGAAGGCCTTTGTGCAAGTAAATGAGAGATGTACCTCGTTGGACTGTACTTTTAAGCATTCACGTAGAGCTGGATTTTCCAACTTTTGCAGCAAGACTCCAAGACAAGGAAAACCTTCATAAATAAGAAAATTGTTCCATCGATTTAACAGGTTGAGGCCATTTGACAAATTCAAATTGCTACAAAAATAGTGAGGAGAAAATGACACCAAAACAAGAAGGTTTTTAAGACATGCAAGAAATGAGTAGCAAGCTATGCCCAATAATAAATAGAACTCTAGGTAAGGAGCTTTAATATACTACCAAAGAGCTGCCACAGAAGCCTAAGTACTACCAACAATAAATTTAACCAGCTTGTAAAAGCTTTGCAGGGGAAGAAACTTCTAGTGATAATCATCGGACAAGTAAGCAAAGTGACAAACTGTGCATTATATGTCACAAGCTTTCAAACTGATTTAAGCTCCAAAATTTCCACTGCTGATTATGTCAGGCTTGAAAACCATTCGCCCAATCATACAGCTACAACTTCATGTTTACAGTACCCTTAGGTTGCTTATGTCTTTTATTCAGATTAAGACGAGGTTAAGAATGGGAGACAACAGAACACGAAACACGCACTCGTGACCACTTAATCCTCACCAGTATATTTCCCATTTCGCTCGTAGTCATTCAAAAAGTGAGACACGACTGTTGTTGGAATCACATAACCAATATTTTCAGCCTCTTCGGATCTGTAAACCTAAAAGAAAAGCTTTGTAAGAACGTTTATCCAAGAAGAGCTCCATATTGACTTAGCCAAGATAAGAGCACCACAGCTCTTAAGCTAATTTTTCCAGAAGCCACAGATTTACCTGGAAAGCTACCCCGATGCACTCTCCTCGATCATTGAATGCAGGTCCACCACTATTACCTACACTCTCGCAAATATGAGCAGAGGCCGGTACAAAAAATGAGTTCCAAGATTTATGGAAAAATAAAGGTTTTGTTATTAGGATAACTGTCCTTTAGAGAATGCATGAAGACATATTCATAATGGAAAAAGATCCACCAACCAGGATTAATTGCTGCATCAATTTGTATTCCCAGCAAATCAGATGATCCATGAGCGTAAGATGTTACCTGATGACAAGTACTTCAATCTTAAGATATGGGCTTCACAGACAAACTCAACAACAAAAAGGCTTCAATGTTATAGCATGAGCAGACCATGTCAGACACAGCAGTTAGTTTGGAGTGCTACATGCAATATCCAAGAGATTAGCTAGAGTAAACGTGTAATCAAACTCTTCAAATTGATCAACATCGTAATACTATGGCCCCAACAGACAACATGTTCACTCTCAGACCATTTAGACATGCAATCGTACACGATCTAGCCCTTTGGTAAAATGACCGTGAATCATTCCATTGTCACGCACGTCAACAAAGGACAAGAAGATATTATAGAGGTACAAGACTCCCCGGCAAACTAGTTTTGCACAGCAAAAGGCAGACGATAAAACATTTAGTGAACATTTGTCATACAGGTCATCGAAGAATAGAAGCAATGTTCATTACTTATCAGAAAATAATACAGTTGAATGTGAATGCCAAACCTCTATACGAGATACAACCCCTTTTGTTACGGAAATGGTATCTCCTCCAAGAGGATATCCTACAACAGTGACAGCATCCTGTCCAATACGGAGCAGCTAAATATGAAAAGTTTACCCACAAGAGGAGAGTAAAGGAAATTGTATTGAGTCACGAAATGGTGCTACACTGACTTTAAGCTCGTTCAAACTTTCAAAATATTTAAATATTAAATTACACATTCATCTAACAGCTTAATTTTTTTAAACAGTTGCAAATGTCCCACAAAATTTTATATGGTATCAAAGCTAGAGACTTGAGTACAATCTTTCCAGGTCTCCACATTATATATCTCTCCACTTCGGTATTAGATCAGATCAAAATTCGGCCTATGCGTGAGGGGAGTGTTAAAGAGTATTGAAATGCTAAACTCACATTTATTTAACAACTTAAGATTTTAGAATAACTGGCATTGGTCCCACAAAATTTCAGACAATCACTCACAAATCTGCACAATGACAAAAAACAATCTCTAGTGTTGCAATATCAATGTAGAGACGATCAAACAAGACAAAATGTTAATAGCCAAAGTGCAGCAACAGACTAATGTCATTCAACATTACAAAAATTCACTTTCCTTTTAATTATGAGCTCTTTCAATGACACATCAATCCAATTTCTATTACCTTATAAAAAAAATCCAATATCTATTGAAATTTCAAAACTAGAAAAAGAGAAAAGATGTAGAACTTCCAAATTATCGATTGCAGTTCCTCTGTCAGACCACAGGGCCTTATCCTGGATCTTAGACTTCCTTTAAGATTTTCTCTGTATACCATTCATTTGTTTTATGGACCACTCTGCTGGACCAAGTTCTGTACTTACGATTCTATGTACCAAGGCATTCTGCCAGAAGCCATGATGGAATGGTAGAGAGTCAGATGCATCACCCAAATAGTGACGCTGCTTCTCATGAATTAAGAGAATAACTCAGACAAAGAAAAACTATTGAAGAAAATTACAAGATGATAATGCAAGAAAGATATCTAGCACTTGGGCAAAACATTAATCTGAAGTAAACCCGCCATTTTTATGATAATAAATGAGTCTCTTTTAGGAGATATCTCCATCCAAAGATAATATTATGATTCCAAATTTCAAGATATCCAAAAATGATGCTAAGGACGGAAGAACTAGAGAGAAAGCTTCATAGAATTCAAAACAATTTATATCCACTTGGGAAAAGAAACAGAGAGCTACTTGTTTTACAACTAAATAAGTCCCACCTGGAGATGTGGTAAACGTCCAAATTGCAGTGGTTCTGCTCCTTTCCAAAATCCCTCACTCTCTACAGAAAGCAAAGCTATATCACAATCGATGCCTTTAGCCAAAACCTGTCCATTCAACCAGAAAGAAGACGATGAGGCTTGGGATTGTTACATGCAAGACCACAAACTTAGAACCAAGTACTTGATTAGTTCTTCATATTCAGCTTTGGTTTCTCACTAAGAGTCAAAAGAAAAAATGCAGACTGGTAACCCAATGATGTAAATGGACATGTATGTGCCTATAAAAGGAAAAAGGCAGAGAAAGCAACAGAGATAATTAGACACTGGCTCCATATTACATAGAACGAAATAAAGGAGAATCACCATCTAGCTGTTTTGGGGGGAAAACCAAAATGGTGAATGAACACACACACACACACTAAAGCACTAAAGCACTAAAACCTAATATACAATATCAGATCATTTTTCATGTACCAGCATAAACAGGTCAATAAACGATGATTCACGACACAATATGTAGCCTTGCTAGATGAAAGAAGACATTATCCCGTGGTCAGATATGTAGGTTGGTAATTCCTTGTATATTTGATGAACATAACAGAAGAACAGTAAGCATGAAGAATTGTTTTGTTTCTCATATGGAAGCAAATGCATGAAAAAGTTGGTCAATCTTGGCTCTTTTATAGCACACAGTAAACATAATAATTCATACAATAAGCATATATAAGGGGAAAACATTAATTTCAGCTGATATCTTCTAACCTAAACCATAATTGTCCAACAACATGTACGCAACAGCAGCAAGGTCTTTTCATTAAGAGGCTAAAATATGCTTTCCATGGGTATTTAAATCAGGTTTACAAACAGAACACCCAAGTCATAAAATAAGCCTCCTTTTAGAGATCAATCAAATATTCTCATAATCTTTTCTACATAAAAAATGCAACTTAGATAGGAAGTTTACACAGTGTAAAGTGGATCTTGGCCAGAACAGCTCGTATGGACTATCAATGCTTCAAAAAGAATTTACAACTCCCAGTAGGTTATGGTTCTTTGTAACTTGTTTGGACAAAACAAATTGTCTGCGTCTTTTTCTGTGGAGTGGCTGGCTGCTCAGCGTTTTCCTAATCTTCTCATATTTTACGCGCTACCTTGCTCTATATACCCACTCACTGTGACGAATATTGTATCAACCTGTGTCTTTAAACACCTTTTTTAGACAAATTTGCACAACTTCTAGGTGACATTCACTAATATCCACACAACAGAAAAAAATGCTGAATTCGTGGAATAATTGGCCAAATAATACTTTACTTGAAAAGAAAACAAATATCACAATGCATTACTTGATTACCGAACCAGTGAAATACCTTAGCCACGTATTTGGTATCATCGCCTCTTCTCTTCACTTTGACCTGCAATTGTAAACATCAATGAACAGATGTATCGAAATACGTTTGGTTTTACAAATTTTGCCTGCAAATTACATCCAGGGCAGTTCAAAATTCCAAGGATGCCAAGGCAGATAACAACAAAATAACTCCTATCCCACAGGAAAATAGCGATGGAGATTGCCAAGGACGATTAAGATTTTAGGGTAGCTTGGTAGTTCCAGTCACAATTTAGAAATGAAATGGACAAAAAGAAATGAATTAAAGAAAAAATAAGACTGAAATAAAGAGAAATTTGAGTAAGAAAGAATAAGAAAGACATGAATAGAAATTTGTGTAAGTCAATAACATAAATACGAGGAAAATGTGGGGCCAGCAAATAATGCATCTAAAGAGAAGCTTAGTCTACACAATTATACATCCAGATTACTCCGAAGTCTCCATCTAATTTAAAGGAAAGTGCTTCTCAGAAAACGCATACCCCATTTTCTTTGATTTGGCAAAAGGGCAGAATCAGTCATGGCATTTTCTTTTTGGTATCTGGTTGATGAATAATTGATACTGAAAAATTTACTAGAAACACACGTCTCTTCTCATATTCTTCTTAATTTCTGTTGTTATTACTCCATTTCCTATACTTTGTCATACATCACTCACCATCACTGCTCACAACCAACAAAAGTTTGCAAAAGGAACTATGGCCACCCAGATGCCTATGCCCGGACCCTTCATCATCCATCTTGAATCCATTCAAGAACATAACCACCAGGCAAAACACGACTAATGGCTATCTTTCCATCACCTTTATTGGCTGATGGCAGTAAGCAGGTCATCAATTGTCTTTCATAAGCGTACTATCTGATCAAAGTCCCAATCAAACATTTTTCACATTTATGCTGAGTCTCAACCGTAAAAGAGGATCACCACCAGGGGCAATCATGACAAATATCCAAAATACATTCGGGAAACCACATGACTAATGATACCTCTCACAAAACCACAGAATTTCGAGGTCTGAGCCAAGTACCACGTGAAAAGAAGATGGCCTACGGTATTGAATGCCATAACCAATATGCCATTGTAACATTCGGAAAATCTCTTCCAAGAACAAACGGGAATCATTTTCTAGATCTGCAAAATGTTGTCCGATATCGAACTATATAGCCTGGAGAAGCTAGTTTGCTAGAGAAACTACTAGAGCAAACTCCAACTACCATGGATATCTATCAAATAATAAATAAACTTTTGGCATGACAAATAAGTAGATTACCTGTGTATTATGTTCCACACAATGTGCATTAGTCAAGAGCTTTCCATCACCAATCATAAAAGCACTGAAGCAAGATATAGAGTGAATAGTCAGTCACTGCAAGTTCAACTTTTGCATATAGAAAGAGCGATTGCCTACAAATAATACCAAATGGGAGAACTATTGCAAGAAGACCTGCCTTCCGGTACTTGTATATTGTCTTTGCTTTTGCCAGGGAAGAGAATAATCGGGCTCCGTATGAGTGCAATATACCTGATATACAGAAAGGGAGATAAAACACTAGAATATTACACAGCCATTATCAACTTAGAAGGATTCTCAAGTATCGTCATCGTCATCTTTTCTAAATGAAACATCTAGATATAATCATATAACAATTTCACCCGGGAAGCACAGACACTCTCCGGGGGCTTCCGTGTCGGTGTTGGACACCGACACTCATCCGACACTCTTTTTTTATTATTTATTTATTTGTGAATTTGAATCAAATTAATTTAATTAAAATAATCACAAAACATGATGATTCCTCATGTGTATATAAAAATATACATTTAATATACGTGTCCCAACGTATCAGAATTTTCTATTTTTTTAGAAATGACATGTCAACGTGTCGTGTCGTGTCGTGTCGTGTGTTGCGTGTCAGTGTCGGTGCTACTTAGAATTTCACTAACAAAATATGATGGGGACAACAACAGCTCAAAGAATTCAATAAAAATACTTGTCACTTGGACATGCAGCAACAGATTCCAGTTGATGCATGTAAAAAGTCCATGATGAGATCAGCAGAGAAATTAAAATAGGTGATTATAACAAATAACATTAAGCTTTTGGGAGACAAACACAGACGTCAAAATGAAGTCCAACACATAGTCTACCTTAACGACGGCATTGAGAAAAGCTGCATCTTGGATGTTCCCAAGTTCAGTTTGTGACTGTCATAGGGGACAACAATATCATATCAACATAACAGTAAAATACAAGGAGATAAAAGAGTCCAAACATCTAAAATATCAGTTGAGATTTCATCAGAGATACCTGCTGTTCCGTGAAATCATAACCCCTCTTTTCTTTCCTTTGCAGGCCAAACGAACCGAAAGCTGTAGATTCAGATCGCCCTCCAGATCCTCTATCCCTATCACCATCAATAAATGGATAAGGCCTTTCATCTTTTGATCTTCCAGGATACTTTTTCTGAGAAATAGGTTTCCCCTAAATATGGCAAACCGAGTGAAGAGAGAGTTAACAAAACCCGGAGCCTGATCATAACTACAAGTTGAGACAATACAGATACCCAAGCAGAAAGATTTAAATAGTTAAAGTTCGCATTTTGCATATTCGGAGCCCCCCTAGCGAAACATATCGTCCTTTTGCAGGTATCCGCGACATCAATCATCACATTAAGCTTGAACAATGCACAATCATGAGGCATATTTTCCAAGTGTGTTAGATCATGAATGTCGCGCATGTCTCCACAAACACAAATCTCTCCTCATTCGACGACGATGAATGATTCACGGCAGTACAGATAATCAAAATGCTAACCGCGCAAATCATCCACCTAACGCCCTAACAAGTAACAAGCTACCAAAACCTAGGAACTGGCGCTCGCGCGTCGTCAAACTAAATAACAGACAAGTTTTACTTCCAGAGACGCAGGACAATCAGTTCTGCGGCAAGCACTAGCAGTAGCCGTGCATGCTCTAATGACTCGACAGCTGAAAAAGCGCGTGCGCGCGAAGTACCTTGTCCCTGCTCGTTTTCGCAGACGACGACGACGAGGAATCTCTCTTCGGAGCTCTCTTGTGCCCGGACTTGCAGCTGAGGGGAAAAGGCGAATCGCGCGGCGGCGGAGCGAGGCGGCCGCGGCCGAGGCCGGGGAGAGAGCCGCGGTAGGCGGCGGAGGCGGCGGCGGCGGCGGAGGAGGAGAGGGAGGAGAAGCAGCAGCTGGCGGCCGCAATCGCCATTGTCGCAGAGAGAGAGAGAGAGAAATATCGGGAGGGAGAGAAGATGGGATTTTTAAGCGCGAGGCCCCGCCCCCTTATCCTAATGGCCGATTTCGCTTGGCGCCTCCATGTCGTTAATTCTCCTCCTTTCTTTTTCATCTGTTCTTTCTCTTTCAAATTTTTTTTTTGGCAAAAGTACATCAGAAGTGTTGTAAAATCACTTTTCGGTGTAACTTTTTTTTTTGGATCATTTTGGTGTCAACTTTTTGAAAAACGATCATTTTAGTCTGCGATCTTGGCGTGGCTCGCCAGAAAAAAAAAGCTGCGGTGCGGAGGGCTCCCTCGCCACCTCTGCAACCTTTTTTTAATTATTATTATTTTTCTAAAAATTAAAAAATCAAAAAAAAAAAAGTCACATAATTTTCACGTGTACAAGTCAGATTATTTTTTTAATTTATAAATGCTAGGTCATCTTTTTAGCCGGAGTTACTAAAGTGATCTATTTTCCTCCAACTTGACACCAAAGTGATCCGAAAAAAAGTTATAGCACAAAAATAATCGCCGCATACAAGTTATGTCACTTATAGTGTACTTTTGTCAATTTTTTTATTGTAAAAATCCCTTTTGTTTTGTGATGCCGGGGCACCCGTTTTTATGGAACATTCCTTAAGTTCCAACACGATTCAATCGACAATCCCAACATAATCGATGTTCATGCAAGCCCAAGCTGATTTTTGATCAGGACTTGCTTCGATGGATCCAACATGAAAATGCTGATGAACTACCAACTTATCTCCGATTCTTGATTTAGCCGATTTAATGTCGTTTCACCAAGATTGGTTGCTTTCAATGCGGATCAACAACCTATTGAAGGGAGGTTGTTTCAAGTAATTTCCTATGGCATTTGCTGATTTATTAATATGGTTCTTGTTTGGTCAAGGTTGGTGGATGAATTTTCGAAGATAAACCTTAAGTCTAAAGAGTCAAGATTTCAAGTCTCTTGCACTTCACAATTCCTATGTGTCATTAATGCATTTCTAAGTTTCTAGGTTTTTATGAGTCTTAATCGCTATGTAAATTTCCAGAGTCAAAGTACTAAATTCCTAGTACTTTAATTACTTTCTAGTTTCTAAGTCTTTAATATTTGTTTATTTCCAATGTCTTAGTTCCTCCAAAAATAGAGGAGAGTCCTCCTTTGTAATGCAGACTTACACTTTGATGAATGTTTAAATACATGTTTTTTCTCCGTGAGCACATATCTTTAGAGAGTGGATAGCCTCTATATCAATTTCTTAATCCTTAGAGAGTGGATTCAAGAAGCGCTTTATAATCAATTGGGGGTTTTCCTTAAAGTCTTGGTGGTAAGCTTCTTTTATCTCGAAGTCTTGTAGAATTGACGAGTGACTTGTCTTATAAGCTTTAGTGGTGAACTTCTTCTATCCCAATCTTCATTCTTGGTTGGTGGCGTATCCTTTTATATCTTGGTGATGATTGTATTCTATCTCGCGTTTGCAATTTACCCATCGACAAACACCCCATGCACACACACCCGTCCATACACAAAACCCAAAAAATTCCCATCCCCGGAATCACTCACCATCGCACATGTCAATTTGTTTGTCTAGTGGCCATGTACAGGAGAGACTTGAATCACTCTCGGGCAAGCCATTTCATATTTTTTTAGCCAATGACTAGCTTTCTCGTCAACGAACATCGTTTTAGTTGGTTTTCAATTACTTATGATAAGAAATTTTCTCGATATTATTTTTCCCTAAGGAAAAAATTATGGTATGTCTCTCAATAACAATATGTATTTTTTTAGGGAAAATTATCCTAAACCTTTCAACTTTTTGCCTATTGAGTTTACCCGATCAATTTTTATGGCATATCACTAATGTGGCATGATCGGTACTAACGTGGATAATTTTTAATAATTTTTTGGAATTTTTTATTTTTTTCCTTTGTTCTTTTCTTCTCCTTTCCTTTTTTTTTTTTCCTTTTCTCCTCTTCTCTTCTCTTCTTTTCCTTTTCTTCTTTCTTTTTCCCTTTTTCCATAAGATGGCCAATGTCAGGATGGACTCAACTTGCCGGGTGGACTCATTGACAAAACGTAAAAAGATTTAGGATTCAATTAGCAAAATTGAAAAGTTTATGACTGAATTGATAAAAATCTAATAGGTTTATGACTTTTTTTTATAATTTTCCTTATTTTTTGTAGTCTACACTTTGGAGGTTGTGCATTTAGGAGATGGGGCGGATGCTAAGAATCTTACGGGGATGGGAGGAACGAGCATAGCGAACAGGCGGTAGTGTTCGCCGATCCATCAATGTTAGGCTAACACATTTTTCTTAGGAACACGTCTTGCCAAGTACACGTTTTGCGAGATCGAGTGAAAACGATGTCAATCCACCTCGCTACCTTACCACGAACGACAACACTGTTTGTTGAGGTAGCCACCAACTTGGCATTGCGGGCTTTTTGGACGAAGAAACTAACAGTCGTTACTTTTGTCTGTCGAATAAGGGTACCTCTTTTTTTGGAAGAATTACCAAAATAGTCTTAAACCTATTATAATTGTGTTAATTCAGTCATAAAATCATTTTTTGTGCCAATTAAGTCCTAGGTATTTTACATTTGTGCCAATTCAATTTATCTAGTCAATTTTGGCGAGTCGGTGTTAACATGGATGCCTGCTAGTTGTCCTATATGGCGCCGGTGGCGTTGACGGAGATAATTTTTAATAATATTTTAATAAGTTTTCAATTTTTTTCTTTTTTTTCATTTTCATTTTTTTCCCTCCCTTTATCTTCAACCTCTAGCCGGTCGCCAAAACTTGGTAACCAACTAGAGGCGAGGGCCAGTGAGGTTAGACCTACTAGCCCTTACGAGGCTGACACTAATGGCTGGGCCAGGTTTGAACTTGTTAGCCGCTAATGAGGTCGGCCTTGTTAGTGGCTAGGTGAGACTCGCTCTCACCTCTAGTCGGTCGCCGAGTTCCAGTGACCAGCTGGAGGTTGAAGATGAAGGGAGGAAAAAAAAAAGAGAAAAAAAGAAAAAAAAAGAGAAAAAAAAACAAATAAATAAAATAAATCACTAAAATATTATTAAAAATTTTCCGTGTCAACGCTGGCCGCACTACGTTGGATGGCCGACGCCCATGTCAACGCCGGCCGGCCAAAACTGACCAGATGGAATAAATTAGTACAAATGCAAAAAGTTTAGAACTCAATTGGCACAAAAAAGATCTACGATCGGATTAGCACAATTCAATAGGTTTATGATTATTTTGGTAATTTTCCCTTTTATGATTGTTTATATTGGGCCTATGAGGCACCTCAATTTCCTTCCAAAGGCCTTCGCGGGCCTTTTTCCCTCGTTTTCTATAGCAAGCTGCAATGGGCTTTGTGGGCTCTAAGCCTGCACCACGTGATTGTGATGCAATGAACCGGATCGATCCGGCCAGAAATTTCATGGTGTGTTTTTTTAAGTATTTTTGGTCAATAAGGTGCATTGCTTTCATTCATAAGCAGACCTAGAACCACAAAAGTGTCAGAAATTATGACATAGCAATGACCAAAGAGGATGGAGGGGTTTAATCGGCCAATTCGGACCGAGGGAATAGGTCCGATGGGCCTTCGCCACCTGGTCCGCGGCCTAATCGACATCCCCGGAGGAAAAGACTAGAGAAAACACCACACATTAGGGCCAAATGCCACTATCGATCCAGTACATCGTGTTCACAAGCTTGATCAGGCCTTTTCCGTCGGGTCACATGCTGTGCACAATACTCAGATATATAGCTCAGTAGTTTTACTTCCTTGAGTTATAAAGGACGGCGATATCAGTAGTCCCTAAACTTTTACTTGCCGTCCGGTGTCGTCTTTCTCGAACCTCGTTTCTTGTTCAACTGGGCCCACTGAGCAATTACGTTTCATTTTGTGCCTAAGATTATCCTTCCGTTGCAATCATAGGAGGAAATTGAAGACGTGGACTGAAATTTTAGTGAAGTTGGTGATAAGGAGGAATAGAAGAGAAAAACACAAGAAATGTTGTAAAAGGAGAGAATAACGATTAGGTTCATCAACAATGTATAAAAGATTAGATGGTCACTTGGTTACTGCGATACTTGCGTACTTGAAGTTATTGCACAATGGAATTTCCCTAATGACATTCGAGAGAACTACGTTTTCTTTGTCGGGTTTCGCGGAAACATTCATCAAGTCCACATAGCCCAAGATTGCTCCATGTAATGCTTTTGTACCCGCACCGATCGAAAGTGTAATCACGCACTTGAACTAATGCTTGTAGGTTCGCTGAGATGTCAAAATGGATCTAAAATCCATATATTAATCCATATTTAACAGGGAGGGTTATAAATGGGTTACTTTTAGTTTTAAAAACAAGTTTAAGCCGGTCATGAATGGGTTATCTAACTATCTTAAGTGAGCCATAAACAAGTTTTCTGATTTTTTTAATTTTGCGATTTTTAAAATTTTTATTTCATTCGTTTTCTTTTTTCTTCAACGAAATCCAGCGAGGGTTGCTGGTCGACCCTTCCCGACACTAAGCGAGGGCCCCGAATTTAAAAAAAAATCACAATTTTTAATAATATGTTTATATATATTTGTTCTTTTCTTTCTTTTTCCTTATTTCTTCGCCGCAACCTGTGTCGGCAATGGCCATAGGCGAGCTCGCCAATTGCTAGTATTTTTTCATCACCAACCGATCACCGGTCATCAACCGGTTGCCAATCAACGATTGGCATGGCCTTATTTGTGACCAGCAAGGGCCGACCTTGATAGGAAAAAAAGGGAAAAGAAAGAAAGAAAGAAAAATTATAAAAAATCTATCTACGTCAATGTCGGTTGTCCTACATGGCACTAGAGGCATATACGTCAGCGACATTTTGAAATTTTTGATTTCTTGATTTTTTTTGAAAAAATTCAAAAAATTTCCTATTTTCCCGAAATCTAAATTTTTTTTATTTTCTCGACATTCGAGAGAACTACGTTTTCTTTGTCGGGTTTCGCGGAAACATTCCTCAAGTCCACACTGCCCGAGATTGCTCCATGTAATGCCTTTGTACCGGCACCGATCGAAAGTGTAATCAGGCACTTGAACTAATGCTTGTAGGTTCGCTGAGGTGTGAAAATGGATCTAAAATCCATATATTAATCCATATTTAACAGGGAGGGTCATAAATGGGTTACTTTTAGTTTTAAAAACAAGTTTAAGCCGGTCATGAATGGGTTACCTAACTATCTTAAGTGAGTCATAAACAAGTTTTCTGATTTTTTTAATTTTGCGATTTTTAAAATTTTTATTTTATTCGTTTTCTTTTTTCTTCAACGAAATCCAGCGAGGGTTGCTGGTCGACCCTTCCCGATACTAAGTGAGGGCCCCGAATTTTAAAAAAAAAATCACAATTTTTAATAATATGTTTATATATATTTGTTCTTTTCTTTCTTTTTCCTTATTTCTTCGCCACAACCTGTCGGCAACGGCCACAGGCGAGCTCACCAATTGCTAGTATTTTTCTCCGGTCACCCGTCACCAGCCGATCACCAGTCATCAACCGGTCGCCAATCAACGATTGGCAGGGCCTTATTTGTGACCAGCAAGGGCCGACCTTGATAGGAAAAAAAGGGAAAAGAAAGAAAGAAAGAAAAATTATAAAAAATCTGTCTACGTCAATGTCGGTTGTTCTACATGGCACTAGAGGCATATACGTCAGCGATTTTATATTAAAATTGGCCGGATAGACTTACTTGGCAAAACGCGAATATATTTAGGATAAAAGTGAAATGTTTTACAATTGAATTGGTAAAAACATAATAAATTTATGATTTTTTGGATAACTTTCCCTATAAATATTTTAATTCCTGATCCACACACCATAAATGTAAATTGCCACGTGTGTGTGGGGTCACCCAAGTTGTTGCTAATATGCAAATCAATACGAGGAACTTACCATATAGAGCATTGTACTTGTCTGACCGAAGTACCATGTACTATTTAGATGTCGCGTGTCCAAGGCACGTTTTGAATGTTGGTTCGATAGGTCTCCCAACTCACTTTCAACGGGCTCGATCTCATCAAATTCCAATTAATTTGGAAGAGGAGTCACAGCCAAGAAATTGAAGATCATAACGAAATCTTGAGGCCGGAATTTACTCAGAAAAGAAAACAAATGGAGCCATTGAAGTTGTTGTCAAGAATGAATAGTTCAATTGCTTGTATCTAGCCACGTCGATAGATACGGTCACCTAATCCATTTTATTATCACGTGTTACCGGACTATCCACCCTTATCGAAAATGATATAAAGCGACTGTGATGGGGTGGGCACATGGGAAAGGACCAGTTCCAATACCCTAATGGAATGTCCAGCCTAGAGGCGTAAGTCAATAGGCGAAGGGAGATGGCACGAATATAAAAAGCATAAAAGATTCATTGTCAATCGATGTGAGGCACTATTTCAATAGCCCCTCTTGCGTGCAAGTTGGATGAGCTGACCACGACACTTGGAATTCAACCAATGGGGGAGCGGACACATATACACAAATGGGTGCAAGTTGGATCAGCTGATAGGGATGGACGCAGATACCTGAAAGGGATAGCACCGGTTCTCGAATATCATGATAGAAAATTCAGCTCAAAAGCGTAACCCGGTAGACAGAGGGAAATAACGTATTGAGAATGCTTATCAAGAAAAGGAATAACGACACAAATAGTCCATGAACTTTTGCCCAATGTGTAATGTGATCCCTCAATTTTTAACTTGTTTAATGTAATCTATGAACTTTAGCATAATGTTCAATGTGTTCCTTGAACTTTTAATTTCTTCAATGTCGTCCACGAACTTTTGGCACATGCTCAATGCAGTCCCCCAACTATACGAAAATGTTCAATTTAGTCCATGAATTTGAAATAACAGAATGACTGCATCGAATATTTTTATATAGTTTATAAACTGAATTGAACACGTATCAAAAATTCGGGGATGACATTGAAGAAATTAAAAGTTTAGGGATTGCATTGCACATTAAGTTAAAGTCAAGAGATCGTATTAAATAAATTAAAAATTCAAAAATTATATTATATATTTTACCAAAATTCAGAACTGATTATGTAATTATTCTTTTAAGAAAATCCGATACAATTTTCCAGGGGAAGGTCGGTGAAAAGGGGAGCAATGCGCAGCAATTACTGCGATGTGCGGGAGTCCTCCGAAATTATTGGAGGGCGACAAGGGAGGGGGCGGTTGGGAAAGGGCGACGTGTCGTTTGTCATTTGTCACTTGACATGGCCCAACAATAAATGTTCCCCCTTGTCACGTGCGACCCGGTCCCACCGGCCTCAATAACTTGCGTCCCACTCGTGCAATCATTCACTAAGCTTTAGCACATGCACGAATTTGTGGGGCCCGAGGGTTGTCCCCCTTCGTTCGGTGACACGTGGGGTTCTTTGTTTTTTTTTTTTTTAGCTATTTACCCCTGCAGCTTATATGATACATAAGCTATAAGCCCAAATTGGTGTAATTACATAAATGGTCTAGCAACTTTGATGTTCAATATTCAATACCGTGGTTCCTGGGCTTTAGGTAAATATTTGATTTAATCCATAAATTATATGAAAATATTAAACGTTATTCTTCAATTCATTCAAGTTTAGGGATAATATTGAACACCTACATATAATTTAAGGGCTAAATTAAACATGTATAAGTATTCATAGATCACATTGAATAAATTAAAAATGGACTACATTACACTTTAGACCAAAGTTCAAAAACTATTTGTGTGATTTTCCCTTACTAGTTCATAAATCATTCCCTATTTAGAATTCCAAGCTGGTATCTCGTGACGTATTTGCTCTAAACTAATTTTTGTCGAGCCAAAATATCCAAATTAGTACCATTCGACATATTCACTCTAAATTAATTTCGGTTCCTCGGAAAATCCCGAATTTGTACCTTGTCCCGAGTCTATCCTCCGTTGAATAAGTGTCAAATCCCTTTTATAGTCGTTTGCCACGTGTATAGGACGATATGTTAAGGCACAGTCAATTAGGATCTAGGATACTTTTTTTCCCGAGGTGAAATTTAGTTGGAGCAAATGTGTCATGGGATACCGATTTAGGATTTTCTTGTGAGATGAAAATTAATTTAGGATAAATACATCGTGGAATATCAACTTGGTGTTTTTAAGGGTATTAACACGATCTAAAGTTATAAATCCAAAAGTATTAGGAATGAAGGTATAGAACTATTCAATCTACATTTTCTTCTCCTCGAAAGTGATCCTACCACTCTGAATCCCCAAGTGAGGCAACTTTTCCTGCACATTAACACATCTCTAACTCTAATCTCTCAATTTTCTGCGCGTGTCCTCTTCCAGACCAAAACCTTCATCAAAAACTCATTCCACGATGCGATAATCCACAAGATTCTTTGGCGAGCTTGTTGTGTATACATAATTTTGTCTATCTTATCAAATGCCGAATCTAATACGAAGTTAACTCAAGTCTCCTTCCATAGTTCCTTCCTCGCATGGCGACGGTGGTGGCACGGCAATCGAGAAATATGGCAGCGTGGTGGATACTAGTGACCATGGAAAAGTTATTAATCGACGACTTTACATGGGTAACGAGAGCCGCATGCATGTACATATAACTTTCTCTCATCGTAAAAAACAAAAAAATTCCCTTTGCCGCCCGTACGTCTCTCGATTGATAAGTTGATAACTTCTTATATGGAAAAAAATCTTATGATGAGCAGCTCTTTCTTGGTAAACTTTGAGTAACTCCTCAGCCTCCCGCGTGGGAATCTAAGAGGGATGTCCACAATCTACTGTGAACGATCATGGACTGTATTGCTGATGCATCATTGGAGGAAACAGGCGGCTGCCACCAGGAGCGGAAGCTGAGACGCTGAGGGCCAACGGCGTCGCCGCCCAGCTGGTGGGCGGGCGGCGAAACCCGGCCTCCACCCTCCCGTGCAGCCGCACATCTGGCTTCTATCTCTCTCTCTCTGACCACCTTCATCTCTCGGTGGACGTGTCAAACTGTCTTCAAACTGCCTTAGTTTTTCTGTCTTATTTTGGATTTCCCCTCCAACCCAGAAGAGCAGCAACGCCTATCTTTCCTTTTACTGCCCATGCTGCCCTCGCGTTCATTGAGATGATCACCAACCGGCATTCTCTCGTGGTTTCGTGCAATGCCAACCGTGTGCTCACACGTGGCTCGTGAGGATTCGACATGCAAAACATTTTAGCGATTGATGGCAATGCTTGGCACCTTGGGAAACACTTTCGTACACACCCACATGCCCGCATCCTTTTCAACCCCTGCTATGATTGGTGCCCCAATAATAAAGAGCTCAACAGTGACGGGTAGCTGCTCATGGTGCTGCTATAAAGAGTAGCGAACTTGGCCTCTCGCCCCATGCCAGTGTAGAACGTTTCTCACGCTGCCCTGAAAAGTGACCTTGAGAATGGACGGGAATGGTGTGATGGTGTGCGCTCCGCTCGAGTGCGAGACCCTGGAAGGGATGCTGTCCTCCATGGACAGGGCCAAGGCGCACGGCGCCGACCTTGTCGAGCTCCGCATTGATGCCATGTCCTTCGGCCACATCTCTGAGGTCGAGGAGCTCATTCGGCGGCGCACTCTCCCGGCCATAGTCTCTTTCAGGTGATTCACACGTTCTAGCCCTACCACATTGTCACTCCAACTGAGGGAGCATGCACTCCACAGTGCAGAGTCATTGAAAAGCTCAAGCTTCTTTCTTCTGGTCTCCTCTCTTTTCTCCCTTCTGTGCCCATTTCATTTGTTCTCTCTTTTCTGTCGTCTATTTAGAGAATTGATATGCATATACGGGTTGATTTCAATAATCATCGAGTACACTAAAACCCTTTTTTTGTTGGTAGCAACCCGACTTTCCGGTAAAATACTGAGGTGGTAGCCACGTGACAACGTCATGACGTCCCAAGTTTTGGGCACCCGTATGCCATCTCAGCATTTCGCTAGCAAAATTATATGGACATTGGTAAAATGCATCGATTTTTAAGACACTTGAAGTTCAGTGTATTGGAGGGTCGAATTGAAAGTTTAGAGATTTGAGGTGAGAGACATGTATGTTCAGTGGAGGGTCACAAGTACGGTATCCATTGATATTCTTTTCATTCAAATTTACACGAGAGCAGTGTCAATGTTCGTAATTTACCAATAAGAGATATGGTCGAAAGAGAAAAATAGCGTGATGAAACATACCCTACAACCTTTCACTTAAGTAGATCTGCAAAATAATTAAGGTAAGATTACAGTGGTTGGTGCATGGGCCACGCTGATTTTGAACCATCCAATTCGTTCTCGCGAAATCGCCAAATCGCTTAGTGCATCGAGTTTAGTACAATTTCTTGATATCCCTAACAAGATTTCACTTCAAATATTTCGTATGTTGTTTCATTGGAGACTTTATCTCGTCCACAAGAGAGTGCTCAAATTAAAATAATATTTTAAAGTCCACACTATACACAAGGGGGAAAAATAAAATGAAAAATCAGGCACTTGTCTTTGTCTTACATTATTATTATTATTATTATTATTATTGTTGTTGTTGTTGTTAATTTCCTTTTCCTTAGTCTCCGGAGCTTCAAGAGCTTGACACTGCTGGTCCCTATCGCCGGCATAACCGTTGCAGACTATTAATCTACTCTTTGTAAATACAATATATACATTAAATATGGAAAGAAAAATGTCTGCCGCTATTTAAAATGTTCTTACACAAGGTAGAAAAACTTAACCGCGATAAATACTCGACATTTCCTGCAAAAATATTGTGATTCAAATGCGTCTGTTATAATGGTATGATTTCATAACGACAGTTGTGAGATCACGACTTCGGGCAGTTTTTAAATAAGAATGTCCATAGGAGCAGTAGTAAAACCAAATTGAATTACTCCAACGGCGACGCGAAATGATATAAGTTGCCTAATTAAAAGTGACAGGACAACAGGAATTGCCCAGACTTATCACGACGGGTACCGTCGAAAGTGGTCCTCATGCCTAGATACCAACCTTCGAAACCGATATGCCCTCTTGTACAAATCCCGGAGCCAAAACTTTCTGGACGCCTCATCCATGATCGTGTGATCCGTGACTTGTGTGAGCATGATGCCAAAGAGCGACCGAGGAGGACACGAGACGTTATTAGTCTCGTCTGGTTTCACCCTTGTGGTTGTAGTCCTGCAGAATCGTCCAATCTGCATTAACTTGCCTGCCCAGAAATGTTCACCGACTCTTTACCTTGTTCCACAGGTTGAATTCCACAAGAGCTTCCCACAGACAGAATGATATGACCACTTGCTTGCAAGTGCTGTGGTTAGCGCTCGAATTGGATGTCGAGTTCGTCGAGATGGAACATGAGGTAAGCGTTCCACAGGGAGAACCACGACTATGTATGCGCTTTGAATGTGTGTATGCATGTGGATTATTTGACAAGGATCGCAAAATGTCCACGTTTATGGGAGGACTTATGTCGAGTCGGACGTTTGCTCCTTTCGCTCATTTTTCATCAATGAACCAATTCTGGGTCCCGAGAGAAATTATCATTTTGACATCCGGAATTGAACCACTTTTTGTCTAAATGTGCCAAAACAAGAAGATTTGTATATCTGTTGTCTCACCTGTTGCTTGCTGTATTGGTTCCAAAGCGATGTCCAAACGTTTTGCATATCATAAGCGATCCCTGATTCGCAGGTGGTGTCTCACTTCGACATCAATGAACTGATGGACAAGCGTTCGAGCAGCAAAATAATCGTGTCGAGATACTTGAATGGAGAGAAAATGTCTAAGGAGAAGCTCGGGAACTTAATTGCATCGATGCAATCCTCTGGAGGAGATGTTATTAAGCTCCTTGTCGAGGTGGATTACATCACGGATTTAGCACCGATTTTCCAGCTCCTCACCAGTTGCCAGGTACTCATAACTGTTTACAGCTTGTTAGAACTGTCACTTGATTGTTTTCAATGGCATGGCTCTCATCATTATAAGGTCATAAATTGCCCTGAAAGTTAATACATTTCTGTCTATTGGGAAATTAGAAATACTTTGCATATCTGATTATAAGAAGTAGCACGAGATCAAGCTGTTTCAGGAAAATCGAAACGATAAATCTCAATGCAAATGAAGTCAATAGAGATTTGATTAGAAATGTGGCCACTCTAGCTAGTCATGGGAACAATGTACCCTTAGTTAGCGAATTCGGCTTTTACCGTTGATGTACTTATTGGGTTGCTGGAACGAAAACCAGCTTTTAACAGTAGTAGTAAGGTCAGAATGGACATTATCTTTGCAAATTATATGATTAATCACATAGGAGTAAGTCATAAAATCGACCTCGATTTGTCATCAGGTTCCATTAATTGCCACCACGGTCGGCGATAGAGGGCTGATAAGCCAGTTGCTGGGGCCGAAGTTCGGTGGCTTCTTGGCATATGGGTCGCTGGAAGGAGTGATTCCCGGTCTGCCGACGCTGACTAGCCTCAAGCAAGTATACAAGATTGAGCACATGAATGCGGACACCAAGGTCTTTGGCGTCATATCGAACCCAGTCGGGCACAGCAAAGGGCCACTCCTCCACAACCCGAGCTTCCGATATGTCGGGTTCAACGGTATCTACGTCCCTATGCTCGTTGATGACATCAAGGAATTCTTCAAGGTCTATAACAGTCAAGATTTCGCAGGCTTCAGGTACGCTATCTTGTTCTTATTGGATAAGAACCCGGAGATCATAAACCTGTTGGAATTTCGTTGCGCTTTTTCCTTTCAATTCATATAGTCTTTGCTCGTGCTAGGCAGTTCTCCTAGATTAGAATACATTTCCAACTTTAGGCTCGTCTTTTTTGTTTGAAGTCAAGGTCTTGTTGGATATTTGAAATGCAAAGTCTTGTTGTCTTTTTCTTCTTGTGAAAAAATTTTGCAGTGTGGGAATTCCACATAAGGAAGCAGCAGTTGCTTGCTGTGATGAAGTTCATCCACTAGCTAAGGTCTGGAGACTCGAACCAATGCACAACCCTTTTAGACTTTCTCTCCTTCTTGTCCCTTCATTTCTTGTCAATCTTTAGTTTGCATTTCTGGTATCTTTTCCTTAGTTTTTGGCCTAGGCGTGAGTGAGGGACCGAAATGAGGTGAAACATAATGTTGATCCTCGTAAAGATGCATGCACGGGAGACCGATTTTGCGAGCAAATTGTTTTGGTCTCCGTCATGATCATGGCCTTTGTTCTTTGTCACACATGAAGCTCATGGCCTTGTTTCCTTGTGCCCAATTTAGTCTATCGGAGCTGTGAACACTATAGTAAGGAGGCCTACTGATGGGAAGCTGATTGGGTACAATACTGATTGTGAGGCTTCAATCACTGCTATAGAGGATGCTCTGAGAGGTAACTAAACTAGTCTCCATCGGAATGACCATCCGAGTTTTTCTCGTCCTAGTTTCTAAAATTGTTTTCCTTATGTAATAGGATCGATTTGGGATGAGTTTTGATCCGAATTGACTGATGATGAACAGAAAGACATGCTGCTAATGGGGAAGCCAGAGCAATGGACACTTCTCCAATTGCAGGGAAAGCATTTGTATTGGTTGGAGCCGGAGGAGCCGGAAGAGCTTTGGCCTTCGGTGCCAAGAGCCGCGGAGCCCGAGTCTTCATCTTCAACCGCAATTTCGGTAAGTAATCCAAGCATATATTGGTCTTGCCTAAGCTCACTCTAACAAACCAAACCAAACCTTTTTCCAAGAAGCTGACTTCACTGATGGCCCGTCTTGCAAATGTTAAAAAGAGAGAGCAAAAGCCCTAGCTGATGCGGTTTCAGGAGAAGCCATCGGGTACGAACACTTGGACACGTTCTGCCCCGAGGAAGGGATGATCCTGGCGAACGCATCGGCCGTCGGAATGGAGCCGCACACCGATGAGAGCCCCGTTTCCAAGGTTTGTCTCCTCCTCATTGTTTCATTGAGACTCATGTTGCTCAAGATAGAGTCTGTCATTATTCCAACTAATTTTTCTGTAATTGGACGATGAAATGTGTTTAGGGGGTGTTGGGAGCATATGAGCTGGTGTTTGATGCAGTATACACACCAAGGAACACAAGGCTATTGCAAGAGGCAGCACAAGCAGGGGCCATTGCGGTGAGTGGTGTTGAGATGTTCATCAGACAGGCCCTCAATCAATTCAGACTCTTCACCAGTGGCTTAGGTATCCTCTTCCTAAATACACACACATTCCATAGCTTTCTTTTTCCATACGGATATCCGGACTTTTCGACTCTCGACTAATCTCAACTGGTTCGCTATCCATCTTGCAAAACTCTCTCTTTTCTGTTATTTTTCATGTGTCTTTCTAGTTCACAATTCGAGGAATCTTGTTCGGATTTGTCTTCTGATACTGCATTCGGGGAGATCGATTTCCATGGACGTCAGCGACGAGTTTACCTGCACATCTATAAAAACAAGGTTTCGTAGAAGAGTAACACACGCCATGCACGGCAGCATGTTGTTGAGTACCCACTGCGAAAATCAATAACAGGGGGAAGCACCCTCTAGGGCTAGGTTGGAGATTGCCCTAGAGTTCTTTGCCACTGGGGGCCTGGAATGCGAGCTTTGCAATCGAAGCGTGCTGCATCCATGTGTTCCTTATTTTAACGTATCGGTGTCTACATTCTTCGGCTCCCTGTTTGGTCATAATCCTTTTCTTGCCCCGACCTTAGCAATGCCCAACTTATTTTTACAACTCGTGGTCCAGTTATGGTCTTTTAAGGACATGCCCAGGTCCAGATTCCGTGCACCGGTAGTGAACGCAACAAAAAAAATCTTCCGAATACTTGGCACGCTTCATCGGCGGGCCAATACATAATCAAAAAACATATTTTCTTTGATCGTGAAATACGGAAAAAGATTTCGACATGCACTAAGATCAGTGATTTTTCTGATTTTTGCTGTACTTTTTGCAGCTCCGGAGGAATTCATGCGCAAGCTTGTGTTGGAACAATTCTGAAGTCATCGCTGCTAGATTCACGGCTCATTTTGTAATCCTCGAAGTGCCTTTATTATTAAAGAGAAATCTGTTCACTTCCATCCATAACAAGATGTTTATCCGAGAACATTATCATTATCATATATGCGTACCTTGGTTCCTCTTTACACGCCGATTCATGTTGACATATAAAAGTTAGGCCTACCGCGTCGTGTTCGATTATTTTTGTCTTTGTAATTTGTGTTTTACCTAATGCCGTGCCGTGCAGGCACGCCCCGCCCCACTGCTCAATCGCTAAGTTGGAAACCGCATTTATTTTTCTTTCTCCTATTAAATCAACAATTAGAAGTTAGGTGGCATTATTCACAAATTTTATGTAATTGTAATTTTTTAACGATTATTTAATCCAATTTAACGGCATTAGTAGAAGGTTGTAGACTTAAACGGCACGGTTCAATTTTTTTTTGTATTCCGACGCTTCTATAAGTATTTCCTACATTCAACCAATTTGTATAAGTTTTCATTAGTCCTCTCTCTTTTTTTTTTTTTTTTTAATTTGATTTGATTTTTAATAATGTTAAAAAGATTTGCATTGATTGCTATTTTCCTTTCATATCTTATTAATTTTACTTTTCAACTCCTTTACAATCTATGATCACAAAAAAAGAACTCCTTTTCAGTCATTTTCAAATCAACCGGTAAGATATCAGTTGCCCCTACTAAACTTTGCCAATGAAAAGTTACGAGATGAAATTGCACGTCAAGTCAAGTTAGAGGCATTTTAGTACACATTTTTCGGAAAACAACTTTTGAAAAGCTGCGTTTGCATAACGCATATAGTGAACATCCATAATCGCAACGCTTATAAAGTTACGGTGATTAGCCATAAAACTTGAATAGCTGTTTTGCTCAATTTTAAAGGAGTTAATACTACAAAAAATCCTAAACTGGTACACTTGTGATAAATTTATCAAAAATTAATTTTTTGACCATAAAAAATCCTGATAAGTTAAGTCATTTCGAAATGTACACTTCAATGCGTTGTTTCACCTCCCAAAAGCAAAGTTGGCTTGACAAGTGCAGCGCAGATAAGAAAAAGTCCAAATATGATTTTTAACGCAAATTTTATTTAAATTTGATAATAAGCTAATTTGAAAAAGGATTAATATCACCAAAAATTCCAAATTGGTAAGCATGTGATAATTTTGTCCTGAATTTTTTTTTACCATCAAAAACTCTAAATTGGTACACTTGTGATAATTTTATGCCAAACATTTTTTTTACCACAAAAAATCTCAAACTAGTACACTTGTGATAATTTTACTCTAAACTGGTAAACTTATGATAAATTTAACATAAACTATTTTTTTTATCACGAAAAATCTCAAACTAAGACATCCGTGATAATTTTATCCCGAACTAATAATTTTTTAATAATTTTTTTATTTTTTCGAATTTTTTAATTAATTTTTTTTCTTTTATTTTTTCTTTATTTTCAACCTTTGGTCTGTCGCCGAATTTGGCGATCGGCCAAAGGCTAAAGCTAGCGAGGTCGGCCTCACTTTGGCCACTAGCGAGGCTCGACCTCATGCGGCGTGGGCAAGGCCATCCTGTGCTTATGCGACAAGGTAGCCCTCGCTGGGCCGGGGCAAGGATAGCCCCCTCGCCTCGTCGGGCAAGGGCTGCCCTTCATGGCCCGGTGTGACCCCTACTCAACGTCGGCGAGGTCCCGCCAGCCGAAGAAGGCGGCCTTGTCGACTTTAGCCTCGGCCCGATCCGGCGGAGGTTGAATGAAAAAAAAAAATAGGGTTAATACCACGAAAACCCTAAAACTGGTACACCTATGATAATTTTAACTTTCGAACTATTTTTTAACCATAAAAAATCCCAAACTAGTACATCTGCGACAAATTTACCCGAACTATTTTTTTGACCACAAAAACCCCAAACTGGTATATACTTGTGATAATTTTATCACGAACTATTTCTTTGACCACCAAAACCTTACACTAGTACACGTGTGACAATTTTACCTTGAACTAATTTTTTGACCACTAAAACCCCAAACCGGTACATTTGTGACAAATTTACCCTTTGTTAGTATCCATTAAATTATATTAATATCACAAAAATCATAAATTGATAAACTTATGACAAACAGACGGGTAAAACCCAAAACCGTACACATGTTAATTATCACATGTCATTAAACTTCGCAATTTAACAGTAAAATTTAACGAAAACTAACGAAGGGTAAATTTATCAAAAAAATAAAAATTTTTAATGGCCAAAAAAAATAGTTCGGGGTAAAATTGTCATAGGTATACCAAATGTGGGGTTTTGATAGTCAAAAAAAAATAGTTTGGGATAAAATTGTCATCGTATACTGGGTTTAGGATTTTTGTGGTCAAAAAATAGTTTGGAGTAAATTTGTCACAAATGTACTGGGTTTTGGGGTTTTTCATGGTATTAACCCAAAAAAAAAAAATAAAAAATAAAAAAATTCAAAAAATAAAAATAATATTAAAATTTTAGTTCGGGATAAAATTATCACATGTGTTGGTTTGAGGGTTTTTTTGTTATGTTCAGGGTAAAATTGTCACAAGTATACAAGTTTGGGATTTTTTGTGGTATGTTCGAGGTAAAATTGTCACAGATGTACTGGTTTGAGGTTTTTTATGGGAAAAAAAAGTTTTGGATAAAATTATCACACGCGTACCAATTTGATATTTTTGGTGGTATTAACCCTTTAAAAAACAAAGAAACTAGGCAATGAGGGCGCCGCTGCCCAACATTGTAGTGAATGGACAGTGATGGCGAAGACTGCTGGTAGGGCCATTAAAATTTATATTAAAAATTAGATACGAACCAAAACTACATCGTTTTAGTCTTATGTTTTTTATTTTAGTCACGTCATCGCTATGTAAGAGAGAGAAAATATTTGAAAAAAGTCATGTCAATATTTTCTATTAACCAAGTTTAACGGAGTTAATAGAATGATTCAATTGTATAAATTTGATAAGTTTTATGACTGAATTGCATTTTTCATAAATTTTACAACTCAATCGCACTGCTTAACAAGTTTTAGGACTTTCGGCGCGTGCAGCGAGCAGACCATTTATCACTCTTTCTTTGAACAACTTTCTAGGAATTGACCGAGCAGCTTCAACAAAAGTGTCCGTAAGAGAGATTGGCCAAATTGCAATTTGCTAGCTAACGACTCAATCTGGGAACGCATGTCCATAAGTTCGACCGTGATTCAATTGGGACCGCTTATCGTTCTGCCGCGCTCTCTCGCCCGGAGCGCGCAATATCGCCGGAGAGCGCGAAAATGGCCGGCGACCCGCCTTCTGATTCGTCCTCGTTTTCAGGTTTTTCTCCTCTCTTTTCCCATTTCCCAGGTCAAGCTCGCTCCTTTCACGTACGTTTGTATGTCGGATTTGCTGTTTTTCCTTTTGGGTCTTCTGGGTGTATCCGGGACACTCGCTTTTTCATTGATAAGGAATGATAGGATTTGACCCTTTTGGTTATCGGTGGTTTTTCGCTTGCATTTGAGGCTAGGAGAGAGTCAATGGATTGAGAGAAGCTTCTTGTACGCTTTGTGTTCTGTATAGGATTGCCGTTTGGTTTAATGAGTCTGGTCATGGCTCGTTCTGTGAGCCCCAGTATGTGGTGATCTGGTGGAAGGATGATCTCTTTGGGCTTTCGCCTGCCAATTGTGATGGGATTGGTTTGGATATCAGTAGTGGTCTTGCTGACCAATTGGAGATGAATGTGACTTGATGACTTGGGTGTTTCGGGTTTGATTTGCAGGTTCTGCGAGGCAAGATGAGAGTCAGAAATGGCGGGTGTCGCCGTCGGATGTCGCATATCACTTTGCCACCAGTGGTCTATCTGTCGGGGTTGCCACTGGGGTTACCCACCCCCTTAGGTTTGTGCTCACCCTAGTGCATTTTTATCATTGGTTGAGCTTGATTGATAGGGTAGTGGCATCTTGTTATCTTGCATCGTTGTGTTGTTGATTTGTATAAAGATTAGAATCAATTGAATCTTTTTCATTTGATGGCATTACTGAGTCAGGTAACTCACTTGGAAGACAAATAGTTTTTTTAAGAAATGCCTCTACTTAATGCCTCTGCTGATTACCGAGGATTATTGATGATTCTGGGTGGTACTTCTGCCCCCCTCTGTAAGAAATATTGAGGACACTGATCCTCTGAGTGGAGCATCGCTGACTAAATACAGAATCTTTCATCCTCAAGGACAGAGATTTACAGAAAAGACAACTTTATTCTCATAGATGCCTCCTACCAAAGGAAAAATAAGATGATTTAATGAGTCATGGGTTCTTAAGTTCCATCTTCATACATGTTGAAGAAGGATAGCTGGCTAGTTTTCTTGAATTATCAAAAGGGAAAAACATTGTTGAGGAGTATAGCTAAAAGATTTCTTATGCACAATTTATCATAGTATTACTTCACCTGCAGATGTGCTCAAAGTAAGGCTACAAATGCAACTTGTTGGCCAGAGAGGTCAGTTGACTGGAATGGTATCGTATCCTCCAGATTGGTTGCTTCTCTTGTACTCTCAACCGGAAAATCTTATTTATGAATTGGTTCTCTTATGGTTCTTTCATGTCTTAATGCATAGGGCCAAGTATTCATTCAACTGGTGAAGAATGAAGGGCCTCGTTCGTTGTATTCTGGAATGACGCCTGCGTTAACACGATCACTTCTTTATGGGGGCCTCCGGTTGGGCTTGTATGAACCCTCTAAATATGTCTGTGATCAGGCATTTGGATCCTCCAATATTTTTTTTAAAATAGCGTCTGGAGCTTTTTCAGGTGCTATTGCAACAGCTATGACCAACCCTGTCGAAGTCATAAAGGTAATGCTGTCAGGCTACACCTTTTGAGAGTATCCTGATTAGACTAATTTGAAGAGTATCGCTATCACCAGGTGCGGTTACAAATGAATCTTGGTTTGACAAAAGCGGGGCCAGTTGGAGAAATGCACAAGATCGTGTCTGAAGAGGGAGTAAAAGCTCTCTGGAAAGGGGTTGGCCCCGCTATGGCTAGAGCTGCTGCTTTGACTGCATCACAGCTGGCAACTTATGACGAATCCAAGCAGGTCAAGCTCTGGTCACCCTATTCTTGACTTTGATTCATCCAGGAATAAGTTATCACTTTTTATTAAGCACTTCATGTTTTGGCTAATTGTACAGATTTTGAGGAGATTGACACCTCTAGAGGAAGGATTTAATCTACATCTGAGGTAAGATGTTGATGTTTTCTTATCTAGCATATCTTAATGCCCTTTGAATGGAAAATCAAAGAGTGGTCTACTAGGCCAGTTTATCAGTACTTTAAGATAATGCAAGAAAAGGACTCAACTTGTGACATTTGCACAGGATTTGAAAAATATCTGGAGTTTCCTAGTTGTCATGATTGGTCATTCTGGTTACATTCGCTTGCTTGTGTAACACAAAATTGCTGCTATCTGGTTTGAACTTTGAGTTGTTCAACCACGATATTTGGCCATGTGATGCTTGAAGTTGTTTCCAGATAGAGTCATCGCAAAGTGAAATACTTCGATGGAATTATGAAAGTGCTAATGTACGCTCAAGTGCACTTTGAATCAGAGCTGTAGTGAATGTTCTGGTTCTTTTTTAAAAAAATGGCCACTGACTCTGCTTTTTGTCATGGTGAAGCTCAAGCATAGTTGCAGGCATGGTGAGTACTCTCATGACAGCACCGATGGACATGGTTAAGACCCGTCTCATGTTGCAACGAGAATCTGAGACTGCAGGGAGATACAAAAATGGATTTCATTGTGCATATCAGGTAGCTTATTTGTCTTTTTCCTTGTCAAAGCCACCGTTACCAAGGAATAAAGAATATGATTTTCCAACAGAAATAGGAGACTGTTCGCTTGAAGAAAAGTTCCAGAATTTTCATTTCCGTTTCCTTTTGAGAATGAAAATGCTGATGAAAATGTGTTTGATCTAATTCACAAGACAGTTTCCATTGTATCTCTTTTGCTACTGAATGAGTGAAAGGAAAAAAAACCAGATTTTTGAAGATTCTTTTTTATCATTTTCAATCGAAAACACGGCTTATAAAGAGAGAGATAAAGAAGGGTTGTTCTTTGAAGTCTCTGTTCTCTGGTTGACTCTCTCTCCCTTCTCCTCGTTCTTTATACCTTGAGGAAGAATTTCTCTGAAGAAGTTGCGAGGTTGATGTATTACTTTATCTGAAGAAGAAATAATGATCTCTCTCTCTCTCTCTCCGTGATGCAGAGTTTAACCTTAAGAATGGTTCTTTTCTTTGGATTCTGTTCTTTACAGGGAAGAAGTTTTGTGGCCCAAACCTAGATCTTGTAGTTTATTTACCTTTTACTATTATTGCTAGTACAGATTAAGGTGATTAAATAGACACCATCTGTACCTGGTAAATTAGCTTTTGTCAAGATGGTTAACTTTTTTTTGGCCAAGTGACAGTGATTAAGTGGAATTACCTTTTTTACGTATGCTTAATTATCTCACTAATAAAATTTGGATAGTCTGGAAGGGTTATGTATAATGTAGCAACCACCGAGACACAAATGGATTAGTCGTAAGGACATACCAATCATATTTTCACAATTTTCTTTTTTTTTTCGAAAACTCTGTCTTTAGAGCACCAAATGTATTTTCAAGAAATTTGAAAATTGAAATCCATTTGACATTTTCGTGAACCAAACAGGCCCTAGACTTGTAAGTGGGTGAAAGTATAGGGAGTTTTGCAGTTGACACAAAATTAGAAGAGAAGAAATATGAGGCATTCGAGCTTGTTTGCCCAGATATTCTTTTGTGGTGATGTTTCACAAATTCTCTTTATTTGGGTCTATCTGCTTACCAGTTGGATTTGTGCTGACGGTTTTATTGAAATTTTAGATGACTTGTTTACCAGTTATTTGGCTCTGTCTACTGATTACTTGTTTCATTGGAATCTCCTGTGATTTCAGGTCATTCGTACAGAAGGCTTTAGGGCTTTATACAAAGGGTGAGATTTCCTCCAAATCTGTGCACTGCGCTCCTTGTTTTTTGATTAACCTGCGACAAGCCTTAGGTGTAACTGCTTCGTGTCCATTCTAGAAAGTTGTGGTTTGGTGCTATGTGGATAGAAGACGTCCTTTGAAACAATTTTGGAAAAACCATATCTGCACAAATTTTCAAAATGATTATGGGATATGAATCAACCAACCTTTGAATGTTAGACCCTTTTATTTGGTGCGTCTCTTACTGCTGGCATTAACCATCAAGCATTATTCTCCAGGGGATTTGCAATTTTTGCGAGATTAGGTCCCCAAACCACAATTACCTTTGTACTATGTGAGAAGCTGAGGGAGGTCACTGGACTAAAAGCACTTTAGTCACGCAATAGCCTATATCAAAGGAATGCCACCCTTTGACTTTATTACAAATATGTAGCTACTGCTGACTAGCTGCCATATTCCCAAAATACGACGTCGAAAGATGATTTTTTTTTCAAGAATTTTTTCCTCCTCTTAGTCTGGAGAGGGGACATAAGTTCATTTTTTTGGGGAGTCAGAATAAACTGGGTTCCCAATCAGAATGGCATACATCGCGGACTATATAGTTGTTGATCAAAGTCCATATATTTGATCATGCCCCTTCATTCCTCTCACTAATTTTTTTGTAGTCTCAGAGGGAGAGGGCCATCAATTGTACTTTGTGCCGACATCCACTCGAACACAATATGTAATATTTTTCTTTGGCACCTTTGTGACTACTGTGTACTACTTGATATCTGAATAATGTCAATGGCGAATTACATTATGTTTTTGAATTCTTCGAACTTTTGCATTTCTTGGTGTGGCTTCTCTCTTGTTCATTCCTCCCTTCCCCTTCAGAGGGAACTAAAATATCTGGGGTTCATTATTACTGTACCAAAAAAAATATATATATCTGGGGTTGACTCGGACAGCCGATGGCATGTTCTGTGATTTGTCTTTCCTCCTTTGTTTTCTGGGTTTTGGCCCGAGTTGTGAGGAACAAGTTTAGTCAATGTCTTGTGTTGGTGCTGTCCAATGCATTGTTTTTTTTTTTCGGTCGAATCCAATGCATTGTTGATTGGGAGGTTTTAGGTACAACCAACTCCATGTTTGACTTAAGGCGCTTCTTTAATATAATTGGTTTTCATAAAACGTCCTCTCTTTCTTGTGTCCTCCTCTGGTTTCCCTCTTTTGCTGCTGCTTTAACTTCGGATCAGGAAATCTACATTGACTTAATTGACTTTCATTTGTGTAGCTTACCGACATGATAGGTTAATAACTCTTCTATGAATTTATCAACCCTAATTGTTTTTTATTTTCTCCTATTAAGTAACCAACTAATGTTAACTTAGTGAGTACGATTTGAGTTATTCGCCAACTTTCATCCAATTGTTTTGAGATTACTAGCTGTTACAGCAATTCACCAAAGTTCACTTTTCGAAGCTTTCCAACGTGTTAAAGTAGCTAAAATCTTGGGATATGTGCATTAAAAGTTCTAAAACATATACTTACCAAAAAAAAAAAGTTCTAAAACATATCATGAAAGTGTAGTTAAGTCCTAAAGTTGATAAAAAGTGCAATCGAGTTCTAAAATTTATTAAATCGGTTCAATCAAGTCCTAAAGTTAACATCGTCTAATTATCTAATGGAAAATGCTTACGTATCTTATTTTATTACTTTTCTTAAGACACATGGTGATGATGTGATGTCCAAGAAGTGCTACGTCAAAAAAAAAAAAAAATAAATGAATTAAATTAGAAAAAAACTAAAAGTCAAAAAAAAAAAAGATCTGCAACCAGCGGATGTGGCTAAGCCCTCGCTGGTGGTCACCGCCACAGTCGCTAGGAAAGGTCAACGGAGGTCGCCTGGGCCTTCCGGAAGCTCGGTGACCCTTATCGGTCTTGGGCAAAGCCTCGGCGAGGGCTTGCAGCCCCCCGATCTAGGGGAGGGCGCAAGCCTCACCCCAAATTTGAGTGAGGGTTGCCGGCCCTCGCTTGGGATGGGCGACTCTAGGCGAGGCCTCACTGGCAATTCTTCCCTTCTTCCTCGGGCCGACAGGATCGACCTTGCTAGATCCGGCAAATCTTTTCGTCAAACAACCATAAGCGCACTGCTAAAACAAAAAAAATAGAGTATAGACTTCAGAAATTTGAAGTAAGAGCACAAATATAGAAATGGAGGAAGAAATTCTAATTGAAATGCAAATGCTTATCTGGTTTCATACTACAACTCTCTAAAATTTGAAGTAGAGTTCAGAAATTTGAAGAGCACAAATATAGCTTATCTTTATCGCTTTTCCGAAGCTCACTTTTCTTATTCAGAAAACCGTTGCATTTATTCAGGATAGAAGGAAAAGCTGCTAGCATTTGTTACTATTACTCCATCACTTTTCGAATTCAGTGGAGAAGAAACTTGCCTCGGTGCACCACCATTGGGGTGGCAATACTTTGAAATATTCTTCCTCTCAAAAAAAATATTCTCGGGTGCCGTGGGGTGACTTAACCAGTGGCACGTGTGTGGTGGCTGGTAAATGTGTGGTAAAAGACGATCGCCTCCGTAGTTTACTCCCTAAAAAAAAAAAAAAACTGCCTCGGCGCCGACCGCAAGTTGTGGTCTTCTTTTCTTCCATCTTTACGCTTCACGGAGGCATTGTCGTCACGAGAACCGAAAACTATTTTATCATTATTTTAGCGCGTGCGCGCACGGCTCCGATTGGACGGCCACCCTGCATAAACACCGTTTTGAATGATGAGTGTTCTTGCCACCCTTAGCTTTGCAACGTTGAAATGGCCGAACAGAAGTTGGGAGTAATCAGAAAAGATACGCTTATCATTCTTGTCGAATTAACCCATAATAGCCTGCGTAACAATGGAGAGATCAGTACCTGGCAGTCGACTACTCCCGAGCGATCATGGTATTCGAAGCTGCAGAGAGCAGAGACATATGGCGAATGCTTGGAATGCTGAGATAGGATACCGATAATCCATCGCGAATGCATCCTGCCCACACTTTTCCAAACTGGAGGATAGGGATCTCGTGTGCTGGACCTGTGACGCCTTGTTCCGGAGAAGCCACCAACTCGAAGTTGCTCTCTGAAGCATCGAATAGCCGTCCAGGGAAACGAAGGAACCAGCACTGGAGTTGCCCGTCCCACCACGGAAACTTTCTCCCTCGATGCCAGCATGCCATCATTTAAGGCAGATAATGGTCTCCCGGACTGAAGATTCTCCGCACGCGTTGATTTTGATCAGAAACTGGAGAATGAGAATGTGTCGAGAGTGCTCAACAGAAATTCAGTCCGCGTCGGGGAAACTACTCCGGGCCCGATCAAAGAGGCAGGTATCCATGACACATTGCATTCTTCTTCGGTCCCCTGCTTTCCGCACCCAAAACAAACAAAATGCAGAAACAAACAGTTAGTTGAGACCCTAGACTTAATTTTTCTCGAACTGTTTGTTTCATTGCTATAAAGCGGCATGAATCAGTTTTCCTACCTCGGTCGCAAGCCACTCTCTACTCGTAAGATAGGTGCACTGAAGGTTACCCAGCGGGAACTTTCGGGGAGACTTGCTTTGGGTTCACTAGCCCGGTGGACTGGCTTTTCATGACTTTGGGGCCAGCGTCTGGAGGCTGTGCATCAAAGGCTGTGAACTTAGCACGTCGACCGTTCGGCATGAGCACAACTTTCGGCTAGCACCTTAATTTTCCAATGTACGCGCTACTCCGTTAGGACGCGTCATCTGGATTTAAGAGATGATGTACTCTGTGCAGGTACGGCTCTGGATCTTCCGAGCACCAGAAGTAATTCACCATCTTCATATAAAGCTGCAAAGATGGTGCATCCTGTTGGAAGCAAAAAAAAAAAAAGGATATACACAAACTTTAATGATTTTGGTGAAAAGCACACAAATACACAAGCGGTGAGAGAGAATAATATTCAAAATACTTTTTGCACAGACTTTGTACAGAGGAATACAAGCTTAGCTCTATAAGCTTTTTTCCACAACTCTTAACTCTCTTTTTCTATGGCTTTCCACACACATTCTTACACAAATAGGGAGGGGACAACCTATTTATACTACTCCTAAGGAAATTTTCTTGAATACCAAGTTTGTATCATCTTGAAGACCAAGTTTGTATTAAAGACAAAAACAATTTTAATATTTCTAACAGCCTCCCCTAAAATTGATTTTGGAAATCAACAACACCAAGTATCGTCTTCAATTTCTCAAACAAATCCGACTTCAATGGTTTCGTTAAAATATCTGCAATTTGATCCTTAGATCTGCAGAAATCAAGTTTAATCTCTCCATCTTTGACCAGCTCACGGATATGATGATACTTGATGTCTATTTGTTTGCTCCTGCCATGAAAAACAGGATTCTTGGCTAATGCAATCGCCGACTTGTTACCACACATCAATTTTGTAGGACCTTTCTGTTCATGCATCAGTTCACAAAGTATCCTACAAAGCCATATCCCTTGACACACCGCCGAAGCTACTGTCATGTATTTTGCTTCAGTTGTTGAGAGCGCAATAACTTGTTGTTTTTTTGAGGACCACGAAATTACTCCTGATCCTAGAAAAAATGCATATCTAGAAGTATTCTTCCGCGTTTCAAAGATCTCCCCTGCCAATCACTATCTGTATATCCCACTAAATTGAAATTGTCAGTGTAAGAATATAAAATTCCATGATCACGAGTTCCTCTGACATACCGTAGAATTCTTTTTGCTGACTGCAAATGTGATTGGTATGGTTTTTCCATGAACCAACTAATAATTCCCACGCCATAAGTAATATCTGGCCTAGTAGAAATCAAATATCTTAAACTATCAACAATACTTTTAAGATAAGTAGGATTTACTAGTTCACCGGTTCCTTTTTTCTTCAGCTCCAATCTTTCTGCTATGGGGGTCCGAATTGATTTGAGCGATTCCATATTGAGTCGCTTCAAAATATCGTGAGCATATTTTTGCTGTGAAACAAATATGCCATCATTTGTCTGCTTCACTTCAAGGCCTAGAAAATATGACATCAATCCCAAATCTATCATTTTGAATTTGCTAGTCATAGCCTCCATGAATTCATCAAACATCTTTTCACAGCTTTTTGTAAATATCAAGTCATCAACATAAAGACACACAATTATTATGTCATCGTTAGTATTTGACTTGATATACAATGTATGCTCATATGGGCACTTTTGAAAATCATGCTCTAATAGGTACGTGTCGATCCGCGTGTACCAAACACGAGGTGCATGTTTTAGCCCATACAATGCCTTTTTCAGTTTGTGAACTTGATTTTCACGGCCTTTCTTCTCATAACCCTGTGGTTGCTCCACGTAGACTTCTTCTTCAAGGAACCCATTCAGAAATGCTAATTTCACATCCAATTGATGAATCTTCTAATGGTTTTGAGCTATGAGTGCTAAGACCATCCGAATGGTATCCATTCGAGCTACTAGTGCAAATACTTCAAAATAATCAATCCTTGGATTTTGCTTATAGCCTTTCATGACTAGTTTGGCTTTGTAACGGTCCACCTGACCGTCGAGTTTGTACTTTGTCTTGTACACTCACTTGACACCAATGGGCTTTTACCAGATGGTAAAGAAGTTAGCACCCATGTGTCATTCTTTTCAATGGAGTGGATTTCTTCATCCATTGCTTGTATTAACTTTTCATCTACAGCGGCTTCATCATAGGATATAGGGTCACATTCAGCAAATAAACAAAAGTTTACCATAGTTTCATCAGTGATTTCATCACTATCACTGTCATCATCCCTTGTGACCATATAATCCTTGAATTTTGCTGGAGTCTCTCGCAATCACTGTGAACGAAGTAAAGGTGGTTCTGAAGCTGCTATTGGGGAAGAAAATGCACCACCAATTGAAGATGATGAAGAAGATGCACTACTAGTTGAAGATGATGGAGGTTTCTTTGTATCTCCCTCCAATGGTTCATCTTTGATGGTAATGTTTTTCTGGTCACCTTTTGGTTCCAGTCCCAAGGCTTTCATCTTCTAAAAACTGGACATCCCTTCTGATGATTACTTTTTCAATGACTGGATTATACAGCCTATAACCTTTAATTGTGTCACTATAGCCAATGAAGATGCACTTCTCGCTTTTGTCATCCAACTTCTTCCTCCATTCATCTGGTATATGGGGATATGTCACACACCCAAATACTCGTAGGAACGAAATATCTGGCTTGTTGCCGCTCCAAGCCTCTTTTGGGGTTCTTCTAAGAACGCTCCTTGTTGGACACTTGTTTAGTACAAATATAGCACAAGCAACGGCTTCTGCCCAAAACTTCTTTAGTAAATCTTTAGCCTTTAGCATATTTCTTGCCATTTCAAAAATCATTCTATTCTTTCTTTCTGCTATACCATTTTGTTGAGGAGTATAGCTAGCAGTCAATTGACGTTTTACTCCATGAATTTTACAATATTTGTCAAATTCATTAGAAGTAAATTATCCACCTCTATCCGATCTCAACGTTTTTAGATTAAAGTCACTATGTTTCTCAACATAGACTTTAAATTCTTTAAATTTGACAAAAGCTTCTGATTTTTCTCTTAAGAAATATACCCATGTTTTTCTGGTAAAATCATCGATAAAAATTAGCGTATACCTTTTTTGTCCAACTGATTCCACCTCAACCAGGCCACATATATCTGCATGTACCAACTCCAAAGGCTGCTTGGCTCTTCTAGCATTTCCAACTGGAAAGGATTCTCAATGTTGTTTTCCAACAAGACATCCTTCACATGGACGATTTGGACAGTCAATCAAAGGCATGCCAGTCACCATCTTTTTCTGGACAAGTAATTTTAGTCCACGAAAATTTAAATGACCGAATCAAAGATGCCACAGTCACTTGCTAGCTCTGATACCAATTGTTGGAAGCAATAAAAAGGATATAGACAAACTTTGATGATTTTGTTGAGAAGCACACAAATACACAAACGAGAGAGAATAATATTCAAAATTCCTTTTGCACAGGCTTTACACAGAGGAATACAAGCTTAGCTCAACAAGCTTTTTTCCACAACTCTCAACTCTCTTTTTCTATGGCTTTCCATAGACATTCTTACACAATAGGGAGGGGACAACCTATTTATACTACTCCTAAGGAAATTTTCTTGAAGACCAAGTTTGTATCATCTTGAAGACCAAGTTTGTATCATCTTAAAGATAAAAACAATTTTAATATTTCTAACACATCCACGGAGCCTTCTATATTTGCTCTTAAAGAGAAAAACAACAAGAACCCTCGAATATCCCGTTATGTGTGATACCGGACATCCAACCGCTAAAAGTTCAAAGAAAACCTAGACCAACTTGAACGGCTAATTCTATGGTCCAGAGCTAACAATGTCCTAAGTAAAGAGCAAAAGGATGCTCTGTTCTTACCTTGATCTAAGCTGAGGTAGAGATAATAGCTTGGTTGCTGCGATTTCGTTTGATATGACACTGAAGAGGGCAGTCCCTTCGACCAGGCTGCACATTTTAGCCAAAGATTATAAGTTAATCACGATTTGTTTAATAGCTTGCTCATAGGCAAGAAATGAATAATTGGAAGATTGAATTATATAGTCGAAGAAGCCGAGATGAGAACCACCATGATAGACCTGCTTCAACGAAATCGGGAATGTCGACCTGCCAGGCACCTCCGGTGTTTCCCGAATTTTTCTTCATGATCTCCCTCCAGTTCCTGCAAACAACAGCACCAGCAGCTGCATTTTTCCTGAGGCCATGTGCTTTCTGACACCTCTATCCTCATCGAGACGTCCCTCGAGAGCTCAGGCGGCACGCTCGCCCGACAACTCTGTTTCGATGCGTCGACTGCTACCAAACGATCCTGAACAGCCCGATGCAAGCATATGATCTCAGCCCATTAACGAAAGAGAAAGTGCACAGCATCACACAATGCTTAGATATGTACACCCGAAAACACGAGAAACAGCTTGCAACTTTAGGTCAATAACCTCAACATCACCGAACAAGAAAACTAGAAATTTGCTCACATCGTCTAATGCACTGTGATCTCCCGCAATTGTTTCCATAGATCAATCCCCAAAATGACCACGAGAGAGTTGGGATATTTTGTGTGCGACTCTCGAGCCCAAGTCACCAGAGCCAAGGCTTGGATCCATCGAGGCCCGGCCGAAGTCCACGGCCGCTGAGGTCGGGTCTATTGAGGCTGGGCCTCGAACCTCGGTGCCCGAGCCTTGGTCATCGGTGGTGCTACCCGAATTCCTGGCTTCCCCGTCCAAGTCGCTAGCGATCAAACATGAGTCCACAGGCTTGACCCAATTCCTTGACAACGGAGCTCGAGTTTGCAAAGGCTGGGCCCAAGACTCCGATTCCCGTGCTTAGGTTCCCAATAGCTATGCTTGGGCACACGGCTTTTGTGCTCAAGTAATCGTTGCCCAGGCTCAGGTTGATGGAGATCAGCCCAAGGTCCACAGAGGTTGGGCTTGGGTCTCTTGACACAGGGTTCGGCAACCTAGTGCCCGTACCTAAGTCCCAGGCGGCCATGCTCAGTTACCTTACTCCCATGCCTATGTCACTAGCGCCTAGGCTCGAACCCATCAAGACCGAGTTCGAATCCACAAAAAAACTAGGCCTCGAGTGTAATAGTCTAAATTTTTTATCCTTTTTCCCGTGATTTAAGAAATGAATTTTGGCCAATACACTTATAGTGAGATCTCACTGAAAATGCGATTCACGGAATGCTAACCTTAGGGGTAAGGCTATTACTGAGATTGAGTTCGCACGACCAAAGAACTCGGCCCTGGGTTCGACCTTCACCATAAGGATTGACAAGGGAATGTTTTGGGCCAACCGAGACCGATCTATCCGATTGATCGTGTCCAAAGAGAACTAGTAATAGAACCACGCAATTACATGACAATCGAGGTCGCCTTGGCTTGATCAAACTTAAACGTGAGTTGACTTAGTGTCGGTCACATGTGTCGAGAGCGCCAGAATCCCAATGAGCCACTAGTTAACCGTAGATAAGCTAAAGTCGCGATTGTTCGATTTTGATCATTTTTGGAATTCGGCTCGAAATCGAGAATTTTGATAGTGACAATTTTGAGTGGTCGATGATGTTTTTGGCTTGGCCAACCTTGGGGCCACCCATTTCTGCAAAAATGGATTTCGGTTCGGGACCTGAAAAAAAATTACGATTTTGCCCCTCTAGACACTAACGCTGGTTTTTAGGTCGTTTGAGGTTATTTTTGAGGCCGATGCCATTTTGGGGTGGTCACGCACATTTAGAGTTGTTACAGTCAAAAATTAGAATTTTGGCTTGGAAGTAAAAAATGATATTATTTTATTTTCAGGACTTTGCAGTCAATTTTCGAGGGCATAAAAAGCTATTTTCACGATTCTGACACCATATTATGTTGGCCACACATATTTAGAGTTGATTTGGACAAAAATTGAAATTTCGCCTTGGGACCGGAAAAATGACCATTTTGCCCCTGGTCGGGTTTTAGTTCGAATTTTGGGAAAATTTTGGGGATAATTATTTGAATAATTCAGCTCAATTATTGGGGCCAAAGACCAAAATGCCTCTCAATTATTTGGATAAGATTAACCAAGATAGTTGGATTAAGAACGTTTTAGTCAAATCTCCTAGATCGGCGACACGTGTTCCCCACCAGCCCACTTTTTTTTGACCAATATTGACTCTCTCTCTCCCTTTCACCTCCTCATTCGGCCACTCCCCAACCAGAACTCCCTTCCTCTCTCTCTCCACAATTTTTCTTCTTTGCCAATTCTCCCTTCGCTAATCGTGAGCTCGCCATTGCCGGAGTTGCTTTGGCGGCTGTTCCCAGCCCCTTGTCCAGCCCGTTTGTCCGCCTTTTCAAAGTAAGTGACCTCCCCAAATGTCGCCTAGGACCTCGGGTATTGTTAGGCTTGTTTAGGGCTCGGTTTAGGGTGAATTTAGTGGCTGGTTTGCTTGGTGGTGCGTGTTTGACTAATTTCCGGCTAGGCTGCTGCTGCATCGCCAGATTTTGCTATTTTTACTGTAACTTGTGTGGCCTAAATTTGAAAAAGTATTCTTCATGAAAGTTATTCCCAACATCATCTTTAAGTATAACATACTTTAATTTGGAAATTTTTGGAGATCATTTGAGGCCATTCGAAGTCCATCTTTGGACCGAAATAAAACTGCCTTATTCACTGTTCACTCAACCTTTTGGTTTGTTCGAATTTTTATAAATTTTTCCAGGCCTATTTTCAAAATACTTCCTTCACAAAAATTGTTGGGGACATTTGTGGCTATAACATATAAAAATTTCAAGGCTTTCCAAAATGATTTGGATACTGAATGAGTTGTATTTTGATGGCTTGAGGGGCTATCCGAGCGAATCGGATTTTGTCCAACTTTGAGTGTCAAAATGAGGTATTTACTGTTTGAACTAGGTTTCTAGTTCTTTACCGAAAATGTTCATTGAGATGTTTTGTACAACATATTCAAATTTCATAATTTTTGGAGTTGGTTTACTATTTATTTCAAATGGATTTCTGTCACTGCGCAATTGCCCAGTTTGGACCCGATTTTATATATTCTCGGTTTTTCTCTCTCTTGAGAATTATTCGGTGTTATCGTGGCATTTTGACGGGTAGTTTGATGCTTAAATGAGCTCGTATATGTGATTGTGTGGCTGTGAGGTGTGGTGGCGTGATTGCGCATTGAGTTCGCGTGCCAAGCTTGGGTGTTCACGTGATGTTCGCGTGATGACGATGGGTAATTGTGAAAAGTGTGTGCGAGATGTGAATTTGTGTGTGACCGTGTGTATGTGTGGCTGTGTGGTACGTGTGGAGAGTGTGGAACGAAAAAGTACGATAATGTAGGATTGATGGGAAAAGTGATACCCGAGGCGTGTTCGCTTTACGGGGGTAAGGTTCGCCCCGAGGCATGTACGCTTACGCTGACGATGCCCGCCCGACGAGGTGACGATGCCGTCGACGTGGTTAGAAGACCGCTGGTCTGATGCGCTTTATGCGGCGCCGGTAGAAGAAAAAGTGTGTAGGATTCCAACCTGAGGCATGTTTGTTTACACGGACGATGCCGGCCCCGATGAGGTGATGATGCCCGACCTAACGAGGTGTCGATGCTCGACGAGGTCGAAGATCGTTGGCCTGATGCGTTTTACGCGGGGGCGGTAGTGGTGGAAGAGTTGAGAATGAGCGGGAATTGGCTTGAGGTGCGAGGTTTAAGAAAGTGACGATGGTGTGAGTAGTGTGCGAGTATATTTGTATTATGTGATGTGATGCTTAATTATGAGGTAGAAACTGCTAGGCATGGTATGGGACATGCCCAAATGATTTCTGTCTTATAATTGAGGCACACGCGCTTTTGTGATTCATTGCTATGATGTATTGGTTGTGTTATTGTCTAACGTGCAGGGGACGTGTATGATGGATGCCAAGTAGGATCGTGTGTGGTTGTTAATTTGATTGATTATGTGTGTTCTGCGTGTTTTTTGTCTCAAGCGGCACGTGAGTGCCTACGTAGGGTTTGAGGTTGTACACTTATTAAGATTCGCCTCATAGTTGTATAATCCACAATTTCAGACCCTCACCAGAAACCCTGTGAAGTTTGCCTCTTCTTTTGAAGTTCGAGGAACCACCTTTGGTGTCCGGTGGAATTATAGGTGAGTGTCCGGGAGGCTTAAGCCCAAGAATCGGGCAAAGATGGAAGGAGATCCTTAGGTTTTCCCTAGGGTATTTTAGGGGTTATGTAAATCGGGTTGACCCATAGGGAAGTTAAGTTAACCAGACCCTGATCTTTTGTTATGACGGTGATTTCGGATGCTAGTTTGATAATTATGTCTGTAATACAATGTTTGTATATTTGGTGCAAAGAACATTGTATAAAATGTTGTTGTAACTGCTTGTTTGTTTTGTTGTTCTACCCCGCCGCCGCCATCTTTCTATCCGGGTTTTTTATATTTGCTTCCGCATGTGGCTCGATGTTTGGGTTGGGTCGGCGACGTTCTTGGACGCCGCATCATTTCGATCGAGCGGGATGTCACGAGCCCGTAGGGGTTCGGGGCGTGACATCAAGTCTCTTGAACCTGGCCTAGGATACCGATGCTCATGCCTGGCTTTCTTGCAACTATGCCCGAGCATTCGGCTCGCGTGCCCAAGTTGCTGGTGCTTGGGCTCAAGCCCATCTAGGCCGGGCCCGAGTCCACAAGACTAGGCCTGGGTCCTAGGGATGAGCATGGTCTAGGCGAGCGCCCCAACATGGAACTGTGAATCGCCCACTAAGGACCGACTCCGAGAAATTGGAACCGGGAACCGCCCGTTGATTCCATAGATCCATCTGGGAACTTGATCGCCACCCCAATCCGGTTTTTGGGTGGATCCATAGAACTGGTCCCACCAAGTTTCACATAAATGGAAGTGACCGAGAACGAGAGAGAGAGGCAATAAACAGCTAGAGGCGTAGCCATGAGTTGATGAGAGTTGAGAGTTAAGCTTTAAATTAGGGATTTTATGATTTTCATTTTTCTAAAAATGTTTTCTTTTTTTTTTGTTGAAATTTTTCTTAAAAATTATATGTGTGTGTGTGTGTGTGTATTACACGGCCCCATCGTGGTGAGCAAGCGGGCGCCCCACTTTAAAATCGAAAACCGGACCCAGACTTCACCGATTCTAGTAAATTAGAACCGGAAACCGGACCGGTCTTCATGGGAACAAAGAGGTTTTGGACAACCCGATCCGATCCGGTCCGGTCCGGTCAAGTTCCAGGCGGTTTCATGCTCCTTTGCACATCCCTTCTAGGTCCACAAAAAGCATGGGGCCTGGGTCCCTCGATGTTGGGCCCGGGTCCACGCAAAGTCCTTGCCACGACTCAACCCTCCCTCATGTCTCAAATTGGGTTGGGTCGAGTATTCTTTATTAAAATTGTATTAAATAAAATGGGTCAATATGTATTAAATGAATCAATTTAAATTGGACCATTTTGATCCAATCTGACCCATTAGTTTAACGAGCATATTCGTATACTTCGTCACGTGACGGCAACGGTGCATGGCCGCTTGGCCAGTTTACTCGAATGCATTCTCACTTTTGATAGGTCATTTTAGATCTGTTTGGGCTACAATTCCCGAGTGGACGTGCAGCCAACCAAATTAAAATGGATTCAAGATTCGTGAACGGTGGAGGTGCCTCTGCTTGTTTTTGTAACTCCGGGTGCTTCTACGATCATTTTTCAAATAATCATTCTTCGAAGAATTAGCAGTGGTTGGCTCCAACAAGCACATGTTACAACACTCTATAGAACACTCTATAGAAGCTAACAATTAAATGCACGCAAGGACGGTGGGTTGTGACTGGGAGAGCGAAAACTCTATGGACCATTGAAAGCTCATGTAACCCAATGTTTAGGGGTGAGGTTCGAGCGGACGGTTTTCATTATGAAACTGAGGACCGTCTACTAAGGACTAGTTCCGAAAATTTGGAATCGAGAATCGCCCATTGATTCCCGAGTGGGTCCATAGAACCGGCCCCATCAAGTTTCATGCTAACGGTGATAAACGAGAGCGAGGGAGAAAGGTGATGAACGGTTGGAGGCACGGTCGGGAGTTGATGATGTTGAGCTTGAGAGTCGAGACCAAGAATGAGATATAGAGAAATGACTTAGACAAGGTGAGAGTAAGACAAGATGAGCACTTAGTTGGTGAACGTTGAGTTTCAGATTAGGGATTTTAAGGTTTTCATTTTTCTTAATTTTTTTTGTTAGAAATTTTTCTTAAAAATTACATACACGGGCGTCTAAAACCAGAAATTAGATCGGTATTCACCGGTTCCACTAGATTGGAACCAGGAACTAGACCAGTTTCGAGCCGGTTTGGTTCAGTGTCGAGTGGTTCCCGGCTCCTTTGCACACCCCTACTTATGCAATGCTGATCACACACCATAAAAATTATATGTAATGTCACTATTGACCTCGATACTTTTGCCCGAAAATTCAAATTGTCCATTTTTTTTCCTTAAAGAGTTTCCCTTCATTATTTAACAAGTGACATTGCTCATCTCAGGTCAGCATAGAGACGAAACTTGCCAGCACAGCAGTAAGGTCGTCAGATATTTATCGATCTGAATTTTTTTTTTCACAAATGCTGAAACTATAGATTCTTCTTAAGAAAATGACGCAAAATGATTCTCGAATTTTGATTCAATATGCAATACTATCCCTTAACTTTTAATTTATTCAATGTGATCCCTGAACTTCAACTCGATGTGCAATATCGCCCATGAACTATTAATTTATTCGATGTGGTCCCTAAACTTTTGATACAAGTTCTAATCAATTAAAAAAAATAAATAAACAAATTAAGCCAATTAAACTACAAATAAACAACCTTCTTTTTTTGGGCCGAGCACTATAAATCCGCGAGTAATAATTAACAAACACTTTGAAATCCACATATTGGCACGCGCAAAAATACAAGAAACTATTATCGAGGCGCGTTCAGTACGTGCGAGCCCGGCACACCATAGCCGTCAATTCACACACGTCTCGTGCGCGACCCACCCCACCCCCCCTGCCCCCAGGCCCCGAAAGTCAAGACTCGCGGCGCGCTAGGCCCGGGCGAAACGGGCGCCCGGTCAAGCCGATTGTAATTACAGCGAAAAGCCCGAAACACGAACCCATGAACTCCTTACAGCCGTTGCCGGGGGGTGGGGGTGGCCTCATTGGCGAGCATCCTCGGCCCCGGGCGGTCGTCGGACGTGCTTAACCGGAAAATGTTCCTGCTTTCGAAAAGCATCGATCGTGCAATTCACAAGGGACTGTCCACGCGTCGGAAAAAAAAGATCGACAATATTTCGGCATCTTCCTTGACCTAAACTGCCTTGGGAAGGAGGGAGGGTCCACACGTGCGGGGGGGGGGGGGGAAGCTGGCGAGGGTCGCCACGTGGCGGCTCCTGGGGGGCGCTGGCGTTTGGCGGGACAGCCTGGCGCGCTTGGCTTTTGGCCCTCCGGGGTCGGGCTTAACTACGGTCCTGCCACCCGATGCCCCCCGGCGCATTTACCGTCTTGCCCTTCCCTCCCCCGCCCCGTGTCCGCGGATAAGATGAAGACTCCATAGACGACGGCATCTTCTTTTGCCTTTTCGGCTGAGCGAAAATGATTGTTCTTTTCTCTTCGTTTTTTTTTTTTTGAGGATTTTCTAATTGGTGATCAATGTGCTGACGTTCGATCGATACGCTTTGTGAGCTGGCCAAATCTTACGGATTACGGGGTGCGTTTCGCAACCCTTCCGTTCCCGAAAATGATTTTTGTTCAGAATTGATTCTTTTTTAATTTCGCGTTCGGGAATAATTTCTAAGCATTTGAAAGTGTTTGATACCTGCCCAAAGTTTCTATTCTTTAAAATAGAAAAAAAAACAAATGCGTTTGATAACTGCACAAATTTTCTTTTTATTACTAAAATTTTAATAATATTTTCAATCTTTTAATATTTCTTTCCTTTTATTTTTCTTCTTCTTCCTCTTCCTTAGACATGGCCAGGTCGCCGGCGCCAACAACCGGCCACAGGTTAGGGTCGGCGATGGCATCGTGGCCCTCGCCAAATTTGGGGAGGGCTGGACCCTCACGGCGGCGCTCGCCAGATCTAACGAGGGCAGCCCTCACGCAGCGGCGATGGCGGCATCGCGGGCCCATCGTGGCCCTCACGCCAGCCACTGACAAGGGCCACAACACCCTCACCGCCCTTGGCATATGGCCAGTCGCTGGCAGCCGGCCAGGGAAAAGAAGAAGAAAAAGAAAAAAAAAATCTTATTTTCCATTTCGATTCTTGTTCTTAAAATCAAAAAGCAACTTTTTTTTGTTTTTTTATTTTGTTCCAAAACTGATTCTGAGAATAAATTTTTGCAAATTTGTGCCCGAGAACAAAAAATTTACTAGACAAATTTCTGTCCAAAAATGATTCTGGGAACAAAAAAAATAGATAGTTACTATTTGGCCGGTTGTCAAATGCACCCTAATTCTCTAAAAAAAAACTTCTCGACTTTTCGGTCTAATCCCAATTTTGATTTGATCCATAACTTTCACTTTAATCTTAAATCGCCCGTGTGTCCAAAAATTGCCATCGATTTCTACAGTATTATCAACATCGGGATGCTGCTCTTGTTTTTTTACAAGGTTGATGAAAACTCAGATTTTGATAATGATCTTTTTAACTAATTCTGATATTGATAATTTTGAGTAAACTAGTAGCAATTTTTTGAGGTGTGGGAAGATTTAGGATTAGAGCGAAAGTTGAGGATTTTTTATGAGATCAAAAAATTCGGGGTATAATTGAGATTGGACCTAAAGTTTTGCATTTTTTTAGGGAATTAAGCTAATCTTTTTTTGGAAAAAACCTGTTGAAATTTTGTTGGGAGATAGAGATATGTTTGTTTTTTTCGAACGAACTAAAGAAAAACTCTCGCCGGCTGTTATTCGACGGATGCGCCTTCAAATTTCCCGCCCGCGCGAGCTGCCGTGGCGCATGATGACGTGGCTAACGGCGCCGGCGGGTCCGGCATGATACGTTTCCAATAGCTAAAATAGAAGTGAGCATGTTACACCATGTACATTTTTAGCTGCTTGGATGGAAAATTTAAGGATGGGTGTTTTTGTCCCTCTAGCCGACATTGGTGCGTGTTCTTTTTTTCAGATCATCTGAAAAGTCGGGATATTTTTGTTATTATAAGCATAAGTTCAAGTGTTTTTTTTTTTTTATAGATATTTTGACTGGCCAAGTTATTGCTCTCGTAGCTACGAGCGAGCATGCGGACCGGTATAATTTGGGAAGAAAATCGAACTGGCCTTACTCGACCGTTTTCAAGCTCGGTTCATGCGGAGACCAGGCAAGAACCCGATAAGAATATGAGAACCAACCCTAACCGGTTTCGGTTCGCACTTTTTGTACCATGAACCGTCGGTTCTAGTCGATACAATTTCGAACCGGATTTTAGCTGCTCTTTTTTAACTTTGTTTAAAGAAAATGAAGACATATTTGAGATGAGTTTCGAACCCAGAAAGTCTAGGAAATCCATCAACGCCTCCATCGTTACGTCGCAAATTGCTCACGTTGTATGTTTCATAAAATAACAGTTATGCTTTTAAAATTAGACCCAGTTCCGGGTCAACCTTGGTGTCGGATGACTCGGCCCCAAGCTGATTTCCTAGGGAACCGCTTCAAAAGCGAAAACCGACTCTCGCACGGTAAGTCCCAACTTCTCGGTGTGGAACATATCTTGAAATTGATTACTCCTGCTTACTTATAACGTATGTATCGTCTGATGCATAGACACAAGGAAGAGGTACACAAGCGAGCGCAAATTTCAGATACTATATAATATATGGCCACGAATTTATAGGTAAAGATGTCTAAAATTGCAGAAATTTGTCTAATGCACAAGATAGATATGGTTATTAATCTAATGGAAAATGACTTGGTACCGGCAATATTTTGAGCTTAAACCAAAAGGGACCCTCCAAAGCTGGGCTTTGCTCATCCTTGCTTATGCACTTTGGCCCGCTTCTCTACGTCAACCATACAGCCGTCACAAAAGTATCGAAAGAGATTTCTTCGTTCCTCATCGACATTTTGTTCTGAGTTCGAATTCCTATCCACTAATTTCCCTGCTCCGCATGCGCGACACGACATCAAACGATCGCTTCGCTCCAAAAAAACCTTATCTCGGCTGCTACGTAAATTGTCCCCCGTCCCGTCTGATGGCTTAAACCTTCGAGTACGAATCGGGGAGCGCTTCCCGAGCCGCGACGTGTGCGATTCCGGTGCAATCCCCGGAAGGGCAAGAATGAGAAGAAAAGAGTGGAAGAGCAACAAGAAACCCTAACAAAGACGAAGCAAAAGCAAGCAAAAAGAAATTGGGAGACAAGTCGCTTTCTTGAAGTGGACCGCCATGGCTTTGGCACATGACTTGGAAGAAGCAGAGCTTGTCCAGAGCGACAGGGTACGCCCCCATGTCTCTCCTCTATAAGCCAAATTGCCATTGCGTAAGAAGGTGAATAAAAACGCAGCACAATTGTACCCTGAAAATTGACCAAGCCAAGCGTCCCCTCTCCAGATCTGGCTTCAACTTTCCAAAGTGAAAACTCACTTCCGGCGATGGGCTTTTTCCGCGGTGTCGTGTTGTCGGCGGCGGACGCGGAAACCTACTTTTAGGGGCTCAGAGAGATAAAAATTTCGCGATACCCCGCTCATTCGGAGGATCGATGGAGAAATTTCGCATGAAATCGGATAAATCATAGCTTATGTCACATGAAAAAGTCGGGGCCCCTCACCAACCATCTCTTGGTCTGCTGTCGCATTGTCGTACTGTATATGTTCCAAATGATATTTTCTTGATAACAGCTAGGGTCGTTTTTTCGTGCGCACATGAGGAAATGTCTCCTGATTGGTGGTTCTATAAATATGAATGCCACCCATTAATTTTCACCGAGTTTGTAGGCGGGCGATGTTTAGAGCTGAGCATGGATCTTGGATAGAATCGGGAATCGGACAGAACCGACAATAGGAACCGGTCCAATTCTAGGTTCCCATGGTTACCGGTCCCAAAAAAAGTAGAACCCATACTGTACGGTTTGGTTTCCAATTCCCGAGTAAGAATTGAGCCGGACCGAGAACCGAAGGAGATTATATATCGTAAGTGATTTATATATCTTTTTCTATTGTAATTGCTTTATATATTTAATGAGTGAATGATTTATTTAATCTCTTTTTCTTGTTTTTGGATATGGATTATCTTAATGATTGATAGATAGAGTTTGCGAGTTGAAGTGGAATGAATATATATGGTGAGCTTTTCAAATAATTATTATAGTTTATTTAAAAATATTATTAAATAATTAACTAAGTCTGTGGTTTCTTCAAAATTTGGAGAAACTTTTCATGGATGATTGAGAACTGAGGTTCTATAATTGAGGTTTTATGTTACGTGTTTTGAACTTTTTATTGCTTATTTTGTTTTCTGTGTTCATTTTTTATGAATTGCTGCTATTGACAAATGATGATTTTTGTTATTGCATTCATTTTCATTTTGCTTTACTAAAAATGAAACAAAAAAAAAAAGAAAGACAAAAATGAAAGAAAAACAGATAATGACACAAATGGTACCTAGGCTCGGCCCAGTGTGTAATGTGGTCACCGAACTTTTAATTTATTCAATGTGATCCCTGAACCTTAGGCTAATACGCAATATGGTCCCTAAATTGAAAATGTGATATCCAAACTTTTGGTACACGTTCAAACTAATCATTAAACTATATGAAAATGTATAATATCGTCTCTAAATATAAATTAATGGAAGGACAATACTGAACATTTTCATAAGTTTGAACAGGTATCAAAAGTACATTGATCATATTGAACAGAATAAAAGTTAGGGACCACGTTGTACATTGGACTAAAATTCGAGGACCGCATTAAACAAATCGAAAGTTCGGACCACATCAGATCATCTTAGGGCTTAATGTTCGGGGGACCATTCGTATCATTTTCCCAGATAAAAATGAAGAAGAAATTGGCCGGTTCCCGAGTGGACCCCGGGACATATTAATAGAGCAGGTTCCGGGTTCCTGTGTACGTAGGGAAGTTTTTAGCACGGTAAATTTTCTGGACCGACCATAGAACTGCTCACCCGTGTCCATGTCCAAAATCCGCAATTCACCGGTGGAAGGCATGATTGGAGCAAATTTCCTCGGACGGGGAGCGCGGGGACCGCTGCGGGGGCCCCCCCCCGCCTAAAGGCCTTAAAATGGACCAATCAAATGGCGAGACCACAAAAGTTACGGTGGGGATGGGCCGATGTGATGAGCTCTCTTCCCCGTGGAGAGACGAGTCACGTTATCCGTTTCCGATTGGACGATTCAAATCCAACCTAATGAACTCAACCCAGCTGGCCCCACCACCTATTTCTCCTCTTTTTTTAATTAAAAAAAATATTCCGTCGGCCCCAGATTGCCCCCCCCCTTTCTCCCTCTCGCCCCCGTGCCAAGGACGGCACGATCCAGGGGCACATCCGTAATTTCACCTTCCGCACCAGGAGACGTAGCGTGCAGCACGAACTCCGGTACGTAAAAATATTAAAACTTCCGTCTCGCCAGTTGCGACCGCGTAATCTAACGGGAAAACGACACAAACGATTTTTAAATTTTAACTTATCAATTTGATTCGAATTTTTAATTTATTTAATATAATTTTTAAAATTTAATTTAATATTCAGTGTGATTCCTTAACTTTCAATTTATTCAATATGATTTATGAACTTTTGATATATGTTCAATATAATTTCTGAACTTTATAAGAATGTTCAATATAGTCTTTCCATTGATTCAAGTTTAGGGATTATATTGTTTATTATCATATAGTTCAATGACTAAATTAAACATGTACCAGAAGTTCAGCAATCACAATGAATAAATTAAAAATTCAGAAACCAAATTGCACGTTGAGTCAAAGTTCAAGGATGATATTGAACAAATTAAAAGTTCATGGACCAAATTATACATTGAGCCAAAGTTCAGAGACTGTTTATGTCATTATCCCTAATCTAATCAAAACCACGCGAACTGAAGTTGGCATATGCAAAAGTATGATTATTTTGCCACAACTTGACATTGAAAATAGAGAAATTCCGAGACAGGACAAACGCACCCATGAAGTGCGACTTCCGCTTCGGACGTAAAAGGGGGAAAAAAATTGGGGAATCAGCGAAATGCACGTGCTTAAAATTCGGGGCCGTAGAAGGGAAAACGAAGCGGTCGGCGTGCTCTGTCGAGGCCATCCCGTTCGAATCCCACTGATCGCGTGCTGACCCTGCTCTCGATCGGGGTCGGTGAAGACGCCCGAGCTTCGATCGGACCGCGAGATTTGTAAAGTACATGGTTCCGCGACTCTTCGGATGGTCGGGGTCCGCACGCTGTTTTACCCTTTTTAGCCAAAATTATGGAACGACGAAAAAGAAGAAGAAGAAGAAACAAACGAGCTTTTCATCTATATAAGTTAAAAAGCACCTGCTGTTCTCGCGCCTCCCCGAGCGCGCGCGCGCGCGCTCTCCACGTCAGCGGCCCTCACAGCTGTAACGGGCGAGTGGCAAAACCGCGAATAAAGCGACGACCAGGGGCACACGCCGCCATCACTCAAATAGCAACAATATTAAAAAAAAAAAAAAAATAAAAATGAAGAAAAAAAACTTTCTTCCTCCTGCTTGGAAGATGAAGAAGATCCAACCAAAAACCAAAGCGACGACTACTCGGGAGAAGGAAGAAGAAGAAGGCGCAGCGCTCCCTTCCCACATCCCCCCCGCCAGCAACAGCACCACCCAAAAAAAAAAAAAAAAGAGAGAGAGGGAGAGGAAATTCGCGTCCAGCAAAGCGAAGCGCTTCTATAGAGAGAGAAACGTGCATTCCTCTAGAGAGAGAGAGAGAGAGAGAGGGGGACGCCTCGTTCCGGCGGGTTCTAGAGAGAGAGAGAGAGAGAGAGAGGAGAGAGAGAGTGTCGGAGGAGAGGGGGGGGGGAGAGAGATAGAGAGAGAAGCATTTCGCTCGCCGCGCAGGGCCCCGTCAATGGCGGAGGAGGAGAGGAAGGAGAAGGTGGAGGCGGAGGAGGAGGCGGAGGAGGAGGCGGAGGAGAAGGAGGAGGAGTCGTCGTCGGCGGCGGCGGCGGCGGCGGCGGCGGAGGAGGAGGAGGAGGAGGAGGAGACGGAGGGGGAGGAGAGCGTGAAGCTGTTCGTCGGCCAGGTCCCGAAGAGCATGACCGAGGCCGACCTCCTCGCCCTGTTCCAGGAGGTCGCCCTCGTGGACGAGGTCAACGTCATCAAGGACAAGGCCACGCGGGCCTCCCGCGGTTGGTCCCTCTTCCCGCATTCCCCCTCCCCATTCTTTTCTCGCCTTCTTCTTCCCTTCCTTTGGATCTCTGGAGCGGCGCGATTCGCGGCGCTTCGTTCGGCGCGCCGTCCAGATTTGGAAAGTCTCGGCGCGTCCGGCGGTGGTTCCGTGCCCTAATTCGTGCGTTTTTCTTTCTTCTTCCTTCTTCTTTTTTTTTTTTTTCTGGCGGTGAAGGTTGTTGCTTCGTGATATGCCCGTCGAGGCAGGAGGCCGACAAGGCGATCGGCGCGTGCCACAACAAGCGGACGTTGCCGGGGGTTAGTGTTTCTGGTCTTTGCCTTGCCTTGATCCGTCTGATTATCGGAGTGATTGTGTTCCGCATTGCGGGTCGGTTCTTGTCGGCGGCGGGTCCGAGTGCGGAAATGGCGATCCCCGACCTAGTTAGGAATGTGATGGTCTCCCAGATCATCTTTTCTAAGCGTGCGGTTCAGTTCATTAGTTTTCTGCATGCTTTTTCCTGTGGGCATGTGGGCTAATTGTCTTCTGGAGACTTTCTGCAACAAGCTGCTTTCCGTTCTGGGAAGAGCTATTCATTATGTGTGACTCTTTACTGTGTGCTGACTTTGGGCTCGCACATGAGGTAGTGATGCCATCGCCACATTGCACCAGTTTCCCCAGATTTATGAATTTGAAGATGGGTCACAGCAGCAGTAAGTGCATGCTGCGTGAGGCGAGGGAAGTTGATACGTGGGAAGTCTTCTCTTCAATGGAAGAAATGAATTTCGGTCGAATTAACTCCTAGCGTTAGCCGATTAATTAGTTCTTTCATGAATGGTATTTAATTAGTTTTTTTTTTTTTCCATTTGACTGGTAAGTAGTGACTAGTAAGTATGTGCAGTTTGTATTGTCGTGTAAAGAAAATGCTGCCATGACAGATTCGGAGAAAAAACCTTCAACGGCTTGACAATCAGGACAAAACAAATTTGAATACGATTTTGTTTCTGAGTATATTCATATCAATTAGTGCCTTGCCTCACTGATTGGTTGGTATTTAACGTTAAGATTTGTGTGGCACTTGGACATCACTTTTGGTGTATACTACCAACGGAATCGTGTTTTCAAATTCTAGGGGAGTCATTCATTTTTATATGAGTTGTTTGCTAGATTCCCCGTCTGCTTGTAATTTCTTCATTTCTTGTTCCCCTTTTCCTTAGTCAGATTTAATCTTGGAATCTTGTTCTTGTTACTCCACGTTCTGATTGGTAAGGTGCTTATGGGTTTGAGTTGTTGGAACATAGTATTTTCTTTAGAATGATTGATCTTTTGATTTCTTTTATAATTCTCTTATCTTATCATCTGATGCATGCAGAATTAGAAACTTTAAATCATCAAATTTTTTCTTTTTTGTTCTTTTTTTTATCACGGTCATATCTTCTTGCAAAACTACGATGCATTATTTATCCATATTATTTGCTGCAGAAATAATAGAAAAAAAAGAGTGAAGTATAGTCAGTGGCGGATGCAGGAATTCGGAAGAGGGGGGAAAGCGAGTTTACTTAACACCAAGTTAAAAAATCTAATATTCATTTCGCCACATTTTATGTCTAAAAATGGGATAATTTCATTTTTAGTCCAATAACTTACGTGAATTATGCAATCAAATCCTTTAATTCTTAATCTGTGCAATCAAGTCGCGTAACTCTAGTCCAGTGTTGAATGTAGTCCCCCCGGTGACCGCAGACTCGAAATTTCGATCAGATTAATGATGTGTTGATTTTCCTTGGTTTTCGTAGCTTGTTGCTTTATCAATTTGTTTGTTTGCCCTTTTAAAATCAAACCATTCCAAAATTTTGATATTGACAAGTTGAAAAAAGGAAGGGGGGAGGGGATGGGGGGAGCGAATAAACATTTACTCCAAAACTTGCGTGAACCATGTTTAATAAGGCACCGTATTGTTTTAGATTATTAAAAAGCTTTGTGCATGTATTGCACTCTGAGAGCGGAGATGTTTATTTATTATATGCTATCATTGGGGTCAAGTTTTGTGTTCAAATGCCAAATCCTGTGACAAATACATTTGGAGACGAGTTGGATATTGGAACAATACCCATAGAGGACACACGTTTGAGTCTTAAGTAACACAGGATGCCTTTTATCCTTGGACTTCTGATTTGATATCCTTATGCAATGGCATTGTAGCTTGTTATGTATTAGTTCCTAGGGATGTTATCTTAACTCTGACCGGAAAAGTTATCTTGGAATGCAGGCATCTAGTCCACTGCAAGTGAAGTATGCAGATGGAGAGTTAGAACGGCTAGGTAAATGCATATGCGATTCTTCGGTCCTGTTCTTTTTTATGCTTAGACAATTTGTTGAATTGCTTCCAGAGTTAATGGACAGTTGTAGTTCGTCTCACAATGTATAATCACAGCCCGCTTGAAGTTGTTGCATCATATTCATGATAAAATGCTTTGAATGATCAGTTTTTGACTGCAATTCTGAATCAGAACACAAACTCTTTGTTGGCATGCTTCCGAAGAATGTCTCCGAAGATGAAGTAGCTGCTGTATTTTCAAAATATGGAACTATAAAGGACTTGCATATATTAAGAGGTTCTCAAAAAACCAGTAAAGGTACTTCTTTCTTTTATGTTATATTGGACTGTAATCGGGCGTAATTGGTGTCTATTTCTCTCCCAGTCTTTAAGAAGTTGTTACCAATGGTGCTAATCTATGGTTGTTGAGGAAAACTCACTGGCCTGCTTTTTACATTGGCCATGCAGGTTGTGCTTTTATAAAATATGAGACGAAGGAGCAAGCACTTGCAGCCCTAGATGCCCTGAATGGAAAGCATAAAATGGAGGTTTGTCTTTCCTTTCAACTTTTGGTAGAAATCTGGATTTCTATCTACTTACAACATGTCTTGTCATATTGTTGTCATGTGGTCTGCTGCTCAATGTTGCTGGAAGTAATGGAATAGAGTCACCAGACTCGATCTAGATTGGCGAAAGTGATGCTTTGAGTCATTGACTAGCCCAAGAGATTTGGATTGTTGCGTCACTCTACAAATGAAATCATTTTTTTTATCACTTGTATTTTGACCACAGTAGCCACGTCCTTCTCAGATCTTGGGCGTGTTTTTCACCCGTGGCAACTCCTTCCAATATCCCCCTTCCTTCACCTGTGGCAACTCCTCCACTTTGTTCCTGGAGTAATAGGATTCTGATTTTTGCCCTGTCTTCTGTGATTTGACGGGCATTTTCGACCTCGATCAGGTCGATGCATAGCTGATAAAATACAGCTGGATGCAGTGCTGTTACAATCTCTATGCGAAATAACAGAGCTAAAGTGGAAAAACGAAATAACTGCAACATCATTTGTTTCGTTTCTTTTGGAACTCCAATATATTTTGCTGATGAGCGAGGGCAGAATATAAATGACTAATGACATTTGCTGCAATGGCAATGCTGAACTGGCAAGAGAATGTTTATAGCCAGGTTTTCATGATTGTAAGCATGAGATTCACTTTTTGGAATCAGTTTGTGTGATGCTAGCTGGACTATTCTCACTCTGATGGGAATGCTATATTATATATCATACATTTTCTTCGGGGTTCTTTTTGCTTATTTGGGCAAAGGCTGATTTCTGGCACAAGCAATGTGTTCAATGTATCTCTTTTTTTGGTTGAGAAATAATTTAAATCCAATCCATCGTAAAAATAGTATACCTGGGTAGGACTCTGGCCAAAAACATCAGGATGTAAAGGAATTGATAGGAAATAAAATCAGACTGATATGTGTACCAGCCAAAGAGAACCACCTTCTGTTAAACATTACTTTCTTCCTAGCCTAGAAGCTGAAGATTTGTCAGCTTTATCTTCTTTTTTCTGTTATCTTTAACTTTAGTAGGTCTTTGCTATAGAGTACTGTTACTTGAGGTTGCACCCTGCAAATTGAAGACTTGTATGCCCAACTATATCTGTCTTCCTTCTTGTCCATGGATGATGTGTGCTAAATTTGCATTAGAATGGGGAGATAATTAACGAGCTGTTGACATCTCCTTCTTGCTTTTCTAGGGTTCAAGTGTTCCTCTTGTTGTCAAATGGGCAGATACTGAAAAGGAAAGGCAAGCTCGAAGAGCTCAGAAAGCTCAATTTCAGAATGCTGCTAATATACAAAATACTGATTCGCAACATCCATCGTTGTTTGGGGCCCTACCTATGGGTTACATGCCTCCATATAATGGATATGGCTATCAGGTTGGTTTTGGAACCTATTTTCCTCCCAATGCATATTTTGCTAACTATGCTGTGTGCAGGCTTGGGTTTTCCACCGTATTAGCGCCTTTCATGTGGTCACTTCTCTGTTCCTACTGAGAGTTTGTTCACCATGCTTAGACACCATCATGAGTAGTTTAAGCATTTTTTTCTCCTTGTAATTTCTAAACCTTTTCATTGAAACTTTGTTTTCCGTTGCCTTGTTGAAAGCCAGTAATTTGTGGAGATTTTATCTAGGTCATTATCATACCTATGACTAGACATCTATCCACCCCTTGCCACTGTCATATGTGCCATGAGTCCAACTCATAGTTTGGATTGATATCTTATGCCTACTTTTTCCGTCTACTTTATGATCTAGTGGGTGATGATTGTGATCGTGATCTCATTCTCATAGGCTCCTGGAACTTATGGGCTCATGCAATACCAATTGCCACCGTTGCAGAATCAATTCCATAACATGATTCCTCCTGCAAACCGGGGAAACACTTTGCGTGCAGTTTCACCTGAAGTACCTGCTAGAAATTATGCATTGCCTCCTGTGAGTTATATGAGTTCTCCATATCATGCAGTGCATGGTGTTCAGTATCCTCTTGCATATCCTGGAGGAATGATGAGTCACCGACCTTTAAGTGGTTCTCCAAGTGCCGCTGGTCCTGTGTCTCTGGATGGTGACTCTGCATCATCTTCAGTTGCCAGTCCTAGTAGTGGGGGTCAAGTTGAAGGTTCTCACCCAAATTTGTTACCTTTCTGCTTTTGCTTGCTATTTTTAATGGTATTGTGCAGGCAATTTAATTCTTCTTCACCTCTTTCGTTATGTAGGACCACCTGGTGCTAATTTATTCATTTATCACATACCACAAGAATTTGGTGATCAAGAGCTTGCCAATGCTTTTAAGGCATTTGGTAGGGTTTTGAGTGCTAAAGTATATGTTGATAAAGCAACTGGTGTTAGCAAATGTTTTGGTAAGATTACTCAGAATATCTCTGAGATGGATTCTTTATCAAGGGTTTGCAAATTTGATCTTGCTATTTTTTTTTCAGGTTTCGTTAGTTATGACTCGCCTGAAGCTGCCCAATCTGCTATTAGTACAATGAATGGACGTCAATTAGGTGGTAAGAAATTGAAAGTTCAGCTCAAGAGAGACAATAGACAAAGTAAACCTTATTGACATAAGGTGAGTCATTCAAGGAAGCTGAATATATCTCCTTTATGTGCACACGCTCCAACCTAGATAACACGGGGTTCTCTGCAGTACAGATCTGTGGGATGGATTGGAATAATCTTCATCCCATACGGTTCTCCGTCCTACTTGTAATTGTCTGGCGGGATTAGACTACAAACTTGTAATTCATGGTGCATGTCCTGTGCCAACATGATTTGTAACCTTGTATCATGGAAGCTCATTTAGACATTAATGATTGATTTGTTGATTTATCCCTTGACTTTTAGTTGTATAGTTCAATGAAACATCTGTTACCATTGACTTTCTTTCCAACTCTCCGATGGCCTTTCCTTTTTGGTCCCTTGCAACTTTTGCTATGTTCTTTGTCGCTAATATGCTTTAAGCAGTAATGTTGCGTCTGGAGTTTATTGGACAACAAGTTATCTCCTGGCATTTGTGGTGCTTGAATCCATTCTCACTGTCCTGCGAACTTACTCTCTTTTGGGCAATATTTAGTATGGTATCGAGTTACAGTGTGCTTGCCGTCTTCAACTTTGAAGGAAGACAGGTATTGCTGACCTACTAGTTTTTCAGGTATGCTCTTCTCAGTGAAGTGGTCATTTTGTACTTGACTATGTTGGCAATTGCTTATGAGCATGTTATATGACTAAGCACCACTTCCAGTTAAGATTAGAAATTTAGAACTTCATCAGGAACCTGTTTCTTTGGGTTTCTTCTCGCCCTTCATTTGTAACTTTTACTCAGTGATGGAGGATGTTTTTCAAGGAATCTGATTATTTAAAATGCTTGTTTTCAATTGACATACTAACCTTTTTCTTAGTGCAAGTGCACTGATTTCGGCTGTTGGAAGTGCTTATGCCATACCCAGGACAAGCTATATATGGTTTCTTATTCAGGTACGTTGGTTATCTTTTAGTAGAATGATCGATCTTCCCTGTGTGCTTATTTTAATTGTATATCAACTTGCAGGACTGTTGCTGCGATGGTCAAGGGAATGGAAATCTGATCTTAGGTTTTGATTGTTTCATTTTCTGATTCTGGTTCATCCGGTAAAACTAGGTTTCGAGAAAGAGAGGATTTGATGAGAATAATCATGTACACTAGTTTTCCTGAGGTGATAAAGTAGATAGTGAGTGGAATTTGCATCTTTTGTTAGTCTGCTAAGTTCCTTGCGGAGTTACAATTATGGGAACCTTGTCAGCCTTATTCAGCTTGTGTTTTTGTAAGTTTTAACTTCATATTGTTGAGAGGACACTGTTTACCGCCTTAGAATTCTAGATGAACAAAGGCTGATGTTAGCCTAGATTTCTTGTTACTTTTTACAGGGGAATTTGACCTCTTATTAGCGGGCATTTAGCGGAGAATTTCTGAAAATTTGGATGGAATCGATTCTTCACATGTTAGCTGCAGATGTTTGATATCGGCATTTCTAGTTATGGATGTGAAATGGCTCTCCATGTCTATTGAAGTGGCAACCGCCGACCGTTGAATCATTTGTTTATATATGTTTGCTAGTTTTCCATTTCTTGTTAGGTATGCTCTCAAATTCCACTTCTTGAGTGGTCTAAAAACAGTACGTATGGGAAACCCAAGCTACAAGATCAGCCTGTTGGATATCGTTAAATCCTGGAAGATCATATGCAAGTGAACCTGAAGTCATGAGCCCTCCGATATAATCAAGGTCTAGGACTTGAAGGTGAAGTTTAACACCAGTCTCGTACCGTTCTTTTTCCGGTCTTTTTGCTAGAATATTTTGTTTTGATTTTGCTGTGCAATCGGCTATCTGTTTTGTTATGCTTTGGGTACTGATCTTTTCATGAATAGCTTGAGATACATACTCCTGGATGTGCGTTGTTTTCTTTTTGGGTATTTTTCTTGCTGCAAAGGCCCTTTCTTTTCTTTTCATTGCGTTTGGTTAAATTTTTGGGTTCACCATTCAATTGCAGCCATGCCTAAACACAAATTGGAACGGAGTGCGATAGAAAGGAAACTTGGATCAACTCCCCGGTCCCCACCCGAAGAAGAAGATTTAGAAGGAGAGGGTTGACAAGATTGTTCTCATGGCGTGTTCTCATGGCGTGTCCGACCTCACTTAATTTACAAGAGGTCTCTTTCTGGTTTTGGGAGTTGAAGCACCGTTGCACGTTATGCCTTTCCTGTCTGAGATTTCACGTAAGCGTCACAGCTCGAAGGGGTCCATCATTTTTTGTTGAAACAAGATGTCATATTGCTTCGACAGATGTCTGTCGCCTTTGGTTTTGCTAGCAGTCCTCAAGCACAAGTTATCAATTTTCGTCCACAAATTAGAAAACAACATTGTATTGGTACTAAGAGGAGGTAGGCTAAGAGGATCATTTCTCCGTTTTGGACGACAAGGACTATGTATGTGTAATGAACGTTTGGACTAGCTTAGGCCATGCACCGCGTGTGCAATTCTGTTCTATTTATTATGTCATTGGTTAAAAATATTTTTATTGTTCGAGTTACCCATTTATAGCTTTACCTTTTCACCTTGTTCGGTCCGTGAGCTATATTTATGGATCGTGCGGTGGGAGTCTTTGGGATATTACAAACCGTTCCGCTTCAACAATCGACTACCTTGTCGGTGTTCGGCTCTGTATAGTCAACGATATTCCTCCTATTCGATAGGTCATCATGTCCATTTTTGCTCCCTCTGCTGTGCTGGAAGCTCGCCGGGAGCGGCACCTTATCGAAGCCCCCAAGCCCTCTCGACGTGGCGATCATTCCCCACTCTTGTCCGATCAGGTACTGATTTTAGTCCGTTTTATGAACTGCACATCCATCATAAGGGTTTTGTTTTGATACAATTTGTAGTGACTCGATCTGTTTCGTGCTGGCCGAGCTTTCAAACCGGGGGCGTCAGCTGTTCAGTACCACATGGGGATTCGAGGGGGTGTCACGGAATAATTATCGGTAGAGGGCTGCTTGTGAGGTAGCAGTTACTAACCCCATGGGCAAAGCAACAGTTTAATAAATAATGAACGAAATCGGTACGACACATGGGAGACGGTGGGCTACTCTTCTAGAAGGATGAAAAAAAGAGAAATGCGATCTCGAACGAACGGACAGGATTTGCCCAGGAATGGGAAAACCCGGCATCTTTCGGACACGGACTGGGTCGACCGTCGCACGTTGCGGCAATCATTAGGGCCAAAAAAGCAAAATCATCCAAGCAAATCCAGAGATTGGTTGGGGGCCTACCCTAATTTCCGTGCACGTTTATTACACCTGTAGATCTTGGAAACGTTCCTTGAATTTTGATAGCTCCCACAGCTTTACTTCAACCACGCATAGACATTTGTATCTTCCTAATTTTTTTTACACGCCAAAAAAGAAAAAAAAAAGGCAGCTACCCGATACTTTCAATTGGGTGAAACTAACCTCTGCGCCTTCCATTCGAATAGTCTCCGTTCATCTTTCTGGGAATATTAGATGACGTTAGTTCCGTAACGTTTTGATGATGGGAAGTTGATTAGATGGATTACTTTTTCCACATTTATTTCACATAGACTGATGCAGCAGCCTAAATATAAATTGGTTACTCGCGATACAGGTTTAGATGATCGCCCTCCAAAATCAGGCCTGGACGAAAGAAATTCGAAAAGAAAGAGAGGGAGAAACAACAGGACCATATATATAAAGGTGAAGAATCGAATCTCACATTTTTAGCCATGGCTAGTCTTTTATCTCACATAAGCCTAGATGTTTTGCTTTAGTGTAGGAGAGGACCATTCTCTTCTTTATTCACACCGTCGACTTTTAGCTCAATCTATCGTAGGATTGGATGGCAACGCCAGCATCCTATCCACATGTCAAATCCACGGTGCGCGTCCTCATCATCTACAATAGTGCTCCTTATCTGCTGCTGCGGGCGAGAAATCGATCAGAGAGAAAAGGGAAAGTTTTAGAGAAGATAGAAGAAAAGGGCAAATCAGAGTCAACATGTCAATGGGAGCGGCTCCAAGATTAGACAAGAAAAAGAAGCATACGATTGGAAAGTTCCGGAAATGGGGTGTTTTGGAATTGCTGATCAGTCAAATGGAGGGTCGATATAAAAAACTTTTAGGACTTTGCACGACAGGTGTTGGGAAAAGGAGAAAAGAGTGGGGGCCAAAAAGGGCAAAAAAATAAAAACATCCTAATCTCCTCGGGTGGAGAAGGCTGGGGTCAGGTCTCATCGATAATTATTTTGCCCTCTTCTCTTCTGGAAGACTTCGGCTTGTGGCTTCGTGCGTTGAAATCCTTTCCACATACGCATTCACGACTAGCAGTCAGGTTTCATCTAGAAGGTTGGTGGGGCACGACCTGCTATGATCCGTCTCTTTCCTCCAAAATCCAATTCTACCTTCGATGCATCACACGTGGAGAATTACGAATGAAATTGTTTCTTAAACCTCGAGCTGGTGATTGCCGGGGGTTTGATTTAGATGGGACGACTTCTGTGTTCAGGATGGATTGTGTATTCGAATGACAGTGCTCTCATTCAAAGTCCGTGCCCGTCATTTCGTGGATCGAGTCTGTCTTGCCCAATTTATGTGAGTCTGTGTAGATAAATCGAGTTAGAAATTTATGTTATGATACTCCTTTTATCCCGTGAAAATTTAATAATTTGTAAATGTTTTATAGGATTTGATCTTTTCGTCATTAAAGAATGTATTTAGGCATGTATTATTTGTTGCGGAGAATTGTTTTTTTGATCGATGTACTTTTATAAGTGATATAAGTGGTCCTAATTATGAAAATCTTTTCTAAAATGGGTGACTTTTCCTGAAAAAGAATGGAAGTCTAGAGTTGGTAGTCTATACTTTTGCATTGTAGGCCGCCCACCACGTAATACAAAGTGCGAAACAAGGAATAAAAGACGGCCCACGTTTTATACACACGCAAAATTCCTGGTTGACACGATAAATGCAGACTTCCATGGGACGAAGGCGAGACTTTCCCAAGTAAAACTTGTCCACGAGACCACTTTCAAAGGAGAGAGATAGAGATAGGGTCGGGATTTGGGACAGAGAAACAGCACAGCAAAATGGAGAGAATGAACATGGTCATCGACGCCTCACCTTTCTTGCTCCTCGAAGCCACCGGTGATTCGGAGGCCGACTCCGATCAGGCCATAATGCGCGATCCTGGCCTTGCTAGGAGCATGGCATACGACGAGTGCGGAGGCGGCGACGACTACGGCGAGGATGCGGAATCTTGTAGTAGCGAGTGGCCTTCTCACGAGTCCTTTGATAACCATGATGTTCAGGATTTAGATTGCGGCGGCACCGTGGACGAGATCGATCGATGGCGGGGGATGCGACCACGCGAAACAGGGAAAAATGAACGTGTGGAGCAGCAACGGTGGCCGGAAGCCGAGGAGCCGTGTGTCTCAGAGGAAATCAATAGTTTCGACGACGAGGAGGAGATTAACATGAAGCCTAGCGGAATTTTGTCAAGCGAAGTTGATCTGAGTGAGATAGAGAAGAGTAGGTTGTTTTGGGAGGCTTGCCTGGCGTCATAACTTCGATTTACCCATTTTTCCCCTGACTGTCTTCTGGTGTTTGATGTTCATATTTTTGTTCAGTACGGTTTGATTGTCTCATAGTTTTTATAGCTTGGAATTGTGCATAGGGACCATATAGAAACTTTTTCTAACGCTATAATAGCTTTCCTTGCTGGGAAATATGCATAGTTGAGAGCTCTTGATGTGGCCTATTCTGTTTAATCTTCCTTTAACGCTTTACAGTTCGTTTTTTCATCTTTCTGCTAAGCAAGTGAGACAAAAAGAAGGTGGATTATGTTCAACTGTTTCACAAATTTTGCATGAGTCAAATTTGGCGAATCGAACAAATGAAACTGCTGCAAATTATTGAAGCCCTCACAACAAAGATGAAACCCAGTTGCAACTTCTCCAACGTTCGCAACATCATCAACGACGTAGGAATCAGAGTGCATTCCCTTTATTTGTTAATCACCACAACCTTAAACAACAACAACTGCAAAATTAGCAACAACTGAGGGATCGCTTCACGACACGCTCAACCCTTATTGATTCTTGAAGACTGCTTCCTCGAACATGAGGACTTAGTTGACCTTACTGCAGATCTTCCTGATCTCCCCGGATTTCCCGGTGAGGACGCCAATCGCCCCCATCTTCTTGATCGACTCCCTGAAATCTTCAAAGAACTCATCAGAGTTGAGCATCTCCCGTGTGATCTCAGCCGAGGTGGGGTTCGTGAGCAGCGCGGCGTCGGATTCGAAGAGGCCTCTGTGCTGTTGGAGGATGACGTAGTAGTTATTGTTGAAAGTGAGAGGGGTGAGTGGCTCCATCGGCACGAAGGTGGTGTTGTCGGTTAGGTTTTTGCACTCGCTCTTCAAGAGGGTAGCGTAGGTGGCGTTCAAGGACGGGTCTTGGTCGCCTTTTCCAGAGAAGTTGTAGAGCCTTACGCTGAAGGCGTTGCAGTGCCCTACTCCGATTGCATGTGCACCTTGAAACACCACACAGAGAATATTATTTTTCATCCGGAACAAACAAATAAGAGAGCGCGCATATACGATTGATATGCACATGGTTAGCCTGTTTTCTGGACAATTTAAGTTCTTGGGATAAGTTATCGGCTTTCTAACGTAGCAGTAGAGTCGGTTCATCAGCTCTGATGTGAGGTTCTCTCTTTTCTTGTTATCGTGTCGTGCTTCTCCGACCTGGTTGTCGATTTGATGCGGCTACTTGCTTACAGCTATTGTGATCCGTGTGCGAAGCCCGACTTTCACGTTCCAACTGGAATTTTTTTGAGAGCAATATCTTTCATGAGTGCTAGTAAGGAGATTATGTTACCCGATAAAACAACGAGGTCGCGAACGTCTAGGCCTTTCTTGGCGAAATTCTGTTTGAGCGCGGTGAAGTTGAGGAAAGGGGATGGGATGTTGGTCGAGACCTCGGAGGCTAGAGACACCGTGCCGTCTCTTCTTCCGGTGAGCACGTCCCACATTGGCTTTTTGAACTGCAAAAACATCAAAGGAGATAATGAAAAGACAAGCGAGCTAATTTCATCTACTTTATTACGAGGCGAAGTCTAATGAGATTAGTGTGACGTATATGTGATATGGAATTTACATGACTAAGAAAAATGTAACTTTTCGATGTTGAGATGCATTTGTTATAATGCGACGGATTTATGCTCACCCGACATGCGCGACGTTATGGTACGGGTGCATATATGTATGTCAGGTACTACGATTAGGATCCCCTCAATTTAGACCATAACTTGACCATGTCTATTTACTATAGATTAACGAAATGCCCCAATTCTTTGGAAAATCAAACACAAAGCCACAAGTCCCCAAAATGTCCACCTCTCTCTCTCTGCCTCGGCTCCACGCCATGCTCTCTGCCTCACCATTTTTATTTCTTGCTACTTGACAAGGCCGTTGTCGCATTGCCATCCATCTCTCTCGCTGATCTCTATCTCGGCCTTTCCTTGCTTTGCGGTACATTTGAGGTTGCAAGCTCCTATGTAGAGGAAGTTGCTTGCCTCGAGCGACCTCTGATTCGCGATTGCTTATGGCTAGCAGCCTCACGTTCCACACTCTGAGAGATAGAGAGAGATGTTGTAGTTGAGGAGGGGCAGGGGAAGGGGTGGTGCTGGCTGAGGTGGAGGGTCGTGGAGGCAACGGAGTGGCACCACTGGTGGCGCCGACGCCATGGTGGATGGCGGTGGTCAGAGGTTGCTCGGTGTAAAATCAGATGAGAGAGAGAGAGAGAGAGAGAGAGAGAGAGAGAGAGAGAGAGAGAGAGAGAGAGAGAGAAGATGGGGAAAGCAAGTTTTGGCCATTGGATCTCTTGCTTGCCTTGTGTCAGAAACTCATATATGTGACTGGGAGATGGTTCACTTATGAGTTAATCACCGGAGATGATCCAGATCCCAGACTGAATAGTAAGATCGATCCTTGTATCGATATGCATATATGTTCATGTATTGTTCATTATATATACCACGTGTTCATATATACCTAACATTGTCAATTCCTACATATCCTTCCAGATTCGATCTCGCACATGTCTCATGCTAATTAGAGAAGAAGAATCAGTCTTTGCTCGTTTCTTCACATGTTTTTGCACTTACTTGGAATGAAACCGCGTCCCTTGCAGCCAGAGCCAAAATGTCTGCGCAGGATACGATGCCTGGGCACTTCTTCTCGACCGCCGCTTTGATAGTGTCGATAACATCAAAGCTCGCCAACGTTAGGTTCGGGGTTGCATCCTTCTCCGCCGTAGAATTCTTAGTCGAGTTCAGCAAGACCGAGCCTTCACATCCCTGGAAATTGCATGGGAACGATGAAATTGCCATTATTCATTAACTTCCTCAATTCATTCTATGCCATCGCACGAATTAAGAGTAATTAACAGTTAAGCTTACCCTAACAAAGCAATCATGGAAATGCATCCTCAACATCCTCGGAGGCACTGTGGGGTTCGCCGCGACAATGCTCCACGTCACGTTCTTCACAATCTCCTCCGCCATAGGACAGCTTTCGTGGTAGTAGTTCGGCCTCAGACCATCCCCTCCTCCATGACAATCTCCTAATAACGCAAGAAACCCCAGAACACACCCCAAAATCAAGTTGTATCGACCACTTGGCGTCGCCATCATCATCCTTTCCTTCTCTTTTTCCCAGTCACTCTCTCAAAGAAAATGAAGAGCAAAACCCTAATATGATGAGAGCCTTGCTGTTAGTGTCTTGCATGCTGTGAAGTCCCCCGGGCAAGCTCTTCCTTTAAATAGTACTGATCTTGTCAGTGTCATCAGTTTGATATATCTTGGACAGATCATGGGAAGCAGGAGGAGAGATTACAAGCTTATGACTAATAATTGCCCGACGAAGGTGGAGATTAATGCATGCAGAGATGAGTTGACCCATTATTTGTTAATTCATTCCAATCCCCCGCCATTATCTTCATTTGGAGTATAATATTAGGGCAGAGAATTGATCCGTTGGAGGTGAACATGTGATGCTGTACGAGGGGCATTTTTTTTCCCGCTTAGGTCCGATTTGACATCGTGGGATTTCTCTTCCAAGGGAATTCAGAAGTAGCCTCCACCAGAAAGTAACACAAAAAATGCCATAGACTCATATAGTCCTTGACCGGCGAACATCGCAAAAAGCCTTGCACGTTATTTGCATAATACGGCGAAATATAGGAAAATGAAACCACTTTCTTGAAAGCAAGTTCCTTTGAAACAAATAAAGTCTTACTGTTTACATCGCCGATATTTAGTTTTGATAAGTTAATTGATATAAAAAAAGTTAGTAACTCGCTATTATATCGACCATCGTAAATCATTGACATCGTAAATTACATTGAAATCCGTGATCGGCGGGTTACTAGTTGCAGAGTTTACTAACGGGATCCAGATTTTACTACTAGAGTTACATGTTTACTATGTAGTGGTGCACTGTTCCGTTTTTCCCTCTCTGGTTTAGGTGGACAGCCTGGCAAATAATTCTGTGGGACGTATTCTTTGATTCAGAGATGTCCATAAAAAAAGAAAAAAATTCCAAAGCTAACTTCACCAGGATCACCTTCAGACACCTTCAGACTTGGACGACCTCTCATTTCTTAAGATCGATCTTGGGAAGCAATAAGATAGATTGCAAAAGATATGATCATCAATGGACCGACAACGGTGGAGACAAACGCATGCGGAGATTAAGCTTAGATAGACCTGCATAAGGTTGCCTCTCGTTTGCTCGATTCGTTCCAATCATTATTGACCTCGTTTTAAGAGTAAGATATGAGGGCGGAGGATCTGTTCTTCAATTAGTTTGTTTTTGGGTTTGGTCAGATTTGAAATTGTGAGACTTCCCTACCAAAGGAAAAGAAGATGTAGCCTCCACCAGAGGGCAATAAGAACTTTTTGTATGCGCGCAACATATCGACAGCATCGAAAATCGCATAGACTTGTGTAGTCCTAGACCGGCGAACGCGGCCGTGGAGTCAAACATAAAACAAGAATATGTATAGTGGTCTTCACGTCTCTTTTAGTGAGGTGCACGGCGTGGTTTCATATTGTTTCTCAAAAAAAATTGATTTTCCGCTTTATCTCTTGAGACCTAATAATATACTTAATATGAGGAGTTAAACCCGTGGGGCTCCGAAATTTGTGGGAGGTGATTCTTTGGGGGAAAATTACCAAAAAAGTCTAAAAAAACCTATTGCATTTATGCCAATTCAGTCCTAAACTTTTCAATTGTGCCAATTGAGTCATAAACCTTTTCATATTTTGCTAATTGAGTCTATCCGATCAATTTTGGTTGGAAATTATAGATATGGACACCAATCGTCTTGTGTGGCACGGCTAGCGCCAACATGATAAATTTTACAATTTTTTTTAAATTCCAAATTTTAATTATTTTTTTTATTTTCTTTTTCCCCTTCTTCCTCCACTAGTTGCCATGGCCAGTGGTGGCTAGAGGCGAGGGTCAGCAAGGCTCCACCTCGCTAGCTTTGGGCGAGGCTTGACCTTGTTGGAACTAGCAAGGTGGAGCCTTGCCGGCCTTGGGTGAGACTTGCCCTCGTCAGGCTAGGTTGGCCCATGTCAGATCTAGCGAGGGTCGCTTTGCCGGCTATTGTGATCGACAGAGGAAGAAGGAAAAAGAAAAAGAAAGAAAGAAAATTTAATATTTGATTTTTTTAAATTGAAAAAATTGTTCACGTCAGCTTTGGCCGTGCCACTTAGGACGATTAGTGTCCACATTGGCAATTTCCGGCCAAAATTGGCCGGATGGACTCAATTGTCAAGCCATGAAAAAATTTAAGACTCAATTGATACAATAGAAAAGTTTAGGAGTACTAGTGCAATAGATTTAGGATTTTTTTGTAATTTTCCCAATTCTTCGGGTACGTGGAACTGAACAATGTAGTCCTTATTTCACGTTACTTAGATCAGTGGATTGCTTCGCTGAGGATGTCAATTAAAGTGAACACAAACACTCCATCAATCACCTGATGATGAGCTCGTCACCTTCCTCAAAGCTTTTAATGCAACTAGAATCACCATTTCTATCTCCATGAGTTTGAACTACTTCCAACACTTTCAAGCAAGTCATGTAGCTATTCTCAACTGCCCGTATATAGTCATCACTTTAGCAGAAAACTGCTTCTTCTTAGGGGTGAGCAACCGGGCCGGGTCAATCCAAGAATCAAACCAAACCGGCCTTACCCAATCGGTTCATATGAGGATTCGATAGGTTCCTATGTGAAAAATTGGGAAATGTACGGTCTCGGTTTCATACCGTGAACTGTTGAAGTTATATATGTTGGAGATGGATTATGAACCTAGGAAGTCTTGGAAACCCATTAGTGTCTTAACTACTATGCCGCATATTGTTTACATGGTACGTTTCTTAAAATAATAGTTATATTACTCAAAGTTAGGCTTGATTTATGGGTCGACCCTAGAAATGGTTCGGTTCCTGGTGCAAAAAATTGAAAACCAACTATGATAGGATATGTTTCAGGTTCTTGATTTGGAACCTGCTTACTTCGAAACCGATTGCCTCTATATCTTCCCATCTTATTGAAGGACTCAAAGGCAACTCTAGCCAAAACTCGACCCACTTGAGTAGCATCTTCCCCACGAACCACTCTATGCCGTTCCTTAATCTCCTTCCATATATTTTGTAGATTTCTAAAATCACGTTTGCTGGGGACGGGAATCTGTTCCGTACATGGCAAATTTGAATAATCTATAGTGAGTTTGAAATATCGTTGATAGATATAAACTAATTGCCAAATTGCTAGTAAGTTATGAACAGAAAAATAATTTTACCAGCCTCACACCCAATGGTAGATTACCGATTGTATTTAAATGTTACAAGTTAACCTCTTCATTAGTTGATAAGGTCCTCGAGACACGCCTCCTCGTCACGTTCCTCACAATCTCCTCCGTCCAAGGACAGCTTTTCCCGTGGAAATTTTTCTTGAGACTCCCTCACGACAACCTCCTAATAACACAAGAAATCCTAAAACACACCCTAAAAATAACGAGGGAGGAATTACCAAAATAGTCCTCAACCTATTGTAATTATACCAATTTGGTTCTAAACTTTTTTTTTTGGTGCTAATTGAGTTCTGAACCTTTTTCATTTTTGCCAATTAAGTCTATTCGACTAATTTTGGCCGGTCGACATTGAAATGGACGCTAGCCATCTTACATGGTGCGACCGGCGCGCTCAATCTTGCCCAGCGACGGCGAGGTTGAGCCTCGCCAGGGGTGGGTGAGGCTTGCTTTGCTAGTGGCCGGTAGGGCCAACCTTGCTGGCCCTCGCCTCTAGAGATTGAAGATGAAGGGAAAAAAAAAAGCAAGAGAAAGAAAATAAAAAAAAAAAGAAAGGGAAAAAAATAAAAGATTGAAAAATTAATAAAATATTATTAAAATTGTCCATGTCAGCGCCGGTTGTGCCATGTATGATGGCTAGCGTTTATGTCATAGTCGGTCGAATGGACTGAATTGACATAAATACAAAATGTTTAGGATTGAATTGACACAATTGTAATAGATTCAAAATCTTTTTGGTAATTTTCCCAAATAATGAGTATGGCTCACTTGTCATCACGATCATTATAATATCATTCGTTTTTCGCTTCAACCCCTCGAAATGAAGATCAAAACCCTAACATGTTGAAAGGCCTAGCTATTGGTGTCTTGCATGAAACTTCCCGAGCAAGCTCTTCCTTATATGGTATTAATCTTGCCAATTTCACAAGTTTAATATATCTTGGATAGGTCGTGGGAAGCAGCAAAATAGATTACAAAACTTGTGTTTAACAATTGCCCGGCAATGGTGGAGATTAATGCATGCAGAGATAGCTAGCTGGACTGACATAAGGTTGACTATTGCTTGTTAATTCATTACAATCCTCCACCATTAACCTCATTTTGGAGTAACTTACGGAGGCAGAAGATGGTCCTTTCTGGGGAACATGTGACGCTGGAATCCGAGGATTGTCGGACAACATAAGGTCCAATTTCAATTAGACTTAAAGAATAAAAACAGCAAGCAACTTGTAAACTGAGTAGGTTACAGCAAGCAAGCAACTTGTAAAAACAGCAGCCACTAAAATCCATGGAAATTAGACTAAATCGAGTCAACCAGAGTAGGCTACTTATCACACGTGAAAATGAGTTTGCCATAAATTTGCAGGAGTAAGCAAGCAAATGAAATAAATCAACTTCTCAACCGAGGATAAATGAACAGAAATCTCCTATTCTCAAGAATAAAAACAGCAAACAACTTCTCAAGCTTTGAATCTAGAACTAAGTCTAACAAAGGATCCACAAGCCATCTCCAAAGACCAGTTTTAATGACCTTGTTATCCAAGTTACACAATGACGAAACAATGCTCCACCAAATGCGTACCGCACATGATCTCAAGACAGATTCTAAAGATTCGACACCTTTTCCTTCAATTTTGGACTCAAATGCACATTAACCAAACCAGAGGGAAGTGCTGGCTACTCAGAAAGCATGCAGCAGTGAAGTGGATCAAGAGTCTCCAGCTTGGGAAGATGCTTCATTTCAGGAGGTAGGCTGGAAATAGCAGAATCTTGCAGCCTCAAGATTCTCAGATTAATTAGTTTCCCAACGTCTCCAGGAATCTTGCCTTCTAAATTCCTACAAGAGGAGGCATGAATTTCTTCAAGAGTATCTAAACCCCAAATAAAACTAGGAAATATGAAGCAATAGTCAATCTTTAACACTCTCAACCACCACAAATTTCCAAAGGAGTCTGGCAATTCTGAAACGCATGTTCCCGAAATATCCAGCTCCTCTAAAGAGCTTCCCAATTTTACAATGGACTCTAGAAGTTCTCGTATCCAGCGACAATTCCTCAATGACAGGCATCGGAGTTTCGCAAGCTCTCCAACTCCATCAGGTAGTTTTGGTAATTTTCGAATAATCTACTGAGAGTATTGAAAGTGATGTCAGGTGCTCAAATGAATGGGGCAGGAGACTCAATGACAAACAATTGGAGGTAGAAAGAGTTTCAAGTTTCTTTGAATCACCTCCTGAGGGAATATCACACACAGCAGTCTCATCAATGAGGAGCTCTTTCAAGCTTTCTAGGCACCCATTTCGGCAGGCACCTGTTGAGCTCAGTGCAGGACTTCAAATTCAGGCAAAGCAATTTTGTGAGACCACCCACTGAAGGATCTAAATGGACCAACCGAGAGCATCGCTCTAGAATCAGTATCTCCAAGTTCGGGAAGCTAGAAAATGTCGGACTTATCAGTAAGTCAGTGCAACCAGTGAGATTTAAGACTTTCAATTGCTCCATCTGTAGAAAGGGAAACATCATAGGGTCAATTGCCAGATAATTAATAGAATAAATGCATTAGAGCTGTAGATAGGAAACCACCTTAATTAATCTCCAACCTCCCCAGTCTTCGATGAACTTGCTCCATGAAAGATCAAGAATGACCAGTGCCGTCAGACTAAATTCTGTTGCTTTGAAATCCCTTGGGCACCCTTGCCAATGAAGCCACCTCGATTTTGGAAATACATTTGTGAAATTTCCAGTCATACTTGCACGATCCAAATTTCAAGAACCTTATGTTTGGCATGCTCTTGAAATCGGTTTCCGTAAATGTACGGGTTAGATTTTCTAAGTCAAAGCAAAAGGCTTCCATCTCTTCCATTCCCTACATTTACTAGGAGCAACAAATCAATCCAAAGCTATAAAACACAATGGGAAAAGTTTGCTAAGTGATAAGGATTAAGGTGCTTTCTTTTCCGTGCATGCAAAGAAGACCTATAGATGGTAAAAATAACTGGAAAACTGGACAACAAATTAGACCTTATACATCAAGGCTTTCATTTTACAGAAGAAAACAAACCATTGAACCAAAAGCCTTTACCTCTTTCCTGTCGATTACTTCCAGGTCTGTAACATGCATGCATTGTCTACTGTGCCTTCCAAGATATTTAGGGCGCGAATGATAATCATTCAGTTCCAGAAATCAATTTCTGGCCAGAAATAAATTTTTATATTTCTATTTCATGGACAAGTTTGAGAGCCAAAATATACGTTTGATAACAATACAAAATTTCTATTTTTGAAATAGAAATTTGTTTGATAATGACACAAAATTTCTTCCTCCCGAGCTGTCGGTGGCAGAGGATGGCAACGGGAGGTGGCGAGCAGCGGGCGGTAGCCAATGGAGGGAGGCAACTATTGTCGAGTTGCGGCGAAGGACGGCAGGAGGCTGTCGACGGATGGTGGCGGTGGATGGTGGTGGTTGACTGTGGGAGGCAATTGGTGTCGGCCGGTGGCGGAGTATGGCAGACGATGAGCAGCGGTAGACAGCGGCAAGAGACAATCGATGGTGGGAGGCGATCGGCGTCGGGCGACGGCGAAGGATGGCAAATGGCAAGCGGCAGAAGGTGGCTGGTGTTGCGTGGTGGCATACGACTTTCAGTGGCGGCGGGAGGGCGGCAGCTAATGGTGGAGGTGGCCGGCGTCGCGCAATGACGATCGGTGGCAAAGGATGGTGGTGGGAATAGGCCTGTGTCGGGTGGTAGCGGATGACGATGGGCGGCAGCGAAGGACGGTGGTAGGAGGTGGCCGGTGGAGGACGATGGGGGGATGGCGGTCGGCGGATGGTGGTCGACGTTGGGAGGTGGCTAGTGTCGCGCAATGGCGGAAGACTATAGATGGCGGCCGATGGTGGAGGACGGTGGCAGGAGCTGGTGGGCAGCGGCTGGCGATGGCTGATGATGACTGTGTTGGGCGGCGGTGGAGGACGGAAGGAGGCGACCGGTGAAGGATGGTAGAAGATGGCCGGCGGGCAGTGGTGAACAGCGGTGGACAGCAATGGCCAATAATGGGATGCGGACGGCGTCAGGCGGTGGATGGCCGCTGGTGGGTAGTGGTGGATGGCATTGGGAGGCGGTCGACGGCGGAGGATAGCGGCAAACGGCAACAGCTGGCGGTGGTGGGAGGTGACCGGAGACGATGACGGGCGGTGGGTGGGTAGTCGGCTAGTAGCGAGGGCGAATGATGAGAAGAGTTTTTATTTTTATTTTTGTTCTAGAAATAGAAAAGTAGATTTTTTTTACTTCTGATTTTTGTTCCAAACCTATTTCTGAAGTAGAAATTTGTTTTAGAAATAGAAAAATAAAATTGCGTTACCAAACGGATTTCCGTTTCAAATTTGTTTTTGAGAACAGCAAAATAGAAAAATAGAGAAACAGAAAGATTATCATTCGCGCCCTTAGTTTCTTATTGACGATCTATATACTAGAATGGTTATGAACTTCTGAAGTCTCACAATACGCAACTAATCTCAAAAGTTCAATCAATCTTGTATAGGGTGCAATAGAGTCATAATTTCAACAGGTGCAACTAAGCTCTAAGTCTTTTGAAGTCCATACAGTCGTGCCGTAACACTGCCATGTGTCGTATATAATTGCTGGAAAAGCAGACCCATCGTCAAGTTATTACACATGATTTTCGGCAAAACATGGGAAGAGGGTCTTTGTGGTGCGTAGAGAGTGTGACTTCATTTCGAGTATTGATTGAAAATAGAACTTATATTTTATTTAAAATTGAATAATAGCTGATATAAAATGGAAAACCTAGAATCAACCCATTAATCTCGAATTGAGTCATGAAAAACTAATGAAATGTTCAATTGATCATTTATAGATATCCAAACTAAGTAGTATAACAAGACATATGAGTTTAATTTCAATAACATAATCAAAATCAATAATTTTGAAGCAATAACTTCTGGTTATCAAAAGCCTTAATTTCAAAATCTAAATTCCAATTCAATGAATGAAATTATTTAAAAAAAAAACTAAATTGATTATAAAACAACCTTTGGATTATTGTAGGCATTGATAATTGGTTAACTGAAACTTCGACTGAGTTTTAGTGATTCAAATTGAGATGTACTAATGGATTTAGGCTTTTACTTAGAACATTATTTATTTATGCTCCATTTCACATAACATTTGAGTGTTATTTTTCAATTGATTCTGAAAATCAAGGCATATAGTTAATGGTTCAAAAGAACCCTACTTTTTTGTACAGGTACGGTAAAACCATGCTTAATTTTATGAAAAATCCCATTCTTCTGGCTGGTTAGACTTGATTGTACTGATTTTAAAATGTTAAGGACTTGATTGCACTTTTTGTACAAAACCTTTCAAACTATTAGTGATATTTTCCTCACCATTTTGCTTTTAAAAGCACCAATGAATCTATGAGCGACAGGGAGAATTGGGAAGGACAACCTGGAAAGAAAGCCCCCGAGCCAACCAGGAAAAGGGCAACCTGAATGGTGCTGGTTATGATGGTTGGTCTTACAACAACAAGTGATAAATTCCAATTCAGATGATGCCTCGTTATCATTTCTCCCATTGCTTTCGTCATAGTGTACGTGTTTAGCCAACCATGTAGCCTCGCCCTGCACTTCAATTATTTTGGGAACTATAAGAAATGAGGACTCTTCTCTTTTATTTATGACACTATTTATACAATTCTTTCGGTTTAACATCTGGTGTCGGGATAAGCTTTTCTGCGTCTCAACAAGTCCACCTTTCTAGACGATCCTGGAAAATTGTAGAGATGCACTTCTCCATATCGCCTTAGTGCATTTAGAATTTTACTTCTCAAGTGCTTTCAACAAGACTTGAACCCATGGTCATAGTAGAAGGAGCAAACTTCCTTATTATCTAAGCACCGATCGAGGTGGTTGGAGATCAAAAGCGGTTGGCATTGATGGTGATGCGGTGGCAGCGGCAGGGGCAATCGGTGAGGGAGACATGGAAAAGGAAGAGCAAGGTGGCATTGCTGTACGTGCAAGATTTGGGTTAGGGTGTTTTTCGGCTCGTCTAACCAACCAAATGAAGAATTACAGGAGCGAATTTCCTCCGATTAGGATCGAAGAAAGTCACAGTCCCCGCTATACTCGGCACTTCCCCTAGGTATTATTAACCTATATAGATCAGAGTTCGTAATTGCAAACCCCAAGATAATCTTCTATGACCCGCGCAGACGTAAATGTGCATGCTTTATAAATAAATTATGCTGTGTGCGTGCGAGTGGGAATGGAGAGGGACAGAGGGAGAAAGAGAGAGTACTCTTTGCTAGGAAACCGATGGCGCCAGTAACTAATATGGTGTTGTTTTCTAGAAATTGGACTATGTCCAACCCCATTTGCAAACGAGCTTGAAAAGTGAGAGATAATTTGGAGGTACTACTTTCTGAGGCAAAAGATTCATCTTGGGATGCATCATTTATACTCGCGATCATGGTGGCTATCGATTTAATTATTCACTTGCACAAATTCATATGATACTCGTTGCCCATTAAATTTCCTAAATTATTCATATGCAAATCAATGTGATACTCGTTGCCATTAAATTACCTAAGCTATTCATATGTCAGAAAGAGAAGTAAATACACGGTTCATTGTAACAAGAAAACGGAGAGCTTTGATTGGAGATACAATTTCATATGTTTGAAGTATATTCTTGTCACGATTAGGTGGTGCGAGCGAGACTCTTCATGAGGAATCTTTGATTGGAGATCATTTTTGACCATATGTTTCGACTTTCGATAGCATTGGCAATTGATGCCGACACTAACGATGGATGAATGTTGCACCATCTCGATTGGTTTCCACATCATAGAATAGAACACACGCAGCTCACCATGCTAATTAATCGTATCATATCATCGTTCACTTCAGCTTGAACGCATTGACAGCTCTAGGGAAATGAGTTTTCTTGAAATAGTCCTCCCAATCGATACACTTCGGATCGAAGTAGAAGTAGCGGCTGTGGCTCTCAATGCTTCCGTATTTGTACCGTCAAAGCTGGGTCTGTAAACATAACAGAAAAACAAAGAATAAAGTTTTTTTCAATAAATAATGCATTGATATTCATTCTGATATCACCTCAAATTATCATTTTTGAACTGAATGCCATTGATCTTCTATATTGAGCAGGGTTTATCGATAACAAGTTCACTAAAAGCAGGGAAAAGGATACCGTAAGTGCCATAATTTTCGTATGACACTCATTTTAGTGCCAAAACTTTTCGTTAAAACACTCAAGTATCAAATCGGAAAAAAAACGTTCACTTAAGTGCCTCCGATGACAAATTTTGGCCGAAAGTCTTGTATGGCATTTTTAGTTAGATATTTATTTCAATATGACTATTTTTTTTTAATTATATACAATTACGTGACTTTTTGATGAAAAAGAAAAGTCAGCTTGGAAATTCCAGCCACACTCTCTCTTCTTTTTAACCAAATGACATCGTTACAATTGACCCGTCCATCTTCCCTGTCACCACCATCTTCGTCTCCTCCGAGTTGTCCCTCGCTCGGCTTCATCTCCTTTCGTGCATCACAACCATGACACCTTCCCACCGCTCAGCCTTCTTTGAGCTCCAATGCTACCTCTGGTAGGCCTCCAAGACAGTCAGAAACCATGGTTGTTGTCCATAGAGAGATGTGACCTAGAGGCTCTATTTTTCGCCTCGCCATCTCCATCGCTCAGGAACTCACTCTTTTCGTTCAAGCCTTAGTTCATTCCTTCCTAGATCCCCCAAACATTTACCTCATATTCCAACGACAGTCGTAGAAGCTTCAGTTTCGCCTAGAGTTAGTGCTGGAGAAAAGGGATCAAGAGGCCCTGTTTTTTAAGCTTTTGTTTGCGCTCTTCAAGAGCTCGCCATTCTCGTCTGAGCCTTCACTCATCCATTCTTGAAACACAAAATTGAGCCATTTTCCTACTCCTACTCTCCATTGTAAGATTCACATCGAAAATTTGGTCCAATTTGTCAAGTTTTGAATTAGGGTTAAAGAAGAGGGGGATTTGGTCGATTTGCCCGAGTTAAGGTTTTAAATTGGGTTTTTTCTAGCTCACTCTGCCTTAGAGTTTTTATTGGTTGCTACTCTACCTTAGAGTTGTCGACTTATTTAGGAACTGACTAGGTAGATGACCCTTTAGATTATTGCTCCATTACATGCTATTGCTTCTTTCTAGGTAACTCACTTATCTCATGGCAAAGCAAAAAACATACTACTGTCGCTAGATTTAATATGGATGCAAAATATTGTGCTCTTGTTGATATGACATTTAAAATATTGCAGTAGCGATGATTACTAGAAGACAAGAGAGTCCGTCATAGTGGCGAGAGAGTCATTGTTGCGACTACATGAGTGCTATTCAAAAAACACATAGTGATGTTTTCCATGAATACACCAAGAATAGTGAAATAGACTGTCAATTTATACGGTACACATGATTTGTGTCATTGTTTGCCTTATTACTACATCATGGTTTGATAAGACTGCTAATACCTTCACTAAGGCACATTCTCCCGGGCGTTTATGGAATTTTTTTTTCCAATTTCCAATTGAATTCTTTTACGTCACCTTGAATTTGAGAGGGAATGTTAGAGATGATTACAGGATTCTCCATATCTTCATTAATTATACATATTATTAATTGATCAAATTTGATTGTAATTGATATTCCAATATCTTGTTACCTTTGATAACCATCTTATAAATTCTGTAGATATCTCATGCACTCTTCATCATGAAATACACAAAATTAATGACTTGGCTGCAATTGATGATGGAGGGACTTCATTAAAAAATTTGTGAAACTAGAATGATTTGATTAGACAAATTAACTGTACAACGACGTGAATAGAAAAAAATAGCAAGTGTACGGATGAAAAGCATGATTTTTCCAAAAACATATGTCTTCTTGACTCAGCTAGTGCTCGTATAAAACACATATATCATCGATACCACATCATTTCCTCATTTTTCGTGCCGCCCGCCTCAAGAAGAGCATGAACGGGCTGTGCCTGGGCTTGTGTGCAATCGTGGCTGCCCAAACCATCTTTCTTAGTGGATTAGCCAACGGCCGCTTATCTATTTTTTTTTTTGGACCACTTATCAATTGAGTTGCTGTTACTTAGGTTATTGATCCTTAGTAGCTTAGCGTCTATTGATCAATTCAGTAGCCTTTCGGCCCAAAAACTAAAAAAAATAAAATTGTAGGTTCGACTTGGGCCACTAACAAATGGAGGAAAAATTATTGAAAAATTATAAATCTGTTACAATTGTGCCAATTGTCTTAAATCTTTACCATTTGTGCCCATTCAGTGCATCTGACTAATTTTGGCTGGCTGATGCTGACGTGAATTTTTTTTTTTAATTTTTTCGATTTATTTATTTAATTTTATTTTCTTCTTCCCCACAATGGTCGGCGAGGCTCCAATGAGGGTCGCAGCCCTTGCCTAGATCTAGCCTCTTTGGTCGTAGGTAAAGAGGCATGGCTGTGGGCGAGGCCATGGTGAGGGCTTCGAGGCACTCGCTGGCCATTGTGGGGAAAAAAAAAGAAAAGAGGTAGAAAGGAAAAAAGAACAAGGAAAAAGAAAAAAAGAAAAGAAAAAAATTAACAAAAATTTGAATAAAATAAAATATTATTAAAAAAGTCTACATCAGTTTTGGACGGCCCTGGTAGGCATTCACGTTAGCGTCGGCTTGCCAAAATTGGCCAGATGGACTAGACTAGTATAAATATAAAATATTTAGGACTAAATTGATATAATTACAATAAGTTTAAGACTTTTTTTTTTGTCATATTCCCAATAACTTGGTGGTGCCGGGCCCAACCCAAATCATCCCAGGCTGGGCTGCAACGGCTAGTTTGACTCAAAATGAACATTGCAACGGCTAGTAGAATGACAACGACTGTCCAATGTCCCATGTATGTATATGGTGAGCAACACGGTGTGGTCTTATATTGTTCGTGGGAGGTGATTCTTGGGGTTGGTGAAACTGAAAAATGCAGTCTTGAATTTGAAAAACCGACAATGACGTGGAAACATCGTTCATAACTAATAATTGCTTACATTCTTTACTAGTAGTATTGGTTAACGGTTTTGACTTATGAACAAAATAACTAAGGGTATTTGTGTTTCGGTTCCATATCTTGTACGATTCGTGTTGAAAAGTATATATATACATCTTACCTTACCAAAAAAAAAAACTATTTACCAACTACGAAATTCTAGTTATTACTAAGGGTGCATTTGTTTCGCGAAAAATGAGTGATTTGAAAACATTTTTCGAAAAATAATCTCTTATATCATTTATAAAAATAAATAAATGAATTTTTTTTATTAGCCCACGAAAATAGTTAGGGCCTATGACCCTAAAAAATCTCAAACTTTAACTTTTGTCCCAATTCTATTGTTTGTCTGATAAAAAACCTCCAACTTTAAATCTAGTCTTAATTTTACCCTAAACTTTTTCTTGTCCCATAAAAAAACTCTAAACTTTAGGTCTTGTCCTAATTCTACCCTAAATCTTTTTTTGTACTATGAAAATCCCACAACTTTAGGTCTTGTCTCAATTTTACCATCTATTCCCAATTTTACCCTAAAATTTTTATAGTCTTATAAAAATCACAAAATTTTACTTGAGTCACAAATTTGCCCCCATTAGACCTACATTCAAAAATTCTCGTTGATAACCGAGAGATGGAAAACTCCCAAGTACTAGCTGTTTGAGCATCTCGAGCGTGAGCTCTCTGACAGCAAGAGATGGAACATTCTCAAACACAAGAGATCAAAGACCGAGCGCAAAATCACTAATGGAGATTTTTACGAAAGGTTAATGGAGGCAGATTTGGGACTCAAGTAAAAGTTTGTGATCTTTTATGAGACAAAAAAATAGAGTAGAATTGAAATTGGAGTTTTTTTATGGGACAAAAAAAATTTAGGGTAGAATTGATACTGGATCTAAAGTTGAGGGTTTTTTATGAGACAAAAAAAAAAGTTTAGGGTATAATTGGGACAAGACATAAAGTTAGGGGTTTTTTATGAGACAAAAAAAGTCTAGGGTAGAATTGGGACTAAACTTAAAGTTGGAGGTTTTTTATGAGACAAAAGGTAGAATTGGGACTAAACCTAAAGTTGAAGGTTTTTTATGAGATAAAAGGTAGAATTGGGACAAAAGTTAAAGTTAGAGGTTTTTTAGGGTCTTAGGTCAAATAGTTAGGTGTAGATTATTATCGATGATGAAAATATTTTCCGTTGATTAATATTTCTAAATGATATAAGCAATCATTTTTCAGAAAATATTTTTTAAATCACTCATTTTCCACCAAACAAACACACCCTAATATTGGTTCGATTTTACAGGTACCGATTTTTATATTTCCATAGTGACATTTTTTCGATCTTACTAACATTGTCTCGATTTGGCAAAGCAAGCAAGCTTATAAAAGCAAAGTTGTGCTCATACGTTATTAATCTCAGTGGTAACTCACTATTTACACATGCAAGATTTAGTTTCAGTAGTAAATTTATAAAAAGTTTCAAATGTTACTATTATTCGTCACAAGTCGGATGGTAAATTAATTACTCTAGTAATAACTTACTATTACTACCATAAAAGTGGACATATGTTAGTCTGTTATTAAAACGGATAACTAAAGGTCTGTTTGTTTTGCAGAAAATTTCCTATGGAACAACATCTTCCTTATTTTCAGTGTTTGTTTCGCTTAGAAAAATGAATTGACGGAAAATGTTTTCATAGTCAAGGGAAACTCTATGCTTTAACTCAAGAAGGTGACTTCATCTATTAAAAATTTAAAATCGTTTCCAAAATAATATTGGACCTCAGCGCTCAAGCCCGAGGTCTCCAAAGCCGAGCGTAGGTCCCCAAAGACCGTGCCGGTACCCTAGAGGCATTGCTCGGGACCTTGCTCCTATGCTCGAGAGTACTAGGCTCTCATGCTTGAGCCTGGGTCTACCAAGGCCAAGCTCGAGTAGTTGATCTCAAGACTTGGTCCCAAGTGCTCGAGCCCTGGACCCTGGCAATCAGGCCTCGAGTCCCTTGACCGTGGCACCTGTGCTCGGGACCTTGGCAATCATGCCTCCGGCTAGTGGCGATTGGGCTCGAGCTACCTGAGGACAGGCTTGGGTCCCCAAAGTCTGAACCCATGGCCTGGTGTTGTACTTGAGAGCTTTTCACATATGCGTGTTTCATAATTTACTTAGTAAGAAATATTAAAAAATGACTTTCATATTATTTGGAAAATACGACCAAATATTGGAAAATGAAATCGTCTTCTTGAGAATAAGTTCCTTTGAAAATTTTTTTCAGCAAAGTTAATTTTTCATAAAACAAACAGAGTCTTACTATTGGCCTTGCTATAATTTAATTTCGAGTAGTAAATTTATACAAAAAAAATTTGATATGTTACTATTACATCAACTGTCGTAAGTAGTTAGCATCTTTTGTAAATCACATCAAAGTACGCAACCAGCAGGATATTAGTCGCACGAATTTAATAACAGAATTTAGTTTTTACTAGTAGTGTTACATATTCAGAACCGTCCATATATTCTTTGTGTAAGCAGTCCAATCTAGCTTCACCAGAATCTCCTTCAGACTTCTGCCTCTAATTTCTCGGATAGATCTTGGGAAGCAACAAAATAGATTACGAACTTATAATAATTAGTTGCACGATAATGGCGGTGATTAATGCGTGCAGAGACAAGCTAGCTGGATCTACACCATATGCGGGCAGATGATCCGGACCTTCGGAGGGAACATGTGGTGCTGGAATACGAGGAATAGGTCTTTTATTAATTGCTTTGCTTTGGTCAGATATGATATTGTCAGATTTCCCTTCCGACGGAACTTATGTACGCATAAGCGTGATGTGACACTGACAATAACAAAAGAAAAAAAATATTGCATAGACTCGTTAAGTCCTGGACCGGCGCAAGTGGCCAAAGAATCATACATAAGTTAAAGAAAATGTGGTGTCTACGTTTTTCTATTGAGGTACTTGCAATGTAGGGACGGAGTTTCTTCCGATCAGGATTGAAGAAAGTCATGGCCCCCGCTATATTCGGCCTTTCCCCTAGGGGGTAACCAATATCTGCAAGTGCATCGAGATAATCTTCTATCCTCTATGTTATAACCCGCAGACTTGTGTGCATGTGTTGTCCATACATATATAAGTACATAAAAATATATGTTCTATGTGTGTATGGGGAGAGGGAGAGGGAGAGGGAGAGGGAGAGTTGGGGAGAGTGAGAGAGTTCTTTGCTAGGGGGCCATTAAATGACCTAAATCAAGGCGATACCATTGCCATTAAATTACGTAAATTATTGACTCACTGTTAATGCACGTTACACCACCCCGGTCCACTTCCCCATGATAATAGAATATAACACGTGCAGTTCTCGATGGTGATTAGTACACTTGCATACTAAGCTTCTGTGTTTATTGTATCATTGTCCACTTGACCTTGAACCGACAACTCCGGGAAAATGAGTTTTCTTGAAATAGTCTTGTGACACTCTTAGATTAACTCATGCATGTCCTCGATCGAGCCACATGATTTTGTCCTTTGATGTTATACTTTTCCAGAAGGTCATTCATTCTGATTGTACTGTCATTTGAGTATGCTTAATATTGGAGTTCCAATATTAAATTTGCCATTGTATCAAAAGACGTCTCATGTGAGTTAATTCCAGTTTCACGTATATATCCCAAGAATGATCTCCTTTTGTTCCAAGCACAAATTGGTTCATTCCTACCCCTATTGCATCATAGAAACTTGTGAAGAGCCGCTACTTGTCCAAGTTCTCTAGACCTGGCAAACACTCCTTGCCCTAGTTGGATCCGATTGTTACAAGCCTTTTCAATCGATACAGCTCGTATCGAAGTAGAAGACGCTTTCCAAGTCTACAACTGGTTACTGTATCAGCGCGATCATGGATATCAAAGCTTTCATTTTTGTATCGTCAAAGCTGGGTCAATAAATACATAAATAACGCATTGATATTCTCTCAAATATCACATGCCACCGATCTTCTTAGTAAAAACTGACGGGCACGTTTTTCCGCCAGTTGATTATGAATTTCTTACATACTTTACTAGTGTTATCGATTAGTGGCATTAACTTATGAACAAAATAACTATTTTCCAACTATAAAATCCTAATTATTTGTAATATTGTTTAAATTTTACAAAGACCAACGCTTATATTACAATAACAACATTATTTCAATTCGACAAAGGAGGCAAACTAATAAGGGTTAATACCACGAAAAACCCCAAATTGGTACACTTGTGATAAATTTATCAAAAACTAATTTTTTTGATCACCAAAAATCCCAAATTAGTATATCTGTGACAATTTTACCCTCCGTTAGTTTTTGTTAAATTTCATCTTCAATTTTTTGAGTTGAATGACAAGTGACAGTTGACGAGTGTATCAGTTTGGGGTTTTACCCTCCGTTTGTCAGATGTGTACCAATTTGAGATTTTTCGTAATATTAATTTCATTTAACGGAGGGTAAATTTGTCATAAATGTGTCAGTTTGGGGTTTTTGATCGTTAAAAAATTAGTTTGGGGTAAATTTGTATAAGTGTACCAGTTTAGGATTTTTTGTGATAAAAAAAATTAGTTTGGGATAAATTTGTTACAGATGTACTAATTTAGGGTTTTTCGTGTATTAACCCGACTTATAAAAGCAAAGCTGTGTTCACAAGTTGTCAATTGCAGTCGTTACCCACTATTTACACCATAAATATTTAGTTTTGAGAAGTAAGTTAATGAGAAGTTTCGTATATTACTATTACTCTGGCATCGCAAGTTGAATGGTAAATTAAAAACTCTCGTGATAACTTACTAATACTAGGACCTATGTTAGTTTGTTAGTAATTTTACTGATGGAATTTTAATTAGCAAACAATTGATGCACAACTGTCACTTGCGCTAATTAGGCACTACAATGTCGCATTACCTTTTTTCTTAAGGAAACGTGATTGATTGGAGATCTCAAATAATCGATCCATGTTTCAGTGAAGCAATTAATTAAATAGTAAACGAGATTCGACTCTATGATTTAATCATCGATCGATCACACAATCGTATTAACTATTCCACTTGTCTAACAAGTTGCATGTCGTTAGTAAAACCAAGGGTTGGTCGAGTTTTAATTTATTATCTCCAAGTAACGCTACATCAACCGGTGACGGCTCCTTATAGTTCTCACTGGGGTCAAGTCAACTTATTCCTGTTCCTAAATGATAAAAAGCTCAAGTTATATGTCGAAAGTGCCCCCAAAGTTTAAGGCCTATTAACCTTAGATCTAGGAATCTGACGACAAAAGATTGAGGACGAAGGATTAATAAATAAACATAGTTAATTAGTAGTTTTGATTCTTGACCAAATCCTTCCATTTACTTCCAAACTTTGATAAGGCAACGAATAAACACTATAGGCATTTGATATGAACACATACTTATGTATAATGTTATTATGTAATTTGCATATATTGTATAATGAATTAGTCTTTCATGGGAATTGTGAATATTCTAAGATCTTCAAGAGAGAAGATAAGAGAAAATGGTCAAAGGCTACATTTGTATTAGATGAGCAACTAATTATTTATTTTATTTTATGTTGAAATTAACATAACATGATGAACACTTAATTAAATTAGTAGTTGTGAAATGGTTTGTGCTAGCATTTATGTCTAAATATAAATAATTAGTCCATGAAAAATATTTTTATTATTGACAACAATTTATGTCTAAACATCTTCTTTGATGATTAAAATATATTTCGCTCATCCATTTTTTTAACTGCTATAAGCAATAATTATTAGGAAAATATTTTCCAAATCATTCATATTCCATAAAACAAACACACCTGTTTATTTCATTTTCAATATTGTTGGTACTCCAATCTTTCATGACACCAAAAAAACAACAAATGCATGCGTTACACAACCATGATCCATCTCCACACATGATAGAATAGAACATCGCAGCTCATAACGTCAACTACCATATGTCCAAACTATATATTAATTGCATCATTGCTCACTTGCGCTTGAACGCGTTGACAACTCCAGGAAAATGAGTTCTCTTGAAATAGTCCTCCCAATCGATACATCTCGGATCAAAGTAGAAGATATTGTCCAAGTTTGCTCCATTGTCAGAGGTTGTGGCTCTCAAAGTTTCCGTATTTGTATCATCAAAGCTGGATCAATACAAAAAACCAAGAATAAGATATCGTAATATGAAATTTTGTAGATAAGAGACGGCTACTCTAAAGGTTTAAGCCAATAGGTGAAAGCGTGGTACTGTTTACACCATTTTGATAGTCCTCTCAGTGTAATTTAGGATTTTAGATAAAGATTGGGGCATGAAAATATATAAATGGAAAGTATATATGGATCTATAAAGATTTAAACTTATTACTTCTTACTCTGATATTATATGAAATTTTGTAAGATCATGACCAATTGTTGTAAATGGTTAACTTAAAAGATGAATGCGCTATTTAATATTCATATAATTTAGTAGTGCATTCTTGAAAGTGCAACTAGGTGATTGAGAGAAAAGTGTCAAAAAATTCCTAAACCTCTTGCATTGATACCAATTTAGTCATAAACCTTTTTTTTGTGCCAATTCAGTCTTAAATCTTTTGCATTTGTGCCAATTTAGTCTTTCCAGCTAATAACTATTCACGTGTCGAATGATTGAATTAGTACCAATGCAAAAGGTTTAGAATTGAATTAGAATAAATGCAAAAGGTTTAGAACTGAATTGGCATCAATGCAAAAGATTTAGGACTGAATTGGAACCAATGCAAAATGTTTAGAACTGAATTGGCATAACAAAAATATTTAGGACTCAATTGGCACAAATGCATAAGGTTTAGGACTGAATTGACACCACAAAAAGATTTAGAATTAAATTGGCATCAATGCAAAAGATTTAGGACTTTTTGACACTTTTTCTTGATGATTGATTAATGTACTCTGCATGCAAATGGGTCAATGCGTCAAAGCTTACACGCCCTTGAAGAATACATAAGGTTCGTAGAGTTCTGCCAATCGCACAGTAGCGTTGAGCTTTTTGTCCACGTCAGCATGCAGGCCTTGGAAACACCCGCCAAACATCGAGCTAGCTATTTTCAGCACCTTCATCCCAAAATGATACAAACTTACTAGGAATTCGTTTGAAGAACAAAAACTAAAGATGCTTTTCCCCTTTTTCAATATTATGGAATACGCATGTCAATCAATTTGATAAATTGCCCATGAGATTCTTAAATAACACACGAGCCTAGGGTTTAGAGGAAAAAGACTTTTCCTTTTTTTTCTGGGTGGTTGTGACTTTTGACAATGATTTTTGCGGTTTTTTACTAGCTTTTTTTTTTTTTCACTTTTGATTGTATGTTGTAACTCTGTAACTCTTATTACTTAGGGCCCCACATTTTTAAATTTATTAAAAAAGAATCCATGCATCAATGTTTCCGCGGGAATTTAAAAAATTGTTCAAACTTTTATGTGGTACAATATATATAGTTTTATATATTTGAAAATTTTCAACTATTTCCCATATAATGAAAGTAATATAATGAGAGCAGTATATTTTGAGAAAATATTAAAAGAAAATGTCACTTCAAACAAATCATTTGATTATTTTGAAGACGTGTTCATTAATATGTAGTTTTTTTTTTTTCAATCTTTTGGTAAAGTGTTCATTAATATGTACCCAGATAGGTGGTGTTTATTAATATGTAGTTCAGTATCACTTATATCGTAAAATAAAGAAATATGTAGCCTTGACTTTCTAAAATTTATATAGGAAAAAGATTTTCAGATATTTATGTAATTTTCAATTTTCTAAATTTTTTTAAACAATTGAATTGACTTTTGGTGACTTTCTTGATCTTCACTTTTTAAGTCGTTTTGGACTGACCTTCGATAAGAGAATGTAGAGTCTCAGGTGCTTGTTAAAGCTGGCCATACTTCCTATAATTTTAAGCTTATGTACTTTGACGGGCTCCCCATTCTCGCCGATCCAAGGGCTATCCTTGAAGTAGCTCCATAGGACGTCGTGAAGATCTGAATAAGTCACAGGATGTTTCTTTGAAGAACCCACTTGGTAAATCTTGTTTGAATTAGGCTGATTAGCATGCACCGCTATGGCCACGATCATAGCGTTTACCACCATATCTGCTGGTAACTACGCAAGATGAAATTTCATATTTATGTCGAAATGTATCAAATGTATTTGTATATAAATAGATGAATGTTCATACGTAATTTCAAATGTGCACAATATAGTGATCACATGCCAATTCACAAAGGAGTACACAATAGCTAATGCAAAATTCAGGATGCTTATAATCGTGACATTTTGATGTTGGGCACTGCTCATCGAGATGATTAGATGTTACCGTGTCGAGTATCGTGTTAGGATTTCCCAGGAAGTTTTTCAGTCTTCCTCTACCATAGCGGATGGCGATGCTGTCCACAGTCCTGTGTCATTGCATGTTTCCAAAGAAAGAAAAAAGTCATCAGACGAACCCTTGCTTGTTCAGCAACAAAATTCTCGGTTAACAAGATACTTATCCCCGTATCTTGTCAATGACTAAGGGGTCTCACAATATAATCAATCAAATAAAACTAAAATTTAACCAGTAAAAGATACTTATCGCCCTTACCAACTGGCTCTATTCTTTTGATGAAGGTAAACTGTACATGAGACGTTGATCTTTTACTAATTTAATAAATCTCTTTTCAAACTCTCCTGTTAACCTCACAACAGAGTTGACTTTTTTATGGACCTTCATTAAAATCAAGGATCGCAAACGTCATCCGTTCATTTGTAGACCATGTATGGTTTTTTGGTTTTCCTTGTCCAGTAACAACTTGCATTTTGCAAATAACCAAGAGGTAATACCTTTGTTCCATATTCGATATAGTTCAACCTTTTTTTTACTTCAATTTAGTTACTGAATGAAGTGCATCGAACACCAAATAACAAATCAGGGATTACATATAATATTTTTCCCAAAAAACGATGTCACAGGTGATGTTAGAAATCTAAAGTGAGTGATTCTGTAAAATTGTACTGACCGTGAGTGATCTATTGTACTCTGAAATTGATGCTAAAGATAGGTAGTTAAATATCGGACCACACTGAGAGAGAGAGAGAGAGAGAGAGAGAGAGAGAGAGAGAGAGAGAGATTTTGTAAAGGATAACCTGAAAGGGAAACCCTCAGTCCAACCGGCAAAAGGTTCTCGATAAGTACTTGTTATGATTGTGGGTCTCATAACGGCAAGTGGTATATTTTGTTTGAGATGATGTTGCATCATCATTTCCCCCATTGCCTTTGTTAAAGTATACGTGTTTGGCCAACCATGCAGCCTTGCCCTGCGCATCAATTATAATGAAAATCATAAGAACTACTAAAGATTATTTTATACTAGTACGCGCATATACAGATGAATTGATTGATCAGACATATTTTAACTAACTCACTCATGTTTTAGTTATGAATACTATGGTCACGTCCTTAGATAAAGTACCTTGTAAAGAGTTTATCACTAAAACTTCAAGTACAATCAAAAACATATTTTACGACCCAAATTTTCATGAAAAGAGTATCAATTTGATATAACCCACTTTAGAGATAATGATTGAATAAACTGAGCTTGAGATAGCGGTCTAGCTCGGTGCCTGTGTAATTTTCAACTAACTTAATCATCGATTCCATTATTTGCAATTCAATTAATAACAAGAAAACCTTTGCAAGCCCAAATTCTTCAAAGCGATGTTGATTTCCTCTTGCGAAGCACTCTTCTCTTGAAGTTCGTTCACCAATTCTTCAACCAAGAGCTTCTCTTCATTCACGTCCAACTCCCTTGACCCGTTGGGCGTCTCACCCATGTTAAATGCCTTTTCTCCTATAATTCCGGTCATATTGCCACATACATAGGCTAAAAATAATAGGTTATATAAGATACACCATCACTGTAAAATATTTTTTAGACAAGCGGTACTATAATGCAATCTCTCATCTACTAATTTGCATAGCAAAAATATGGATAACAACCACAATCGACGATCACATACCAGTCGATATGTGGAGTAGCATCTTTATGTTGGCACATTTTAGAGCAAATTCAGCAACATGTTTAGCTCCAAATGTATTGACAGCCAGTGCAATGTCATATCTGCGGAAAAAAATGGCAGTAAACTCAAAATAGCGTGAAGAAAAAGCCACGAATTTCTTGAACAAACTTTAAATTGAGCGGGGAGGGCAAGATTGTAATATCGTACCTTTCGTCAAAATTTGTAGTCGCTGCCGAATTAACAATTATGTCTATTTCTCTCCACATTTCCGACCTCAAATCATAATCATGTACTCCCAAATTCTCGCGAGAAACGTCACCAGGAATTGGAGACAATTTCTCTACGATTGAGTTGAAATTCTCTGCCCATTCTTCCCTCAAAGTGTCGAATAACTTCTTCTCTGTGAGCTGTTTGCGATGTGAAAAGATTGAGAGTTGTTATGAAGGAAATTCTGTCTATTATCTTAGTTTTCGTGTTCTTTTTCTTCCTTTGGCTTGATATGTTATATAGAGTAGAGTTAATTTGGAATTACCCATCTAAGTGATTGTACCATCGATTGAATAGACCATAATAAGGCTAATCCTGTACCGATTCAAGTTCTTTTCCTAAATTTACACAAATCCCATAATTTTTTCCCTTAGGCTCTGTTTTTTTTTTCATGAAATAAATGATTTATAATATATTTTTCTAAAAATGATCGCTTGTATAACTTGAAATAATTAATTAATAGAAAAAGTTTTCATTATCAATAATAATTTATGTCTGACATTTTTGTGAAAGGTGAAAATATCTTTCGTTCATTTATTTCTGTAAGTGAAACAAGAGATTACTTGTAGGAAAATATTTTTCAAATTATTTGTTTTCCACAAAACAAACGGAGACTTAATAATTTCTTTTATTTTTATTGCACACACATTTATGTGTGCCTCTTTTTGCTGGTCAATTCAGAAAAAAAAAGTGGATCTAACTATCCGAGGATAATTTAGGGTTTGAATCCCTACCTCTTCAAGTAACCGCAGTGTGGCTGCTTGTTTGTCCACAGCTCTGATAAGAACGTATATTTTTTTGACATTTGGTTGAATCCGAAGCGTCTTCTCCACAAAAACTAACCCATCATAACATATAGAATCAAATAAATGTTAGTTAGCAAAAAGATGGTCAATTGATGGCAATTGGCGACTAAGTATGGTTCATACGTGGAGAGAGAAAGAGAGAGAGAGTACTCTTTGCGAGAAAGCCGGTGGCTCCCGTGACTAAGATGGTCTTGTTTTCAAGAAATTGGACTATATCCAACCCCATATTGGAACCGCAATGGACGAGAGAGTCTTTGAACAAGAGTTACGGGAAACTTGAAGAGCGAATTAAGCACCGAGGCTCCATATATAGCTGCATTTTTATCATGCCTGCCAATCTCCTGTTTCACCTGTTGAAATTAATATAGTACGATCTCTTTTTTCTTTTTTTGGTAAGGTATAGTACGATCTCTTTGATCTGACTTCATTCTTAACTTTTTGACACGTCATCATCAACATTGCAATACGATAGAAAGAGAACTAGCTACTGCATGGTTACATACGAAATTATTTAACGGGAAGAAGAGTGCAATCCCTGTAAGAATAATTGCTGCCTCATGATATTATTAATGGTTTAATAATTATTTAAATGCTCAAAAAACGTATTGGCAATGAAAAGTTGTAAACTTTATGATGATAAACTATGAGAAGTTACAACTTTTATGAAGATAGAATATTTTATGTGCCCTAATGGAAGGCACTTTTTGAATGCACCTATTGACAGCCTATACAAAGAGTCTAGTCCTCTTTTAGCCACAAACAACGAAAGTTATATTAAATCCTCCGTCAAATAAAATATGTTAATAAAAAGTGGGTTAAGAGAGAAAAATTAGATTTATTCGTTTCTCTAATTTTTTGCACCAATTTTTTCTCAAAGTTATTGCTATAGATAAATGTATGTGTCTTCATCCCTCTTGTCATGAAGATCTAATATTTTTTTTTATATTGAATCTCTGCATAAAGGATTACTTCATCGCTAATAGTTGGTATCAGAGCCATGGTCTGAGATCTCGTGATTTTTCCGATTATTAAAATATAAATAGTTTCGTTAGATCCTTACCAAAAAAAAAAAAATAGTTTCGTTAGATCTCGTGATTTTTCCGATTATCAAAATATAAATGGTTTCGTTAATGTTTTCCCATTAATGCTCATTAAAGATAGACACACACTGAATTTATTAATACAAGTGCTTAATGAAATCGCACATAAATCATTGTTTGGGTTTAGTGCTCTTGATATATATATATATATATATATATATATATGTATGTATTTTTCATGTTTTACAGCACGTTAGTTGCTCTGCTATATGTATTCATATATTTATATGTGAATTGACATATATTCTTAAGGAATATATAATTTGATTAGCATACATTTATGATGATTTTATCACCAAAGTGATTAAATCTTAACGTTTAGAGATAATCATATTATGAAACAATTATTGTGTATTTTAAATTGTAAATGGTTTGTTAGTCACCAAAGTGGCTGAACCATAAGGTCTCTTGAATTTTTAAAATCATATAATGTTTCATTCAATTACGCATGATTAATTGATGTGAACACTGAAATTGATATATTACGTATTTTATTGGTGTCATGGGTATATTGAAGTTCATTTACTATAAGAACTTATGGATTCACCCAAAGGTTAATCAATTTCTTATAATTTATGAACGTAATAGTTGGTAGTTAGTATATCTTGTTAGATTTATTTGTATATCCAAAGATAGCAAATAAATTTTAATAAGGTGTATTTATAATTACCATATATAGGTTATTAGCATCATTATGGTTTAATGTATATCGTAGGATCACCCAAAGGAGAACTATGATGTACATGTTTTATTTAATTTAAATCTGATTATGTGATATTCTCAAAGCATTAATGTATGAGTGTGGTCTTGCATATTTGTAGTATCCATACCTGTTTCTCTTCATTCGTATGCTTCGTCTGTTCCTTTATTTAATGGAATGAATTTCTCTGATTGGTGTGAACAAGTCCAATTTCACTTAGGTGTCATGGATCTTGATTTAGCACTTCAAGTTGAAGAACTGATTGCTATTATTGATTAGAGTAATGATAATGAAAGTTCTTTCCATAAAGCATGGGAAAGATTGAACAAATTAAGCTTAATATTTATGCAAATAATAGTCGCAAACAATTTAAAGACTACTGTTCCTAAAACTAACAGTGTTAAGGAATTTATGAAATTTATGGAAGAGCTTCTCAAACTGCTAATAAGTCACTTACTGGTACATTGATGAACACTTTGACCACCATGAAATATGATGGTTCACGTACTAAGCATGAGCATGTACTTGAGTTGACGTACTTAGTAGCAAACTTAAGGATTTTGGAAATGAACGTGGATGAGTACTTTTTAGTACAATTCACACTTAACTCCTTGCCTTATGAATAATATGGGCCATTTCAAATGAATTATAACACTATCGAAGATAAGTGGAATGTAAATGAATTGGCTAATGTGCTTGTTCAAGAGGAAATAAGGATAAATAATCAAAAGACTCATTCTATTCATGTCTTAAGTCATCCATAAGCTGAAAAGAATTCCAAAAGAAAAGGTGGAAAAAGCAAGAAGAAATGATTATACAACCCGAATGACTTTTCTAAGGCTTGTCAAATCCACAAGAAGGACCACAATTTTATTAAGTCTCACTTTTGTAATAAAATTGGACACTTGAAGAAAGATTGCCTCAAGCGTAAAGCTTGGTTTGAAAAAAAAGGTGAGCCTCGTGCTTTAGTTGTTTTGTATCTTACTTTACTTAAGTTCTTCATAATACTTGGTAGACTGATTCTGGTGTCACCACTCATGTTTAGGATTTTTTATGATCTAAACCATAAAGCCAAATGAGAACTACATGTTCACGGGGAATAGAAACAAAGCTACAGTTGAAGGCATTGGAACTTATAGTTAATCTTAGATACTAGACATTGTTTGGATTTATTTTGAGCCCTTTATGTACCTACATTTTCCTGCAACTTAGTTTCTTTGCCAACACTTGACGTAGCTAGATTTTCTTTAAAGTTTGGTTTTGGATCTTTCAGTTTATTTAATAATAATAATCTTATTAGAACTGGACTTTTATGTGATGGTCTCTACAAGTTTAAACTTGATAATGCTTTTGTTGAGACTTTAATGATTTTACATCATAATGTCAACACTAAATGTATTTTAGTTGATGAGAATTCTACTTACTTGTGGGATAAACGTTTGGATCACATATCCAAAGAAAGAATGGAAAGATTAGTGAAGAATGAAATTCTTCCGAATTTGGATTTTATTGATGTTGGATTGTGTGTATATTGTATTAAAGGTAAACAAACAAAACACACTAAAATGTGCCACAAGAAGCATAGAGCTTCTTGAAATTATATACACTGATAAATGTGCTCCTTTTGATGATCTATCTTATAGTGGAGACAGTTATTTTATCACATTTATTGATGGTTTTTCATATTATGTTTACATTTATCTATTACATGATGAATCTCAATTAGCGAATGGACTTGAGGTGTATGTTAAAGAAGTTGAGAGGCAATTAGATAAAAAGGTGATAATAATAAGATGATATATAGATGATGAATATTTTGGAAAGTATAATGAATCGGGACAATGTTTAGGTCCATGTACCAAATTCCTTAAAAGACATGGTATTTGTCCTCAATACATGATGCCAAGTACATCACAACAACATGGTGCAACTGAAAAGGCATAATCATACTTTAATGAAAATGGTTACAAGTATGGTGAGTTATTCAACTTTACCCTTAAAATTTTATGTATTTATTAAACAAGGTTCCTAGTAAGGTAGTTCCAAAGACTCCTTTTGAATTGTGGATGGAAAGAAAACCTAGTTTACGACACCTCCATGTTTGGAGTTATCTAATAGAAAAATTTACAATCCACAAAAAAGAAATAGGATTTTACAATGATTAGTGGTTACTTCATTGGTTATGCATAGATATCTAAATGGTATATATTATTGTCCTAATCATGATACAAGAATTGTTGAATCTGGAAAAGCTAGGTTCATTGAAAATGGTGAAAGAATGTGTGATATTTACATTCAAGAAGTTAGGGTGGAAGTTCCTATACCCAAAACTTCTAAAGTTGTTGTTACTGATATTATAATTAAGATAACACATTAATATATAGTGGTTCGGCTTTATATCAAAGCCTATGTTCACTCTCTAACTAAAATCCTCAATAGCTATTTTCTATTAGTAACCAACAGCGCAAGTTACAACTGGCTAGTAATGTTTCTTTCATACGATAGATCACACCATTAGAACACACTCACTGCACTTACACTTATACACTTGACTATGTAGTGCCAGACCAATATAGAGAAAAATATAGAACAAGATCATATATGATTTCTAACTTATAATGCATTGGTAGTATTCAATGTGTCAAACCCTCTTCTTAGCTTCATTGCTCCTTATCTACTGAAGTTTTCAAACTATCCGTTAGAAACCTTCAAGGATGCCTAGCTAGTTGTTTGAGAGTTGTAAGAGACCATAGATAGAATAGGGATTGCTCCTGCAATCGCTTCATCTGACTATCGTAGGTTTCCCAAAATGGAGTCTACTGCACTATCCTTAAGTAGAAAAACTGTGAGCTACTTCTCTGATTTCTTTCCTGATTTTCCAGCTACAGAGTCCAGTCCTGTAACTACTATTTTTTATACCATCAACGGTCATCTTTTGACACATATCTCACCAAGAGCCAATGCATCACCATTATGATCCCATGCACGCTATCACTGGTGCATATTGTGAGTGATTTGGTTGATGATCTTTAGTGATGATGCTGATTAAATGACACGTTATGTCAGGACCAATCCTTCATTAGTACCCAAAGACTTCCAAGAACACTGGCTCGACTAGTCATTCCAAGATATCACTCACATTGGTCATGGTTCTCCTAATTATCAAAGCCTAGTTTCTCGTCTTTGCAAATACAATGAACCATTGATAATCCTTTAGCCATTTACCATATGCACTTGTCATAGCAAATGTTAGTACTAAAGATAGTTTTGGTATCATCAAAATTTTATAGGGATGTTTTTCCAATAAAGTCCTATATTGTGTGTACTGTCACTATTGATGCAAAGTTTTTCCAAGTCTAGGTTGGTTTAGCTTGAACCTATAATGTCTCAATTCAACAAGTGCGGAGAATGATCGTAGGGGCGAGAGGCCTAGATAAGGAGCGGCCCCCTAGCAGACCTTTAGGATGGCAAAAGGTGCATGAATGAACCGAATTGTACACAAAACATGGGGAGAGTGTTCTTGAAATATACATGTAAAACTGAAATTAATTCACAAGAGGCACCTTTTAATATAATAGCAACATTTACTATTGGAACTCCAATGGTAAGCATGTTTATGTAAGAGCACTACTAGGATGGGTAACCGCTTGAAAAAGTACTTACTTATATGCCAAAGGACAAAATCATGAGTCTCGGTATAAGATGGGTAAAAAATGAACAATACCTCGAGTGAATTAATCCAATTGTGTGACAACATGATATCAAACTGGAGCTCCCCTTCGGCACGTGTGTGGTTCAAGGATGAACCACAAGGAAGCAAGTGGGCTTGTAATGACTCGGTCTAACTAGGGCGGGGAGTGATCGCCGGGGCGAGAGTTTGGATCACGAGCAACTCTCGGTAGAATTCTAGGATACTGAAGGGGGTAGAATAAACTGAATTACTTATGAAACAGGGAGAGAGAATTATTGGATTAAACATGTGAAACTAAAATTAACTTACAAGATGCCCCTTTTTGACGTAAGAGTAATGTAGAGAATTGGAATTTTATTTTTAAGCATGCTCAAGTTAGAGTACTACCAAGATGATTGACCTCTTGAGAAAGTTTTTAATTGTACACTAAAGGGCAAAACCATGAGACTCCGTATACGATGGACCAAAATGAACAATACCTCCAATGAGTTAAGTAAAGAGGGTCACGGAATCTCTTGTGGGAGGGTTTGTATGCACACCACAAATGAAGGAAGCTTCATAAGCTTGGTTTTAAGAGGCCTGCCATTACTTAAATTTGTAAAAGAGGAAAGAAGTGACAAAGGACAGAATTTTCATAAAAGATCTATCTTAGTGTGTAGGGATAGGCACGCAGTGGGGCGAGCCTTGGGATTGCATTCCTTGTTCCTGCCCCATGAAGCGGAGCTTTGCCCGACCACCCTCTCGTGGTCTGTGCAATGTGGGGCGGGCACTTCCTTGTTTGGCACGAGGCACCATATTACAACGTGGGAAATAAATTTCAAATTATTTTGTAAAATAACATATTAAAGTTATATAATTGTTGGAGTTTGCATAACAATTTTTAATTCTGCTACTTTAAAATTATTTTTGTCCATAATTATAAATTCTGCTACTTTAACTAAATCCCTTTTATTTTAGGTCTAAATTAAGTACATAATAAATTATAGCGAGTTATATATAACAATATGTACTTTAGCAAATTACTTGTAATTAATATATATCAACATGTATTCTTTTTTATATATATAAGCAAGGGGATTGATGGAGCAGGGGTAATTTGACCCCACCCGGCGCCTGCGAAGTAACTCACAAGGCATTTTGCTCGGAACAAGTTTTTGCTGCACCGTCACGCTCCTTGTCATATGATCTAGGCAGAAGTTCCTTTCTCTAATTAATTGTATTTCTATTAGGTCCACCGTTGATAAAATGGTTTACACATTCACTGTTTGACTTTTATTAGTTTCATTTCCTCTCACGTGCAAATTGTATTGATGACTACACAAAGAAATTCATACGTGAAATTAATCAATAACAAAACATTGGCTCTAATACCATATTATAGTAATGATAGAGACTTTATGTGTATAAGATCCATTCAAATCTCATAGACAAATCATGAGTGATACTTTTGCATGTATAGTCGGGACCTATTTTGTATTAATTACTATCAATTTCTATGTTTTGTCTCAAACATTTATATTGGTTGATCATGTTCCAATAAAATAATCCTATAGTTAGGTAACGTCTAAAGCGGGACTATTAATAGAGGAAACAAACATATGTTGATTGGATATCGTGTCTGATAACATGATTGAGTCTATTTCTCATGCGATATGCTTGGCACTCAAATCTAACTTGACATTGAGACTTGATAGTTAATACGTATGCATGTTACAAACATACACACTCCGTTGATCATTCTCTATCCTTGTCAACTCTGATTAGGACCTAGTTCTTCCTCAAACCACAAACTGAAAAGTGTCCAAGTCTAATCCAATTTGTGACTTGACCAAATGATGTGGACCACTCAAAAGAAGTAATCAGATGTAACCACTCAAGGTGGTAACCATCTGGAGTGGGTTTTACTTTTGTATAACATCAAAAGCCCTCTTTCATCTTATTTGAAGCTAGAGGTATTACATTTTTATTGTTGAAAGAAGTAATTGTAGCCTAATTGATTACCAAATCCCAACTTTCTTTAATTTCATCTTGCATAATTGAGATTGCTTTCCATTGGCGCCCTTTTATGTTTCTTAGCCAATAAAAGTAAGAGAAATGCAATTGCATTCGCAGATGCATGTTGACATCTACAATGATTTTAAAGATCTTTGTCCCCCAAGGCAATCTTCCATATTTTAAAAATTTTGTAGTAATAGGGTAATTTATGCCTAGGTTTTTTCTAGGCCTTGTCCTTGATTATAGTTTTTCATCCTTTTGGGTAAAAGATCCGTGAATGCATTGTCAAGATGATCGAGCTCCACATTTAATGTCATTATGAATTAGTTAGTTGATATTTGTCCCCACTTATTCAGTCAAGTGGTTGACTTTTCAAGCCGCTGTATTAGTTTGTAGTTGGGTATCGGTATCAAAACATTGATGCACAACTGCATTGCATTAATTATATGGTAGAAAGTCTCCTGAATCTGACTTAGGTTCAGTCCTTTCTCAAACCCCACATCGAATAGATCGAACCAATGGAAAAGTATAAAAAAAATCACAAACCTTTTAATTAGATCAATTTAGTCATAAACCTTATTATATCGGTACCAATTTAGTCCATTCGACCAATTTAAGTTAGAAATTGCTAGCATGAATGCTGGTGGTCCTACATGGCATGGCTAGCGATGGCGTGGATATTTTTAATAAGATTTCTTTTTTTTTTCTTTTCCTTTACTTTTTGGCAGTAGCCGGTTGCTAGCAATCGACCACATGCCATGGCTGGCGAGCGCGAGCGCTGGCAAGGTCGACCCTCAACCTCACCTAGGCGAGGCCTGGCAAGGGCCACCCTCACAAGATCAACGAGGGTGACCCTTGCCCAGGCGATGCCCGGCAAGGTCAACCTAGCTTGGGCAAGGTTGGCCTCACTGGTGCTCGCCCTTGTCAGCCATGGCTTATGATTGGTGGCCGGTGATCGGCATTGTCAAAAAGAAAAGGGAAAGGCAAAAAAGAAAAATTTTAAAAAAATTAATTTTATTAAAATATCAAGAAAAATGTCCAAGTCGGCGCCGGCCATGCCACGTAGTATCGTTAGCATCTACGTTAGTGATTTCCGGGCCTAAATTGGCCGGATGGACTGAATTGGTACTAATATGAAAAGATTTAAAACTAAATTGGTCAAATTAAAATGTTTATGACTGAATTGCTATCAATGCATTATATTTAGGACTTTTTTGGTACTTTTCCCATCATACTGAAAAGCATCCTATCCTAATACAATCCATGATGACCTGAGCAAATATCATGGAGCATAAAAAAAAGTATTCGGATGTGACCACTCGAGATGGTGACCATTTGAAGTGGGTTTTTACTTGTAAAGAACATAAAAGCCCTTTTTCATCTTATTTGAGACTAGAGGTATTATGCTTTCATCGTTGAAAGAAGTAATTGTAGCCTAATTGATTACCAAATACCTTTAGAGCTTTCCAATTTGGACATTTTAAAGTTAGTCCCTTGACCCAACTTTCTTTAATTCATCTTGCATAACTAGGGATTGCTTTCCATTGGTGCCCTTCTATGTTTCTTGGCCAATAAAAGGAAGAGAAATGCAATTGCATTCCCACATGCATGTTGACATCTATAATAATTTAAAAAGTCCTTGCACCTCCAAGGCAATCTTCCTCATTTTCAACATTTTGTAGTGATAGGGTAATTTATGCTTAATTTTCTTGGCTTTGTGTTTGATTATAGTTTTTCTCCTTTTGATGTAAATAACCAATGCATTTTCAAGATGATGGAACCCCGCATTTTTAATGTCCTAGTCAATTAGCTTGTTGATATTTGTCCCCATTTATTCAGTGAGTTAGTTGACATTTCAATAAATTAGATTAGTTGTTGGTAACTCACGATGCTCCCGCTTGGGTTGTTTGGTTACCTTTTAACCGTAGGATTGCAGCTACCTTGGAAGCATTACCGACCAACCCAATTAATGTTGATCGGTAGCATATACACCTTGTTTAACGTCCCAGCGGCCGGATAACCCTGAGGCCCACTTGTTCCCCCCTAGATATTGTTCTTCCCCAGGAGGGAGGGAATATCCCCTTGTGGGTTTTACATCCCCGATAGCCTAATGGAGAGACCTTAAGAGGTAGAGCCTTTCAAGGATCTGTTCAAGTCCTAGTATCTATTATATGGACCCGTGTAAAAAATACCAAAAAAGTCCTAAACATATTCATCAGTACCAATCAAGCCATAAACCTTTCAATTGGATCCATTTAGTCATAAACCTTTTTACATTAGCACCAATTAAGTCCATTGGCCGGAAATTGCTTACGTGGACATTGATCGTTCGATGCGGCATGGCTAACGCTGACGTAGACATTTTTTTTTTAATTTGTAAATACTTTTGAAATTTTTTATTAATTTATTCTTTTCTTTCTTCTTCTCTTTCTGTCTTTTCTATTTTTCTTTTCTTTCTCTTTTTTTCTTTTTTCCTTATTACCCTCCGCCAGTCACCAGCTGGTAGTGGTCACCGACGAGGGGTGGCCTCACTTAGCCCTCGCTAGCCCTCACCAAGGCAAGCACCTTGGGGAGGGTTGGGTGAGGGTCCCCTCGCCAGATTTGATGAGAGGTGGCCTTGCCTAACCCTCATCGGCCCTTGCCATTGCCGGCGGATGGTAACCTTCGTTGATTGGCAGCTGCCGGTTGGCGAATGGCGGATGATTATAAGGAAAAAAGAAAAAAAGAGAAAGGAAAGAAAAAAAAAGAAATGTAAGAAAAAAAGAAAAGAAGGAAAAGAGAAGAACAATAGAAAAAAGAAAAAAGAAAAGAAATAATTAATTAAAAAAATTCCAAAAAAAAGTATTTAAAAATTTAAAAAATATTCACGTCAGTGCTGGTCATGTCTTATAAGACAGTCGACGTCAACGTTAGCAATTTTTTACCTAAATTGGATGAATGGACTAAATTAGTACCAATGTGAAAAGAGTCATGATTAAATTAGTCCAATTGAATGATTAAAACTGAATTAGTATCAATATAATAAGTTTTAAAAAAAATTTGATATTTTTCTCTGGATCCATGTTAAGGTTGATGGGATTTTAAACAGCAAAAAAATTGATGGACAACTGCATTGCATTAATTAAATAGTACAAAGTCTCATTACTCTTGTCCTTGAGGAAACGTTGTCGAACTGAAGTTCACAAATAATCGACATATATGTTTCAGTCAAGAAATTTTTCAAATAATTGGAGTGACTCTATGACGTAATCATCTGTCGGTCATTAAACGTTTTAACTATTAGACTTAATAAGTGGTTCCAAGCATTTATTATTCCTGCAAGTTGCGATGTTTTGTTGAGTTTTGTCCGTACTCTCGGTGTGCCATGTAGGTGTACACTGTACTTCCAGTACATTGCACACATACCGCGTTGATAAGTCGCAGCTAAAAGTTCAATAGATTGTATATCGAGACAAATCGATGCGAAGTTCTTTCCACGTCTAGGTTGAACTGGCTTGAACATCTCTTGGGCACATCACAAACAAATGGAGCATCCTTGACTTGTTCTTAAGAGGACCCTTTAATACTCAAGTTAGCAAATGAGGATTAAAATGTGTCAAAGGAGAGAATTTTGAGAAAGGTTCTGCCTGAGGAAGTAGGGATCTATACGCAGTAGGGGTGTCAACAAAACCCGAGCTGACCCGGCCCGAACCGCCTCGGCCCGACTCGGCCCTAAAAATTTAGGGTATTTTGGGGTCGGGTCTCAATTTGACCCTAAAACTTGCGGTACCACTAGGGTTGAGGTATAATCAGGCTCACCCATTGACACTCTGGACCGACCCACTGACTCTCCGTCTCTCAGTCTCTCTCCCATTCTCTCTCCGCTCTCTGCGCGCATAGCACTGTAAGATGAAAAAACCCTAGGTCTGACATCGTCGTCATCGTCCTCTTCGTCGCCCTCGATCTCCGAATCATCCTCGTCCTGGAACACCCAGCGGGACTCCGTCGTCCTGGAACACCCGTCGTCCTCATCATCGATCTCCGAATTGCCTCTCCCCTCTCCGATTCGCCATCCTCCTCCATACACTAATCAGGTGGGAGAAGAAGTTCGAAGCTAATAAGTACCCTGTCGTCGGTCGCGTCGTCTCTATCTCCCTTTGCGTGTGCGGATGTTGATGGCTTCGATTGGATTGTTAGGGCTTGTAGCGCGAGCTTTGCTTGTTTGTTGGGTCTTCGGTAATTTGTTTTGTGCGCAAGGGTTTGTTTTCGAATCTAGTGATTTGAGTTGGTGCATCGATGGGGGGTTTTGATGGGATATTGGTTTTTTTTTGGTTTGTGGTGACAGGAGGAGCTGCAGAGGACGAATCTCAGGAAAGCCGGGTTTCACAAGTGGGAGATGCTCATCTTGAAGTAAGCACACAACTTCCAACTTCTTATCCACCCAAAACACAACGAAAAAGCAAGAAAACCATACAAAATCATCATTGAATCTCTACACTTAACATGATTGATTAGGTCTTAGCATCTATGCTTCATCCATGGAAGCATCCCATCCCTCGAAACAAAGCATACAAGCTCTTGCCTTACCACATTCGCTAGTCATTCCGTAATCAGAACCAGATTCACCGGTCATTCGGGTTGCAGGGGATCGGCTTACTCGGGGACAAAAGCGGTGGTGTACAAATTAAACGAGAGGAGGAAGGTGGAAGAGAGCGGGTACAGAATTATCGGCAACATTGTGGAGGTAACTTTTCAGAATTGGTTTGACTGTAAAACGGGTCTAATTGAAGGGCTATTGTTGTGCTCGTGATTTGGGGACTGTCCCTGACAAATCTCTATTGAAAATTCAGGGTGTGGCAAGTTACGTCTCGCATGATGTCTTTGTAATTTGGGCTAACTGAGGTCTTTTCTCCGAGAGTTTATAGCTGTAGTGTGTTTTCTTGGCTGATGAGTGATGATAATGTGTTCCTCATATAATATGCTCGTCGTCTCCCTTCTTGCTTTGAATGTCCCTAAAGCCGAGGAGGCTCTGGAGCGGTCAAGCTTCAGTGGTCACGTAGCATCAGGAAATCTAGATAATTATCGTATGACAACGAAAAGATCGAATGGAAGTCTTCTATAGTAAGTGAATAACACCTATTAGTTTCCTTAACTCTCCTATAAGAAAAGCTAAAGTGAAAAGTATGATATTATTTTTGCAATTTGTTTGACCATTGACATTTGTTGCAGATTTTCCACATGGATAATGCCAAGACGACCAAAAAGAATGTTCGGAATAGAACAAAGTGCGGAGTGGAGATCGACTAGCTTGACAATCAATTCATGAACTGCCGGAGCTATTGTTGTCCAGGGCATATTTTCTTATGGAAATAGCTTTTGCACATAAAGACTAGACATCATTACTTAGTGATCCAATTAACAATTCTGATGTGCCTATGGGAAAAATTCATTGTCAATTGAACCTCAATTGCAAGTTCACGTTTTTCTCTTGGGTTCTTGTCTCGTCCTGTTTAGTGGGTTTCAGAGAAAGGAATGATGCAGATGATCTATGGATTCATCGTGAGATTTCCTTCTGCAGTCATAGAGTAAGCAATGTGATGAATTTGCCTTTTGGGGTCCTTGTTCTTGTGTAGTCATGTGAAGATATGCAATGACTGCCTTGGATTATATCGTCCCCAAGTCTGACATTCACTGCTAAGTAGAACAAGGTTTTGAAAGAAAGCATCTCATCTTATAATGGCAGAAGTTGTGAGCTCCGAATCACGGTATTCGCAACACTTGGATGCTCGAATGCTCAAGAGTTATATTGAAAAACTAAGAGAATGTGCAGGTGTATGCACGCATCTTGCATATGTTTTGGTAGTAGTACATGCGGTGTGCTGTAAATCGCACAAATTCGGTGCGAACAAATAAGGAAGGTGATAACTTTCACAAGCATTTCATCAGAGCTAATTGCCGGGCTGAGTTGCCGAAGAAGCAATTGCCTTTATTTCTTAACATCTGGGATTAGAGAATGGACTAGCATGCCTTCATGTTTACATTCGTTAAATAATTTGGCATCATCACTGGGTCAGTAACCTATTGTTTGATCAGTCCTGATCTTCAGCAGCATGAGTCCCAAAAAAAAAAAAAAATCCGAAACCCGACCCGACCCGGCCCGACCCGAGCCTTGGGGTCTGCGGTGAACAGGGTCTCGAATGGGTCTGGGCGGGTCAAACATGACCCTATAGGTTTCAGGTCGGGTCGGGTATCAAGAAAACCCGATCCGGCCCATTGACACCCCTATTACGCAGCGGGGTGGAGTCGGGGATTGCTTTCCCATCGTCGCCCCGCGAGGTCGGAGCGTTACCCCTTGTGCACTGCAGTGCTGGGTAGGACACATCATCGCGGGACACGAGGCATCGCGCAAGGCACCCTGCTCTGCATGAGAAAAAGAAATTACAAATATTAAAATTATGTAATTGTTATAGTTTCCAGAACACTTATAAATTCCTGTCTTAAACTCATTCATTTTCCATAATTGTTAAAAGTACCATAAATTCTCATGAATGTGAGTCTACTTATATATATATATATATATATTTATATATATATATTAATTTGTTTGTATCCTTCACTTCGTAACATGTATTTTTGTTTTACTTTAGTTTTTAATTACGTGCATAATAAATTATAATGAGTTAAACAATATGACAATTAATGTTTTAGTATATTACTTGCAATATAATTTACTCTGGGCCGAGCGTTCATCCCTCGGCATTTTCCCCTGCGACTCATTGCTTGTCCTAGGCACAAGTTCCTTTCTCTAATTTGTTAGATTTATATCAGATCCACTGTCATTGTAAAAATAATTTTCAAATTTCCCATTTTATTTCAACACGGGGATATTTATACTGGAAATTAATGTGTAAAAGATTACCATTTTAGGGTTTGTTTGTTTCGTGGAAAACATTTTTTGGGAAAACAATTTTCTCATTTTTTTGGTGTTTGGTTTGTTTAGAAAAATGAGTTAACGGAAAATGTTTTTCTAATCAATAGAAAATGTTTTCTTACCAAAGCTTAAATTCAGGAAAACGATTTTCTCTTTGAAAGAACCGGAAAACATTTTTCGAAGTATGATTAGTTATCGGTGCTTAAACCCAAAACTCTATGCTTGGGTACGAAAATCCTAACGTTGGCTCTCGAGTCTCGACATTCAGGACCATGTCTTAGCGGCCGGGCTCGAGACCTCGGTGTTTAGGGCCCGGGCCCTTGGCACCCATGCCCAGGTCCATCAAGGTTGAGCCCGAATCCTTGGTGCCCGTATCTGATGCTCTGGTACTTGAACTCGGGTCCATAAAGTTGGTGTTCAGGTCTCCAATGCTCGAGCTCAAGTCCCGACCCTCCAGCTTGAGTTCATAAAGGCTGTGCGCAGGTCCTCAGCGCTCAGGCTCGGGTCCCTAGTTAATGACACGTTTGTTCTTATAAAAATATTTATTTAAAAGATCAAATTTTTATTTATTTTTAATTTAAAAAAAATCATTTTCATTATTTTTAGAAAAAATATAATTATTTATTATTTATTATTTTCTTTTTTCTTTATTTTTCTTTTCTTTTCTTTCTTTATCTTATTCTTCTTCCTTGGTTGGTCGCCGGCCAAGGCAACGACCGGCTAGCTCACGACAGCCTCTAGCGGCGAGCCTCGAGCTCGCCCTAGGCCGACGAGATTACAGCCTCTGGTGGCAATCATCAAGCTCACCCGAGGTCAATGAGCCTCAAGCTCACCCTAGGCTGGTGAGCTCGCGGCTCGCCAGATCCAGGTGGACTCGAGCTCGGCCAATCAAGGGGAGCTTGCCTGTGGCCATTGCCGGGTAAGCCTCGAGCTCACCAGTGGCCGTTCGTGGTGGAGGAAGGAGGAAGAAGAAAAGGAAAGAAAACAAAACAAAAAAAGAAAGGAGAAAAAAGAAAAATAAAAAAATTCCAATTTTTTCAAAAAGAGAAAAGAAAAAATGTAAAGGAGAAATAAAAATAAAAATAATTCAGTTCTTTTATAAATAAAACTAAGCGTATTCATGGAAAATGATTTTCTGGAAAACATTTTCTTTTATCATTAAGTTTTCCGTGAAATAAACGCACCCTTAGAATAATAAATATAAGGCCAACCGAAATTTCATAAAGCAAGTTATGTGTGATGCTTGAGCATTATATCTCTATCTGAGCCCTTTTTGGTGCCAAATATTATGAACTTCCATGTTTAGTCCTCAAAATTTATGAGTTGATCGTGATCCAACAAAATATCCTCTAGTTAGCTATTGTATAATGCGAGAGCTTTAATAGAGGAAACAACCATATGTTCGGTTGGACATTATTAATGTGTTTAAGTCCGCGATATGGTTGGCACTCAAATCTAACTTGACACTAAGACTTGATAGATAATATGTATTCGTGTTACCCACATATGCGCTCCATTGAGCATTCCTTGCCATCGTCGAATCTGATTTTGGACCTACCAAATAACGTGGACCAAAAGAGGTAATCGGATGTGACCACTCAAAGTGGTTAACATTTGAGAGGGTCATTACTTGTGAATAACATCAAAAGCCCTTTTTAATCTTTTTTAGGACCAGAAGTATCACTCTTGTAGTTGAAAGAAGTAAATAGTATCCTAATTGATTGCCAAATATGTATGGAGCTTTTCAATTTGGAACCATCACAGTAAGTTATCTTCCTTTACCCCAACTTTCTTTAATTTCATCTTGCATAACCGGGGATTGCTTTCCTTTGGTTGCCCTCTTTCGTTTCGTAGCCAATGGAAGGAAGAGTGCATTTGCACAGGCATGTTCTCATCTGTAATGATTTTAAAGATCCTTGTCCCCTCCAAGGCAATCTTGCTCATTTTCAATATTTTGTGCGATTAGGGTATTATGCCTAATTTTTTTTTCTAGGCTTTATCCTTGATTAAAATTTGTCTTGCTTTTGCGTAAATGACCCTATGAATGCGTTTTCAAGATGATGGAACTCCAAATTTATTGTCAACTAGGCTCAGTATGTTTCGCAAAAAGCGAATGATTTGGAAAATATTTTCCTAAAAAATGATCGATTATATCGCTTGAAATAATTAATCAATTGAAATTGTTTTATTATGAACAACAATTTATGTTTAAACATCTGGATGATGAAAATATCTTTCGTTCATTTATTTTTGTAGGCGATACAAACGATTGTTTTTCAAAAAATATTTTTTAAATAATTTATTTTCCGTGAGATAAATGCACTCTTAATTTGTTCATTTTTGTCACCATGTTAAGGTCGACGGGATGAGACGATGATGGGACTTTTTTTTTTGGTCAAAACGCTAATGGGGATTTGATTAGCGAACAATTGATGCACAACTGCATTGCATTAATTAAAAATTGCACAGTCCCGCTAACTATTTCCTTGAGGAAACGTGGTCGATTGAGTTCTTAAATGATTGATCTATATGTTTCAGTCAAGCAATTAATCAAATAATAAACAAGATTGACTCTATGATGTAATTAGCCTTCGGTCTTAAAATCATATTAACTATTGGACTTGTCTAACAAGTGGTTCCATTAATTTCTTAATTTTGTAATCTCGCATGTCGTTATCAAAGCAAAGAGTTGGTTGAGTACATCAATTGAGTTTTTGTCTCAGTCCAACTTTCATGTTGTTTGGAGTTCCCTTTCACCTAAAAGCGTAGAACCCAAGCTGTGCACCGGAGATTAGTTATTTAGAGGTCTGCCTGAGGAAGATTTTGATGAGGAGTTTTCTATTGTTGATTTTCAAGATTATTTGCATTAGGTAGTTTTTTATCTCATTCTTTCAGTTTACTCATATGATTCAATGCACTTGTCTTTGTAATGATGTATTCTTTTCAAACTTAGTGTTATTGTGACGTGTATTCATGATCATAACTCATTCCTTTTTTAGCTGTCCATACGGTGACTTGAGCATATGGGAGAAAGATGCTACCTGATGATGAGAGTTTTATGTTGTAAAGGGAGAACAGCACTGTCGCCAATGGTCGAATTGCCTAGATAAAGTCCTCAACTGTTGCTGCTTTATTGCTCTGAGATTCCCTGATGATGTTACTGCGTTGTTGCTGGGCGATCTGTTGCTTCTTGCTTTGTCCGGTTCATTGCTGTTCTTTTGGTGCTACTCTGTTTTTGTGATATAGCTTAGTTAGTGATCTTATTTCTGGGACAATTGTGTCTTCACTGGGTTGTCTTAAATTCCTTTGTGAACTTTTGAGGATTTACTTGGGATTTTTTAGGTTCTTGAAGAAGCTTTTTTGTAGGGAAAATTCCAAAAAGGGATCCGAAGTGGAGTTATTTTCTTAAATAAGGGTATGAAGTTGACATTTTCTCAAATAAGGGTTTGAAATGAATCTTTCTCAAATAAGGGCTTTAGTGGCTATATCAGTCTCAAATAAAAACTTGACCTCACCGGCTAAAGGGTATTTTTTTTTTTAGGAAAAAAAAAATACCGGCCAAAAGGTATTTTCGTCTTTTACTTTTTTGAATTTTTTTTCCTTTTCCTTTTTTTTTTTTTCCTCTCTTCCCTCTACTGGCCATTGTCGAAGCTGGCAAAGGTCACTGGCCTTAGGCGGAGGCCGCCCTCGCCTGGGTGGGTGAAGGTTGCCCTCGCCCGATGCGAGCCAAAAACTTGTTCTCTAAATTAGCAACGCAAGTGTACGTATCGAACAAATAATAAAGTGACGAATTAAAGTATCGTTCCCACAGATATTGTAGACAAATTAATTAAATTACTTATGAAAAAAGTGTCAAAAAAATCCTAAACCTTTTTGCATTGGTGACAATTTAGTCCTAAACCTTTTGCATTGGTGTCAATTGAATCCTAAACTTTTTTTTGTGCCAATTTAGTCATAAACCTTTGCATTAGTGTCAATTCAGTCTTAAATCTTTTTTTGGTGCCAGTTCAGTCCTAAACCTTTTGCATTTGTGCCAGTTTAGTCCTTCGACACGTGAATAGCTATCAGCCGGAAGGACTGAATTGACACAAATATAAAAAGTTTAGGACTGAATTGGCACCAATGTAAAGTGTAACAGTCTGGATCTTGGCCCATTTTTGGGAATTATAAGACGTGTAATTCGTCAGTGCGCTTATAATGGAATTTCGCCCGGGAACTGATCACTCTCGGGTTCTTATTTTTAAAATTAGAAATTTTGCTAGAATCGCACTCGATCGAATTTGACCGTTATTTATACCACGAACTTGGCGATCAATTTTCGGGAGTTTCGGGATTTAAATAAATTGGACCGGTGTCGATATTATTGTGGACAGCGTCGAAATTATCAGGAATAATGGAAAAGTGTATTTTTGAACTGGGTACAAATTTGGACTAGTAGACCTCTCTCGGTAAAAATTTGGTCTTTTTAATTTGGCCTTTGTCCCTTTTTAGTTGCGAGGCTCCCTCTGGATCAGTAGGCAATTTTCGGATTTGGATTTCGACCCCCGGTTTGCATTTAATATTTGATTGAGTTTAAAACTTTTTAAAATTTCCCTCTCTCTCTCTCTCTCTCTCTCCCCTCGGATTCCCACGCGCGTCCCATCCCCCATACCCTCTGCAGACCCCCCCCCCCCCTGCTCCCTCTCTCTCCTCTCCCTTCTTTTCTTTTTTTCTTTTTTTTCTTTTCCTCTTCTTCTCTTCCTTCTTCTTCCTTGGACCTTGTTGGTCTTGTACTTCTCCCCTCCGCTCGACTGCACCTCGCCGACCGCCCTTCCAGCTCGCCCCTCCGCCTCGCGTCGCCCCGCCACCCTCCGTGCGTGCCCGCCGGTCGCCGACCAGTCCCCCTCCTGTATCTCTCTCTTTCCTCCTAGTCTTCCCTGTTTAGGCCCGGCCAGTCTCTCGGACCGCCACGTCAGAGCGAACCCGGCCGCCCAGCGCCGGCGAACCCGGCCGTCCTGCGTCGCCGTCGGCCACGCTAAGTCAGGCGCAGGCCGTCACCATCGCCCCCTTCCTCTCCCTTTTCTTCTCATTCATTACGCCCCGCCCTTAGTCACTTGTAGGAGCGGAAGCGACGAAATCTGCCCCTCTCCGCCCGAACCAGCTCGCCGTCGCCGCCGTCCAGCTCGCCACCGTCGCTGTCATCGCCGGTCTGTCGCCTTCCACCTCAGCCTCTCTGTCTCTCTCCCCCTCTCTCTCTCCCTCTCCCGACCTTTCTCTCCCTCTCTCACGCCCTTACCGTCGTTCACCGGAGGAGCCCACCGTCGCCGGAGTTGTTCCGCCGCCGCCACAGCCAGTCGCCCGCCTTGCTGAGCCGCCCCCGAGCCCACCTGCCGCCGTTCCCGTCACTGTGCATTTTCGGCGGTCACTATTCACCGCCGGCGAGCACTGTTCATCGCCGGCGTTACTATTCCGGTGAGTACTGTTCACCGGCGAAACCTTTGTTCACCCGGGCCGTTCATCGTTCATCCGGCCATTTTAAGCGTTGGACATCCGGTGAGTACAACCCTAAACCCTAATTAGGATTATTTGCATTTTTAGACAAGTTTAGGGGTTAATTAGGGTAAATTAGGGGTTAAATTATGGTGATAATTAAGGACTGATTTTGTGGTGTTTTCGGTGATTAAGAATGACTATTTAGTTGAGGTTTAGTGACCCGATATTGCTGTGATGTGGCAAAGTATAGGTGTCGGGATTTGGACATAATGGTGGATTTGGTGGGTGAAATTAATATATCGGGTGGTGACTATGTTTGGTGGTTGATTAGATGGACGTTTGGTAAGTTTGATGGAGCAATTTGATGACACTTATTGGCCTAGAAATTGTGGTATAGTGACTGGCCACGACTGGATTTGATTCTGGGCAAGCCGAGATCAATTTGAGGTTTAGCCCTGAAATTTCTGAGAAGGATTGTACTGCGTAATTGACGGGCTAATTGAGCCTTAATTGTGACTATTTTGATGATGCCAAATCGCATATCTAGCGAGACTAGGAATAGATTGGTTTGGCAGACCTTGATTATGTGAGTTCTCGTTGGCCCGGTCATGTGAATTTGTACACGGGTAGTGTGCCAATTTGATGTTATGGCTGTTTTAAATTGATTGTCTGATTTGGGCATGTTGGTTTATGAATTTGAATATGCGCGGTACAAGTTGAGTATGTTGCATCGTAATTCGCGCATGTGGATGCCCAAGTGTGAACTTTATGGCCATGGGTGCACATCTCAAGCATTGGCACGGCATTTGCATTTATAAGTGTGCCCGAGTGACATATGCATTGTGATCACCTAAATTGCCCCGATGCGTTTTACGCGGGGTTCAGATAAAATTGAGGTTTGTGAATGTGTGATCACAATAAACCCTGATGTGTGTTACGCGGGGTAGTGAACCCGTCCTGAGGCGTGTTACGCGGGACGATGCCCGGTTTATCGGAAGATGACCAACCTGATGCGTTTTACGCAGGTAATGTGTCATGAGCCCGATCGTTAACGCGGCCGGAGATCGATCTCGGTGATAGACCTGATGCGTTTAACGCGGGTCGGAGGAGAAATTGAGAAATGGCTGAGTGCTAGTGTGCAAGTGTGCGATAATGCATTGATGAGGCATGAGCATGAGTGCGAGCACTAGCATATGCATAACATGCGTTGTGACATAGAAATGCGGCGTGTATGTGCTGTGATTAATTTATGTCGTGTAGCTACTTTTGTTGATTTGACGCCTAACCCGCGGGGGTCTAGTGGGATTAGATTTAGGCCCGAGAGCCCCGAGTCGATTATGTCTGTATTATGTGCTGTTTAGTACTTGTCGGGGTGGTGCATGTTAGCCTAGTTTAGGTTTAGGGAACTACTCACGAGATTTATCCTCACGGTTGTTGTAAAACCGACTTTTCGGATCCCCGGCCTTGAGGATGACAGTGTCTTGATGCATTTTTGGGAGAAGCCCCGGCCAACAGTAGTGCACGAGCCCCGAGCCACTTATCCCTTTTAAATCGTCGAGTGGTGGCTTTGAGCCACTTTTGATTTTTGGTATTCGGGCTGTACCTAGATATTGTAAACGATTCCTAATACCAGTACAAGTGTGAATTTTTATGGTTATCCTGGGTTATACGTTTATCTGTGTACGGGTGGTTTTAATTACTTCCGCATGTGCTTTGAATCTCTGTGTTGGGTTTGGGTCGGCGACGCGTCCTGGGACGTCGCACACCAATCGACTTCCTCGAGGGATGTGGGCGCACCGAGAAGTGCGGGACGTGACATAAAGGGTTTAAGACTGAATTGATATAAAAAAAAAAGGTTTAGGACTGAATTGGCGTCAATGTAAAGGGTTTAAGACTGAATTGATATAAAAAAAAGGTTTAGGACTGAATTGACACCAATGAAAAAAGTTTATGACTGAATTTGTACAAATGCAAATGGTTTATGATTGAATTGACACCAAAAAAAGTTTGTGACTAAATTAGCATTAATGCAAAAGGTTTAGGATTGAATTGACATCAAAAAAAGGTTTAGGACTAAATTGGTACAAATGCAAAAGGTTTATGACTTTTTTGACACTTTTCTTAATTACTTACTAAAGGTGAATAATTCTCAACTTTATCTAACCAATTAAAGAATTAATAAAGCCATCGAAATTCTAAAGAAAACTAAATTGCCCTATTAAGATTAAAATTCCAAAGGCTAAATTAACCAAGGCAGCAAACCAAAATTGAAAATAAAAATTCACAAACTAAACCTAGAAATTTCAAACATAAACAAGCAAGGAGCAAATGACTTTAATCAAGAATTAAAAATGTTAGAGCATCCGATTTCACTTAACCAATCAAGATTAATTAACCAAGCTCGTCATGCAATCAAATTGAAATCATAGTGTGATGGTAGAACTTCCTAATTTAAATTACCATCCTTGGTCCGGTATAACAACCCTACTTAGATTTAGCAACCTACACTTAGTCTATGTGAATTTAAGTAAACCTAAGTGCACTAAAATCAATGAATGTTCCCGGATTCAATAAACCACCCTCGATTTACCTACTACCGAAACCACACAATTAACCTAGTATATCTCTATCTAAGTTAAATTCATAGCTATATATCATAAAGCACTCGCATAGAATCTCCTTTCGATTTCAGCATGCAACAAAAATCATTCAAGTGGTGATCAAGCATTTACAAGCATTAAGAACATGATATATAACTCACACATATGAGATCTAGAATTGTATAAACAAGTTTTGAAAATTAATGAATCATAGTTAAGCTACATCGTAGCTCTAACAACAAGTAGTCTAGAACATAATGAATATTAAACTAAAAACAATAACTAAACTAAACATTATGAAGAACTAGAACAGATTCACCAAGAATAATCAAGGCTTGATTTTTAAGTCACTTCCTCCTCCTTCTTTTTGCTCTCTCCTTCTTTTTTTTTTGAAATCACGTTTAATGGCCTTTATATAGAGCTCCTCTTGCTTTCCAAGAAACCTTAATCACGCTAGAATAGGATTGCAATTAAAGGTTCTTTCGAATTAGGACTCCTCCCAATAATAAACTCCTTTTTTAGCTTGGAATTTGATTTTCTTCCCAAAATAGGCTCGATTCTTCTTGATTTCATATTTACATGGCTTTGATCTGGGAAGCTTCTACACAGTTTAGGAACAATTGGATTGTTTTGGACACTATCACGCGGCTTAGGAGGACAAAACAAGTGGAAAGCCGGCAAATTGCAGAATTAGTCCCTAAGCTCCCTTTAACTTCAATTACCTACAAAAATTTACTAAAATAAATAAAGTAGACATCAAATTCAATTAAAACTAAGAAAATATTAAGTCTAAATAATAATTAAACTCTATATAAAATAGAGCTATCAAGGGTTGCCTTGCTTGACCCTCGCCGAGGCAACCCTCGACCAACGTCGGTGAGGGCGATCCTCACCTGAGGTCGGCGGAGGTCGCCGGCTAGGCGCAATGACGGTTGGGGAGGGAAGAAGAAAAAAGGAAAAAAAGAAAAAGGAAATAAAAAAGAAAGTAAAAAAAATCAAAAAATATACTTATGATTTTTTTTAGTAAAATACCCTTTCTCCGATGACAAAATAGTCACCGACCGGCCAAAGGTCCTTATTTAGGCCCTTATTTGAGACGATTCGGTCACTTCATGCTCTTATTTGAGATAATGTCCACCTCAAATCTTTATTTGAGATAATGACTCCACTTCGGACCCATTTTTGGAGTTTTCCTTATTTTGTATAAACTCTTAAGGACATGTAGTATAGATTCATTTTTTGAGGAAACGTAAATTGGGCTTTGATCAAGCCCAATATATTAAGCTCTCGTATATATTTAACCCAAATCAAAGCCCGAATCCGTTTCATTATTTATGAATGGGCCGAGCCTGACTTTCTGCACCACCTCAAATGCTCGTCCATAACCCGACCCTCAAGCTCCCTCACTAGCTCCACAAGCCAGTCCATGGAGTTGCCCATTCTTCAAAAGTAACAATATAAGGAGAAAATTGGCTAAAAATATATTTCGGGTTGGGTATGGGTCGATATATTTGCATTACAAAAAAACGGGTTAAATGGGTCAAATGAGTCAAATTGGGTCAGATCATTTTCGACTCGATCCGCCCATTTGACATGTCTAGACTTAACTCAACTTTATGACTCTCTCTCGCCCTCAATTTGGGTTTCATTTTTCCTAATTCAATTAAATATGGAAGTATTTTAGTAATATAAGTCGGTTCAGGTATATGTTGGGTATGGGTCACTAGATTTTGATTACATGCAAATGGGTCAAAACAAGTTAAATAGATCAATTTTGGCTGGATCATTTTTGACCCGACTCACTCAGTTGACAGGTCTAGCAATGGGGGTGGAGGAGATAGGGATAAGGATGAGAAAGTGGTGTTGTTGTGCCTGTGAGATTAGGGATAGGATTTTTTTTTGGCATGTCTCTCCATCAATAAAAATTGCAGAATGGTCGTTCGGTTTGGGTATTGTACAGTTGGGATCACAAACAATATATATAATATATATAATATATCCGAGTTCGGTTTGGTTCGATTAGGTATTGGTAGAACCCAAATCTAACCGACCTTCATCCAAAATAATACCTAGCTGGCCATAGTATCGAACATAAAATAAGAAATATGCGGTCTCTAGGTCTCTTTTAGTGAGTTGCGCAGTGTGGTTTGATTTTGTTTCTCGACAAACAAAATCGACTTTCCACCGTATCTCTTCGAACCTAATTTATATAATACAAGATTTAATAAACCTGCGGGCCCCAAATTTTGTGGGAGTTGATTCTTGGGGTAGATGGAACTGAAAAATGCAGTCCTTATTTGACGTCACTTGATTTGTTACTTGCTTTCGTTGAGGATGTTAATTGAAGTGAACACAAAAATTCAATCATGGATCGCCTGATGAGGAGCTCGTCACCTAGATAATTTAATCATGCGCTGTTAGTTTTCCTTTTACGTCAGACACCAATGCTATCAATAATTGGGAGCTCATTCTTGATAATTTTTAATGCCATTGGAGCTCCTCCTCAATCCCTTGCTTCAATTGAAAGATGTACCACTAACATTTATATTGCCGGTTAGTATGAATAGTGAGTCAGCTAGTCATTTTCTTGGACAATGGGAACACTAGGGTTGGCATAATTGGTTGGGGCATTGGATGATTTCTGGCTTAGGAACTAGAGGTCATCCCTTCAAATCCTATCAATTGTGTGCAAACTATTTTAGATCAGAGCAATTTGTACCAGCCAAAGGCCTGAACTTAACCGATGAAGCTTGCAGAGTATTTCATGAGCCTCTAGGTGCTGGATCTCCGCACCAGTGCCCCTTCATATAAAATAAAGAGGGTCTTCGACAGGATGACCTTATCTCACCTTAGTTGTTGGTGATGCCTACCAAGGTCCTATTGAGATTGTAGAACAGCTGCTTTGAAGGCAGTTTGAAGTTTCAGACCTTTTTGTTGCGAATTTCCAAAGCCATGTCTGGTTTAAGGATTAACCAACTAAAACAGACCTATTTTCTTCTGGGATTTCTATTACGATACTCGGTCTCAAGAGGATTATATGATGGAATACAGCTTATGTTATGCACTGTATTCGGTTGATCTATGTCAAGCTGTTTCTATTTGGGGTTTATGGCTAGATTGTGACAAATTCAAAGATAAATCCTTCTGGTATCTACCTGTTCTAACTAATGCTGGAGTCTTCATAAATAAAGCATCTATGGAAAGTTTTTATTTTTATGGCATGGTCATTGGCATCCATTCGCTCCTTTCGCCGAAGAAATGATTTCGCAGAAAGACATATCATTTTACTTATTTCCTTTCAACTCAGCCATGCTGCATAAAGTGTTCTTCAAAAGTGTATTTACAATACAAATCAAAAATGCATGTGAACTGTGACTATTGTTGACTTTCTAACTGGCCGTTGCTTATTTAATGTGCTGGCCTCTGCTTTGCTCAGTCTCTCTTCTATATATGTCGACCACTTTTTTTGTTTGATATGCCCAAATCAATGCACCCACAAACTTTCACACACAAAATATTCTTTGCTTTTGCCCTCTGATGGTTTTGCATTTCATAATGTTCTTGCTCTATCTAAACAGCGAGGTGCACGTTATTTAGAAGGTCTGTTGAATCCTAGAGAATAGCCGCAATAAACATTTGCACACTTCAGACATTCTCATTTACTACATTTCCATAATGCAATTCTTGAAATTTAACGACAATCTCAAGGATAGATTTTGGTCTCTTCCAATGTTGCTGCTGGAAATGATGTTCCCCTTCCTACTGAAAAGCTATCGACCCTACTACTACTATAATTTTCCCACCATTGCTGCTGTGGTGCCTACCGCCGCACCTGTCGTCGACCATGCCGTACGCAAAGCCTTCGTAAACATCTTCCAAATCAAAGTATATGGTAATCAGAAGAAATCAATGCCTTCGAAGCTTATTACTGACGTGGTCTAGAAAACACCAACCGCAAGAAGCTACACGCAATGAAGTCAAAGGAGAGGACTTCCAAAGGTAATTTGGTGCAGAACAACCAACACAAAAAAAGGTACGCAAATAAATTTCAAAAACATGATTACTTGATTTTTTCTGTAGTTAGCAAGTGAAATCTCGTGTTTAAGCTAGGCTCAATCTTTAATACTCCACCTAATAGAAGTCGAAATTCCAAGCAAATGAGATATTGTTGTTCCAGATGAGGTATTGACTGACCAGGGGCAAAATCGTAATTACTGGCATTCTGCAGACCTGTTTCAATTAGTCTGATATTTCATTTTAGATTCTTGGGTTCATTAACGATCCGTAGCAATTTACGGTACTCAATTTGAAATTACGATTAGTAATTTTTTCTGTTGGAGGTGCGTGCTGGTGAACAGTACCGCACTGCATCGCTCATGACGAATATTACCGATGATTTTGGAACTTTCGTTAGGTCGAGATTGAACTGGTGTATCTAATATGTCGTCTCATCTTTCCAATGAGACCGACTTTGATTGAAATTTGGTTGCTTAATCTCAATTTTCTCCGTAGCTACGACATTGCACTAGCAATCAATGCATTTGGAGCAAAGCATGTTGCTGAATTTGCCATAAGATGTGTCAACATAAAGATGCTACTCCACACATCAACTAGTTTGTGATTGTCCATTGCGGTTGTTCTTGATATTTCGGAGATGATGATTTCGTTAACTTCAGTTAATAAAGCGAGATAAGCATAGGTGGTTGTTCAGAGGATAAGTGACCGATTAGTCTTTTTGCCAGGCTATTATTATTGTTTTTTTTTTTGGTGTACACCAAATTAAAGATCTTGCTTTATTTAGTATTGAGGTTAATACCACGAAAAACTCCAAACTAGTACGCATGCAATAAATTTATCCCAAATTGATTTTTTGACCACCAAAAACACCAAACTAGTACACCCGTGATAAATTTACCCTCCGTTAGTTTTCGTTGAATTTTACCATCAAATTATTGAATTGAATGACATGTGGCGGTTGACAGGTATACTAGTTTGGGGTTTTATCCGTCCGTTTGTTATATGTTTACTAATTTATGATTTTTCATGGTATTAATCCAATTTAATGGATGGTAAATTTGTCACAAGTGTACCAGTTTGGAGTTTTTTATAGTTAAAAAATAAATTTGAGGTAAATTTGTCACGGGTGTACCAATTTGGGGTTTTTGGTAATCAAAAAATTAGTTTGTGATAAATTTATCGCATGCGTATCAATTTAAGGTTTTTCGTGATATTAACCCTTAGTATTATAGTACAATACAGTAAAAATGCCTTATGCAAGAAATGTCATTCCAAGGAATGTATATCGTTGATAATCTTCTAGGGTTTATACGTATAATAGATTCATAAATTGGTTTCAGATAGAGAATTTCATAATTAGCACCATCTGCAAAAAACAGAGAGTTTTTCTGCAGATTGTCAGCTAAAAGAAAATTCCATTAACTTAACTTGCTTAATTAGTATATAATACAATTGCTAATGAGATGAAACAATTAATCGATATATCCGGTTGTTGCCAATTATAGTCTATGTTTATCTAGAAAAAGTGAGATATTTAAAGTCCTAAACACCATGATTAGTTAATGTGTTTTTTGACTTTTTGTTTTATACATTGACGGTGTACAAAAATTATTACACAAATCGAATTCATGCGCCAACACATATGCCGTTTTCAATTGTAATAAATTTTCATTCCATTACTATATGAGAGTTTTCATTTCACTACCACTTGTTTAAAAAGTATTTTACGCTGCCGGTGTACCATATAAAACCCTTCATCTTCAGCATATGTATGTGGCGACATGAGCGAAATCATACAAGAAAGGCAATTTTAGCATGGGCGAGACGCTCAACGGGTCAAGAGAGTTGGACGCGAAAGAAGAGGAGCTCTTGGTTGTAGAATTGATGATCGAATTTCAAGAAAAGACTACTTGGGAAGAGGAAACCATTGCTTTAAAGAATCTTGGCTGCAAAGGTTTGCTCGTTATTAATTGATTTGTAAACAATGGAATTGACGATCTAATTAGTTGAAAATTACATCTTTAATCAAGGGTCCCAAACCCAGACAACAAATTGCACTGCTGCCTCAAGCTCAACTTATCCAATGGGATCATCTCTAAAGTAGTTGTACCATATCGCTACTCTTTTCATGAAAATTTGGGCAGTCGAAAATGTTTTTATTGTAACATAAGTCAAGTTTTAGCGATAGACTCTTTATGAAGTACTTTATCCAAGGATGTGACCATAGTATCAACAATTTAAACACGAGTCGGTATATAATAATCTTCATCGATTCTTATGATTTTCAATATAATCTCTCTAAATGTAACCTATTAAATGGATGCGTCGTTTAAGTACCAGTTATTATGACCATGGTAAATGCTGGATAGCTAAGTGCGAAGGAGATAACTACTTTGGTACATCGACGCTAGAATGAAGCCTCTTTTTGCCCCGGTCCTAAAGAAGGAGACACCAAAGGAAAGAGTGTCTGTTCGAGGAGGTGAAATTTCTTTTGAAAGCCAATTCTTTTTATTTTTTTCTGATGAAGTGGAAGTAAATGAAATCAAGAAGTGATATTTAAATATTCTAGTATTACAAACCGAATTCCTATTTTTTTAGCAATAACTTCCGAGTACAATATAGTACGCTCACAATTAGTACAACTTCAGAAAAATGACTCACTTCAAACGTCCCCTATCACTCGCTAGTTGTGACTCGACTCTGTTTCTTGAGAGTAACAATATAGATCGCTAAGGACCTCCGCGATAGAACAGAGCAGGGAGAGTTCGTGCGTAGAGAACTCAGGATTCTCTCGCGGGGACCGTGGCCTCGAATCCGCCGGTCGCCGTTGCTGTGATCGCTTCGCCATCACCAGTTCTGCTCTCTCGACGCCGCCGCCGACTAAGCTCTGTTTGGCCGAGGGGCTCGAAGAACTTCGATCTCTTCACAGCCGACGAGCCCCAGGACCTTCTCTCATTAATTGAACAACCGATTGTCTGATCACGATTCCTTCCCCCTTTAAGGTAAATTCTTCGAACTCGGTTTCCGCCGCTTATGAACAAAGTAGAGCTTGATAAGTTTCAGCTACTGCCAGCTTGAAATCGGTCATGATTGAGTATCCATTGATGATTTTAGCTCGTTATGGTGATGTTGTGATCGTCTGGTTTCGAATCGCTGCTTCCTCATTGTGTTCAGATCTGTTGGCTGGAACGTCTACCATGTGCTTGTTAATATTCCTGAGCGAAGTGGGTGTGCAGATTTGATCTTTCGGCTGAAATGCCTATTATATGTTTGTTAATATTCCTGAGCGAAGCAATGTGCACTTTTGATAAGTGTTCCTGCACCAGGATGTCTGGATACTTGTTGCTTGCTCAAATCATAATAGATACGTTTGTCTCATCCATTCCATCTCTGATTTCTGTGACCTAGACCAATGGCCGTGACTTCCACACATCATGTTTACCATGTTTTAGTCTGATTTTATTTACACATTTCGTCTTCAATTCTAGTTTACTTTGTTATCTTCTCTGCCATATATGGGTCAATATACGAAGCAAGTAAAATCTGCCATCAATTGTATTGTATGACTGAGTGAGCCATTGAAACATGTCAGTGGAATTGAGTTTCCTGTTTGCTGGTAATGGAGGAAATTGAAAGAGGTCTTGAGTGGATTTATAATTTGTTTGCGCGTCGTTCTCTGAATTAGAGTGTGTGTGGTGTAATCACCGAGGGAGTTATGATAGTTTGAGTTTTAGCATATTCTGTTTGTGTGTTTAAAGCAGAGTGTAATGGCTGTTCAGGTGATGTGTGCGCGAATGGAGCTTTGCAGGAGTAATGAATGGTGCGTGTGCTCTGGATTTAGGAGTTGTTTTTGCAAAAGGAAAGAATAATAATGAATGAAAGGAACTCAGTGAAGTTTAGTAAAAAAAATGTGGAAGAATTCATTCTCTGAAGTTGTAAAATGTTTGTTTAAAATACATGAGTGTCTTTGGAAGTCCAAATGAAAATGGTTAAAAGGAAATTTAGAGAAGCAGAACTCATATTCTGGAGGCAAGAGACCGACAAGGACAAAAGATTAAAAAAAAATGAGATAATAAAAGTAATAAAAATCTAAATTCAAAAAAAAAAAAAATTCAAAAAAGTGAAATATTTGGAAAATGGTTAGAAAAATAGGTTTTGATTAAATAGTTAGATCTTAGTATTAAATTTAGCTTAGTTTCATTTAGTTAGTAATCATATAGTTTGAGGAATTTCATAATATTTTCTAGTTTAGTTTAGGTTTTAGGTAGGTTAGTCTCTTAAAAAAAATTAGATTCGATTTGATTTTAGCCCCAGGGTTGCTGTCCTGGGGCTTAATAACGAGGCCATGTGATATTCATTGTCCGACTTGTACCGCACGTTATCTTTTACTCCCTCTTTTATTACTATTTTTTCTGTATTGGTTGTGACTTTTTTATATTGCTTTTATGTGTTGTGATTACTTTTAGTTTTTTTTTTTTGGTTAGAGATTAGTTTTAGTTGAATGGTTAGGTTTCATTCTAGGATCATAATAAACATAAAAATATTGCATGGACACTTAGCTGACGAGAACTCAGATTTCTGGTTGCGTAACCGGCCCCAATAGGCTAATGGCGACTTCAAATCAAATGAATTCTCCAACATTGGGCGAGATAAGGGCTTGGGAGAACCCACGCCGATTGAGGACTTTTCGAAATTACCTCTACACCCGCTTCTTTGGACGAACGGGCCCCTCCAAGAGAGTCGCTACATCATTCAAGATAACCGAGCAAGTCTTGAAGCTTCTAATAAGGGCCTAGGGTTTCTTAAGTACTCTAGAATATTCTTGACCACAATATGGGAAATGTACATAATATTACTGTAATTAATGCAGGTAGTTGGTAGATGATGAGATGAATCTCCACCGTTAGATCAAGAGGTAATCCGAGGGTTTCTTCTATAAATAGGTGTCTCATCCCCTCATTTGTTTTCTCATGAGTAAAGGAAATCTAGAGCTTTTCTCTATGAGTTTCTCTCTAGAATCCAAGTTAACTAGATTAACTAGTCCGTGACACTTCCTTATGTCCTCGCAATAATTGAGTCTAAATATTATGTATGGAAAAGCATATTTAATTTTGTGCAATTAGAACTTATAAAAAAAAATAGCGTAGCAATTTTCAATGCTTATCTAAAAGTTTGTCAAAGGATTAAGATTTCAAACTTGTTATGCAATTCTAATATAATGAATACAAAACTTACACAATTATCAAACTTTTTCGGTATAAGAATATTAATTTAGTTACTAAAACATAAAATTTGATTTTCTTGAAATCATTCATTAATTAATTTTCGCTCCCACTCGCAATAATTTCTGAATCAGTCCCAGACTACAAGAGAACGGGCTTAGGAATGGACATATCACATTTGCATATGCTCTGAGCTTGCTCATTATATTAGTTTTTCTAGCAATTGTGCAGATTCACTGTTAATCCACTAATCCACATGAAAAATCTCCACGACAAGGGGAAGGTTTTGAGCAGTTGGATCCAACCACGGCTGAGGGACAATGACATGCTCTAACAAACATTCTGGTGAATTTCTTCTTGTACCTGCTATTTCATAAACCTTCATCATCATGATAAATTACACATTTCACGTTACCCACTTGATAGTGAAAGGATTGGTACCAAGATCGCGAAAGCCATCAAGCGTTCCGACATCTGCATCCCAGTCTTTTCTCCCAGGACTTCGCAAGAAGCTACAAGAATATTTGTTGTCCTTCCATAAGTGTTCCACTCATTTCTAATGTGTAAATGCTCGAGAGATATTGATACTCGTAGAGAAACATCTTTTCTTTCTCCCAAAATTTTTCTTTTTTCTGAGTGAGGTGAAAGCTAGGACATTGAACTTATAGAAGTAGAAATTCCTCCAGACCATCCCCAAGGCACTTCCAGCCCTTCAATTTATTGAGTGAGGTATTATTGCATGATTGGTTTGATCAAAAATATGCTGATCATCAATTCTAATTTGCAGATATTTTTCAAAAAAAAAAAATACAAGCAATGTGGAGTATATAATGCTTAGTTAACAGAGGAATGAGTACAGTGCCCATCTCCATCATGACGAATGGCTTTTAGAACACTCATTACAAGTCCGTTTGTTATTGTTTTTCAAATTTTAAGATGTCTATTCAAGTTCATGGTATTCATGTTGAACCATCAAACATTAACAAAAAGAGTTTGCTACTGTGATTGTCAATGAAGATGCAAAATGAATGTGACCATTTGGTTTTTACTATGATAGACAACAAAGATGCTATCCCTCTAGTTGAAATAGTATATGTCAAAGGCAGCTGATCATATGAGGTTGAATTAAGACTGAAAGAAGCCTATGCAGCAAGAAATTGTTTGTTGTTTTTTGGTAAGGTTTTTTTTTTTTGTAAGGAGAAATTGTTTGTTGTTGTATTCTACTAGATCCAAAACTCATCTATATTGCATAAAACTAGCTAGTTCATGCTTATGGGACGAGTTCATTTCCAAAGTGAATATTGTTAGGGGTTGCCTTCATGTGTACTTTTGCTTATAAATTCTTGGTCACATACTTCAATGACTTTGTTTAATTTGGTACTGATAATTACTTTTTGAAATCTGGTATCTTCTCATTTTAGGTTACATCGATATGCTCTCCATCAAAGATATAGTACCTGCTGCGCTAAACAACATAATCACGCAATTCATTCTTTTGGACAAAGGTAGGGTAGCCACGGAAGGCCAGAGCAAGACTTGCTTGGCGCTTGTAGCTGATGAGACCGCGGCTGTACATTTCCAGTTCTGGGGTGAGGAGTGTGACCTGTTCAAGCCTGGGGATATTATCCGTTTGACCAACGGGATTTTCTCTTACAACAGAAACCATCTTCTGTTGAGAGCAGGGAAGAGAGGGAGCATCGAGAAGGTGGGTGAATTTACCATGACTTTTGTCGAGACTCCCAACATAAGCGAGATACGGTGGGTTCCCGATCCAAACAATTCTAAAACGTATGTGCGGGAAGCTGTTATATCTCCTTACTCACGTATTTTCCCTCCGATGCTTTGATGGTGAATGTGGTTTGTTTGCTGCTATTACTGATTGCAATATATAGACAAGCACGTGTAAGGTGCAAAGCCCTTTTGTTGACCGGAGTTTGCTTTTCGGCAAAGCACTCAATATATGTGTCGGGATTTTTGTTCCTGCAATTGTGTAAGATGCCTTTTCACTTCTTGTGTAACCTGCCATCTGAAGGATCTTACTCTTGATGCTGAAGCCATTAAAAACCAAAGATAATCCTTTTTTGTTTACGGATCTGAAAATCTGCGTTGTAGCAACTTGTGTAAGATGCCTTTTCACTTCTTGTGTAACCTGGCATCTGAAGGATCTTACCCTTGATGCTGAAGCCATTAAAAACCAAAGATAATCCTTTTTTGTTTACGGATCTGAAAATCTGCGTTGTAGCAACTTTCAGTCCAGGCATCTTTCCTACGCCTTCCTTTTCTTTTTCATGAGGCCAATATGTTGCACAGTAGATGATGGATGCACTTACAGGTAATGTTGGCTTGAGATTATCCATCTATCTCTCGCCAAAAAAAAAAGATAAATAAATTAAATTAGATGTTAATTGTAGCCTCATCCAACCTTGAAATGCATTTCAAAGCCTCTTTGAGTTAAAGCATTCCGAGGATTACAACCATTTCTTCGGCATAACCTCGCATGCTTTATTTCACTGGGACAGGGTGGTATCGTAAGAACAGATTTGACGGGTACTTGCTTTCTGCAGGATATGGTGCTGCAGAAATTTGGTCATATCTTTGTGGGAGACTTTGAATTATGAATCCAGATTGTCATTCGTGTTACAAAACTTCTCAATTCTAATGATGGGTTCCGCCTGTTGGCCAAAAGAATATGATGAGCTTTACTCCCATAATTTTATCTAAATTATTGTTGATGACAATTACTAAGCATAGGTACTTTCATTTGCAATAATTTGATATATTTTACCATTCTATTAATTAATTACCAACTGTTAACATTTTCATATTACAAACACTGTTATCAAATTACCATCCATCAATGCAGATTACGATATATAAGTGCAATCGAGTTACGGCTACAAACAAATTTGCCTATGAAATCAAATTACTACCTATGGGTGTAATCAAATTACTACCCATGGGTGCAACCTACCTTACGACTATTTCAAGTGCATTACAATATGAAGTCATTTTTTTCAAGTACGGCCCGATCCCATGTAATGGTGTCTTCGACTATCCTATTGATTGTTTTGTCCAACTATAGCATAACCAACAAAAGCTTTAATCAAGAAAATTGGGAAGGAAAATACACCGAATTTGTAATTTCCCTAACTCCCATCTCACAAAAGTTTTAAATTTGTTCCAACTTATCACCAAATTTTCTTCCCCTCCATTTTCCAAACAATGCCTGAGTAGAACATGATCCTCACAAAACAACAAATTCAGATTTGTTAAGAAGCTAATCAAGAAATATTAACAATTTTGTCCCTCTAAAAAAATTTCTCACTCAGTTTTTCAGAATAACCAACAATTGAGGAGCAAGAGGGGCGAAGGAACAGAAAGCAATTACCAAGTGATTTAATCCTGTAAGGCGAACTGTAAAGGACAGTAATATGATACACAAACGAACGAGCATTAACAGCTTCGTGCGAGGTGTTCACACTCGTAAGAATCTGACAAATCCGTGCCACTTGAAATTTCCAATGGTCCAAACTAAAAATTTTCAAAAAAGATATGAATTTAAGATTAAATCATCAAAATCAGAGAAGCATTTACATTACAATAGTAAATACCACTGGCAAGACTAACCCTGTATTGAGCTTTATCTTCCTCATCTCTTACAAAGACCTAATATACATGTACACGTAGTAATCTCAATGCGGATGGTAAAAAAAGAGGGTGGGGAAAAAAAGAAACACTCAACAACAACTGGTAAAATTTGCTACCACTCTCAAGCTATGTATACACCTATGCAACAAACAAGCCCAATTGTCATATTCCACAGTAGACAAGTCTAGCACATGCCCTAGGGTGGCGAATGGTCTGCCTGACCATGACGAGCTGTAAATTAAGCCCGCTAATCCAGCAACGAAGATTTAGCGTCTCCACACTATTTGGCCCGAAATCAAATATATGCAAGGGAGCTTCGGTCAAGGTCGGGCTGTGGGCGACCCCTGGTAGGTGTCGGTGGTCTTTGAATGTTGAGTTCCTGAATTATACCAGAAGTTTAGAAGAACTTATGGCTTATAAATGATTTAAGACTTCAACAGGAAGGAAAAAATCAGGAAATAGCATATAGGGCTTGCCTGCATCCAGGTGTCCTCAATGACACGCTCTGGAGATGTCTCCGGTGATTGAAGGGGAGGTGGCAGGGGATGTATCAACTTGGGCACAACAACCAAACCCCTTCCAACAACTAATATTGCTCCAGCATTGTTTGCAGTTCCTAAAAGCATAGAGAGAATTAGAATTGCGAATGCACGATGTAGGGTCAGTCAAAAGCTCGGGACTTCATTTGCTTACCACAATAGTTAGTTGCAGAAAAGAGGGTAATCAACTGTCCCTGAGCAAACCGCTCAAACCCATCCATAACACATTCATGGGCCCTTATGATAAGTTGTAATTTGTTTTTCTTGCAGAAGTCTGTGACCCTGTCAGGCTGAAGTAAACCAGAGTCAATACTCAACACAGCTACAATCGGGCTTATTCCAAAATAAAATATCTTGAGAAATGAAGTGGCAATAGCACAAATAATGAGATTGGGAGCAGGTTCAAACTGGTTCTATTGGGGAGGATTGGAGGCTGGGAGGTTCTTGGACGAACATGAAATAATGAGACAAAGGGAAAGGAGAAGGAAAATAATGCAATATAACTAAAAATGTCGAGCAACAACCATTCTTGCTTTGTTGAGCAAGCTTGGACATAGCAGTCCCTTAAAGCTCACACTCAAAGGGATTAAGATCAAGTGTGATTATTCACAAGCAGCTTATCCGGCAGGCCTTTCTAGTGTCCTCCTACTAGAGGGATTTATTGCATATTCATTGATAAAAATTCTGATTACCTGAAGGTCTATAGATTATCCACTAGCTAGGCCTCAAGGTATACATGTGACACTACTCAGCTTAGAACTTGTTAGGGACAATTGAGTAGCACAAAACAACAGAGATAAGGGAGGGCACGTATACCCGAAAGGCAAAGAGTACAAAGAAAAGCATGTCCCAATTAGAAAAACTAGCTTGGCATACCCCAAATGTGACAAGGCCTGGCCCTCTAGCATTTGGCCTCAAACCTTCTACACTGTCATTTTCTGTTGGATCAGACCTGTTCAAGAAACTTTGAATAAAAACATGCTCGCTTAACAACTTTGAATGGAAAAAAAAAATGAAGACATTTATCATACCACAAAAGGTCCATCAATATTATGGATCCGGGCATCCATTGTTATTGGCCTTTCAAGCTTCTCAATTTGTTCTACAGAATGTATAGACCTTCCTATGCCACCATGCATACAGATTATCTTTTTCTCTATGAGAGCAGCAAGCGGAAGACAGTTGAAAAGTTGATTAAACCGTGTCCATGCCCATATTCCATCATTTTCTCCCTATACATAAGCAAATTCAGATAACAGGCCATGGAAAAGAGAACAAAGCACTGAACACTTGCACTCACCATTCGTTCAATGCATTCAAGACGAAAACCGAAAAGCGCATTTATGTCAGCTGCCTCGTGGTTTCCTCGTATCAGGTGAACGTTTTCTGGGTATTCAATCTACAAAAAGGTAACCACAACCCAAGTTAGTAAAATAACATAAACATTGCATTGCATTTGGATGAATAATCAACTCTTTCAAAAGCAGAAATGTGCCTTAAGAGCAAGAAGCAAAGTTATAGTCTCCAAACTGTGCTGTCCCCGATCAACGTAATCTCCCAAAAACAAATAGTCAATATAGCTGTGTCAACACATAAAGAGTCTATCAGATAGACATTTAAGTTTCATTTTCACATAATATAAAAAAAAAAATACTGGGAAATCTTCCACCCCAGATGAATCACTTCACTAAATTTTAATAATATCAGAGATTCAGAAAATGCGTGGCCCTTTAAGCAACAGGAAGAAAAGTCACCACCATAAACTGTACCACACAATAGTAGGGAATACCAGATATGACTTTTCCGAGCCTACATCTTGAATAAACCAAAATCGAGACAATAGTCTATGGTTTAAACTTGTGATTGAATTTCTAAACAAAAACTTTTACACAATCTCCTTAATGCTGTCAAACTTGGAATAAAGTATATTATGACTATCAAGCAGCCACCATCAGCTCCAATGCCTATTTTAGTTATCACTTCGGTACTTTTGAAGGTATGACACTTGGATTTTCTCTTCTGTTGTCATGTTGTTTCTCAGCGAAGAGCAGCACACATAGGACATTTACAACAAGTATAGAGCTTAAAAAAAATTATTAAAACCATATCGAGCATACGTTATATCTCCTGCAGTGGAAGGAAACCCGTATTCATCAAACAAACGCATGAGATCACCAAATTGACCATGTAGGTCACCGAATACTTTAACTGGAGCTTTTAACTGAAGAACTGTTGGCTCATGCATGAAAAGCTGTTCTGCAGCATAACAGAGCTCCCCAACTTCGTAAGAATCCAGGAAAAACCTCCTATTAGCAGGAGCTTTCCAATTTCGAGGCCCGAAGCAAAGTGGATATAATCTGAAAAGAGTAAAGAGGTAATTAAGCCCAGCAAAAGTTCTAATGAGGATGATGGTATTGACTTCTGTGACACTCACCTTCTTATGCAAGCCTTGAGGAGATTTTTGTCTGGTGAACTTTTTAGTAGGATATGACAGCTCATTATTCATCGGAACCATCCGTCTGCTCTCATTTTCAAATTGATCCAGTGATAGCTGTCTTACCATTCCACCAAGGTTACCTACAGCCTCTTTGGCAACTACCACCTGTAAGACAACAATATAAGCACAAAAAACAGAGACTAAAACACCCTTTGATGTGAGACCATGACATAAGTTCATCGACTTACAGCTCTAGGATGAAGACGAACATCTCCCTCAGTGTCACTACCATCTGAAGCAGTTTCAGTTGCTTGAGAGTTTTCATCTGATACTGATGTTTCTTCTGCAGGGACAGAAGATGCCGATTGAACAGCTTGCCAGACAGCATTAGCCGCCTCAGCTTCAGCAGCAGAAGCCTCCCTGAGTTTTTCCATCGAGTTTTTGTCCATGCTGGAACTGTTAAACACACATCATTAAGAAACATGCAGATAAGATGCTAATTAATATGTTTGGGTATATGTACATCACAACGAGTGCCCGTAGGCACACAGCCTAGTGGCTAGGAAAGGAGGGAGGCAGAGAGGGGACATGAGATTGGGGGCGAAAAGAAACAATTGTATGTTACTGCTGGTACAACAAATTCCAGACTTGTACTTGAGAAAAAGAAAGGTCAGGAGAAATGGAGAAAAGCAGTATAATACCCCGTGCTGCCAGATGAAATATCTAGTGCACTATCTGAAGTTGGAGATGTTGCAGGAGCAACTCTAGTTGCATTTAATTTTGGACTACCCATAGGTGAGGCTCTCTCCGATGTTAACATTGGAGAATCGCTATCCGACTGGAACAACGAATTTTCGGCAACCAAAAGATCATCAAGCAGCATATCTGCACCAAATAATTCAGATTATATTAAGGGAAACAAATAGATGACCATTTACCATTTTTTCTCTTTACCAAAAAAAAAAACAAATAGATGACCAAATGGGAAGAACATATGTCATATAACCGCTGGAAAAGCCTTCTGAACTAAATAGACAACTTATCAATTAGGTGGACAAAGATGAAACTTTATCAAAATATCTGACTATGTCATAAATCAGTGTAGTATGCTGCATGAAGAAACATTACAAACCTCTTAATTTAACCAGTTTTTCCACGTAATAACTCATACATGTCTGCTTATTGGAAATTGGAATTTAAATTTGAAAATCTTCCTCTGTTCATCCGTATAACATCCAACTAAACCCATAATGAGAGGAAAACATTAGACAAATGATTCAGATGGCCATTCCCATTCTATTGTATGGAGTCTCACTCTCACATATGAACCATGCTAGAGCCAGTGAAAACTAAAAATGAGAAGATTACAAGACAAGAACCACAAAAAAGGGTTCCAGATCCATGTGGACCGTGATTCCCATTTTATTTTTAATTCTTGTCTAAGATCGTCATTGCACTGGAAAAATTAGTGTTGATAATACAACTGAAACTGAAACAAGTCAGTTTATGTATATAAACTTCTCAATATTAAAGTTTTTGGCATTTTGGTCTACATGATCAAATGACATGTAAGTGAAGCTTTTACTTGACAAAATTTTGGAACCTTAAGCCTTAGGGAAATTCGTTCTTTGTTCAGCTATATTTATTTTTGTTAGAGCTTTAACCTCCATGATAGATTTGTCAGAGACTTGATATCCATGTCTCAGAGGCTACACCAAATCAGATACTGTTATACCAGATATTACCAACTAGTCCTGATAAAGCATCACTTTTCATCTGCAAATAAATAAATGTTTCTTTAAATATTGTACAAAAGTGTAGTCAAACTATAATAAATTATCTTGGAAAAACATCTACTTCACGCTGAGCTGTGCGTGAAGCCACCAGAGATTATATATGCAGCCAAAAAAGTAACAACCTCTCCGCCAGGTTGTTGGACGTAACTTTTAAAATGAATTCAAATAGGTCTCCTCTGAGGGCCATAAACAGAAGTCTCTGATGAAAGTCAAAAAGATGGTTGAGCGGGATAGAATTTTCTTCAAGAAGAATTGCTAAAGATTGTGGTTTCTATAAAGTTTAAAGATACAGTTCCAGCTTAAGCATTATGATGCAAAGCAAGAAATGTCTGGTTACTATAAACAAGCTCTTCTTTAATGAACCTCTTTTAAAATCTGGAATTGCCATCCACCAAGTGTCCCAATAAATTGATATTCATTCTGAGGAATAACATGCCTTCTAATGCACAACATGATAGTGTTGGATAGAATAACAATTTTTCTTTAATAAAGCTGTAAATAGCAAACTTGGTGAGAGTAGATACTGAGCTTGCAAATACAACTAGCCTAATACCCGTGCCATGCACCGGGTGAATCAATAGCTATATGTTACGCAAAACAAAATTAACATGCTTGGAACAATGATGCAGCTGCATCTTCACTTATTTGGGCCCGCCACAAGGACAGCATTGCCCACTTTGTGGCCCACACAAAATCGCATGACTTTTAAATGAGTCGTGCTAGTTTACGAATGCATGAAACTTATTTGTCAAAATACACCTATTCAAACATGGATGATGGGTCCGACCAAAAAAAAAAAAAACATGGATGATGGGAAACATAGACAGATCCAACTTCCAACATATCCACTCTGGCCTAACACAGCTCTAGGCAGCTCAACTCAGGTTCACTGCTAGAATAATTCTGTTTGCTATATAGTTGGCTCATTTACACATGTCGTGTTAGTTTTGAGATTGTACAAGAATCGACATCTATGAAATTATCCCAAACGCCCCGTCCCCCAGACACACAGACAGATAGAGAGAGACACACACACACACACAAAAGGTGGGTAGAGTATTTTCCCTACTCTAGAACTACCCAAAAGGTACCAGTTCCAAGTTTTTGGAACCTAGTGCATACCTCGTAGGCTCTTGGAACCACCCTAAACCCGAATGTGTCGGTTCCAGAGGTTCCAAGGCACCCTGCACTACCCCATATTTTTTTTAAATATTTTTTTTATTATAGTTATAACCATTGACCATTCAACATAAAAAATTTCATGTTCATGTCTAATTGTAATGTAATTCTAAAACAATCGTAACATAAGAAAAAATAAAGAAATAAATCAGCTTCTACCCATCTATTAAATCTATGAGTTTATATAAAAATATATCCCACTCTACCAAAAGCATGCACTAGGATAAAAAGTTGTAGACATAACCAAGCTCGTCATAAAGAGGGGTAAAATTGGATTGCAGATAGTTAACCAGTTAGGTTAGTTAACCAGTTAGGGCCTTCATCCATTTATATGTGAAGATTTCACACTGACAATAAGAAGGTCATAAATAAAAAAGCAAACATATTTAATTAATCAATAATCTACAGGGCACAAGGGGGAGGGTTGAAGGTGGATAAAGGAATGTGTGACCCAAACCACAGAACCTACCCTATACACACCGGTCCTGAATTTTCGGAACTTGAGAACCTAACTTACAAGCTCTAATACCCACCCTGGAACCTTCCCAACTATGCTGGTTCCATAGGGCCAGTGAGTTCTGCAAGTACTCCTGCACACCCCTAATTAATAGTGCCTAACTTTATTGCCAATCATTTATAATCCATGTCATTCTTTAAGAGAAAATGTATAGTTCATATCTTGTTGGTAAATAATTTTGATGAACTCCCATAAGCAAGTGATAGAAAGGTCCATAAGTCATACACTTAATTTGTCTATTCCATTAATAAACTGGAGTCCCAAAAAAGTCTTCTTGATCTTCATTTACATCTTAAAATTTTCAAAAGGACAAACCACAAGTTCAAATTTTGGACCCGATTTATTATCGCCTTCCTTATTGTCCATGTCATTGTACTAACAAACCATTAATGATCCAATTACCATGTCATTGAAACTACTAGGTATAATATAAGATCCTTTGCTAGATTCTTCCGTATTAAATTCTTTACCTCCTCTAAGACCACCGAAGACATATATGCGAACACCAATAGCCGCAGCTGCATGGCGGCAACGGCGCATAAGCTCCAATGCAGGATCATACTGAGAGTGATCCTTGCTAGTGCGAGATGAAGTTACAAGTCCATTTCTATCCAGCCAAACTCCAGCAGCGGTGTCCAAAACTATAAAAAAATAACTAAGGTTGTAAAACAGATCTTTGCACAGTAAAACGATGATATGGAAAATAAGATGATTGGGATATGCCAAAAGTGGTTTACATATAAATCGTAGACTAAAGATTACCAGCTATAGCTGCTTCACCCTCCACCGCACGTCCTCCTTTGACTGCACCTCCTGTGACATGCAACCGAGCACCAACAAAGACCTACAACCACACAACAATTTGGTTCATGGGTAATAAGCTGGAATATGCATATCCAATCCCGGTCCTCTCAAAGACCGCAAGACCACTATTCAAGTTCACTAAGCAAAGCGGGACCGAGAAAAAGTACATACTTACCGCAGCATGTTCGTACCGTGGCGAAGGAGATACCCCAGGAGCAAGAGTCCACTCCCATTGACCATTCCTATGCATAAGCAGGCCATAAGCATCGGCCAGTGGCTGTGAATGCCAGGCAGATTAATAGTTTAAGAGATATAGTACGAAAACACCAAAAACATATATTATCAGACATGGGAGATCTTGGTAATTTGATTTCTATTTGTTTTTTTCCTTTCTTTCTTTCTAGGCCACACACCACCACGTGCAGGTGAGAGTGAAGTTCTTAATAAGAGGTATACACTTGACAACTCTCCATCTTTAACATCCAACTGGATGCCATAGTATTACTACACCCTCACTGTAGTACTATAGGGGTTGCCATCTTTGTCCTTTCCTCCTTATTGAAATTAACACAAAAAGATCCATCATGAAACATTTCGACTCCAGAATAATAATGTTATCGAGAGCATTTGTGTTAAGAAAATCACAAGTTAGATTTAGTCCCAGAGATTATGGAAGTTAAATTGTAATGTTCTCAAGCCTGAAGGAGGAACAACTGTAAATTAAGGCCCAATGTATGTGGTCCAACAAACCATCACAGAGGTTATATTGGATGTATCAATTTGTAAATGCCGACACAATATATTAAAATTTTGAAGGGAAGCATGAGGCATTTCTAAGTGCCTTACAAAGAGCTGCCTATACGCAAGGGTCATTCCTTCGATCAGATAATAACTAAACTCACGCATGATTCAACATCTTCATCCACATTCTAATCAAGTGGAAACTAACTTAGAAAGGAAAATCTCAAGAACCAAAGCCAAGCGGAAAAGCAAACCATCCAAATCCTACTGCCCTGAAGAGGCCCAACGTATGTGGTCTGACAAACCATCACAGACGGTACATTATATGTATCAATTTGTAAATGCTAACACAATATCTCAAAATTTTGAAGGGGAAGCATGAGGCATTGCTAAGTGCCTTATAAAGAACTGCCCAAATGCAAAGGTCATTCCTTCAATCAGATGAAAACTAAACTCACACATGATTCAACATGTTTATCCACATACTAATCAAGTGGAAACAAACTTAGTAAGGAAAAAGCTCGAGAACCAAAGCCAAGTGGAACAGCAAACCATCCAAATCACATGCTAGTAGTACTATTGAAAGTAGTTCTCCAGTGAAAATAGATCTTACTGCCCCTGAAGAGGCCCAGTATCCGTGGTCCAACAATCCATCACAAGAGGCTGTATTGCATGTATCAATTTGTAAATGCCAACACAATATCCCAAAAAGTTTAAAGGGGAAGCATGAGGCATTTTTAAGTGCCTTATGAAGGGCTGGCTAGATGAAAAGGTCACTCCTTTGATCAGGTAAAAACCTCAAGAACCAAAGCCAGGTGGAAGAGGTAACCATCCAAATTACATGCCACTAATAATATTGAAAGTAGTTCTTCAGTGAAAATAGATCTTACTGCCCCTAAGGAGTCTCTTCCACCACAAAGCAAAAACATGCCATCTGATCGTGCACTAGCTGTTGCATACCTGCAAAAGTATGGTAGAGTTATGTCTAATTTGGTTTTTCTTATGTCGAGGGAATGAATAGATAGCATCTGCTTTTCCAATGTAATGGAGTTTACCTACAACCATAGACCAAGTGGTAATGCAATGGAAATCATTTGCAGCTATTATTCGCCATCGTTAACAATATGAAATTAGAGGCAACTGACTTTTCCCAACTGCATAACATATACTTACATTCTTGCAGAAGGTCTATCACCTTCTGGGTTGAGCTTGCGCCAAACATAAGGTTTCTGGGCAGTATCCAGTACCCAAGCATCCGAAAGAACTCTTTTTCCTAGAAAAGAATATTTCGCACGGTAAAGTTATTGTTAGCCTCCCAACAATACCTTCATTGAAAATGAGAAAAGACCTAAACGCAAGAATGATGGCTTGACCAGCCAAAATTTCTAGAAATAAAATGAAGAAAACAAAAATCATTGCATTGTATCGCAGGAGCAATATAATGCATCATAATAAATGAGCAAACGCCACTTGTCCACGATTGAGAAGAATACTTTGCTAAATAATATCTTTTAGAAAGTTCAATCCAAAGCCATTAGGGTGATGGAGACTGCATGCATATAAAACCCAAATAAATCCCTAAACAAACAATACGGAATACTTTACACCTCCTCTCACGTGCAATCAAGAAAGAAACCGTAAGAAGCACACGAAAACATAAACAAGAACCACATGGGAAATGACCTATTAGTTCGGGGAAGAATGCGAACTAGGCTCTGATACTAAGCTAGAAAGTTCGCTCCTAATGCTTAAATGTTGATGGAGATTACAAGTATATAAGGTCCAAATAAATTACAAAGACAAGCCATGTGGAATTCTTGAATAATATCATCGTGACCATACTCTAAAAAGCAAAAAAAAAAAAAAAAGAACATTTCGATGCATCATCAAAATAACATCTTAATGACCATCCAACGAAATAAACAAGTTGCAGAGGATAAAAGGGAAAATAACACCATAATGGTTCAGGCCCAACACTATTGCTAGCTTATGATGATCCATTACCTCCAGAAAAATGGACTCTAAGAAATCCAAGCACAACTAGCTTCTGCATTTTGCTCACAGTATATATACACATCTTCTTCAAAGTTAGAAAATCCTTTCCAAAGAAAACTAGAGAAGCATATAGATCCAGCACGACGCATGTCTTAAAGCCATCTCATCTAATCAAAGAGTAATTATCATAAAGCATCTCCCCTAACTTTACAGCAGTTACCAGTATGTATAGCAAGTTGATCACTTCTGGTAACATATCTTCAAGAAAAACCAAAAAACAATTGAAAAAAACTTACCATCATTGCCGCTGACAGTAACAAGATATCTCTGAGCAACCAAGTCCATTACATGACCATATCGAGGCCCTGGACCCTGCCCGTGCACCAACACCCTACATATAAAGACCGTACACTAATATTTATCAGATATCCGTCTCTGTGCAGAAATTACTTTATCATAATTTGGCAGCAGAAGTTCACCTGTGCCACTTGAACTTGTCATTTGACAAGTCTAGCACGAAAAGATCATCCGTGGAATGCCCAGCAGGACCTATGCCACCCTACCAACGGAGACAACTCACGTGTAAAATTAACCAAACAAGGACACCACTAGCCATTCACGGCCAAATATTTACCCGCCACAATTACCTGAAAGACAACCATAGTGCCTACGGCAGCCGCCGCGTGTGCGGCCCTAGGAGACGGCGGCTCGCCCGCAGGTTTCATTCTGAATTCATCAATTTTACAGGGGTAAACAAACAACAGTTACTAATCAAGCTCCACTGCCACTGCTAGAAACAGCAAGAAAGGAAAGGAAATGAGGGAAAGGAATTGCCTTGTCCATTTCCTGGTGAGAACATCGTAAGAATGCACTGAATTCGTGACTCCGGCTAATCCTAGCACCATAGCAACCAGCATGAAACAACCGAACTATCCAGTACGGACTGATCGGGGAAATCGAGCAGAGCCACAAGAGCAAAACAAAAGCCACGGGAAACACACTGACGCAACCCGACGGTACTCACTGATGCCCGGGGCGGAGGAGGCGGCGCCCCCCTCGATGGCCGTGGCGCCTCCGAAGAGGATCAGGCGGGGGCCGTGGGACTTGGTGGCGGCGACGGCGGTGAGGGTGTGGGCCACGCGGGGGCCGGGGGCGTCCTCGTCGGTGTCCCAGTAGGTCTCCAAGTTCCGATAGGTCGGAGCCGGGTACAGCCATGGCTTCGAACCCATGGAACCCCGCAGGAAAGCGACAAGCCTCCACCCCCCCCCTTCCCGCAGGACCGAGGTCGGAATTCAGTCGATCCGAAACCAGGACCAGAACCCGAACCCGAACCCGCGGCAGGGAACCAGATCGAGGACTGTTCGTCGGGCGACGATCCGCCGCGGGGCCCCGAAGAGGATCCGACGGGACCCGCGCGAGCCGGCCGCCGGGAGCTTCTCGATTCGGACGGGGGCGGACGACGGCGGATCGGCGGCGGCGGCGGGAGGGTCCGGCGATGGGGGGCTGCGCCGGTTGGTGTGGCGAGGGGAGTCAAACGTTGAGTGGGTCAGGAAAAACAGAGGAAAGGAAGAAGAAGAAGAAGAAGGAGAAAAAAAGATTAGAAATAAAATAAAAATATAAAAATATATATTAAAAAGAAAAAGTAAAAATTCGCAAAATATTTCTAGAGAGAGAGAGAGGGAGTCTACAGTCAATAGTCAACGGAGAGGGACGCCGTTTCGTAGATATTTCCCGATCGCTTCCCGACTTTTGCCCCTAGCCTTCGAGGATTTCTTCCCCCCCCTTTTTTTTTTTTTTTTTTTTTTTTGTAATTTTTAAAAAGGAAAATGATGGTTCCTTTCCATATATATTCTATTTTAAAAAGTCCACTTATTAGGTTCCGGTTCAAGAACTCCAATTTTGACTTGAAATTTTCAAAAAACCCGCGAATAGAACGATTTAGAGTAAAATACAATTGGGTCCTGTCTCTCGTGCCTTTTTAAAGATTCCCAATTGGCGGACCTAATCGTAATCATTTCATCATCTCGAGGGTGTCGGGGTAATTTGCAATTGAATATGAATAAGCGACGTCATCAGGACGATTAGGTGACGTGATTGAGAATTAGGGGAAAAAATAAATACATGGTGAAGACTATTCATTTGGCCTGATTCTAGAAAATTTGGAATCATGATACTTTTCACCAAACGGGACTCCTTTTGAAGAAAGTATCTTTGTCTCTCTCCCCCCCTCTCTCTCTCTCTCTACAAATTACGTGGGAGTTTTTCATGGCTGCTCTCCTGTGGCTAACTTTGCGGATGTACAGAAGCTTCGAATGGACTTCTCTAGCGGCGGACGCCCGGTCGTGCCAATAAGGGGGGAGGCGTGCGCCGTCGGCGGCGGAAGAGGAGGCGGCGGCGGTGGCTCTCCCGGATGAGAGGAGGAGGCGGCGGCGGTTCATTTCTTTATGCCTGCTTAAGCATTATAGATATCTAATCGGTCTAGGTTAAATAAATCTAGACAGCTCGAACTGAGGTTTGGAAAATATTTCAGAAAAAATCAGACCGCAGTTGGCGTCTGTATCACCATTCCCAACCCATTTTCATTAGCGACAACAGCTTATGTCTAAATATATTAATGGATAGTAAATGAAACTTTCGTTCATTCATTTTTCGCGAAAAAGAATTGCACCCTAAGAGATTATTGATACACATCTATATCGCCGTTCTCAACCCATACCAAAGAGCCCCAGCATTTTTCTCGTACATTCACTTTCCGCGAAACAAACGTACCCTTAGATTATCGATACCCGTTTGTATCCACCATTCTCGACCCACACCAAAGAGCCCAGCTTTTCCGCTTGTGCGGGAGAACAGATCCCCAATCAAATGAGCAAAGAGCCACGGATCCAATCTTCTCTATCGTTTGATCTACACCCATCATTCTGTTTGGAGCCAAATTGTTGATCCAAATCAAAGAATCCAGCTCTAAACATCATTAGGAACAAAGGGCAGGCTGACCTTTTCCTTAGGACTAGAACCGAAGCCTTTTCTTGCTCGGCGCAAACCTCACAAGCGGCGAGCTTTCAACGGTTGACATTACATCTCATTAGTCACCGTGGAGTGTCGGGCTGTTGGAGTTGGCGAATACTTCGGAGACCCTTATTTCTCGGACCCATTTAAAGCATATATATATTTTGCTCGTTTTTCTGATCATTATAACGAGTTGGGTGGCTATAAACCGAAAATATAGTGAAATCTCTTTGCAGGACGTAACCCTATTCGAGAGTGAACCTGGATAAATTCGTGCATTGTCTATTTTCTCTGTTTTCTGCATGATCGTTCTGTTTTTCCTCAATAAATCCCTTCAGAGGCCACATCTTGTGGATCCGACCGTCAGGATCGCTCGCGATATGGAAATAGAATTTAACTCAAAATCATGCGAGAGATGCTGCGATGTTGACTGACACAGCCACAGAGAGCTTATGAAAACATGACATTTTGTCAAATGTGCAACTTACCCCAGTGGCGGCAACTGGGGGCAAGGGGTGGTGCAAAGCGACGGATACCAAATCACAAAACCGCATTAACTTAGCTTTTCTTAAAGGACAATGGTCAATTACAACATTATAACGAGAAATCAGTGCGGCATAGCTTATGAAACTTCATCAAACAAGGAGAGGACCCACAATGTCAACTTAGCTTCGAACGCTTGGAAATTTCCAAGAACAAAATTTTCCTTTCCAGATTCTTAACGGGGTCTTATATAGCCGGGTTGATTGCTCGTGCCAATCAGATCCCCGGGTCATCAACACTGTGCAGCACCCTCGTCGTTGTTGAGTCACACCGACACCCGCGGTTTATGAGAAGTCTGCCTTCAGATCCTAACTCGGGCCAGAGACGAGCATCCTGTCGCATTCTCATCCATGGTGTGTCCGAAAGTAGTACTTACCTTGTTCACTGCCTATTTGTGTGAGCATTGCCGTACACTGAGAAATATCAAGTCGATGTGTTGGCCCGTGACCTGCGTGGATCCGTCGATTCTCGGCACACTAACAGCACTTGAGAAATGCATCCATCCTTCTCAAGCCATGGCCAGCCGAAGCAGCATATGGATCCCATCAGAAATGCCCAATAATCAGCTAGCATTGCCGAATGTGTAGCGCTAATCTGGCTCGACATATCCGCGCTTTGCCCGTCTCATACAGGTAAGCAAATGGCCAAGGTGTGCACTCAAGATGGCAACACAAGAACGCTGCTCAGAAACATATATGAACGGAGTTCGGGAATGGGAACAGGTTCTTTGGCAAAGAAACACACAAGGAGTCTTCCTAAATGCAACAGGACCGTTGACAACGTAAGCAAACCAATCAGACAGGCGAAAAGAAGATTTTCTTGCTACTTGCGGGCGAATAAGAGCCAAGACGTCCAACATCTAACCCTCAAAAAATTTGCAAATTCAATCGTGTTAGCATGTCCGCGCTTTGCTCCTCCCATACGGGTAAGCAAATGGCAAAGTTGTGCACTCAAGACAGCCACGCAAGGATGCTGCTCAGAAACATACATGAACGGAGTTCAGGGGATGGGAACCGGTTGTTTGGTAAAGAAACACACATAAATAGTCTTACTGAATGCAACAGCGCTTATGGACAATGTAAGCAAACCAATCGGACGGGCGAAGAAAAGATTTTCTTGCTTCTCTGATCTACTTGCGGACGAGAAAAGCAGTAAGAAATCGGGAATCAAGTGCCAAGGCATCTAACATCTAACCCCTAAAGAATTTGCAAATTCAATCGTGTTGGCATGTCAGCGCTTTGCTCCTCCCATACGGTAAGCAAATGGCAAAGGCGTGCACTCAAGATGGCAACGCAAGAACGCTGCTCAGGAACATCCATGAACGGAGTTCAGGGAATAGGAACAGGTTCTTTTGGTAAAGAAACACACATAAGTAGTCTTACTGAATGCGACCGAACCGTCGACAATGTAAGCAAACCGATCAGACAGGCGAAGAAACGATGTTCTTGCTGCTGTGATCAACTTGCGGACGAGAAAAGCAGTAACAAATCGGGAATCAAGAGCCAAGACGTCCAACGTCTAATCCCTAAAGAAGCTGCAGATTCAATGGCGTTTTTCTTTCCTAGACTCACGTTTCCACTATACACGAGACAAGCGACTCCGATGCAACCAAAATTGGAGGTCAGAACTGGCTGGGAGAGGGAAATGAACACTACAATACATCTTCACTCTCCCTCTACTCTCTCCCTCTATTCGACCATCCAACACCATCCAATCAAATGGTGAATCACGCTATTCACAAAACTATATACAGATTCCAGTATACACGCACATTTTGTCAAACAGGTGGTGGCCTCTTCGCTTTTGTCTTCCATTCTTCGTTGCGGCAATTCGTCGAACAGGTGGTGGCAGCCTCCATTCAAGCTCGTCCCTTCTCGCGGCACAGAGGATACAAGAAACACGGATGGTCGAGGCGATGCTTCGCCGCGTCGGAGCCGAGAGGAGCCGCGCCTTTCGGGCCCCTCGGGCTCGCTTTCGCACCGTGCGCGATCAGCAGCGGAGCGAGGTGCCCGTGCCCCGCCTCCACCGCGCACTGCAACGGAGTGTACCCGGCGTCGTCCACCGCGTTCACGCTCGCCCCGTGGCTCAGCAACACCTTCACGCTCTCGACCCGCCCCTTGAACGCCGCCCTGTGCAGCGGCGTCCACCCATTCTGGTCCCTCGCGTCCACGTCGGCTCCTTCCGCAAGGCAGTTCTTCATCCCGTGGACGTCGTCGACCCTCGCCGCCCGGAGCAGGACGTCCCGCAGCCGCAGCGAGTCGAGCAGCCGCGAGTGCCCGTTCTCCGCCGCGAGCTCGAATGCCGTCTTCCCGTCCCCGTCCACCACGTGCCTCGCGTACGTCGAGCGGTTGACCAGGTACTCGACCGCCTCGGCGTGGCCCTTGGCGGCGGCGAGGTGGAGAGGCGTCGAACCGGCGGAGTCCGTTGCGTCGGCGTCGGCGCCGACCGCAACACAGAACCTGATCGTGTCGACGAAGCCGTTGGCCGCCGCGACGTGGAGCGGGCTCCTCCCGTCGGGGTTGGGCTTGTTCAGGTCGATGATGTCCTTGAAAGCCTTGAACAGGACTTCCATGAGGTCGACCCGGTTCATCTCCGCCGCCTTGTGGAGGATGTGATCAGCGTGTTTGTTCTTTTTGCTGACTGAAGTGCCTGAAGCTATCAGGATTTTCAGTATCTCAAGATTTCCAGCTTCAATTGCCAGGCTTATCAAGGATGTTCCGTCGGGATTTACATCGTTAACGTCAGCGCCGCCGTCGATCAGGCTCGCCACGATTCCCGCGTCCCCACACGCGATTGCATACTTCAAAAGCTTGGTGAGCTGGGACTTGTCACACCCAGGAATCGCCTTCTTCAGCAATGATTCGGTCTCTCTGATCTGGCTGTTCTGTTTGATGAGGAATTCAATCACCTGGAGGCCAACGAAGGCAATGGGCATGGTGGCGTCCTTGAAGACATGGGGGCCAGGCCGCGAGAACAGGCGGCGGAGGTCGTCCTGGCGCGCTTTCCCGGTGGGGAGCATGGAAGATCTGACGGTGATGAAATCAGGGGGCGACGAGAGGGCCGGGCCGTCAGACGGGGCCGAGACAAGTGTATAGGACGCAGAAGACAGAGGTGGGATTATGGAGTAAGGCTGGTTGAAGCTGAAGAGGGAAGTGTTGGTGGTGGACAGGGAGATTGCCACAGACATGGTGTGCATGAGGTTGGTTACCCGGAACGTCTTGGTGCATTTCTGGCCCTTCTTGAACGTCAATTCGACCTCAGTCACGTCCGGCTTCACGAGCCTGTCCATGGCGGGACGATACCCAGGGCTAAAGAAGTTTTAAGAAACAGCAACCCTTGGCGTTTCTTGAGGAATTTAGGGTGATCTGGTGTTTTTCTATGTGAAGGGAAATGCAGAAAGTGAGAGGTTGAAAGAATGGGGTGAGGAATGAGGAGGACGAGAGGTTTGTCGTGTGCAATGATGAAATGCTTGATTGGTTTGTTTATTTATTGTAATCAGATGATTAGATTATGGGTTTAACTTGAACTTCCTGCTCATTGGTTGCGCTTAAGGTTTTGGGCTAGTTTGAACGGGAGAGATGGTGACTTTGACAATGAAAGGGGCGAAAGTCTTTGATTGGCTCCTTTGACCATTGAAAGGTCCTTTGCTTGCTCCCTTCGAAGGAGGGAATACAGGGAGGTACTCACCTTTTTTGATTTGACCGGTCATTCATTCTTATGAATTTCTGGGAATTTCTGTGGGCTATTTCATCCACAAGCTACTTAGGTGAGGCAGTTAGGAAGGCCTGTGCTGTTTATGATTTCTCAATTCATGCAATTACATGATTTAATATCGTAGATACCGATGCTGCGTAGATGCAATGGTCCGGAAGATGGGAATTTGGTTCACATTTCGCCTTGTCAAATGTCGAGTTTTGGTGATGTATTATGTCCATCATGTTTAAGGGCTCACTTGAAAAATGCCTAGTGGGCGCGAGATTATTGACCAAGTTCCATGCTCTAAAGAGTTGCCCTTGTTGGCCATCTCCAGATCGGTTCTGTATGAGCGCGGTATGTCCAGTTTACGGGACAAAGGAATACTTTACCCATTATGCAGTTGACCGGGCTTGTTAGAAGCCGGAAACTACATATCTTGGATAAGAGATCTCGGACGGTCACTAATCATGTGAAAAACGGAACAGGTCCAAGGGCAATGTTTGCTTATTAGGGCAAAATCTTATGGCTAGGGAAAAAATTAGTCGTCGGTAGATGATTCTGCACAATCCTAAAGCACCACAATTAGCTGAGTTGATGATTCAAAAGATTTTGAGGAAATGACAGAGCATGAAAATATGGAGCCTCTTCTGCCACCCATTTTCTGGTAATGATCACCAAGTTGTAATGTGGAGCTTAAGCAAACCGAACAAGATTAATTAAACACGATATGAGTTTCTCTACACAATTAGTTTATTAAGTCCTATTAATCTAATTGATATGAAGCCCCCCCCCTTTGTCGGATTAAGCATATAACAGAGATAAAATAGTACTTTTGTGAGGTTATATGCCACTGATACGAAGATCATATAGCACGCCTTCTACTCGTATATGATTTCTTCGGTCTTTTTGTGCATAAAGTAGTCATTTTCTTGGGCCTAATTCCCTAAAAAAACCTCAACTTTAGGTCAAGTCCCAAATCTGTTCCGAACTTTTTTTTGTCTAAAAAAAAAATCCAAAACTTCTAGTCCCAAATCTGCCTAGAATTTTGTTTTGTTTAAGAAAAATTGCCAAAATTCAATTTATTTTCAAAAATATACTCTCGTGGTTCAATCTTAACTTGATGTGGCACTTTTACGTCGATAACAAATCTACATTAATAAAGTAATGAGGCTTTTTTTTTAGACAAAGAAAAGTTCGAAGCAAATTTGGACTGAACCTAAAAATTAAGTTTTTTTTAAATTAAAGAAAGTTTTTTGGGGTGGATTTGTTATCATCCTAACTTTCATATCCATGAATGGTTTATTTTGGAGAATTTCAACAATTTTTATTTGATTTGATTGGTTATCGAAGTGGAAATGCGACTTTGGTCTGTACCTATAACCCCATTACTTTGTTGATGTGGATTTGTTATCGACGTAAAAGTGCAACGTCAAGTTGGGACTGGATCACAGAAGCATATTTTTGAAAATAAATTGAAATTTGCTGATTTTTTTACATAAAACAAAATTCAAGGCAGATTTGTGACTGAATTTAAAGTTTAAGATTTTTTTAGACAAAAAAAATTCGGGACAGATTTGGGACTAGACCTAAATTTTAGGATTTTTTCTGAGTGTTCGGGACAGATTTGAGACTTAACCTAAAATTTGGGGTTTTTTAGGGAATTCACCTCATTTTCATGGGCCACCTTCCGTGTCTTTTCCATCCACAAAGGACGATCCTTCTTAATTCTTTATTCACACTATCTCGTTGTCATTCAACCACTACGCATCTCTTGGGCCCAAAAACCAAAAACCCCACCAAGTTCGGCATATTCTTGCCGCGCTACGTCGTTCAGCAATGAGACACAATGTCACTCTCCCAAGTGCACATTGATGATCAACTCGCTACCAGATGGAGACCATTTTCTTGTCAACTGCTCATTCGCGCGCGCGCCGGTGTTGTCGTTAGATCGCTTGGCTTTGTCTAATATCAATACTGTTTCGGGGTTGTGGTCCTGATTGATATTCAGAAAGTGAACTCTTTAACACCTAAGTGCGGCTCTGGTGATTTTCACAGCATTTCCATGTGACACCGTTCAATCTCTGTTGCGGTCGCTTCTTTTCCATGACTCTTGTAAGAGTAGCTGTGGGTAAACATTGTTGGACAAGTCACGACCACCATGCAATTGGGTAATTACCGGAAAAATTCGTTCTATGCAAGCTCTTGACATCTTCAAGAATAAAACGAAATGTGCCAAGGTTGTTAATCGTCGTAGACAGAGACAGAACAAGACCGAGCTCGCCGCGTCCTGGGAGACCATCGTAGGTTTTGTTCTTCTAGGACACTCGATGATGCCTCGTTCCATGGTAAAGTCTGGACAGATCTTTCGATTTCAATCTCACTCAGCGTAGACTACTCTCTCCCCTTTTGCCGGGCAATTGAGACCCTCGTCAATCCTGAAGGCCATCATGGTAATCTCTCTTTTGGTATGTTTTGGTGCAACAACAGCAAACTCAATTGACCTTTGTTGTGGTTTCGACCTTTGTTGGCCTCGTCCAATTTAGGAAATGAGAAGTAGCTTTTCCCAACACAATTTCCGAAAATATGAACATGATATCATGAAATTACTGGCTTGCTCAAGGCAGCCGATCGATTCCCAGTCTAGAATCTTAGATTGCCTAATTCTAGCTCACACTAACCAACTTCTTTCTATTTTTCAACGATGTTAGTTGGAGGGTCAGCTTAATTAATTTTTCTTACTGGCCGCTGATAACGACATCCCGCAACGCATATAACAAATCAATTGCAAGAGACCTGAACGTAATTGCTGCCACTAAAAAAAAATTAAGCCGAATTTGACTTAAATTATCAATTTTCGCAACATTTGACATCACGCCTTGCATCATTTCTACAAAGTCAAATTGGATCCGCTAACAGACATAAAAGCACTTTTTCTCATCGCGTCAGCTCAAAACATTCTCAAGAAACAAGAGATTCCGAGTGTGAAGTACTGTGAAAGCTAATATGGTGCAAGCTAATTTGTGAGCAATGAGTTATACAAAGATCCAGCTGCTTACCTTGCAGTTATTATGTTCACAACCAAGTCGATAGTGTCCACTGTCCGGTGGTTTGCTTTGTCGATATGATTCGGCTAGAACTAAGTAATTGGACAATCTCCTTTCCCCTCAATGACAGCAGACTATTTCTGCAATAGAACTTCTGTTAATCATCTGATCATGTACCCTAAACGTTAACAGTTCATGATGTTAAACTGCAGCTCGTTCTTCTGGTGTCTGTAGCATGTCCTTTCATGAAAACAGCATAAGACTGGATGGCATGTCCTTTCATAAATATGCAATCGCAACTCGTTCTTCCCTTCCTTGTCTTTCACCCTGTTGTGATCTAATTTGCTTCTGACTCCTGGAAACAAGCTGAAGTGCCATTGCAGTTGCGAATTACTCTAAATAGTTGCTATTGAACTAATTTTTCCTTTAAAATGCTGTCATGACTGTTTGGTAGAAAAAATTACTGTACCTTTCAATTCATGAGCTAGCTGATTTTTCGCCATAATTTAAAAGATAGACGATGACCATATCGCGGTTTTGTTGACCAGGTGGTTTTGCATTTTTCAAATACATATAGGTGGAGGAATCAGATAGATCAAATGCATACCGGTACTCAGCACTTGCGCAGGGCCATCAGTTAAACAAATCTATCACGAATGCAGCGAAGTTGCGCCTGTGAGTAAGCGAAAGATACAGGGAGTTGTAACTTCGAGCATCAGTTTCAACTTTGATGTCACTGTCATTCTTGTTCTTTTCTGATGCATATGGGGTCAGATAGAGCTGGAAAGGGACGAACCGGCGCTATTCCATTGAAAAAACTATGAAATCTCCATAGAAATCATGTCTAGTGTGTGGGACTCAACGAAAGCAACTTCAAATTAATGAGATTTTTGTTCTCTAACATTTACCGGATGGCTTTGAATCGATTAATCAAATGTCCAATTGCTGATTTGATTTCTGTCTTGGCAAGAACTCGAGATATTTCGCTCTGGCAGTGGCTATTTTGCTATTAGCTTCTAAAGCTCGCTTGTCTAAAGCCTGCTCAGATCACCTAATCATCCAAGGAATGGCCATGAGCCAGGATTAGCGCAGAACGAGCTATTACTCAGACTGTTGGCTTCGATGCGCACAAGGAACGGACCAAGTCAATCTAATTGATGTCGCATTTAGTACCCGGCAAGTTTGGCCATCTTTCATAGTTCTACCCAATGATAATCTTTGATTCCTAATGAAGCCAAATAAATGGTCTTAATCATAACGCTCTCAAGTTGAAAAATACCTCTCGAACCACCACGAATAGAGCAATCCCAGATTAGCGTGCCTAATTCGGTTTATGGATGATCAATGTGGCTCTCATTTGTATACTTGGGAAGTCAGTGGGTTTGGTTTGTATTGCTTTTCCTGCCGCGTACTGAGGCTTTGGAAGGAGAATTTCTTGTATCCATGTCCTTTCTCTTATTGATAAAAAGAGCGGGAATGAGCGTAGCAAATGCTAGTAACTCTCTCTAAGTGTTATCAGGATCCTACGCCCGCTACGTAAGTGTTCGACGCAATCCAAAGATATGCCGCAGAAGACAGGTGACCGTTTTGCTACTATGCCATCCACCCTCGGTAGGTATATCCATTTGCTTTTGCCATATTATCCATAGTTAGATTCGCGCCATTTGGCGATCTAACACTCATAGAGAAAAATACGCTGACAGCAATCAACCTTGGATCAACGTAGATTCGAGATCTTAGATCTAGGGCTCAGGCCGAGATCCGAGACTCGGTCTCCATCCGAGCCTCAAATCTTGGCTTGCCTCCTTCACCACCCCCATCCTCGTCGATGATGGTGGCGCCGAGAGAGAGATCAAATCCTACGCCTGCCTGAGATTTGACCTTGATTGCCAACTGCCAAACCAGAATACCTTACAGCATGAACTAGTATAGGTTATAAGCTTTCATGAAACTGTACAAACTTTTATCATCAAGGGCTGTGGGGGAGAACTGGCACAAACATCGCACCGGTTGCGCCAAATAAACTCCTCGCGAGGTAAATTAGAGCCTCCATCACCATGCCAGGATAAGTCCAGGAAATTGCGAATGAGGGGGATTCGGACTGTCCGCCAAGTGACGAGCCTCCAGACCAGTCCAGCAACAGCCCGTCAAGCTATAAAACTCTACACGGACATTGGAGCTTCGAATGCATCTGATTTTTCCCTACTGACGTAAACCGGAAAGGCGAAGCATATGCTAGTCATCTTGGCTCGAAGCGGGCCCATAAGATCAACCGTGTAGAGTCTTCGACATCTTGTATGATTGAGAAGAAACGGGAGGATGGTAAGGAACTCCCAACCGCGTAAATGATGAGTAATCAGAGCAGAGCTCAGCATGTCCATATCTTTTCTGCTGGATATATTCTACTTCAGAAGTAGAAGGCCAAAATAGAGATGAGGACTCGATGTTAATCCATTGAGAAATGGGTCCAATTCAGTACGAGGCCCCCATATACATCAAGATTCTAGAGTGCCAAATTTTTCAAGTTTGTCTATGGAAGCTCGACGGCTTGCAAACAAAGAATCGAATCTCGGGTAGAACCGACCGTTCATAGTATAGAACAAGGAACCAAACCGGTCAAAACCGGTTCGCCAATTTTTTACTTGAAAGCCTACCCAATCCCCATGTGAATCAGCCTGAAACTGGTTGGGCAAGGCCAATTCGGTTTAGTATCCTGTTTGAACCGGACCAATTTCTAACCCCTAATGGTCGGACTTCCTTTCTCTATTAGGTGCGTGTTTAAGGCACTCGGAATCCCATTACCTGACGGGTCGAGGGTACATTCCTTTCGCTATGGTGTGTGCTTGGATGTGGTCCTAAATCCGAGCACACGATAATAGACATGATCGCTGCGCGAGCGGTCCAGCCGACCAGCCCTGCCACCAAGAAAACGGGCGGGCTTGGCCAACTTTTTTGGCCCATTGGGCGCGCCTGGTCTGTTTTTTTCAAGCCTGGCCCGTCCATAGATCTGTATATGCTGTACTCGTAAAATACTTTTATAAAGTTTCTACCTTGACACGTAACAGGAAAGTGGTATATACTATATAGCATATGCTCAAGGTGAAAAATAAAGTTCCATAAATCGTAGAATCATTCTCTATTTTTTTTTTCATGTTTTAGCTAAAAGAAACCTAATATATCTTGAGATTTCAAATTTCTATACAATTGGAAAACTTTCGACGAGCGTTGGTATCTACTATAAGATGCCTAACAACAATATAGAATCAAATAACAGACAAAATGGTAGTTCAAAAGGGTCACACGGTAATCATACTCTCGTTTATTCAAGATTTAAACTAAAATTTACTTATAATCCAAAAATTTTAAGTTCGTTTTCGAAAATAATCGAAACCCCAATTTCTCTCCTTTGATTAATTTTTTTTTTTCCTATCTTTTCACATGTATGCGTATGGGTGCGTGCCCGCTTGTGTCCTTCCTGGCTAGTTGATGGAAGATACTTGGTGACTTCCCTTAATCTTGCATCGCATGAATTCTGCCTCCAAGTGTCGTTTCTAAGTCCTTTCTCTCAATAACAAAATGCCGAAAATTATCCCCAACATGAATAAATCTCCAAAAAAAAAAAAAGAGAGAGAAAAAGAAAACAAGGGATAGAAGCTAGCTACTCGTTAATTTCTTCGTGAAAGATTGCGAGTTTATAGTTATCAAATGCCACGGGGTCACAAAACCCTAATTAAATTCGGCTGCATAATGTCCTTTCGAAAGTTGTATAACGTTATGTCCAAAAAAAAAAAAAAAGAAAGTTGTATAACGTGTCCTCCTATGTAACATCATCATGGAATAGAATCATTCCTCAAGCCTGAACCGCCCATTAAAAAAAATCAAAACCATGGGCTGAGGAACGAGGAAGAGTCTACCTTAGTCGTCGCCATGTTTTCCAATCCACTTGTCCCGTTCGCAACAAAGCGCTTTTGCTCGCTTCCTCCAAAAGCAAAAGTCCAAAACGACACGCACAGCGCACGCGCAAGGCTCCAAAAGAGGCCACGACAAGGAAGGGATTATGGGGCTGAAACAGCGAGTGTTTCAGGTCAGAAAACAAGAAAAAGAATGGCGAGAAACTCTGGGTGGGGATTTGACCCGTACCGGCAGAACGAGCCAAAAGTCTCTCCTCAGTTGTTGACCTAACGCAGATGGTGCCAAAGGAAACACGTTGTGGTCCGCACGTTATTCTCTGGTTTCGTTCGAGATTTTTACTCCAAAAAGAATGACCAAGAAGAGAGAGAAAGACCCTTGAAAGATGCAAAGCTCCTGTTGAATAATGTGATAGATGGCTCTCGAAGTAAACGTCGGGACAACGAGAGAGAAAGAGACAGGGAGAGGGAGGGTTTCTAGGGTTTCTTTCGTCGTGCATGGTGTGCGATGCGTGGCACATGCCTAGCCACTTCCAGATAGGACAAGAGATGCATCCAAATGGGAAACGCACTTAGCGTGCCATCGGCTTTTTCCCCCTCTGGTTTCCTTTTCTCGTTTGTCATCTCTTCCACGACAGCGACTTGAGAAAGAAAGACAAATCGAGTGCTTATCCGCTTGAGTTCCCTTGGAGCCTTGCGTCGAAATGGGCAGGAAACCCTGTTCCCCACCGGTTCACGAGCCAAACCAGCATCACCGTCGTCGTCACCATCGTCATCGACGAGGAAGTTTGACAAGCATTTCGCGTACCGGTGCGAGATCGTTTTCCATGCCTTGGACAATCGGCCAACAGCTCAGGGTTTGGCTGTTCTTTGTACAGGAGAACCCTTGCGATGATCTCGAATGGTCGCGACGGTTGTTTTGCTTCTGGAGGTATAACCGATGTTATTCCGTATTGGCAATGACAGATTGATCACGATGATGAGAAAAACATAAGTTAGGTGAGGATGTTAGATGGGTCGGAGCTGACGGTTTTCACGCGACGATTTTACGACAGTGGTGATTTTCGCGTAGTGGCGCAATTCTCTCATAATTTGTTGGAGAAAAAAAATTACAAAAAGCGTAGTCGATATCGTCGTTCTGTTTATAATTAATTTTCACAATTCGACCTTAGAACCGATCTTGATCCCATTGTAATATACTTCGGAATTTAGGTCTATATTGCACAGTATATTATGCGTAGAAGAATAAACCAATAACCAATGGATACGATGTTGTCATGGCGATTTAAAACTTTCAAGCTCACTATGCTTTTGAAATATTCTAGATTGAAGGAGAAGTTTTGTTGGCATCTCGTTTTGACTAGATAATCATATTCATCGAACCCAAAAAGGTTATTTCTGGATGGCTTATCTTTTAATCTATCGTAAATGAAATTCCTAAGGTATATTCACCTTTCAAGATGAGAATACGCAATTGCCATTGACGACTCCACGACTTTGACTTAAAAAATTAAAGATTTTCATTGCTAAAGCAGAAGAGGATTATCCCTAATGCTATGCTGCTTGAGACAAGACACCTCGATCATTGTATCGACCTAATTGCATGCGTATCGCAATTAATTCTTAATCGCGAAAAATAACCCTAATTTTTCCTAAAAATTGAAAGAAAGAAAAAAAGAAAATTGACCTAATTGGAGAATATTGAGGGCACTACTTAACAATAACGAAGCTTCATCGCCTTCTTTTTTCCCTTTATTCTTCGGTAGAACGAGGGATATTCTGATAATATTTCATGGCTCTTAAAGTATTTTATCGTTATTTTTTTCATGTTTCTCGAAACTTAAATTTTCGCTTTTCGAGTAACCCACCGTAATTATATACGCAATGAAGAAGAAAATTACATGGCATAATAAATTTGGTAAAAGAAATAAAAAAAAAGGTGAAGTTCAGATCTGCTCATTCATTGAGCTTAGGTAAACAGTCATGATTTTGTATACGGATGTTGTTGGAGGAGGAATATGGTCAACAATCGCCCAACAATTCCACTTCGCCTCTCTTTTAATTCTTTGATATATGCATAATTCTCTCCTCTCTCTCTCTCTCTCTCTCTCTTTTTCTCGTTTGCTTTTCTATAGTCAAGATTACATCGGGTGATGTATTTACGATCATGAATAAAATTGGCTCGCGAAATGATGGCGTGGCCCACATGTGATCGATTTTTCCTGGACTCGTGCCATACGGCCACCCAATTGATATATCCCTAAAAAAAAATTCTCGAAAATTCCGCTTGCGCTCGAAGGACTGACCGGATTATAAGATTGGGATGCCGCGATAATCACGACGACAAGAGAATGGATGTAAAGAGCATATACACGTTCTTCCATTTTCATGCTTTTCAATAAGGTGATTAGCTCTTATAGAGTACAAATCATATGGTTGTCTCCTAGCTTTTTCACTTTTGTTCGGAAGGAAATTAGGAAATTCACGAAAATTCACTTTCGCAATCAAAGATTTTTCATGCTGAAGCAGAATGGGATGATCCATAATGCTATGTTACTTGAGCCAAGACACCTTGATCACGTTATCAAACTAACGGCTCATCATCTTTTTGCAGCTAATTTACTAATCGCATGCATATAGGCTTTCGCAATTCTTATTGCAAAGATAATCATACCCCTTCCCAAAAAAGAAAATATTGACCTCAATGGGGGGATATTGAGGGAAAAGTACCAAAAAAGTCATAAATTTATTGCATTGATACTAATTCGATCTTAAATATTTTAATTGGACTAATTTAGTACTAAACATTTTCACTTTGATACCAATTCGGTACATCCGATCAATTTAGGCCGGAAATTGCTGACGTGAATGTCAGCTGTCTTACGTGGTACGGCGAGAGGACGGTCGGTGTTGACGTGGAATTTTTAATAATTTTTTGAATTTTTAATAATTTTAAATATTTTTTCCTTTCTTTTTCCTTCATTCTCCTTCCTTAGACCTAAGGCTAGTACCTGGCCATGGCCAACGAAGGCATTGCCGCCCTCGTCTGCCCCTTGCAAGGGCTGGACCCTCGCAACCTGGGAGAGGGTCACCCTTGCGACCTGGGCGAGGGCAGCCTTGCTAGTCCAGCCCTCACCTTCGCTGGCGAGAGTGTATGGCTAGTCACCGACCATGGTCAAGTATCGGCCACAAGCACAGGAGAAGGAAGAAAAAATAGGAAAAATAGGCAAAAGAACATTTATAAAATTTAAAATATTATTAAAAATTATCCCCATCAACGCCAACTGTCCGTCGGACAAGACACATAAGATGGCCAGCGTCCACGTCAGCGATTTCCGACCTAAATTAGCTGGATGGACCGAATTGGTACCAATGTGAAAAGGTTTAGGACTAAATTAATCCATTGAAAGGTTTAGGACTAAATTGGTACCAATGCAATAGGTTTATGACTTTTTTTTTGTATTTTTCTCGAAATATTGAGGGCAACACTTGAATAATAACGAAGCCTAATCCCCTCTTTTCCTTCTCTTTTGTTTGGTAGAACAAGGCATTTTCTTATAATATTCTGGCTCTTTATGCATTGATGGATATCTTGTACGTTTTCATGGAAGCCCATCTCAATTACATACGCAACAAAAAAAGAAAAAATTGTACGACTTCATAAATTTTGTAAAAGTAAACCATCTAGAAAAGGTGAAGTTCAGCTGTACTCATTCATTGAGATTAGGTAAACAGTCATGATTTTATATGTGGAAGTAGTTGGAGGAATACGGTTGATAATCGCCCAACAATGCAACTTTTCCTCTCTATTTTTCTTTGATATATGCATAAATCCCTCTCTCTCTCTCTCTCTCTCTCTCTCTCTCTCTCTCTCTCTCTCTCTCTCTCTCTCTCTCTCTCTCTCTCTCTCTCTCTCTCTCTCTCCTTACGGCCACTTTCTCGTTTGTTCTTATTGGTTGTATGATAAAATTATGTGGCGGCGATATCATAACTAAAATTGACTCACGAAACACTGACGTTAGCATTGCATCATGCATGACTTTTAAATGGTAAAAGAGTTTATTTCTTTTCATCTCGCTCATTGAAAGAAATCTCCCTTTTACCCTTGATTCAGATTCAAAGTTCTCCCATTTTCATTGAAAGCTGGGTTGTTCAAAAAGCGAAAAAAACAAAGAAAATGGGGAAAAATGAATTAACTAAAATTTTCATATAAAAAATTGTTGATATTTGGTGAATATATTAGCAGAACTATATGATGTTTTAAGAAAAAGACACATAATTAAGTAAAATGGGGAAAAAATCTCAATAACAAAAACGTCAAGTTACAAAATTTTGGATACCGATTATGTATTTTTAAATTATTAGTTTGTGTATACAAAAATATTAATCAATGAAAGATATTTAAAACTATTACATTGGATATCGATGAATCATATTCTTTTATGAGTTGAGAACGTCAATTTCCTTTTACAATCTTTTAAAGTGTTTTATTAATCAATCATTTTTTACATTAATATGCCCTTTCAATATACACAATAAGTAATCAATTTACATCCGTTAAGCTTTTCATTATCGTGACTCTTTCACGTTTTATTTAATTTGTGTACCTTTATCTTAAAATATCTGATTTAGTTCTATTACAATGACTATATTTATCGAACTTAAACAAGTTTTGTTATTGTTTAATATTTCCTAAGTTTATATTTTCTAACATTTGTATATTAGTTAGTTTTTTTTCCTCTCGTTTTCCATATTTTTTCATTTTTTTGTACTGCAAATAAAGATAAAAGAAAACTTTCCTTTAAAAATTGAAATGAAAGATTCTTTTTTGCCCTTTAAAAGTTAATGGTAATGACACAAATAGTCCGTGAACTTTGGTCCAATATGCAATGTGGTCTCCGAACTTTTAATTTGTTCGATATAGTCTTTGAACTTTAACTCAATGTGCGATATGATCCCTGAACTTTTAATTTGTTCAACATACTCCATAGACTTTTGATACATGCTCAACTTAGTTCCTAAACTATATGAAAATGTTATGGACTTAATTGAACTTGTACCAAAAGTCTGGGAACTATTTTGAACAAATTGAAAGTTTAAGGATCATATTATATATTGTACCAAAGTCTAGAAATTATTTATGTCATTTTCCATACAAGTTACGTGCACCGCACACACAAACATAAAATTTGACGGGGCAGTTGATTGCTACAGCAAAATGAAGGTTCGAGGATAGAGCAATCGCGTAGAACCCACGGGCTCTTTTTTATCTTTTTTTTATTTGGCAGAACGAGGGCACTTCTTTGTCCAAAACAAAACGATAAAATAAAACAAGGGATGGGAAAGTGAGGAGAAGGGCCTGCCAACCACTTCGATAAATAATAGCCTTTGATCATCATCATCAGCATCAGCATCACCATCAATGGGGATTGGGGAATCTTAGGAAATTCCGCAGATGGGTCGCGATCTATTCCCATCACGGTACACAAGCACGAAAAAGATCAACGGCGCCGATCATAGCCCCACAAGTACAAGCCGCCCTCGTCGTCATCATTCGACAAGCAAAACACCCTCCTCGTCAATCAATTTCCTTCCCCCTTCCCCGCCCCCTTCTTCTGTCTCTTCTGTTTTGTTCTTTCTCGATTCGACAGCCTCTTGGGCATGCCATTTGCTGACATGAGACCCGGAAACGGAACACGAAGACGCAAATTATTGGTGGTGAGGTGACCACCCCAAAAGAGAAAAGAGAGAGAAAAGAGGGAGGGAGAGGCAAGAACCATCCAATCCCCCATGATGAGTGCGCCGACGTCGACTCCTACTCCCCATGAATTTGCACGTGAAGTTTAGAACGCTCGGATCTCTGTTCAAATGTCTCCATAAACTCGATCGATGGAGGTCGATGGAGCTCCCTGGATCGATGGTTTTCTTTAAGTAAACGCTAAGGGTGCTGACTTATTAGGGTTATCGATTCTCGGGAGGTTCGGTCTTCGATCGAAGACCGGAGATTCGCTTTGTGACTCGGGTTTCGAAGATCTGAGACCGGTCGAGTCTGGAGCCGCCGATTCTTGAACTGCCCATGTTTTGTTTCGTGAAAAAAAAAAATTAGATTTTCCTAATGTAGTGTAAAGATCGCGATATTTCGTTACCGAAAAAAAGTGTGGATCAAATTGTTGCTTCTTCATGTTGAATACCATAATTCTAAAGAAAAAGAGGCTTTATGATCGGATTAGAATCAGTCTCGAGCCAGTTTGAACCGGCTCTGAGTAGAAGAGGCGGTTTCTGTCATGGAACTAGGAACCGAATCGGTCTTGGGTAGGTTCTTGGTTCAAGGAACCGGGAACGGAACCGATTCTCCTTAGAATTGGCCTTAAATCGAAAGTTACAAGCCGATTCGGTCCATTTCCGAATCGAACCAGATTCAATTGCTCACCCCTGATTAGCTTATGTCAAGTGCATCTCAAAAGATAGGCTTTTATGCCAAGAGTAAATCACCCCCCCCCCCCAAATACTAATTGGCATCTTGTCATCGTTGAAGAGTCACATGCACCGATCATCGTGCATATTTATTCGTGGTAAACCATGCATGGAGCAGATCGGGACCAGTTTCATAGGCACAGAGAGTTCGATCAAAGCAAGATTAGATACACGAAATATTTCAAAAGAATTAACTTGAAGTTAAGCTCACCACGAATATTCATTTGGAGTAAAATTATTATAGAGTTTGAATTTTTTCGTGTTGTTAACTCGAATAAAAACAAAAACATAAAAAGGATCCAACGGCGGAGCCGCAGCGAGTGGGTCCCACGCCAAGGGGGGAAAAAGAAAATCTAACCGGAGAAAAAACCAGAAGCGCCCCCCAATAAATGCGAAGCCCGGGGCCTCCACGTGGCGCCACCGCGGGGCCCCGCCGGGCGAGTCTTTCTCGGATCATCGCCGAACGGTGGTCCCCCGCCAGCTGGGCCCCGCCCCACCCTCACCGGACCGATCGGTGCAGCCGCGCGCCGCCACGTGTCCCTCGGGCGGCGGCCCCCGCCCACCGACCGCGACGGTCGCAGCCGCACCGCTCCGATACGACAAAAATCACGAGGAAAGCGAGCGGAAACCGAGAAAAAACCAAAAAGGAAAAAAGAATTTTAAAAAAAAAAAAAAAAAAAAGACGGAGAAGCACCGAAAAAGAAGACTTTTCTGGACAAGGGAAGGAGGGGAGGAGCGGGGAAAAAACGGCACGCGCCCGCCGCCACGCGCGGCGCTCCGCGCTAGACGACAAAGTAGGGACACGTGCCGCGCACGGGGGGCCGGTCGTGATTCGGGCCGGGGGCCGGGGGCATTTCCGGGAATGCGGGTGCGGGGGCAGGGGCGGGCCAAAGGGGTGACCGGGGGTGGGGGCCGTTTGTCGCCACGTGCCTTGGCGTCGGCCGCACGCGGGAAGGCCCCGTATTGAATTCCTCGGCCCCCCCGACCCCCCGGTCGACCCAAACCTTTTGCGTTTGTTTTCTTTCGGACGATAATAATTATTTGTACCTTTTTTTTATTTATTTACTTTTATGTTTTTCCTTCCCGATTTTTCTGGTCTTCGTTTGACCTGGTCGGTGGCCTCGCGATTTCATCCTCTTATTGAAATATTGGGGAAAAGATAAAGATATGGTGTTTTTTTAAAGGGAAAAAAAGTTATATAAAAACTCCCAAACTATGTCGACCATACCGCATCGGTCATGAAATTATTTTTTTTTTTTCGCGATATCAAAAACTCCAATATCCACTATAACACATTTACTCCTAAACGTTTTCTTGTGATATAAGAATCCCAATCTTATACACATTGCACTTACCCTCGTCCATCAAGACTCCATCGGATGATTTTCAGCCAAAATAATATCGTTTTTTTTTATTTCACTTGGGCATTGTTCGCTTTCTAGACTCCACGTAGGTAGATTTTTAATGGTTCTCATTGATGGAACTTTAAAAAAAAGGTAAATGTATTGCACGGATATAAATTTGAGATTTTTTGCTTTACAAAAAAAAGTTTTAGAATAAATATATTGCAATAAGCATAGTTTATGATTTTTTATGACTTGTGTCCTTTTTTTAAATAAGTAGGTATGTCATTTTTCCTTTTATTTTGTGATCGTTTTGGGGAAATTATGTTATAGTAACGGGACCTTGTTTATATTATCGTTGTCCTCGGGAGCCATCATAATAGAATATGAGCATAAGGCAAATTATCGTAAACTCGAAAACAAATCAATCATTTCGATTAGTGTGCAAGAGTAAGAACAACATCGTGATCGATGTGATGCAAGTTTCCTCGTACCCATGTCAAATAGGTCGTGTTATGTGCCGACACAACTAGCGCATTGGCATAATCAATGTGAAAGTGTTCCGTGTACAAGAAATGCTAGTTAATCAATCTAAGATAGAGCGTAAGAGTAAAACAAACTGGGATTGATGTGATGGAGATTTCCTCTTCGCCTCAAATAGGTCATAGTAAAAGCCACCACGTAAGTAAAACTAGTCGACAACAAAATTGAAAAGAAAGAAAATCCGTTATCCAACAAGATGGGAAAATTCCTTTCACCCGTCTTCAAGTGGCCGCGACATAAGCCAAATGGACTAGAGCATTGGGTGCAATCACCGCGAAGTGTACAATGTATTCGTGACCGTCGAAAAACGCATCGAGAGATTTGATGTTCGCCGGTCTCGAGCAGGCCATGTCGTACGCCAAAATACGACTCGAACATTGGCACAACCACCGTGAAATCTATGAAGGCATAGGATACAATGCTCTAAGCTCCTCGCAAATCTTGATCTTTGACTTCCATTTCAAGCCACGGGCAAAGACAACGTACGAATCGGTCGGGGGGCGGAATACTTTATCCACGTACCGACAAAAGTACATCGTTCGAAAGAGAATGACCAAGGGAGGGGAGGACCCCAAGAATTCCAAACACAGTGCTGCCTTCTTTTTCTTTTTTCGGGAAACACATTTGGTGTAGCTGTTGTCTTATGCTCGAAGCAAAATACAAATGTTGGTCTAGTTGGTACCAACTCACATCATAAAAGCGAAACAAAAGGGCAAAAAAAAAAAAAGGAAAGGAAAAGAAAGAAAGAAAGAAAAAAAAGGGTTAATATTAAACAGGAAAAAGCGTGAATGAAAAATAATAATGGCAGAAAAAAAAAGGGGTGTGTTGTGAGTATTTATGGGGGCTCGTTATAAATTATGGTTAATACCATAAATAATCTTAAACTGATATGCTCGTGATAAATTTATCTCAAATTAATTTTTTTACTACAAAAAATCTCAAATCGGTATATCTGTGACAATTTTACCTTCCGTTAATTTCCGTTTAATTTTTTAGTCAACTTTCTGAATTGAATGACGCGTGATAGTTCATGGGTGTACCAATTTAGGGATTTACTCTCCGTTTGTCATAAGTATATTAGTTTGTGATTTTTTGTGGTATTGATCCAATTTAACAGAAGGTAAATTTATCACAAATATATTAATTTAGGATTTTTGGTGGTCAAAAAATTAATTTAATTTGAGTAAATTTATTATAAGTGTACTAATTCAGGATTTTGTGTGATATTAGCCCTATAAATTAACTGTCGACTACTTTGGTTTTGGAGATTGAAAAATCAGTGCTTGAAATTGTACTTTGTGTTAAAAATGGTGGAATGCTACTTTGTGATTTCGAAAGCATGAAAATTCTTAAAAAAAACATGTAATTACATGTCTATACATATATACCTCCTGTCCCCTCGAGTCCCAATATGTTCGATGCATTTTGATTTTCATTGAATTTATATATACTATTTATTATGCAGGAAGACAAATTGCCATTCTGAAATACCAAACAGTTCAATCGAAAGTATTGCTCGTACAAACATGTACTATAGTTTCACCTTGGACGTCGTATATGTACTCACTTCACTCGATCTGAAGAACTCAATTTGATATTTCTACCTTTTAAGTAATAAATTAAGACATGGATATGATATATGTTCTCTTTTCTTCTTAAAGGATATAATGTAAGATTTATAGACATTATTTAGATATATATATATATATATATATATTACTAAAACAGGAGTGATTTGAACGAGCAATTCATTGTTATCCCTAGTAAACTAGTAAAGTTAGGGAAAATGACACAAAAGATCTTTTTAACTTTTGATTTGTCTTGGTAATATGCTTTGCACTTGCCTGCTATTATAAAGTAGTTCTAAGGTGCTGATCAAAATTCGAAGAAAGGTTTGGTGATTAAAAGGGAGTCCATTTTATAGAGGCTTGGAGAGCCGCTCGCGTGTATGATAACATACTTGCCACAAGACCTTGTCTTCGTTTTTTCTTGATTGGCATCTTAGCACTCCTTTACTGGCATCGGTGCAATGTGATCCATGAACTTTTAATTTGTTTAACGCGGCCCCTAAACTTTAGCCCGACGTGTAATGTGGCTCCTGAACTTTTAATTTGCTTAATATAGTCTCCGAACTTTTGGTATATATTCAATTTAGCCGCTAGATTATATGAAAACTATTCAATGTTGTCCATGCTATTAAATTAACGGAATGACTATATTGAATATTTTCATATAATCTAGGGACTGCATTGAGCATGTACCGAGTCCAAGGATCACATCGAATAAATTAAAGGATTAGGGATCACGCTACATATCGGGTCAAAGTTAACGGATCGCTCGTGTCATTGTCCCCGTAAAGTTATGTGCAAAGGGAGGGGGGGCAAAAGAAAAGAAAAATTCACTAAGCTATATAGTAAAATCAAACGAGCGAAATTGCTGTTCTTCTTTTTTTTAATAAAAAAAACAGGGGGAGAAAATTGGGGGAAAATGGGAAATTGCCAAGGAAATTTTAATTTGGCCGCCCCTCTTTGTCGTCTCCTTCGTCTCCGTTCGTCCCCTCTTCTCTCTCGCTCTTCTCCGTACTTCCTCTTCTCCCCTGTTTTTAATCTCTCCCTTCGCTCTTCCCTCCTCTCTCGCGCGCTCTGTGTCGATCTCCCTGAGCAATCGCCTTCCCTCCCTCCCTCCCTCTTCCTGCCCTCCGTTCGCTCCCCGAACGTGTTCACCTACATACACTCTGAGACTCCTCGCTTCGCTCAGAGCACGACAGCCTTGGAGAGAGTTAGAGAGCGAGAGAGAGAGAGAGAGGGAGGGGGGTCCAGGGGCAGCGGCTGTGTCCTGGGCTTCTGTTGGTTTCTGAGGTTGTCGCGAGAAAAGAAGGGGCCGGTGCCATGGGGGCTCTCGCTGTTCTGCTCTGAGATTTCGAATTCTCCGCCGCCCGCCGCCCCCCTCCCTCCCTCGCGTCCTCTCTCCCTTCTCTCTCTTCGCTTCTTCGTTTCCTTTGGGGGTGGTGGTTGGGGTTGGGGTTGGGGGGGGGAGGGGCAACCGCCGCCGGGAGCTGCCATGGCCGGTAGCGACGAAGTCAACGTCAACGAATCTAAGGTTTGCTCCTCCGCTTCGAATTCTCCCGTTTCCGTTCTGTGGCCCCCGCGATTGTGCAACCCCGATCCCCTTGGGCGCTCTCGTGTTCTTCGTGTGCCTTCTTCACGTGCCTCCTTCTTGCTATCTGATGAATACCCCCCCCCCCCTCTCGGCGACAGAAGCGGAGCTTTTTATCTTTGTTCGCGTGTTGCCGATTCAGCTGTTTGATCACGGGCCTGTGTCTGCTGTTTTCATCAATTGGATGTTAATTTGGAAGTAACTTTTGTTGGGGTTTCCGAAATTTCGAGTCTTTGGTGCGTGGATTCAAGTTTGGGTGTGCCTGGCCTGTTTTTTTTGCCCTTTCTTCTTGTGGGGGAATTTTGAAGGCTTAGAATTCGATTTCGATTGGTGGAATGTGTCGTGAGATGTCGTTGCATTTGAGCCTGGCCTCTTCTTCTTCTTCTTCTTGTTTCTTTTCTCTTTTTTTTTTTTGTTGTCCTTTCTGTACGTCTCTCTTTTCACATTCCCCCTTTCAGCTCTGTCTTCTACTTCAGGGTTATATAGCTGACAAATGGCGAGTGACTACGAAACATCTCTGTCTGCGTTTTGGTGCTGTGTCATTTGGAAAGTATGCAGAAATTTGTAGTCTTTGGAGGATCGTGTTAAGGTCAATTCGCATGAATCTGAATTGTGATCTCTCCTGTAAAATCCGCAGAGTGTCGTCCCTCTCAACACTTATGTCCTGATCTCCAACTTCAAGCTAGTGTACAATCTCCTCCGCCGCCCCGACGGGACCTTCAACCGCGAATTGGACGATTTCCTCGACCGGAAGGTCCCCGCGAACACCATACCGGTCAATGGGGTCTTCTCCTTCGATCACGTGGATCGGTCGACCGGGCTCCTCAACCGGGTCTATTTGGCCGCCCCCGAAAACCGGGCCCGCTGGGGGATCATTGACCTCGAGAAGCCCTTGAGCACCACCGAGGTCGTCCCGGTCATCATCTTTTTCCACGGTGGGAGCTTCACTCATTCCACCGCGAGCACCGCCATTTACGATACGCTGTGCCGGCGGTTCGTGAGCATCTGCAAGGTTGCGGTCGTCTCTGTAAATTACCGACGATCGCCCGAATATCGGTACCCGTGTGCCTACGATGACGGGTGGGCCGCCCTCAGTTGGGTGAAGTCGAGACCGTGGCTCCAGAGCGGGAAGGACTCAAAGGTCTATGTGTACTTGGCCGGAGATAGCTCGGGCGGCAATATCGTGCACCACGTAGCTGTGAAGGCGGCCGATGAGGGAGTCGAGGTTTTGGGTAATATCCTCCTCCATGCTTTGTTTGGCGGGCAAGAGAGAACGGAATCGGAGATGAGATTGGACGGTAGGTACTTTGTCAGGATTCCCGACCGCGATTGGTACTGGCGAGCTTTCCTCCCGGAAGGGGAAGATAGAGACCACCCGGCGTGCAACCCTTTCGGCCCACGGGGCAGGAGCCTCGAGGGGCTCGAGTTTCCGAAGAGCCTCGTGGTCGTGGCGGGCTTGGATATCCTCCAGGACTGGCAATTGGCCTACGTGGAAGGGCTCAGGAACCATGGCCATGAGGTGAAGTTGCTGCACCTGAAGGAGGCGACGATTGGCTTCTACTTCTTGCCGAACAATGACCATTTCTATCGGCTCATGGAGGAGGTGAACGAGTTTGTCCATCCTGACTGTTAATACGGCCTCTTCTTTGCCTGGCGGCGAAAAATACATCACAGCAGCTTTGACATTTCAAGACCCTGGTTATTCTTTTGCAGCGAAAAGGTGTGTAGTTATAGGGGTTGTGCAATACTACTTACCCTTTTTCCTAATTGTCCTGTTTTTTACCATTTTCTCGTGGCGGTTTGAGGATTCTGTTGCGATGGAGGAGATCGGTCGCCTCTGTTCCCGATCTCGCAAGAAGCTGACACTGATGTATACAATATTGGGATGGCTCAAATGGATCGTGTTGGAAACTTCAGAACTCATTGCTTGGGAATCATCTTTGGGCATCAAGTGTGCGAATCATCTCGGTTCGGTTCGGTTCGGGCCGCGATTGGCTGGGCGGTATAGCCGGAGGTACCACATTTGGCTGGTCATGATTCTGTTCCTGAGTGAAAGGAGTATATGTTGTCATTGTAATCACTGATTCAGAAAAAAATCTCAGATTACTTTGATTCCACCGTGCCGTGGAGGTGTATGTTATACTTTGACCTAGAAATGAAAAGATATCTTTTTTTCTTCTTCTGCCTCTCTAATGTCTCTCACTGTGATTCTCTATACTTGCACAACAGTATTGGGATTGTGTTGGTTCTTGGACTCAAAAAGTTTGCTTGCATTTGGAAGACCGTCTCCTTCCAAACGCATTACCAAAATCTCCCAAGTTTCATGAAAAGGGTACAAAGCAGAGGGACTCTTAAACACGATCTAGGGAAATTGGTGTGTGTTTTTGCTCAAATTAAGAGGTTCAATCACTTGTGTTGGGTGATAAGAAGCAGCATAGGAAGAGTGCAAGTTCATTATGATAGTACACAATATGGTGGTTCCTTTTTCTTGGACTGAGATGAGACTAGGAATTTATCGGACATTTCGTGGCGCTGTCCCCGTTAAAGATTGATGCCAGCAATGATATAGCCAGAAAAAAGATCTGTGTTGTCACCCATTTTTTTTTCCTGTGATTTCATTAGATTGAGGATATTTCTACCTCTCCGGCTCGAGGATTATGAGAGACAAATGGAGAGAATCAAGGTCAAAACTTGGATCACTTGATCAGGATGAACATAACGGAAGGCAATGCCAGATTTTTTCTTTTCCTTTTTTGATTAGAGTCAAAGATTTCCTCTACATATAAAAGTGGTTCTATGTGGGCGTCACTAGCGCCAAGGATCGATGCTGTCGTGTGTAAAAACACTCGAAACACTAATCTCCACGCACACTGGTGCAAGTTCGAGCTATTATAACCAATCCTTCCGAAAGTGAAAAGGACACGTCTGAAACCCCATTCTTTGACTCCTCCCCCCCATATCAAGCTCCAAAAGAGAGAGGAGCAAAATTTACAAAAAATCTCAATCATCATTCCACTCCAAGAAGGCCACCCAAACGGGAGCAAAACCCGATACAGAGAATGGCTTCCCCCAAAGACTTTCTTGGCTTCTTCGTGGCGTGGCCGACCATCCCAATCGATGATGCCCCCTTTGCAAAAAACCAAGAATCAGGGGGCAAAAGAGAAACCCGCAGAACAGAATGATTGGACACGAGTCCTAATCATGGGATATCGCAATCTTTGCGGGGGGAGGGAGTTTGATTGATTTGACGAATCCCCCATTGTCACTTCCCTGATTGGGTCCGGTGCCGTGGCCTGTTTGGAGCTTTTCGGGGGGTAAATTGCCAAGGGGGGGAAATGAGGAGAAAAAGGTTGGGCCTCGCTGCTGTTGTTTGGGCGACGATTGGGAAAAACACCCCCGGTTCACGAGCGGTTGGCGACTTTGTCTGTATCCTAATGTACGAGGGGAGGGACCACTTTGAATCGAGGCCAAAGGAGGAAGAGCGAGCGAGCGAGCAAGCAAGCAAACAAACAAACGAGAATTTCATTTGCCTTTTCGTTTTAACATTGTTTCGTCGAGAGCACGAAAGCCTTGTCCGTTCCGCGAAAAATTTAATAATCAGTCAGTGGAAACGTTTATCACTACCCATCGCGGACATCGCCGTTCGTTTCCGTGAGGGATACGAGCGATCATCGTTAGGAGAAACGTTCTCCATATAACCCGTCTTTCGTGAAACGGACGCAACCTTTTTTGGCTTTCGCTTTGGTTTGGCTTTTTCCTGTTCGAATTATTGGGGTTTGGTTTCATCGATTTGTGCACTTGAGTGGATTCGAATTCCTCCTAAAAACTTTTGTTTTTTAAAATTTAGAGAAGTCGTGGTCTTTGGACTTATGCTACTAGGATACGACAAAATGATGTGCTTTGAATCTTAAAAACAAGGTCATTGTCTGATGTGGCTGCTTAGGACAAAAAAGACTTTAATAAAAATTTGGGTAGTAACGCACTCACGGTCACAAAGTCACGTTTATCATTAGTCTATTCCAAAGAAAGGGATGGTAGCAAGCTAACCTAAAGCTATAACCCATCTAGATTCCTCATTAAGACTAAAGTTCCCCTCTTCTTTGGCGTTTTCCCCCGACCTTTTTCCTCAGGCGATTTTTGGAATATAGATTTCGAATTTCCTTTAAAATCGTTTGGGAAAATCGATGGTAATTCGTTAAGACTGTTTTGGTAATTTTTTCCTTGTCAGTCAAATTTATTACCAGAAAAAAAAGGCCATCCAAGTCAAGATTTAGAGATTCAGGATTTACTTGTCTTATGAAGAGACCGGAGAAATTACTTTTGACTAAATACGGTGAATTTCGAATCGATTCGCAGGGATTTTTCTCAGCTGCTTCTTGCAGTTAGGATGATTTCCTATGTTTTCTTAAATGTTCCTGTGACATTTGGATATTGACGACATGAGAAAAGAATAAAATGGAATGAACGCAATTATGTTTTGTGTGTAATTTGGGGTGTTAACGGTTTGATTCTGTCGGTTAAACCGAACCGAACCAAACCGAACCGTTAGGTGTGTATTAGCTTTGAATCAAACCATGACCCTAATCGAGTCTAACTTGAACTGAAGACCTTATTCGATTTAGTTCGGCTTGGTTTGGTTTTCTTTTTTGTAATATTAAAAAGAGATTTAGTGAAAAAGGAGAGAGATTGTGTAAATTGTCACATGAAGAAGATGAATGATTTTCAATTTGGATTGGTTAACCGAACTAAACAGAAACTATTTGAACCGAAATAAAAAAAAACAGTTATTTTTCATTATCTGAACAGAGACTGAACTGAAAATGCAAGAAATTTTGGTTCGATTCAGTTAGATTCCGGTTTGATTTTTCGGTTCAGTTCTAACACCTGTAATTCCTTGTCATCTCTACCAAACCACGACTGAAAGGCTCCACGGCACAATCGCTTTCTAGTTTCCTAGTAAAATATTCTCTTGGAATTCTAATGTTTTCCCATTAACGCATATATTATCAGATAGTATCAAACTTTTATTATCTATGTAGATAAAACTGACAAGATCCAGGGTTACTTTCTTGTGTATCCGACAATAGTCGGTCGCCTAAAATATGAACTAGGAAGTCTGATATGTATTCATATCAACCAGAAGAAAGGAACTCTTAAGTGCGTCGAGGGCCGTCTTTTTGAGCAAAATTGATCTTCTGAGAACTGCATATTGGACATGAACTCTGGAGTTCATGCAAATGAAAACACACCTGAGCCACATGCATGCTCAGGAAAGTGAAAAAACACAGGAAATCATCGTCCAATGCATGGCATCGCTTGAACACTTCGCACAGGTTGAGCGGACAGGTTGAACGGATCATGTCCTGCGCTGAGTGAGTCCTAGGATAGGGATATACATGGAGCCGACGTGCCATGCGATATAACACCCCGAGCTTTCTGTGTTCTTGATTGTTGAAGAGTAAAACAACCTTCCCCATGTAATCAGCACCAAAAGGGACATGCCCAACCACAGATCAACTCAAATTCTTAGAACCCGACAAATGCGCCCCGCAGCTCGGTTTCTCGACTGGAAGCATGCTGCATTCATCCCTCTCACTAATTCCAAGGAAAGATCGACGATTAGCACTCAAAAAATGACAGAACATGAACTTAGTAGATCTTTGATGATATGCATTGGAGAGATGTCAAGACTATAGTCAATTAAAATTAGTGTCGAAAACAACTCACAGAACATAAAGATAGCATCGTACAGCAAAGACATTTCTAGGGGTGAAGTTTGCATGTCATACAAAAGGATGCTTCGATACCGCCAGGAGCCAGGAGAGGAGATATTACATATGCTTCAATATTTATGCCCAAACTAGATGAATGACTATTCAGCCATCCACCAGGTGTTAGTTTCTCTTTCTCAATATGTCATCCACGAGCTCTACAAATGTGGACAGATGTTCTAGCATTGCAAGCACAAAACCTGGGCAATATATAGGTAGCAAGAAATCCTGTGTACCACTTCTTTCAGTCACAACACCGATAAGAGTACCCCAATTCATCCCCAAGGTCATTTCAGAAGATTCATATCCCATATTGTACAAGAGATCTTAAAACACAAATGGTACAATGACTGTCAAAATTGAATCTCTTATGTCTGGGGTTGGCCCAACCCTTGGGTAATATCCAAAATCAGCATAAAAGAATTAAGTTGAATTCGTTGTGAGCTAATTATTTGATCTGGCCAACTTCACAGTAGATGAAACATTCACCGAAGTGCTCAAGATAAATGAAGTGCACTGATCCAATATACCGTGCCCTAAGTCGCGGAGCTTATCGACATGCATCCATTCCCAAGCGCTGCCGGTAAGCTCAGAGCTCCAAAAGGAGTAGCCAGAGTCGAAAATACGAAGCTCAACACACTCCAGACAGAATGAATCATGAAATTGATGAGAAAGATTATTGCTTGAAATACCGGGTCGGATGGAATTATGCAAACGGCACATTTGCATTCCTAATTATGTTCATCTTCCACAAGTAAATAGCACTTCCTTAGCCAAGGACATGTATGAACAACGGCAATTCCTGCAGAATCAAAGCAGCTAATGAATCAACTGAATGCATGAAAAAGAAAACCGGGCACTAAAAACAGCTCGTGTGATTCGAGAACGTATCATATAGAGAAAAACACAAGTAATTGCAACAGAATACAGAATTCTCCTTTTACAATGAGCTAGAAGACAAGTCCACCCACTATAATGAACAATGATAAGAACCATATGGAATAAATTCAGCAAGATTGGTTCAATCCTGCTGATCTCTTAAACTTACAGCAGTAGAAGGAAACAAAAATCTAGTGAAATAAGCAGATCAAATTCAGTGGATACAATGCATGCATGCATCTCGACACATGGTACTGTAGTAAGCATATCAGGTTCAGTGGGTGGCTTCATAGCACTATTTTGTTTGAAATCAGCTTGCAGATGCAATTGCATCAAATTAGCACTGAGTACCAGCGCTGTCACTTCCTTTGAAAATCTGCCAGAACGTGCGAGGTCATTGATTTTCGCAACGCATTCTGTAGAAGGTTCCGACAGTTTTCTATATTCAAAGAAGGTATTCAGTTCAGATAGCAAGTGTTTCATAGCGAAAGGGACATTGAGACTTCAAACAATCCTTTTTTCACACTTTCAGAGTCTGGGAAACTCTAGCGCAACTCTAGCACTATATGGATCATTTTGTTTCAGAAAAGCTGTCATTGCTCTTATTTATGGAGAATGATAACAACGACAATTTTCAGTTATCTTTAAAGCATGTTTAGAAGTGAAAAGACTCTTTTTGAAGGAATAAACATTGTAAAATGCATAATTATATTCCACCAGAATTGCAAGAGAGGCTTTTCTCTTGGTTTTCCAAACTCCCAAGTTTTCATCTGAAATAAAAACAATGAAATAATAAAAACCTTCTTTTCAATTAATAACTTAATCCTTTTGAAAATAAATTTCCTCACTTTTGTCAATGCAATTGTCGTCAAAAAGTTCCTATACGCGTTTTCTAGATTGCTTTTATCCCATGACATTAGAACACACAAAATCTAAATTTTCAGCAAACCAAAAGGGCCTGTAGCTCCAATTGGGTAGTGGGGTTTGATCTCGAATGAGGTGAATTGTTCGGCTCACAAACAGAAAAGATTTGTTGCCTCCAATTCTATCTTCCGTTTCATTGGGTGATTTGAAGGAAGAGAAGTAGAAGGGCCTTTGAACATGAAGAGAGGTCGTATAATAAAAGACAAGCAGATATCCATTTTATCAGTGACAGCTCCTTCTGTGCACAGTCCATTCTTCATCTTTTCAATATATTTTCCTGTAAATTGGTTTTTATTTATGCGTTGCACTTCCTTCCACTTTGGTACAAAATCACATATTTAAAAAGAAAATGATAAAGTTAGGATACACTAAAACTTGAGAAGCCTGCTTTTTAATCAGACAGAGTCTCTAAATATATATGCCAACTGAATCAATGGCCGCATTGCTTAGTTGAAACTCAGTCTATGAAGCACCTGCGGAAATGAGAAGCATACCTCATTCAGAATGATCAGTTGAATGGCCTCGTGCAAGCAATTATTGATAATAATCACTTAAACATTCACATGTAACCACCCAGCACAAGAAGATGGAAAGAGGGGTTTTACTATGAAGAGACAGCATCATGAGGTACCCCATAACCATGCTTGCACATCAGTCCCTTTATTTGCTCTGCCTTATTTTGTTTACCACTGGATATGTAGGCATGGTACATGATGACGAATGTTTTCTTTGTTCGGTCAAAATTAAAACTTTCCATCTCCTCGAGTACACTCTCCATTTCCGCCAACCGCTGCTGTGATCCATACATTAGCATTTTACAGTGATAAAGAGATCGGCAGATTCTCCACCCAGCACATTCTGCGCGCTTCACGAAGCTCACAAGCTTATCTAATGCATTACATCGGAAATAACTGCCCACTATAGCCCGCATCACACCTGCTGCATTTACAGAGGTTTTCTGCTCAAAGGCCTCATTGATTGAGTTTTCCATCTTGTCTAACCAATCCTCCTGTGCATAAACCTTGATCAGCAACACATTTAACCAAGGTCTATACCCATTTTCTGGAATAAGCCCTAGTAGCATCTCAATTTTCATAACTCTGTCCATGATAGAGCTCCTACAATATGCACATATCATGGCTCTTATCAAAGCGACATCGTTCTCATTGACATGGTCTTTTACCAACTCATATGTCTCTTCCATCTTTTCCAAATTACCCGAGTGTGCATAACCGCGAAGCATCAGCAAGTATGTACTCGTATTAGGCTTAACAGGGCTTGCCTTCATAGTCTGAAAAGTTCTTTCCATATCGTCCCACATCCAAGCAGTCAAATACCCAGCAATTAGATTGTTATATGTGACAACATTGGGGGCAAGATTTAAACACTCTACCTCCCGAAAAGCCGCCTCCATGTGATCTACCAGCATTAGGCGCCCGAAAACAGAGATGAGAATATTATATGTAACTATTGAAGGGCTACAGTCTGCATCTCCTTTCAACTTCTGGAAAAGCTTCTGGCACTTTCCCGCCAAGCCATTGTACATATAAGCACCCATCAACGCATTATAGGTAGAGGTCGCCTTCAATCTCTTGCCCGTAGCTTCCACAAACAGTTCCAAAGCTAGATCAACATCCTTAATCCTACCAGCAACCGTAATGCCTTTGACATACTCCTCCGACGTCATCGGAATACCGCGCTCCTGAAGCTTCCTCTTCCAAAAAAAAAGACCTATTTTCCATCGAGAAGAAAAAAGAAAAGGAGAACGCATTACGCAGAAGTTCACTTCGCGATTAGTAAAGCTACAAATGCTTCTATGGGCTTTTCCATTGATCCCACATCTTAACGATACCAATACAGCGATACACAGGCAATGGGGCGTAAGTGGAAATGAAAGCGAGCGAGTGGAACGTATCAGCACCTCTAGAGCTTGATGAGGCCAAGCGTCGAGCTGCTTCAAGAGCTCAACGAAGGCCAACCCATCGACGGAGAGAAGCAAGGGGTCGGCTTTCTCGTCCAAAGCCCTAACGATCTCGTCCCGCCCGCCCAGCTGCACCAGCTCGTCCCTCAGCTCCAAGACCCTCGCGCGGACGCCTTCGCCGAGCACCGCCCCGTTCTCCGCCCGCGAGAACTTGTCGATGAAGAGCCCCATGATCTCCCTCATCCCGGCCGAGCTCGGGGCGGTCGCGCCGCAGATTTCGCGGGGGAACCCGCGGGCGCGGGCGAAGAGCTGGGACCTCGGGGCCGCGGGGTCGCGAAGGGACCGCCGGAGGCATGACAGCTCGGCGTGGGCCGGGACGGAGAACCTCCAGGCTCTCTTCATTGCGAGGGACGAGGGTCTACCGGAAAAGGCGGCATCTTTGGCTAGGGTCTTCGCCGGAGAGGCCGGATTCGAATCGGAGTAAAGCGTGGTCCAATCGCTCGCCGGCGAGGGATGGCGGGAGCGTTCGGCTCTGCACCGGACGACGATGGCGACGCCGACGACGGACTGAGGAAGATGAAGAAGAAGAGGCAGCGGCAGCTCGCGGTCGTCGGATGGTGGTCGTGAGGTTCGAGGTTTCTGTCATGGTGGGCCGGTCACCTAAATCCAGAGTTCGTTTGTTAGGGCTTGGCCCTAATCCCTGCCTTTGTCAAGTTGTTTCGGGCGCGAATGAAAACCGTTCTCTTTCTCGGTCCATTCTAATTCCTTAAAATTTTTTAGCAGAAAGTAGCGTTTGATAACGACGTAAAATTTTTATTCCCGGAAATAGATATTTGTTTGATGTGTCATTCTTAATGACACAAAATTTTCTAGAAATGATTGCTTATATTGCTTACGAAAACGAATGTATGAAGAAAATATTCAATGTCTATAAAATTTTTTTGATATAAATTATTGTCGGTAGCGAAAATATTTTTTATTGACTAATTACTTTAAGCAGTACAAGCGATCCTTTTTTAGGAAAATATCGTTCAAAGAATTCATTTTCCGTGAAACAAATGGAACCTCAAATGCAAATCAAACTATCAAGTTAAAAATGCTCTAGTTCATACCTCAAATCCACTTTCTCTTACCTTACAAAATAATCTGGATGAGCAATGTTGCCCACAAAGGATACTCGTGTCCTTTTAGTTTTGAGAAAAGGATACAAATGGTCCCTAAGTGTTGATCTAATGTGTAATGTCATCTATGAATTTTTAATTGATTCAATGTGGTTCCTAAATTGTTAGTAAATATTCAATCTAACCCTTAGATTATATAAACATGTTAGTTAACAAAATCTATTGGTGTGGCTTACAATTCGTTAAGTTTGAACTAATGGACAACAAAAAAAATTTATATACTGATAATTTAAGCAAGATATTCATATTAACTAAGCATATAATATTTCACATTATCAAATAACGATGGACATTGTTTTCCTTTTCTAAAGAAGATAAATAAAAAGATGGAAATGTTAACTAGTCATTTTTTAAAATCCAGTTTAGCTTATAATAATCCACAATCGTCATATAATGCCTGAGTCATTATTTAAGTGAACGGAAGGACTACATTAAATATTTAGCAATAGTTCATGGATTATATTGAACTAATTAAAAATCTATGGACGATATTATATATTGAACTAAAGTTTATGAACCATTTATATTATTTTCCCTTTAGTTTTTGGGGAGCAAGGCTTTTAGGCTTCGTCATTAACCTTTATTAACAAGCCATAAAACCTTACCAATAGCAATTTTGAGGGGGCAGGAGCCCTTGCTTGCCCCCTATTTCCATGGCTATTATCCTCTATTATTTAATGTCCAAGGGATGCCAAAATTCACATGAGACCTCAGAAGAAGCAGTTTTACCTCTTACTTAGGAGGAAATACTCATATTTACTAGAACTATTGAAAATCGAGTCACCTATAGGAAAAACTCGCAAATAGCATCACAGTAACTAATAACACATAAGAGTTAACCAAAATAACGCGGGAGACGATCAGGATAGCGTCAAAATCTAAGGAAGATTTACTCTCCAATTGGTTTAATATTCTAGAAACATAAAATTAGTAGAATCATGTTATTTTAGTTCTTTAATTTAGTAGATTAAGATATTTTCTTGATGCACTAGTTGTGTGTTGCATTAGACTAAGTAATTTCATCTCAATAGGTATCTACATTGTATTGTGTGTGTGTGTGTTTTTTTTTTAAAGTTTGCATAAAGATAAGTTATCTAATTGTTACCTAGAAGATATAAACAAGGGATTCTAAGTAAAAATAATTGAATTCTTGGTTGTAGAACACAATTGAGTAAATAAAATTTCATCCTTGGGAATTGTCTCTAGTTATTTTTCTCATTATTTTCTCTCTCGATCCTTTTTGGGTGAATTCCCAGAGCTCGTCGCATAATAAAATCTCGTGAGAACTCGAGAATGGTTGTCTATGTTGGGTACGATGGAAATGTCAAAAGGATATGTCTTAAGGATGACATGACGTTGTATAAACACTACCGCAAGTTTCAGGTTACGTGAGACATACGTGTCTTTAAGATTGTGCATACAACATATAAGCATCGTAACATAAAAGAGACCAAAGGGTTCGAGGGGGCCGGGAAACCCAATTCAATGTAAGGACATTTCGTCTTTTAGGCCATGGCAATCCGGTCTGCAAATTGATTTGCATCTCCGGTATAATGGTATACAACGATGGTATGGCTTGCTTACATTTTGCAGTGGAAAATTTGGATCGAAGTCAAGTACATGTTTCAAGAGACTTAATACTATCATGGTAAAATTCTTGCTCCAAATTCGTGATGTACACAGAAGCTTCTTAGCGTCACAAAAGAATAATAATGTGGACATCGACATTATATATTTAATTAAAATGGATCGACTAATGAAATCCCAAACCCTCTATGAAATTGACCTATAATGATCATGGTTATTATTCGGTTTATTCGTGTAATTTCTGCCGTCTTTTTTCTTCCCATTTTTCCATATTTAACCCCTCCTCCTCCGCCAGACGCGGCACTGCCACGTCGGCCGGGACTTCTGCGTCCCGGCCGTCGACGGGCAGGGACTCTGCACGGGAGGGACCATGCAGTTATACTGCAGACACAGCGAGCTGGTCGCCGGAATCTCCGCGGCCGGATTGATCTCGATCCCCGTCAGGAAGTTGTGCTGCAGATAGAGGACCCGTATGCTCGACCCGAGCAACCGGTCCACGAAGCTCCCCGGCACCTGACCCGTGAACCGGTTGCTGTTCAGGTAGAGGCTCCGCACGGTCGAGAACTCTGGCGGTATCTCCCCCGATAGTCTGTTGTAGCTGAGGTCTACGGTCGGGATCACGACCCACCTGGCCGGTCGAACCAGCCCGGAGAACGCGTTCCTCTGGAGCTGCAGGGTTGTGATCGGGTAGCTGAAGACCCGTCCGGGGATCGGGCCGGTGAACTGATTCATGCTGAGGTCGAGGTGGTTGAGCCGGCCGAGCCGGTTCAGGAGGCGGTCCACGGGGCCACTGAGGCGGTTCCAGGAGAGCGAGAGGTATTGCAAGGAGGGAGGGAGGTAGGTTGGCGGGACGGGACCAGAGAGCTCGTTGTGCGTCAGGTCGATCCGGGTCAAGGTCCGGGACAGGAAGGGAGGGACCGGGCCGGAGAGCTGGTTGTGGCAGAGGACGAGGTTGGACAGCGACGGCAACGACCCGACCGCCCTTGGGACCGGGCCGGTGAGCCGGTTGTAGCTCAGGTCGAGCGTGCGGAGGTTCCGGAGCAGCCCGAGGTCAGCAGGGATCCCACCGGAGAGGAAGTTGTGGCCGACGGCAAGGAAGCGGAGGTTCCTGAGCCGGTAGAGGGACTGAGGGATCCGCCCGAAGATGCGGCCGGGGACGACGGCGAGCTCAGCGAGAGAGGAGAGGTTGCCGAGGGCCGGGTCGAGGCGGCCGGTGAGGCCGGGGGCGGAGGCGCGGGGGTCGCCGAGGGAGAGGGAGACGACGCGGCTCGAGGAGGAGGAGTCGCAGAGGACGCCAGGGAAGCCGCAGGGATCGGAGGTGAAGTCCCAGGAGGCGAAGAAGTTGGAGCCGGGGGTGTCGCGGAGGGACTTGCGGATGGCCTGGAGGGATAGGAAGTCGACGGGGTGGAGCATGGCGACGGCGAGGGGCGCGGCGTTTGCGAGGAGGACGAGGAAGATGAGGGAGGACGAGGGCGTGGTCGTGGGGCTCGCCATGTTTGATGAGCGAGCAACGCTGCGGTGAGCTGGGACCGGTGGAAGGGGAAGGGCAATGAATTTGTAGAGAGGAGGGGGGAAAACTTTTCCGTGAAGTTGGCCGGAGGTTGACGACGAAGGGGTTTCTCGTGGGAAAGTGAGTGGGAGAGAGCTTTTATGTGGCGGACGAGGGTACCATCCAACGCTTTTTTCCAGCGAAGACTTACGTGCACGAGGCAAGGATCTCAGTTGCGCCGCCCGGTTCGAGACTCGCGTGAGATTCGTCTTATCTTAAAGAGGGGATGCGATCCGAGTTCACATGAAACGATGCCAATCATGCTTGCTCGTGTCCGAGATTTGGCTCCGAGGGGAAGCGTTTTCACCGAGCGTGCGCGCTGCATTACAGACTTTATAAACATGGATGGATGTGTTGCAGTCGCGACTACGAGGATCAATGTCGTCAAAACGAATGAGGTTGTGTGGGAGGTATGCTCGGATCATCCGTTGGTGGGGGCCCGGGAGGAGAGAACCCGGGTCGCCGAATCGCGCCGTGTGATCGTATTCGCGTCCGTCGTGCCGTCAGCAAACTATACGGATCAGATCGCCCGAGTGTTTTTACCGGAAACGGATGTGAACGTGCCGGTCGAGCGCATATCGAGTTAAGCTTTGTCGGGGTTCGAGTTTCTCTCGGTAACTTGGCCTCGTGTTCTTGCTTCATATGAAAAATTGCCAACCCGTGAGAGAGAGAGGGGCTCTTGAGTTGAAGGAATTAATGGTATCATACCACAACCACTTCAAGAAGCAAACCAATTGTACGTTACTAAATTTATACTAAAGATCAAGTTAATGCTACACAATTGAATGACTGTTTGGTTCGATTTTCCCACAGCATTTTCACGTTAGGAAATTTCAAGATTAAACCGCACCCAATGATCCCACAAATCTTTGATAGCGGTGGATCTAGTTTGATTTACAAAACACATCTAAATCTCGTGCATCACATAGATAGAATGAGCATCGTGATTGAATCTTTCTGTTACTGAGGATATGACTTGGGTAAGCAACTTAATCACAGCCTGCTGCTACATTCTTGATTGTCTTCTTCTGCATAGTGCAAATTGTCCAATTTGTTTTAAGACCGTCTCTAATTCCCACTTTCATCTTTTTTGTTGGCAAGCTTTTGCTTTGTCCCCTTAATTAGTGGGGAGCAGTTTACAAATTACCTTAAGTTTGGACATATTCACATGTACTTGCCTCAATTTGTTTACACTGCAAAATAAGCCAAAACAATGTTTTAGTTATTCTCCTGTCAAAATTCGTAATAGTATTCTAATTTCCAAAAAATTATGAATGAAATTACATGTGCATTAACATACCCACATTCAACTCTTGCAAACAATCCAGGAAATTCAAGTTTTTTTTTAAAAAGTTCAAATGCATTGGCTGCAATATTTACATTAAGCAAAAAAAGTAAAAGTCTACACTGGCTCGCCATTTTCACCAGTTGTGGTAGACACATGAAAAGAAGAGAAGAAAAAGTGCAAAGCTTTGGACAAGAGGGGAATTCGAGGCTACAGCTTCTCTCACAACTAAGCTATGCATGGAAAAAAGCTGCTGGTCAATCTCGATATGATCAAAAACTGAACAATCACATCCATTCTCTTGGTCCAATCGTTTCTTGGACCACAAGATTCGATTGAAAAAGCTAACAGCATTACTAGATGATGATGTGCAAGAAACCCACACAAAGTAATGGCTCCTGAATCAGCTCCCAAGTCAAAGGTACTCAGGAAGCTAATATCACAGACTTGTGTGCATGACAGAGAGCGCAAGTCATTTGCTTCAGATAATCAAATGAGGGGAGGGACGAAGAGAATGTTGCCATTTATAGATAACTGTGTGCTTAGAAGCTTAGCAATGCGACGTAAGCAAATCAGAAAACTTTAGCTCGATAAGAGTTTGAACATGAAGAAACTTCATATGTCCAGTAACAATCAGTAACTTTCCGTCATATATAACAAAATGTGCACTACGATGTGCAGTAACAATCGGTAGACAATCTGTCATGCATAAGCATAATGTGCGCTTTTCACATCAAAGAAAAGGCGTAAGAAGCGAAGTAGAAACAACATGACACCAGCGGAAATGTTATAGATACTTATTAACAATAACTCCAATACCTAAGCCTCCAGCAACATCAATAAGCACACCCAAAAAAATAGTTCATACCATAAAATGAGCCCACTTATGAGCTACAAAGAGAACTACCCATCATCAGCCACAATTGTACTCTCCAATCTCCGTTTCCCCCCGTTTTTTTTCCTTCAAGATGAAACCCAGTAATAGCGTTAATCCATCAGGGGAACCGAACCACCAGCTCCCACAATCTGTTGCTCCATCTACAGTGAGAAAATGAAGAATCAGACAAAAGGTCTGAGGAATTTTTTTTTTAATAAATAGAAGGCTAAAATATAATATTAGACTAAATACTGTCGAGGCAGCTGCTAAATACTTTTGAATTCCACTTTAAATGCAATAAAACAGCAAAAGAGTAATCTTTTAACCTCTCTTCAAAGCACAGTTACAATAGACAAGGATTCCGACCAAAGCATGAATAAAGACAATACGGAATTCGGATTGCACACAAACATTTAGCCCAGAACATTCATGAATAGTCATGTTCCTTTAAAGGAGGTTTTGGCACATACCCTGAACAGATTTTGAAGCTTGTCCTTCAACAAAGCACATTCATTTTTCACCTGCTGAAGACATATCAAGCACCTGCCAAACAAATAATGTTAAACAGAAATCTAACAGCATGTCACACTGATAATGACACAGGCAGAAGTCAGTGGTGGCCGATTTGCATTCCTACTGTCCTTTTTTCCAACAAAATGTCACAATATAGTTTGGATTGTTGAGTTATGTCCACCAAGAATGGCTATAATGTCATTCCAGACAACATGAAGAGGCACGGCACTACTTGGTGAGAGAGAGGAGAGGGAAAATGTCTCTTATATTATTCCACGTGAACACCAACTCTTACTTTCATTGCCTCTACATCTTATATTATTCCATGCGAACACCAACTCTTACTATCATTGCCCCTACAGATGTTCTTGGATTTGGTCACCTAGTTATTAAGTGATAGTATAAACATTTAGGAACGAAAACCCGGCTTCTTGATATGACTGGTAAGGTATACTGATTCGGTATAAACTAGCTTTCTGCAGGAGGAGCAAAAAGCAACTTCCGTGGTGGCAAATTGAGCAAACCAAAACGAAACAAGTTAATTTTAAAAGAAAAAGAAAATAAGCAAAGCTGAAGTTTCTACGTTGCCAAACAAGAACTATACCTGCGAAAATCACAGGAAAAGGCACAAAGCTAAGGCATTCGCCTAGTAATTCCGACCACTTTCAAATAGATGACACTCACAGGTACACCAGCAATTCTATGCGATCACAGAGAAGGTCCCTACTGACATGAGAAGTTTTTATGCGTGGAATGAAGATGCCGATGTACAATGCTGCTCTAAATGATAATTTGGAGGGACAATACTTCTCCTGACTAGATATGATCACTTTGATAGCGAATTGCCACATCAAAATAGATAGTTAACTTACTTCATAATCGATAGCATGCCTGTGTTTACAAGGGCATGCAGATACTGACCCTTAGCTAGGGAAATAGAGAGTCTGTGTACTACAGAAACTGTGTCCTATTTGAATTTACATTGTTCGATCCAAAATGTCAGTTGATAATTCCTTAAGGCTCTACTGGTAAAGGAAAATCGCATTTGTCTAAAAGGACTATCTAAGTGTGAGAGTAGGAGTGATAGTCTAGAAGGAGCATGACAAGACTTAACATCATGCATTGAATAACAAACTCATATAACACTCTCAGTTTGGTAGAGCTGGAAACTCAAATTGACATCACCCTATTATTTACAGCAGTGTTCCTCTGGTAGAACTGAAAAACCAAACTAATCTTCCCAAAGAAATGGTTCAATTATTAACTAAGCTGAGAGATTCTTAGGTGCTCCTCATGAGAGATCCTTAAGAGCACCTTGAGCGTGATCTTTCCGTCACCCAAGCCAACCATAATGTGCCAAGTATTATCCATAAAACTTAGCATGAGTCCATTAGTTTGGGTGAAGAGGGAGCTTGAAAGTTTCTCCTTGGGTAGGCCTGTGAAAGTGCTTAGGTTTATTAAGAGGCATGTATAAGCACTTTACATAATCGGTTCAAAAGGAATTGGTTCTTATAGAAACACTTAATAGAAAATTGTTATCAGCACCAACTGCAGTCCAATCTTTCATCCTCATAAGATGCAATTATTTATAGTATAATCAAATAATGTCAAAAGTCAAATTCTAAATTAGTCAATTTTTTGACAGGGTAATCAATGTTGTCAAATGTGTAGAACATATAACCTTGTCATGTTTTTCTCTGTCACAAATTCATGGAAACATAAAGTTGCATATATCTACCCCCATGCATGTTCAACTATACCACATACTCTCCACCCCGGATATGTTTGTCCCAGATTCACCCACCGCCAGAGGCTAACATTTACGATTAGTTTCCATCATAAGTAGGAAAAAGTGTCGAAGCACAAAGCAGCCTAAACATGTTCAAGATAGACACTCCAAAATGGTTCATCTGTAAACAGGCCTTAAAGAATGAACAAGTTCTGTTAAAATAAGAGATAGGACTCACCCTTCATAACTCTGTGCCTCACAGAAACTTCTGAAGGTAATGCACAAATTTTTCACCCTCGTTGCACCTATGCTGTAAAATTTAGCAAAAGAATACTTACTTTGCTTATTGAGGAAAAGACAATAAGACGAGCCATGAAGTACATCATCAAAAACGAAAAGTGGACTTCTTTAACAAGCAAACTGTCTGGAGAACCACTGTACTTCTGGTGTTCTACGCAATAATCTCTTGCACTTTTAAATTAGTGAAATTCCGTCTACTTTGTACGTCGGTGAAGATGATCCTCACATCCAAATTTAATAGGATTTTCATAGGAACTATCTACATGGCAGCCTCCCAGGATTTCACGTCCCCCAACTCCAAGGGAAACCCTAATGGAAATTGGAGGGGGAACTATTTTCACCAATGCACCAAAAGACATGGACTGACGTCACCAATTTGAAAGTACAGGCATCACCATACAAAACCCCGATATAGTATTTTTCCAATGCAGGGTGCATTCCTTGAATTTGTGACTAAACAGTATATTCCCCAAACAACCCGTATGTTCTTGTCAAAAAACACAAAAATCCTAAGTTAACAGAAAGCACTCAACCAGTGTGGACAAGAAAGATGAAATGTAATTGAAAAAGGAGATACCTGGAACTACTGCCCTTAAGCTGGTGAACATCAGCATCTACTTGTTTAAAATCAACAGGTGATCTTTCTCTGCCCAGGAGATTGACAAAAACCCAATTACACAAAATTCACATCTTTCTTTGCTCACATTCAAATTCTAAATTGCGAAAAAAAAACACGATGAGTGAATGCTCTACTCACAGAGCCGCGGCCATATTGTTTATTAATTTGTCGGAATCCACAAAGAAGAGAGACGCCACTTCAACTGTGAAATCTGGGTTGCTCTCATCCTGCAGCTTCTGCAGCTGCGTGAACTGGTCGTCCAAAACTCCCTAGAAATTTCGCCAGAAAAACAAAAACCCATCAACAAAACCTCGCCAAACGCCACAAAAAAAATAAATTTCTTTTAAAAAAAACGAATCATCTTTCGAGATGGCAAAGTCAAACGTTCCCCAGCCAAGAGCCCCCCTCCCGAAAAAAAGAGAGCTTTTCCATCACAAATCGCCAACCACCCACAACAACACCGACCCATCACGAATCACAAGCAGATAAGCACGATTCTTCCCTGAAAGTGGCGGAAAAACTGAAGGAAAAGGAAGGGAGCCGCTGACCTCGTGAAAAAGAGAGGTCAAGTAGTCGACGTACTGCTTCCGGAGCTGATTCACGATGTCCATAGGCGTGTGGTTGCTCTGCCCGTGAAATCTCGGCATGGTCGGCACCCAACCGGAACGAAGCGCGAGAGGCTGTCTTTCGGGTCTGCACAGAGACTTTTTGATGGGGGAAAGCAGCAAAATTCCGAAAGGCTGCTGGTGTGAAACCAAAGATATTGGAACGTTGCGAGATTTGGGGGAAGAGCACAGACAAAACGAGCAAAAGCCTGTGCTTTTTTGTACAGTCGAGTTTTCCCTTTGACCTGTTTTTTTTTTTTTATTAAAGTAAGTAGTATATAACTTTTCAACGTGCATTTTACAGCAAGTGAGACTGAACACAAAAATCTCGTACCTGAAGAGATAAAGGTGTCCCGACAGGTAGAAAGGTGTTGCGGCAAACAAAGAAAGCACAAGAAGCGCTATACAGAGAAGGCTACCCGGCAGCCAACATAAAACACCAACAAAGACTACAAAAGAGGGTTAGCTGAATATAGAATCAGATATGCCTAACTGGCTTGAATCCTTCTGTTTTTTTTTATTCTTTTTGGGATTGACATTTTCTTTTTGTTTTGGTCAATTTAAGGCCCGAAGAGAAAGTGATTTTCTGGCTTTTGTCGAAAGGGTATGCTTGGGATGATAAGTAAAAAGATTACTGGGCTTTCAATTTGGATTAATAACACGAAAAATTATAAATTGATATATTTATGAAAAATTTATCTTCTGTTAAATTAAATTAATACCAATAAAAATCACGAATCAATAAAAATGTGACAAATTGAGGGGTAAAACCCTAAATTGGTATACCCATCAATTGTCACGTGTCATTCAACTCAATAATTTGACTGTAAAATTTAACGGAAACTAATGGAGTGTAAATTTATCACAGATGTATCGGTTTATGATTTTCGGTGATCAAAAAATTAGTTTTAGATAAATTTGTCATGAATGTACCAATTTGAGGTTTTTGGTGATTAAAAAATTAGTTTTTGATAAATTCATCATAGTTGTAACAATTTGAGATTTTTCGTGGTATGAACCTAAATTAAAAGAATCATTGACCTTTTAATGACGTGTCTGCAGATTGTTTGTGATATTTTGAATATTTTATCAAATTTGATGCTTATGCTTAAGCAGTAATTGCAGGCAATTAATTGTCAGTAATTACGTTGAATTACGCTTTCTATTAATTGGGCCTCTAGGCCCTCTACTTGTGCAAAAAGGTCATGGCCCGACAGGGAAATGATGGGCATAACCCTCCCAAATTGGGTCAAATGGACTGGGCCTTAAAGATCTAACCAGGGCTCACCTTGTGCATAAGGAAGGGCTCGGTTGGACCCAAGGAAAAAGAAGAGATTTGACCCTTATCGGTGGAGAAACCTAGGAGCAAATCTCGCGCATGCTCCTCCTACTTCTCTAGGCTCATAACTCGAAGAATAAATGGGCCGAGGTGGCTAGCCCCAAACGATTACCGACGGAGCCATGCATCTGATGAGTCGGAATTCTCGAGGGTTGCGAGCAGCCCCTCAACAGTCCATAAGCTAAAAAATCTGCCGATCCAATTTGGGCCTGACGTTCTTTTTCTAATGGAGACCGAGTATCGAAGAGAATATCTGTTCAATTTATGAAAAGAAATCGGGATTTCAATGTTTGTTCACTTGTAATCCGGGAGGTTTCGCAAGAGTGTTGTGTTATATTTTCATCGTGCCCATTATATTTTCGTTTTCAGCGCTTAAGATAATCAATATTGAAAATTCAGTATTTAAATTTTCAATGCTTACAAGCCCCAAGTTGAATCCAACAATCCAATATTTTTTTTGTCTCGGGATTAAAATGTAAAATATTAAAGGACGTTTCATATGCATTTGATTTGGACTTGATATTTCATTGCAAGAATTATATATTCCCTTTTGCAACTAAATGGCCTCTTATGTTGTAATTTTTGGCAAATTCTCATTGGCCGAATGTGATGGTTGGCTCCTCAATTGCAAGTACATATGGGCAAGCTCAAATGAAAAGTTGAAGAGAGTCATATTACTGTATTTAGATACAGTCTCAGGCTTAAAGGAAAATTTGTCAAAAAATCTCTAAATTTATTGTACATTTGCCAATTCAATCCTAAACCTTTTACTAATTTGCCAATTGAGCCTGTCAATTTTCCCCAGGCATGAGTCCGTATGAAGTCAGCAATCGAAAAGGATTAGGACGTGGGTCTGGAAGGTTGACATTACAAACAATTTGGTAATTAATCACCCAAAAAAAGTTGAAATTTGGTTCCCATCAGCTTAATCAAACCTCCCCGGAAAATTTTTAAAAAAATAGAAAGAATCAGATCAAGAATGTTAATTTGACGTGGATCAAGCTGGATTTCGTCATTAGTTTATTTTTAAAAGCCTAATCACATCGACAATCAAGTGACAGTGGGGTGACAATACCATCAAAGCCATCATTCAGCCAAACCTTGTTGGTTATTTCCTCTTTGAATTCCAAGTTCATCAATGCATTTTCCAGTCCCACCTCCTCCTATGTCTCTTTTTCCATACGTATTCATTTCATGAATAACTTCTTTATTGGTTTGGAAGTAGACATAGCCTAAGATGGTGCATTCTGCTAGAACTCGGACTGGGATTTGTTTTCATAGATGGAAGGAGCATCAAGACTATCAAGGTCAGGAGTCTCATTGTGTTCCAGATTACATTTCGAGAATCGAGAGGGGAAGCCTACTCATCCGTCAGCTCCTCTCACAAATCTGTGCGGTTTGACGGAGAGTCTAAGCACGGTTTGCTCGCATGGATCAATCAAAGACCTTTGCCGCCGTTCACCCATTCACCGATAGTTGGGAGTCTACATTACATTAAGCTCATTCTGCTTCTTGCACCGTCAGAGGGAAAAGTAAAAACCTTTTATTCTCCTTATAGGACATATCAAAAGGTACTTTTTTTCATTTAATAATTTGGCCGATATTCCGACTTTCTCCGTAAATGCATGCAAAATACTTCATTCACGTAAAAAGATATAAAAACTTACTTACGGGATGATGGGTTGGAATCAGGGTTAACAATTCCGCCCTAAAATCTTAAGTGATATTCGAACTGATCCAACCTGATCATGATCACTTAGTCCACTTTGTCTAATAAAAAGAATTTTACATGGGAGAAGTCTTGTTAACAAGTGCTGAGAAGTGTTTATTATAATTTGAAATAATGATTTTTCCTGAAGATGTAAAAAGAGGTAAGATGCGCACATCGATTCACGGACGTGCACGCGAGCCTTATAAGTCATTGAAAAAGAGATGTTATCATTTAGTGAATGACCATAATACTCCCACCAGAAATGGAGGTGCGATAGTGTCATCAGTTACCATAATCTAAACTACGATATTATTTCAGATCAATCTAAACTATGGTATTATTTGTATTATGATTGCATACTTTGCCCAAAGATCCCGCCCCAAAATCGTTCACCAAAGCCCTTATCCCAAATCAAAGCAACAAGCACAATAAAATATGTTATTTTTGTTGGGGTGTTGTTCATACTCCCTAGCAATTGGACAACACGGGGGTCCCGCTCGAGCCCGTTGCTAATTAGAGTATATTTCCTAGAAAGAGGTTTCGTATTTTGAATCAAACTATTGTGTGTGTGTATATAAATATATATTTAAATTGTCTTTCTTTTGTAATTGAAAGATGTAACAAAGATGTGCGATATGCTAATTATAGTGGAATCCTCAGTTGGACATAGCCCTAATTTAAGAGTGAACCAGGATAAAACCTTGCATCTCAAATTCTCTTTCTCGCTTTTACTCTATTTCTTTGTGATTGTACAACGAATCCTAACAATATCTCCATCTAGGGTTCATTTATGCTCTCATGCCAGTTACTCCATTCCCTCTAAAAGTTTATTATCTCTGTAATAAAAGCTACTGACACTAAATTATTATATATATTGAAAACATTACTATCACAATAAAAAGTTTACTATCTTAGGATATTATGGTATATACTTTTTCACAGAAGGGATTGTCTTCTCTTCCTAAATATTATTTGTGCCATGTTTGTCTCCATCAATTTTGTGTCATCTGACATCTATCATAACCGTTCTAAGGCTTTCGTATTCGTTTTCTTGCAGAAATGGATGACTGTGAGTTTTCCAATGCTGTTAATTTTGATGTTGTGAATAAGTATTATCCTTGATAGAATCTAACACTTTGTAGCAAAAGTTATCAAGTGTTTAGTTCCCATGTTATGAATTTTAGACATTTCTATGATGAATAAATTGCTTTGGTGAATTGCGAGTTGAATTGCTCACATGTTGCATGATTATTCTGTTTGAGTTGTCGATTTCAAAAGAGAAATTTGCTTAGACAATCCAATGAATTATATGGAGTAAATTTTGAATGTGTCAAATGAGACGTGTCGGAATGATGAAAGGTAAACCCTATTCTACAAACCGTCCCATACACTAATCTCCAGTGAGTTGAACAGAAAAATTCCATATCAGCAAGGTAAATGGTTATCTTGCAAAAGGTACAATAGCCGAAGTGATGAGAGGCATTTTGTTCCTCTATCTTAAACACTACTGGTAATCATTTTCATAACCTCTTGAGCCCATACACTTGTAGCTTTATTTTAAATTACCCCTCTAAAAAAACACCCCACATCGGGGCAAACTGGAGGTAAGTCAGCATCACGATATGAGGAAAATAGAGGGAAATTTTCTTACTTTCACTTGGATCAATCTTCAAGTTGTTGCTATTACAAATGAACTCGAACATTAACTCATGTGCCTTAGGATGATGAAAAGCGGTTCTTCCTCTATCTTACACACTTAATCTATTACTTAGCCCCATTGAACCTGCAATTTCATTTCATATAAACCCAGTTAGAGATCATCCCCCACATTGAAGTAAGGTAAAAAGCATTACCGTCCAAGCAACATGTTTGAAGTGTCAATAGAAGACGAAGACCCCTGAGAGTCCACGTATCAAGTCATTCGGTAAAAATAACCCATAGTGTGGTTGGTCATTGTATGCATTTTAGACAGTATCTATCAAAAGTCAAAATCAAAATAGAACTAGGAGGCATGAAAAAGTAAGGCCAATGCTTGGAAAAGTAAGGCCAATGCCCAAAAAAAGGAAAATGTATCGAGACATGATCTGCCAAAGTTACAATGGTATCCCAAGAGGAGTAGTCATAGTCCTACAAGTCTTAAGGAGTCAAGTGATGAACTCTCCAGGCCAATGGAGCATCTACCAAAAAGATAATCCCTAACGAAGAAGAAGGGTGGTGAAAGTGCCAAAATGATCACTTACTCTCGCCCTTTATACATATTTTTGAGCCTGATGTATCATTTCTTTTTCAACCCATGAACTTAGCCTACGTTATGTTCCTTACAAAGTCTCTTTATATTAAGGTACTTGAATTAATGTAAATTTTTAGATGTTTATAAGCATGGTTAGAAGAAGTGCGAGCAAGACTATTTTTGTCTCATTTTACAGGGTTCTTGACTTGTAAACCCAAATATATTTGCGGAGTATTTTTTTCATAGCCTTGACTTGGGTAGTCTTTTTTGTAAGCCATTGACCAATCCTACATTACGATCTTAACAAAGACTTCTTATATTGGTAAGGTTGTACCGCTTGCGAGAATATTCGGGCCCTTGTCAACATGATGATAGTGAGATAGAGTGATTCTCATAAACAAGCCTTTTTAATGAGAGTGAGTGAAAAGTCCTTTTATACCGAAAGTTCTCTCATTTGACACATCCATGACACTCACATGCTGAAACTGGGTTGTTCTTCTACAATTCTCCTTGGTGGAAATTCGGTAATACCGACTTGATAAAATTGTCATGCATAAACCCTATTTAAGTTGGTAAATTTGATGCATATGGCGTTCTTAATTGTCTATGATGCATGTTATCTCTCCTATGACCAAGTTTCACAGGAGACGTATCCTCAAGAGTTGAAGATATCACCAAGTAAGTATATCTGTACCCATTCCTTGAGTATTTGTCATTGTTCAAGTATTCCCTCTCGAGCACATCAACACTTGACTCGCTTGAGCTGTTCCCCCCAAAGAATTTTCTAGATTCAGTCGAGATTCAGGCGATCGAATATAGGTTTGGGTCTTGGACAGGCAAGCCCGGCCACAATGCTAGGCGATCGAAAATAGGTTCGGGTCTTGAGTAGATGATTTTTCTTGCTATGTCAAGGTGACCGGAGAAAGGTTAGGGTCATAGGCAAGTGAACCCGCCATTTTAGGCGATCGAAGATAGGTTCGAGTCTTGGATGAATGTATTTGTTGCTTTGATAGGCGACTGGAGATAGGTTTGGGTCTTGGAAAAGCAACTTCCTCGTCAAGGAGATCGAAGATAGGCTCGGGTCCTAGACAACAAAACACTTTGCCATGGCTGGGTGACCGGGAAAAGGTTCGGGTCCCAAACAAGCAGCCCTCTCCATAGAATCCATTGTTCTAATAGACGACCGAACATAGGTTTGGGTCCTGGGTAAACAGCTCTTTCTACGAGAATCCGTTGCTATGTTAGGCGACCGAAGATCGGTTCTTGTCCTAGACATGCAACATCAAATATCTCGAATTACTCTGCCCTCCCTATGAGGTAAGTGGTTTTAGGTATGTTTTTATTTGCTTTAGCATGCGTCATGATTTGCTAAGTTGGATGATACGTGGAAGTTGGCGGGTGTACCGGTTTGGGGTTTTACCATCTGTTTGGCATAACCAATTTGTGATTTTTGTGGAAAACTAACGAATGGTAAATTTATCACAAATCTACCAATTTGAGGTTTTTGCTGGTTAGAAAAATTAGTTTTGGATAAATTTATCACAGATGTACTGATTTGAAATTTTTGATGATCAAAAAATTAGTTTTTGGTAAAATTCTTTATATATGTGTATCGGTTTAGGGTTATTAATGTGAGATAGATCCAGAAAAAAGGGGTTTCGAATTATAATCCCGAAACTATTTGTGTCTATATTTTACAAAAACGTGAAATCAAAGTGGGTGATAAAGTAGCTAGAAGGCATGGAAATAAAGGTAGATAGAAATAAAATGACCACAATTTTGGGTATTCACTTAATCTTGTTAGGTATAGGTGCTTTTCTTCTAGTATTCAAGGCTCTTTATTTTGGAGGCGTATATGATACCTGGGCTCCGGGAGGGGGAGATGTAAGAAAAATTACGAACTTGACCCTTAGCCCAAGTGTTATATTTGGTTATTTACTAAAATCTCCTTTTGGAGGAGAAGGATGGATTGTTAGTGTGGACGATTTGGAAGATATAATTGGAGGGCATGTATGGTTAGGTTCCATTTGTATACTTGGCGGAATCTGGCATATCTTAACCAAACCTTTTGCATGGGCTCGTCGAGCACTTGTATGGTCTGGGGAGGCTTACTTGTCTTATAGTTTAGCTGCTTTATCTGTTTTTGGTTTCATTGCTTGTTGCTTTGTCTGGTTCAATAATACCGCTTATCCTAGTGAATTTTACGGGCCTACTGGGCCAGAAGCTTCTCAAGCTCAGGCATTTACTTTTCTAGTTAGAGACCAACGTCTTGGGGCTAACGTGGGATCCGCTCAAGGACCTACTGGTTTAGGTAAATATCTAATGCGTTCCCCGACTGGAGAAGTAATTTTTGGAGGGGAAACTATGCGTTTTTGGGATCTGCGTGCTCCCTGGTTAGAACCTCTAAGGGGTCCAAATGGATTGGACTTGAGTAGGCTGAAAAAAGACATACAGCCTTGGCAAGAACGGCGTTCCGCAGAATATATGACTCATGCTCCTTTAGGTTCTTTAAATTCTGTGGGTGGTGTCGCTACCGAGATCAATGCAGTCAATTATGTCTCTCCTAGAAGTTGGTTAGCTACCTCTCATTTTGTTCTAGGATTCTTCCTATTCGTAGGTCATTTATGGCACGGGGGAAGGGCTCGTGCAGCTGCAGCAGGATTTGAAAAGGGAATTGATCGTGATTTTGAACCTGTTCTTTCCATGACCCCCCTTAATTGAAACAGGAGTCCAATGTTTGAAGTAAGAATCAATTTGATTCCACTACCCTACATATTGGTAGGATGGGGTCATACTTCAAATAAAAAGTATTCCTTTTCCTTTCTTTTTATTTCTATCTAATCTATTTTTTTTCTGGCTCGGCTATAGTATAGCACTTAACCGAGCCATTTCCTTTTATGATACTAAAAAGCCAGGCAACTCAAATTTTCTATTCTATTTTTGTTCCACCGATAGAACATGGCCATATGAGTTGATACCATCACTATCTAGAGAAAGGTGTTAGGTGTGAATCTATCTAGATATATAGATAGATGCATGATCCATCTATGCCCTGTTAAGTAAAAAAATGATCCATCTATCTAGATATACAGATAGAGAAAGGTGTTGTATTTTTTTGGTACATCATTATGGATTGGATTAGTCTTTCTGGTGGGTATCCTTAATTCTCTCATCTCTTGAACCTATTTGGTCCAGATCCAAAAATGAAATGACCCCTCCCGCGAATTCTTTCGGGTTGTGAGATACATTCAAATTCAATATAAGTCTTCAAAATGGAACCAAAGAAAACAAAAAAATTATGGGGGGGTCAAACTAACTTTCTTGAATAACAAACTTCTTAAATTAAGAAAATTAAAATAATAATATAAAGAAATTTAATTTAAATTTGAATTCTAATAAAAAAAAAGAAAATTCAAAATAACAAAACAAAAATAACAACAAGTTTTGTTTTTATTTATTACTAATTTTTATTTATATATTTGAATTTCTTTCTATTCGAATATATATTTAATTTCATATTTAAATGATTATTTAGTATTTATATTTATTACATATTTTAGGTATATTAGTATAGTTTATACTATGGTTTATTATTAAATTTCATATTTAAAAAAATTTGGATTGGTTAATATTTTGATTACTTAATATAAATATAAATAATCAATAGAATTTCTATAATTTAATAGAATTTTAGAATGGAATAGAATTCGAAATTCGAATTCTTTTGAATTTGATTTTCTTTCTATTTCATTTTCTTTCAAAAATAACAATAGAAAGAAAATATTTAATAATAAATAAATAGAATTCAAATACAAATAGAATAAATAAAAATTTAATAAATAAGAAATTGAAAATATATTAAAATATAATATGAATAAAAAAAATTGAAAATAAAAAATTGAAAATATTCGAATAAAAAAATTGAATAAAAAATATTATTATATATTAATATTAATATAAATTTATAATTGAATTGGAATCGCCCTGAACAAAGTATTTGGCCTAGCTAGGGATTAATATTATCCAGACACCTTGTATCAAGGTATCAAGAACGAAAAAAAAATGCAAATATAGTCGAATGGTAAAATTTCTCTTTGCCAAGGAGAAGATGTGGGTTTGATTCCTGCTATCCGCCCAGGTTAAAGTAATGTAGTGAATGGTATAAGGGATTCAATATAATTGACTAGGATAGTATAGTGAATGGTTCTATCCCCCTCCTCCAAAAAAAGGGGGTAATCATAAAAGTGGTAATTAATTTAATTACTAGTCAATAGTTAATAGAACCAAACCCATTTTTTATCACAAAAATTTGCGGAGATAGGATTTGAACCTGTGACCTCAAGGTTATGAGCCTTGCAAGCTACCAAGCTGCTCTATCCCGCGATGAAGATAAGAAGGAGGCCCTAACAAACAAGAAAAATGCTTGAATGGGCCCCTCTCCCATATCTGTAGAAATAGAATATCCCATTTCTACATAATGGTAAAGGGGCCCCAATGACTATCGAAAAATGAAGGAATTTTTGAATCTTTATCAACTTGATCCTGTTGCCTCTTTTCCGTACTATTAACTCTAAATTAAAAGAATCACCAGCTTATTAATGTTGTGTCTACGTATTGTCGATGGTGTTTTGAATATTTTATCAAATTTGACGCTTATGCTTAAGCAGTAATTGCAGTCAATTAATCATCAGTAATTACGTTTAATTACGCTTTCTATTAATGGGGTCCTCTACGTGTGCAAAAAGGTCATGGGCCGAAAGGAAGTCATGGGCATAACCCTCCCAATTGGGTCAAATGGACTGGGCCTTAAAGATCTGAAAGGGCTCAAATTGTGCATAAGGAAGGGATCGGTTGGACCAAAGAAAAAAAGAAGAGATTTGACCCTTATGGGTGTAGAAACCTAGAAGCAAGTCTTGCTGATGCTCCTCCTATTTCTCTAGACTCAGTAACTCGAAGAATGCGCCGAGTTTGCCAGCCCTAAACAGCTACCGGTGACTATGAGCCGTGCATCTGACGATTCGGGAATTCTCGAGGGCCGGGCAACCCCTCGACAAGTTCGCAAGCTAAAAAATGATCTGATCCAATTTAGACCCGACGTACTCTTTCCAATGGAGATCGAGCATCGAAGTGAAATAAGGATTCCAATGTCTGTTTACGATCTGAGAGGTTTAGCAAGAGTGTTGTGTTCAACGTGGAATGATTTGTAGATGTGAATTATCATCGTGACTATTAGAATTTTCGCTTGCAGCGCTTAAGATTATCAACATCGAAAATTCAGTATTTAAATTTTCAATGCTTATTTTTCGGCTCTTATTGGACAAGCCCCAAGTTCATTCGAACAATCCAATGTTTGCTTCTCAGGATTAAAATATAAAATATTAAATACTTTTCATATGCCTTAGATTTGGATATGATATTTCATTGCAATAATTATATATTCACTTTAGCAACTAAATGGCCTCTTATCTTGTAATTTTTGGTAAATCCTCATTGGCTGAATGTGATGGTTGGCTCCTCAATTGCAAGTACATATGGGCAAGCTCTAATGAAAAGTTGAAGAGCTTAAGATTACTGTATTTAGATACACTGTCTCATGCATAAAGATAAAATTGTCCAAAAATTCCTAAATCTATTACGTTTTTATCAATTCAGTTATAAACCTTTCAATTTTGCCATTTAAGTCATAAACCTTTTGTCAATTTACCAATTTAGTCCATCAATTTTCCCTAGGCATGAGTCTGTATGAAGTCAGCAATCAAAAAGGATTAGGAGGCAGCTCTGGAAGGTTGACATTACAAACAATTGGTAATTAATCAACCGAAAAAAATTAGAAATTTGGTTCCCATCAGCTTAATCAAACTTCCCCGGAAAATTAAAAGAATAAGGAATCTGATCAAAAATGTTGAGTTGAAATGGATCAAGCTGGATTTCGTCATTAGTTTAGTTTTAAGAGCCTCATCACATCACCAAGCAAGTGACAATGGGGTGACAATACCATCAAAGCCATCCTTCAGCCAAACCTTGTTGGATATATCCTCTCTGAATTCCAAGTTCATCAATGCATTTTCCAGTCCCAATTCCTCCCATGTCTCTTTATCCATTCATATTCATTTCAAGAACAATTTCTATATTGGTTTGGAAGTACATGATATAGGTTCACGAGAGACATGGCCCTCCGATGGTGCATCCCGCTAGAACTCCAATCGGGATTCGTTTTTGTAGAAGGAAGGAGCGCTCGAGACCGTTGAGGTCAATTATATCGAGCATCTTGTAAGTCGGGAGTCTCATTGTGTTCCAGATTACATTTTGAGAATTGAGAGGGGAAGCTTGAGTGCGAATGATAACTATTATGTTCCATAAATCAATTTATGGCCAGAAACAAATTTTCATGGACAAGTTTCTAAGCAAAAATACGCGTTTGATAACGACACAAAATTTCTCCCTCTCAGGCGGCCGGCGGAGGTGGACGGCAGCGTAGCTAGTGTGGAGGACAGAGGCAAGAGGAGCTAGCATCAAGTGGACGGTGGAAGGTAGACGGCGGTGGGAGGAGTCGACGTCGGGCGGTAGTAGGAGGCGAGCGACGGCCAGGTGGTGAGAGGCGACAAGTGATAGTGGTGGGTGGGCGGCGCGTAGGTAGCTGGCTAGTAGTAAGGGTGAGCGATGTGGAGAATTTTTATTTCTCATCTATGTTTCAGAAATAAAAAAGTAGAAAATTTTACTATTCATTTATGTTTCAAACCTATTTTTGAAATTAAAATTTGTTGCAGAAGTAAAAAAAAATGAAATTGTGTTAACAAATAAATTTCTGCACCAAACCTGCTTTCAGGAATAGGAAAATTGGAAAAATAGAGAGACATAATTGTTATTATTTGCACCCCTTCTCATCCATCGGCTCCTCTCACAATTCTAGGCAGTTTGACGGAGAGCCTAAGCACAGTGGACTCGCATTGATCAATCATAGGACTTTGCCGCCGTTCACCAAATCACCGATAGTTAGGAGTCTACATTAAGCTTATTCTGCTTCTTGCACCATCGATGGGAGAAGCAAAAACCTTTCATGCTATTTATAGGACATATCAAAAGGACCTTTTTTCCTTTGATAATTTGACTGATATTCGGAATTCCAACTTTCTCTATAAATACCTCATCCACGTAAAAGATATAAACTTACTTATAGGATGATGAGTTGGAATTATTGGAGAAAGGTACAAAAAAAATTCCTAAATTGATTGCATTTGTACTGATTCGGTCATAAACCTTTCAATTGTGTTAGTTTAGTCCAAAACCTTTTGATTTGCCAATATAATCCATTTGGCTAATTTTGACAAGAAATCATTGACGTGGACGACAGTCGTCCTATGTCACATGGACAATGCTGATTTGGAAAATTTTAATAATATTTTAACAATTTTTTGAATTTTTTTATATCTTCTCTTTTCTTTATTTTTTTAATTATCATTTTCTTTCTTCTTTTTTCCTTTCATTTTGGTTGACAAGGGCCTGCTAGCGAGGGTCATGGGACTCGCCTGGATCTAACAGGAGCCATGACCCCTGACCAAAATAAAATGAAAAAAAAAAAAAAAAAATAAAAATTGTAAAAATTGTTCGTGTTAGTGTTGGTTATACCACGTATGACGATCAATGTCCACGTTAGTGATTTACGGCAAAAATTGGCCGGAAATACTCACTTGGCAAATTATGAAAATGTTCATAACTGAATTGACGTAATTATAATAAGTTTAAGACTTTTTGGGTACGTCTCCTAAAAGCCTAAGTGATATTCAAACTCATGCAACCCAAGCATCAGATCACTTAGTCCATTTTGTCTAATAAAAGGAATTTTACATGAGAGAGGTCATGTTAACAAATACCGAAAAGTGTTTATTATAATCTAAAATAATCGTTTTTCTCGAAGATGTAAAGAGGCAATATGCGATCATCGATACACGGACGGGCACACGACCCTTATAAGTCATTGAAAAAGAGATGTTATCGTTTAATGAATGACCATAATACTCCCACCAGAAATGGCTGTCCTATAGTTGCATCAGTTACCATAATCTAAACTGCGATATTATTTTTTGATCAGTCTAAACTATGGTATTATTCGTAATATGATTGCGTACTTTGCCCAAAGATCCCGCCCCAAAATCGTTCACTAAAGCCCTTATCCCAAATCGAAGCAACAAGCACAACATAATATGTTATATCTCTATCTAGGATTAATTTATGCTCTCATGCTGGTTACTCCATTCCCTCTAAAAGTTTATTGTCTCGGGGCAAAAATGACACAAATAATCCTTGAACTTTAGTTGAATGTATAAAGTGATTTTTCAATTTTTAATTTATTTAATATGATCCTTGAACTTTAGCTTAATGTGCAATGTCATCCCCAAACTTTTAAATTGTTCAATGTGGTCCTTGGACTATATGAAAATATTCAATATTGTCCATATACTATAATGTTCAATAATGTCCCTAAACTTGAATTAATGAAACAACAACATTGAACATTTTCATATAGGTTAAGGACCAAACTAAACATGTACCAAAAGTTAAGGGATCACATTGAGTTTAGGGATCATATTGCATATTGGACTAAAGTTTAGAGATTATATTAAACAAATTAAAAGTCAAGGACACCATTGCATATTGAGTCAAAGTTCATGAATTATTTGTGTTATTATCTCTATCTTGGTAATAAAAGCTTCTAACACTAAATTATTATATATGATGTAAACATTACCATCACAATTAAAAGTTTACTATCTTAGTATACCATCGGTATTTATTTTTTCGTAGAAGGGACTTTCTTCTCCTCCTGAATATTATTCGTGCCGAGAAGCCTATCTCCATCAATTTCGTACATCTGACATCTGTCACAACCACTCTAAGGCTTTTGTATTTGTTTTGTTCATCTCATTGGCCCTTTCTTTTTCTTTTTGTTTCAGCGGGGCCTTTAATGCCTGGTCTATGCTTGTCTTTATACCGATGCCCTTTCCTTTTTCATGGATAAGCAAGGATTCCAAGTTTCAAAAACAATTGTTGGATTGCACCATTCATATGAAGGAGTTTATAATAATGATGGATATCATGGTACAACCAAGAAACATTATGATGAATTGATAATATTTGTTATGATTTTGTGAAGGATTGCTGCAAAAGCGATCATTAACTCTACAACTCTGTAGAGCCGACCTTATTGTTGTGAGAATTTTTAATTCATGAGGTATAGAGTGGGACTTATGTCATAGCAAGCAAAAACTGAAACAAGTGCTTGGTTAAAAGTTGGCGTAACAGATTATGAAATGACTTATTATACTCATGACTATACTGACTTATTTTACTCATGGCAATGAAATCAAAGATACTGATATCTTAGCAGCATTTCGAGTAACTCCTTAACTCAAAGTTTCGTATGAGAAAGTAGCTATTGCGGTAGCTATCGAATCTTTTACCGGTACATGAACAACGGCGTGGACCGATTGGCTTACTAGCCTTAATCATTATAAGAAATATGCTCCACTTTGAGCCTGTTGCTAAAGAAGAAAATCATGATATATGTTATGTAGTTTACTTGTTAGATCATTTGAGCAAGGCTTTGTTACTAATATGTTTATGTCCATAAGGGATAACGTATTTGAGTTCAAAGTCCTGCGCGCTCCTCGACCAGAGGATTTGCGAATCCCTTCTTCCATACGAAAACTTTCTAAGGCCCGCCTCGTGGCATCCAAGGTGAGAAAGATAAATTGAACAAGTGTGGCCACCCATGTGTATCGAGTCGAATCATTTCGAAACTGTTTGACGCATCCTACTTGCTGGAAAGTGGTTCTTTGTTGGATGGCCCAACAGTGATGAGGATGTCCACATTGTAAAACGGATGAATTGTGACACTAGAAGGACTGATACGGAAGGGGAGGGAGATGATTGAGCGGTACAAGGTGGCCAAGCATATGTACTACTCCTTTTGGAGACGGCCAAGATTCTTGCGCTACAGCGAGGACAGGACGAGCGGCTTCTGGATGGGGGTGTACGTTGGCATAGCATGGGGTTTGAAGCACTGCAGCAGACTTCTCTCTCCTTTTCTTTTGGCATTTGGGTTGGTCATTGGACAAAGCATCTTTTGGTTTCACGATGTTCCTCATTTGGAATAAAGGCAAAGGGCAAGGGAGTGTACAGAAATGAACAAGGCATTTCTGGTCGTGGTTTGCACAAACGGGGTCAACAGGAAAACTTGGAGAGGCGGACACGTGCTGCAATGCAAAGAGATTCTTCCAGATTGATCAAAAGATAAGAGTCCTTCTCAAAGCAAAAGAGATTCTACATCTTTGCGGGACGAAAGGCGGCAAGGAATATAATAAAGTTACAGGCACAAATAGGGTAAATTAATCTTTGCACGGGCATAGTCTCTTGCAAAGGAAATGAACGAGCATCATTTCATGTTTCTATATATGGATAGGCATAGAATTTCATGTTGCTTTCATGGTGGCATGATTTCACAATGGAATCACTTGATCACTCATCTGAGAAAAATGCCGACTTGTTGTCAAAGAACTGTTTAGATAGAAAACAAAATTTACATAGTTATATATGTAACTCTAGAATTAATAATGTGGAACCGGTTATAGTAAAGAAAACGTGGTAAAAAAAAAATACAAACTTGGCGCAAACAAACTAAATGGTTGCGCTGCAAATCTTAATACATATTTGAAGGTGGCTCGAGAGATGGGAAAACATCAGTTTCTTGAGATCCAAAGCTTCTTCAAATGGATGTTTGGGACACGAAGGGCTCGAAGCGAAATTCCAAACAAGTACTCATGTAAGTTCCCGACTCTACACTAGATGTATTCGGGTTACTAAAAAACCCTCTTTTTATTTATTTATCGAAGTTTTAGCTAGTGATAAGAAGATAAAAAAGCATTCTTAGTTCAATTTGGTTGAACGTGGGGGTCTTCAAAACCCGATTTTGTAGGTTAAAATCCTATCGAACGTGATTCCAGTTATGGTTAGGTTAGTTTGAAAATTATAATTAAATAATTGAACAGTGATCTTAATTTGAACTCTTTTGAAATAAAGAAAAGAGAAGGTGAATTAAAGAAAAAAGATGTTAATTAATCAAAGGTCCAACTAATCTTGGGGGGCTAGACCCGAGTCTAGGCCGGGGTCTTGAATTTGAGCATCGAGGACCCTATGGGCCGAGCTCAAGTTCGAGGTTGAGTTATTCTCGGGCACCGGGGTCACGAGTTTGGCCAAGGTTCCAAGTGGAGAGCTGAGAGATCCAGTCTGGCCTCTAGACGCGATGGTCTTGTGTTCGTCCCACGGTGGTCTATGTTTGGGCATTAGAGACGAGGATCCGAACATTGGGCTCTAGGGTTTAGGTGTGCAGAACCAGATGCGAGCCCAAGAGGCTCGGGTTTGACCTAAAGGACCGAGGCTCACGCGCCAAGGCCTTTGATCCAAGCTTTGGGGTCTCGGGTTTGGCCCCTCGGGTCTTAGATCTGAGCATTGGAAACCTCGGGGGCCAAACCCAAGTCTTGGGCTGAGGTCCCGAATTAGAAGTCGAGGGCTCTAGTTTGAGCCGAGCTCTATGATGTCGTGTTTGGACCCCTGGTTCCAGGGACCAGCGTCTCGAGTCCTCCCCTGGGGTCGCTGGTTCGAACGATATAGACGGTCGCTGTATTGGTAAAGGTTAAAGTTGGACTCCAGAAACGAAATAATGTTATTAAAAAAGGCAAATCATTTTCTTGTATTTAAGTATAGATTTTTGAGCATTGCTAGCATTACCGGTTGGAGAGGTAGTTGCAATGTACATATATACAATCATTCAAGCAAAAAGGATGAATACATTGGAAACTGGATAAGGAAGTTTCCAAATTTCCAGCATTAAATAAGAGGTGAATGAGGCTCCATCAATCTTGCAAGACTAAACGAGCCATTATCAACTCTTTTCCCTTGATTTTTCTCGACTAAGAAAATATTTCCCATCTCACCGTTTTTCGAAGCAATCCCAACCGCTATACAAAGGAAAAATGTTTTGAAACACTTGAATTCTCGTGAAATAAATAAAGTCTCAGCATGTAAACTTTAGTTAATGAGTTAGAGTCGAAACTCAAGCGAACCACAAACTTAAATAGGGTCGAGCTCAAACTTGAAAACACTCCCTCCGGTGAACGCGCGACATTCAATTTGGGCGATCGCTTTGCCTTTTGTGTGGGCTCATCCCTACGCTCCATCTCAAGAGTCGCAAAAATACCGTGAAACGGACCGCCCGATCTCTCTCTCCCCTAAAAGCGAGGGTCAGGATCGTCTTCAAAAGGATGGCGGAAAGGGAACCACGTGTTGCGCGGATGCTGGTATTTCTCCTTCTGCGGAGCCTCCAGGAGCCCGTTTTGCCCTTTGTGCCTTTTGATGCCCTATGCATGGGCTTACATATTTACACAGTTCCATGAGCTCACTCGCATGTGTAGTCCCTCCCTCAGTTTTCGCGTGTATGTCTCTTGTCTCTAGTCCTTTGCTAGCCAAATTTATCCATAAAGGCCAAAGCGTGTGCGTTCATGGAGGTTTCTTTCTAGACTGCAAAACTTTAATTGTGTTTTGGCGTGGCTTGATCATGTCAATCGGCATTTTCCTGTGGTGGTCAAGTCGCATGATCGGCGACGTGGGTGGACATGTTTGTGGTGAGCGTGAACATGTCTGTGAGCTACGGCTCGAAGCATGTCGCCGATGGCCACGGCATCGAGCCGTCCATCGCGGTCAATGCCCCCAAAGCCAGCACCTCCGGCCACCCCAACAAGCTCTACGCCTCGGAACTGTCGCCAGTGTCCCTCCGTGTTGCCGGTAGCCGCATTCCAGAGGATAGGTTATTATATGGACCTGGTGCATGCATTCTCGTGGATCAAGTACGGCGGGACCAAGAAAATGTGATGAGAATGCATGAACCAGGTCCATGCAATAACGAATTCTCATTCAGGAGGGAGTGTTGATAGCCTGTTTGCATGGCGTGTTCTGACAGTGTGTTTGGAGAGACGGGGGAACAGCCACGGGGAAAATATTAACTTCGAAACTAATCAAATGCATGTGAATCATTTGAGGAGTCATTTTCATGTTCATTTTACTTTTTGCGCAGGCGATGACGGACCCGGATGCACCGAGTCCTAGGGAGCCAAGCATGCGAGAGTGGATTTGCTGGGGTTTCGACTCGCTTCCATTGAAAAGACACCCACATGCAACAAGAATTTCGAGAGTACTGCACGCAGTGAAGTATTTTTCTTTTCATAGTTCGAACAAGTGTGTCGGAGGACCAAACCCCACAAAGCAAAGTCACAAGTGCTGATTACGTTGTCATCGGTCCTTGCCTTCTTCGTTCTTACTTGTTTTGTTCAAAGTCTGTACACTTTCGACATGTATTCTAATGAGATTTTATGTATGCCGGCAAGATTAGATTAATTGAACAATCTTTGCTTTTAAGGCTCCGTTTATTTCCCAAAAAATGTGACATTTCTGAAAAATATTTTTCGAGAAATCATTTTTCAATAAAATGACAATATTTTCCAATACTAGGTTAAGACCTGAAAATCAACTGGAAAATATTTTCTGTCGTTTTGTAAGGAAAATCTCATTTGATTTTACTAAATAGATATTGACATATAATATTGAGCTGACGCGTCATTAAAAAAAAACTCGGGATTTGGGTCTCCAATCGTGACGGAGTTCATTTCTTGAATAAAAAGTGTCATTTTTCAATTCTATTTATGGATTTAGCTTCTATAAATAATTTTCTATTCATTGCACACAAAAATCCGAAAAGTCATACGGTTGACTTTTTGGTCAACCATTTCACCAAAAGTCAACTCCGGTCAAATTGGGGCTTTTCATGCAAAAAGATTTCTTTTGAGTTTAATTTCACTTTAAAAGTGAAAATTTTAGAAAAAAATCAAAGATTTAATTACAAAATCAAACTCCTAGTGAAAAGTCAACTAGGATTTGACTTTTAGTCAAACCTTTAACCAAAAAAATTAGAAAATACAAAAATTCAAAAATCATCTTATTTTACATTCAATTTGACTTTAGCATTTGAAATTTTGCAAAAATCAGTTTAGAATCAATTTTCCCTAATTTACAGAATTTGGTTTAAATCGGCTAAAAATGAAATTACTTCATTTCTAGTCATTTTTAAGAAAAGGCCGTGGATCCGAAATGTGCTCCTAACACATACAGTGCTGTTTTTCTTTTCCTCTCTCTTGACTATGTAAATTTCTTAGGCTATTTCGAGATGTATGAAAAAACAGCTAGTTCATCTGTAGTGATTACTTTTCCTTTTTCTCATACGGTGTTTCGTATGTGGCTTTATTTCTATTCGAAGCAGGAGGATCATGTTTCATTCTTGGCTTTGTTTGTCTTCTTCAATATCGAAGATCCTTGATGATTTCTGTTGGTAAAACCACTGTCCTTTTTCCATTGTAGGTATGTGGAAGAGCCGAGCTGCTTCCAATATATTCAGGTTACGTTGTGTATACTAATGAATGAAGTCTCCGAAAAAGGCCAATGCATCTCCCTTTTTTTCCTGTCAAGCTATGAGTTTTCTTTACTTTTTCCCCCAATTGCTTGCATATTGTCACGGTCGGGGTTGTTGGCCAATTCAAAGGACCGTTCGGCATACCGCTCGGCTATTCATTACAGGAGGATAATATGGTAAGTTCGCCTATTTCTTTGGGCAAAGGGCGCTCCCAGTAGAATTCAAAATCTTCACCGAGCTATCCTCAGTCACGAGCAATACACGAGCCCATTTAATTGCACAATGCTCCGATACTATGGTGCGCGCACAGTTCGCAGGATCGTTTGCAAAAAAGCAAGAATGGACACAGGTCGTGAGACAATATTTGTGAAATCCCGAATTTCGGCCCATTTTGGGATTTATAAAACTTGTAATTCGTCAATGCGCTTATAATAGAATTTCGCCCGGGAACTGATCACTCTCGGGTTCTTGTTTTTAAAGTAGAGATTTTGCTAGAATCGCACTCAATCGAATTTGGCCGTTATTTAGATCATGAACTTGGCAGTTGATTTTCGGGAGTTTCGGAATGAAATAAATTGGACGGTGTCGATATTGTTGTGGCCAGCGTCGAGATTACCAGGAATAGTGAGAAAGTGAAATTTTGGACCGGGTACGAATTTGGACTAGTAGACCTCCCTCGTTATAGTTTGATTTAATTAATTCAGCCTTTGTCCCTTATTGTATTCAAGGTTTAATTTGGACCGGTAGATCGTTTTCGATTTTGAATTTGGGCCGTTGAATCGCGATAATTATTTGAATGAAATTTTTTTTTCTTCTCTCTCTCTCTCTCTCTCTCTCTCTCTCTCTCTCTCTCTCTCTCTCTCTCCCTTCCTTCTGTCGCGCCGAAAGTCTCCCTGCCCGCACGTCTGTCCTTTTCTCTCTCTCTCTCCCCCTTTCTCTCTCTCTTTCCTTCTCCCTTTGCTTTCCCAGGCGTGCCGCATTTCCCCCCCCACCCCCGGTCCGTCCCCTCTGTTCCGAACCCTTCCCCATGCAAACCGCTCCCTCTCTCTCCTTCTTTTTCTTCTTTCTTTCTTCTTCTCTCTCTTCTCTCTTCTCTTTCTTCTTCCTCTCCCAGCCCGACTAGTTCTGCTTCGTTTCTGCCCATGCTCGCCGGCTGCCGTTTGACCGCCCTTCCACCTCCGCCCGATGCCGCCCTAGCGTGGCCGGCGCCACCATCCTCTCGTGCCGTAAATGCGCCACGCCGCCAAAATCGTCAGGCAGCAACTCCGCCAGCCAGCGCTTCCTCCCCTCCGGCGCCTGACTCGGCTCGTCGCCAGCGTCGGCGGTCCCGGCCGCTATCCGGCCAGTTCCCCAGCCTTTGCCCCAACACCAGGCGTCGCGCGCCATCATCCGGCCAACCCGCGTACTCGTGCTACGCTGCTTTGCGGTTCACCCTCCCCCTTCCCCGGCTCGGTCGCGCCTTGGCGGGCGCCATCTCGCCTCCGGTGCCGCCACAAGGGGAGCCGTCGTTCCCCTCACCTCAGCCGGTAGCCCCCTCTCCTCTCCATCCCGTGAGCCCCCTTCCCCCACTCTCTTCCTCTCTTGTTGTGGCCGTGAGAAGCCCCTCGTCGGAGGAGCCGCCGCCACCGCCGAGAACTCCCCCCCACGCCTCCCACCCTCACCATTTCCGTCCTCTTCCTCCTCCCTTCTCCCCGGTCGCGTGAGAATCGGCCTCCCCGTCCAGGCGCCGCCTGCCCGCACGCCTTGAGGATCGCCATCGCCCGCCCGCTGTTTCGTTTTTGCCCAGCCTTCCCCGTCGCGTGTTCAGCCTCATTTCCAGCTTAGGACACCAAGTGAGTTCGACCCTAAGCCCTAATTAGGTTTACTTGCATTTTAGATGGGTTTTAGGGGTTAATTAGGGTATTTTAGGGGTTAATTGGTGGAGGATGTTAGGGGCTGATTTTGTGGCGCTTTTGGTGACCGAAAGTGATGACTTGTTCGAGGTTTAGGGGATTATAGAGTGCTGTGATGTGGCGAGGCATAGGTGTCGCGATTTGGGCGAAATTGCGGACTTAGCGGATGAAATCGATAGGTCGTATGGTGGCTGTTCTTGTGGCTATTTTACGGGCTTAGCGTGATAATTTAATTGAGGTATATTGACCCATATAGTGCTATAAGGTGGCTGTGCATGGGCGCCATCAAATTGGGCGAAAATGTAAATTTGACGGAGGTAAATTAAAGATCGAGTGAGGGCTATTCTTGTGGTGAATTTTTATGGCTTAGTGTGGCGTTTGGGAAGAGGATTAGAGGCCTCAAGTGGACTGTTCTTGACTGATCTAGCGTAGTGTGGATTCGGGCCATGCGTGATTAATTATGTCCTCGGTGGAATTCGACAAGTAGTTGTAAGCGGACCGTGAGGAAGTTGGTTTGTGAGTGAATTGACATTAGCGTGGTGATGTTGTGTCAAGCATGTGCCATGGTTGTTTTGAATTAATTGTCTGATTGGGCACGTTGATTTATGAGATTGAATTGGCGTGGCACAAGTAAATGCCAAGATGTGAACGTTATAGCTTTGAATGTGCATCACAAGCATTGGCACGTCATGTGCATTTATAAGTGTGCCGGAATGACATGTGCATTGTGATCACCTAAAATGCCCTGATGCGTATTACGCGGGGTTCAGATAAAAATTGATGCCTGTGAATGTGTGATCACAATAAACCCTAATGCGTTTTATGCGGAGTAGTGAACCTGTCCTGAAGCGTGTTACGCGAGACAATGTTCGGTTTGCCGGAAGATGATCAACTTGAGGCGTTTTACGCGGGTAATGTGTCATGAGCCCGATCGACACGCGGGCCGAGATCGATCTCGGTGTTAGACCAATTCGTTTTAACGCAGTCGAATGAGAAATTGATAAATGGCTGAATGCTAGTATGCAAGTGTGCGTTAATGCATTGATGAGGCATGAACATGAGTGCGAACATGAGCATGTGCATTACATACGTCGGACTGAATGATTTGTGTGTATGTGCCTCGGACTGATTCTATGGTCCTGTTGTGGTTATTCCTATAGAATGCCTAACCTGCAGGGTCAAGTGAAAATTAGATTTAGGCCCAAGGGCCCCGAGTCGGCTTATGTCTTGAGTTATGCATTGTTTAGTACTCGTCAGGAGGTGCACGTTAACCTAGTTTAGGTTTAGGGAATTACTCACTGAGATTATTCTTATTGTTGTTTAAACCACATTTTCAGACCCCCAACCTTGAGGATGGCAGGCATACCGATGTGTTTTGGGAGGAGCCCCAACTAGTTGTAGTGCTTGACCGCCGAGTCGCGTGTCCCCCCATTTTGACGTTAGTGGCCGTTGAATCGCTTTTGATTTTTGAGCGTGGGCTGTATATGAATATTGTATATGGTTTCCCATAGTAATATAAGTGTTTATTTTGTAATCTTGTTCTCGTTTGTGGCTATCTTTGGTTTGGTGTTATAGTTCTGTATGGGTGTTTGATTTGCTTCCGCATGTGCTTTAAACCTCTATGTTGGGCGTTGGGTCGGCGACGCGTCCTAGGACGTCACACTCGAATCGACCATGGCAGGGATGCTCGTGCGCCATAGGGTTCGGGGCGTAACATCCCCGTTTGATTTGGTATCAGAGCAAGGTCAGCTCGATCCAATTAGGTTGAAGCTTGGAGTGATAAAGGGCGATGACCTTGAGTAGCCAGTAGGGTGACCTCGTGTACTATGTGTACCTCATGACTGCTTGTGTTTGAGTGAGTGCTTGTTTTAGTTGACCCGTAAGGTGCAGGTGCGGCAAGACTCGAGGTCAGTACACGTATTCTTGTGATTGAAGTCTCGTGCTATTTATGCTTAATCGCATGCTGAGTAATTGATTGCTATAGCGTTAAGTCCCTGCCTAGGACCTTAGACCGGTTTAGCTTGGGTTAGGTCTTTAATCTCGATGTGGGAATTATAGCAGGAGGATGGACATGCAAGTTGGGGAGACGAGTAACCAAGGAAGAGGTAGAGGTTGAGGCCGTAGAAGTGGTAGAGGTAGAAGTCGAGGTCATGAGCCGGATCGTGTAGAACCACAAGTGAGAGTTGCCGAGGATCCGAGAGCAGATGGAATTCTAAGAGCCCTTAAGGAAGCTGGAATTTTGGGAGGTAGACTAGCGCAGGAAAGAAATGCCACTATCGCCGCTGCTGTTGAGGCCGCCATCTCTGCTGCTAATGGGGCCAATGGAAATAATGGAAATAATGGAATGGTGGGAATCGAGGAAATGTGGAGAATCCAATCCCGGGACCAGTGAATGTGATCAGACCGATGTCTAAGTTAGTACAACAGTTTTTGAAGCTGAAGCCGCCAAAGTTCAATGGCAAGGGTGATCCTGAGATCGTACCCCGTTGGGTTGAGGAACTGGAAAAGGCATTCGAAGTGCTATGGTGCATTGAGGTTGAAAAGGTAACATTAGCTGTGTACCAACTGCAGGACAACGCCAATGACTGGTGGAAGGCCACCAAAAGAAGGGTGTTTCAGAGGGAACCGCTTTATCGGGCGTAATGTATTTTCCGAGCTTTTGGGAAAGTTCTTCTCTAAGAGTGCTAGAGAAAAGAAGAAGGAATTCATGAGGCTCCGCAAGGATCGGGCGACAGCTTGATCAATACGGCGAAATTCACAAGGTTGTCAAGATTCGCCCAAGGATGGTAGAACGCCCGAGGACAAGGTGCGGAGATTCCGGATAGACCAAACCGATTTAAGAAGTTAGATAATATCACCGAACATCAAGGACTACAAAGGAGATGTATGAGCGAGCTCGAAAGCATAGAGCGAGATCGGGATCGATAGGGCAGCGCCTGATCGCAGCTTCACCCCGGATAGGGACAACCGCCAGTCTGGGAAGAAACCGATGGTGAAACAAAGCGATTTGTCCCACCAATCAAGAAGAACATCCGGAAGCCGAGTCATCATGCTGAATGCAATTGGGGCCTATTTCAAGTGCGAGAGTTTGGACCATCAGATTAGGAATTGCCCCCAACAACGCCCCGCAGGACCCTCGATACAACAACCACCTCGATTTGGGAATCAACCTGGAAATTCCCTGCCGGCTAATATGAACAGGCCGTCGGCATAAGAACGGGTCTACGCCATGGCGCGAAGGGAGATTGAGAATGCGCCAGGCGTGGTCATAGGTCTGGTTTCTCTGTGCCATCATATAGCGTATGTGTTATTCGACCCATGAGCATCACATTCGTATATATCTTCTCAGTTTGTTGAATTGTCTGGATTAAAGCCTGTTGTGTTAGAAGTACAATTGTGTGTGACCACACCATTGAAGGATAAGATATGCATATCACTAGAATGCCCGAATTGTGAGATAGTGATTGGTGGTGTAGAAAGCAGGATAGACCTAGCTGTATTGCCGATGTATGATTTTGATTTGATTGTGGGCATGGATTGGTTAGTTAAGCAGAACGCTATAATGGACTGTAGTAGCAGGGTGATCCAGTTTAGCCCGGCTGGACACCCTAGATTTGAGTTTGTAGGAAGTCGAGAAGGAACCTCGATCCCTTAGGTTTCGTCTGTGGAAGCAACTAAATTGTTGAGCGAAGGCTGTCAAGGTTATTTAGCCAGTGTGGTTGATCCAATGGCAGGTGAAATGCGGCTTGAGGACATAGCAGTAGTGTGCAAATTTCCCGATATCTTTCCTTAGGAATTACCGGGATTGCCACCGGAAAGAGAGGTAGAGTTCGTTATCGAATTAGCCCCTGGAACTGAGCCAATCTCGAAGCCACCTTATATGATGTCATTGTCAGAATTGAAGGAACTAAAGGTCTAGATGCAGGAACTATTGGACAAGGGTTTTATCCGACCGAGTGCGTCTCCATGGGGAGCGCTAGTGTTATTCATCAGAAAGAAGGATGGGTCGCTAAGGTTGTGTATCGACTACCGTCAGCTGAACCAAGTGACGGTCAAGAATAAGTATCCCCTCCCAAGGATTGACGACCTGTTCGATCAGCTGCAAGGAGCCTCGGTATTTCCTAAGATTGACCTGAGGACGGGATATCACCAGTTAAGGATCCAAAAAGAGGACATTTCAAAGATAGCGTTTAGGACTAGATATGGGCATTATGAGTTCACAGTGATGTCGTTTGGACTAACTAATGTCCCTGCTGCTTTCATGGACTTAATGAACCGGGTATTCAAGGAATTCTTAGACCAGTTCGTCATTGTCTTCATCGACGATATTTTAATGTATTCGAAGAGTTCTGAGGAACACGAGATGCATTTAAAAAAGGTCCTACAGACGTTAAGGGAGCACGCACTGTATGCTAAGTTTAACAAGTGTGAGTTTTGGCTGAGCTGAATGGCGTTCCTTGGGCATATAATTTCCGGAGAAGGAATCTCCGTGGATCTAGCAAAGATTGAGGCAGTAATGGACTAGCCGAGACCGACGACAGTTACTAAGGTTCGAAGCTTTCTAGGACTGGCAGGTTATTATCGGAGGTTTGTGGAAAGATTCTCAGGATAGCCACTCCATTGATGAGGTTGCTTAAGAAGGAGACTAAATTTGAGTGGACCGAAAAGTGCGAAAAAAGTTTTCAGGAGCTGAAGCAGAGATTGACGACGGCGCCAGTGTTAACGATTCCTTCAGGACCGGACGGGTATGAGATTTATAGTGATGCTTCGCTTAGAGGATTGGGATGCGTGCTAATGCAACATGGAAGAGTGGTTGCTTATGCATCGCGGCAGTTAAGGCCTCATGAAATGAACTACCCGATCCACGACTTGGAACTGGCAGCAATTATTTTCGCGTTTAAAATTTGGAGGCAATTTGACAAAGTCTTGTATCCCATGTCACCCAAATTCATAATAATGGCAGCCAAATGTCTACTAGATTCCATTGCATAGTGTGCTGTCAAACTGCCGCTGACTCTAATTTTTCGGTATTTTAGTTAGTCTGTTTCATGATTAATATTATGGTTATTCAATTAATATAACAAAAGTAAATTTGAAAATGCTTTTTGGTAGAGCGTTTGGTCCCTATTTCTCAAGATTGCATATATATTGCGCATTTCTCAAGATTGCACGAATCTTGCACCAATATTGCACGATTGTCCTCACAAGAATATATGAGCCTATTTATATAGGCGTTATTGCACAATCATGCAATATACATGCAATCTCGAGATATATGCATGATCTCGGGACGTGGGTTTCAGTTCTAGCATCCTTGGTGACCCATCAAAGAAAGATTTTGCATGAGTTATGTTGCGATATTAACCAACACGGAAGCTAAACTCGAGATCTTGCAATTTATGTCAATGCGAACATAGCCAAAGAAATAACGAAGAACGATAAAAGATACGCTATATTTACGTAGTTCGGTCCGATATATTGAAACTTACATTTACTGGGAGAGTCAGCACTATATAATCTGTTATAATCAGAGAATCCAAGTTTATAATAATCGCTCACAATACTCGAGTATTTTTTACGCTTAGATTAAATTCAAATTTCAAGTGTTTATAAAATAAACAACTCGTTTGGACGTAACGACTCACCACGCAAAACCGCGTGTGCAAAGAAAGAAACTCCACTGTTCGGCTCGGATTTCCCCGTGCGTTTTCGCTTCTGGAGGCGTCCTTGAAGAAAAGTCAAATGCATGCACCCACAGACTCAAACGCACGCGCTCACAGCCTCACAAATTCACGAGTTTCTATGTGGTTGCAGCGGCTCCTTCAAGAGCTCTCTCGCGGCGGCACCACTCCTGGGAAAAAGAACATCCTAGGACTACATAAAGAAAAGCTATTTTATTTTTAACTTTTTCTTTTCTTTTCTTCGTCAGACCCTAGCTACCCCCGTTTCTTGTCTCTTTTATACCTTCTTCGTACCTCAAAGTAATATTATAATAAAGGGAAAAAATTACCCCAAAACCTCAAACTTTCAAATGACATTTCCCATTATCCAATTTGTGATATTTTCAAGTTATTATCCATGGATATTTTAAATCTTTTCCACTTTTTTTTTTTTTTTTTTTTCCTTTCCGTGAAGGGCTTCACGGATCGAGTGAGGGCCGCCCGCCGGGCGAGATCGGGCGAGGCTCGCTCTCGCCTGGGCGAGCTTGGGCGAGCCTCGCCCGACGCTTAGCGAGGCTCGCCGCCTAGATCCGGCGAGGGCAAGCCTCACGGGCGGGGCGAGGCTCGCCCTCACCGGGCGCGAGCTCGGCGAGCCTCGCCCCAACGCCGACGAGGCTTGCCTTCGGGATCTGGATCCGGCGAGCCTCGCCGGGCCGGGCGAGGCTCGCCCGATCTCGCCAGTGCAGGGCGTCCCTCGCCGACGCCGGCCAAGCCTCCTCACGGAAAGGAAAAAAAAAAAAAAAAAAAAAAAAAAAAAACGAAAATGCCCATGGATAATATACACTAGGGTAAATGTCACAAAAAAAAGTTGAGGTTTTTTGTCACAAAAAAAGTTCGGGGTAAATGTATCATAGGAGGGAAAGTTTGGGGTTTTTGGTGATTTTTTCCCTATAATAAAAGTGATTTACTTTTTGTCTTTTAACGCACGAGAGCTTCTCTTTGCTCTTTTATTTTCTTCTCTCTTTGTCTAACCTTCAGCAAAGGCGAGTCAAACTCTAAAATTTCATTTTGCTATCACACTTGGATATTCATCCAACCGGGTTGGGTTCCGTAATGGATAAAACACGAGATATAATATAAAAAGTTACTCTAAGAAGAACATTCAACGAGTTGTTCTCGGTACGTAGTGCAAACCGTTAGAGCGTTGGGTCCCCATCTCAAGAAAATCGGGTCCACCTTGAGTAAAATAGACCCAATCATCAGGTAATGGGGCTAGTACAACAAACAGCTGGATCGTAGTCCGAAGGAGATGGATTCGATCAAGGACCTATATGTTAAAGGCAAAAGACCGGTTGAGAATTGCTCAAGGATCCACTGGCTCAACTTTTGTAAGAAGTATATGCACTCGAACGAGCTAACCGAGTTTAATGCAAAAGTCCTGTGGGGTTCCAGATTTACATGTCGCTACTGAACATGAGGATCAACGGGAAGATATTGTGGGAGGTGAAGGAGATGAGGTTAGAAGTCAAGCAGTCGATCTTTTCCGGTCAAGCAAACAGCAGGAACCTCGAGTGCAGGCTCAGGGCTTCGGGCAACCTCCCAGATATTGAAGGTGTGTGTAATTAGGGTATTGATTGATCCAAAACTAATTAAAGTAGGGATGAATTCATTGATTCAATGAACACTTCAACAATCATGCAATATACAGATTTGGTAGCTAGTTCAATTGATCGAAACTTAATCCTGAATGAATTCAATGCATGTGAATCCACTTCCATCTCAATCGTTAGATCATACATGTCTCACGTGGAGTACACAACATTAAATGTCTGAGCTGAAGTGGCTTCACATGCTCTGGTGCACACAAATATTGTACCTAGCAGCCCAAATTTGAAGTAATATATATGTTTCAATTGTACATGTAAATGATGTTCTCAACTTATGAGTTTGTAATTCAGGACTGCCTCTAATCACGGCAAGAGGAAAATATAGTCCTCACTCTAGTGCCACTGTACAAGGACGCAAGTGCAATTAACACGATGGTTCTCCCTATTGGAGTCATCTTCGTCAGATTTGCTCTTGCTTCCTTTGTTACATATAAGATCCAAACTTGATTTGGCTATTTATGTAAGGTGATGCTATGGCTTTCTTTTCCTTTAATAAAGGTGAGGTTATTTAGTCGTTGCCGAATGTTGGGAATATGCTCCTTTGATGTATCCTATTAATTATCTGTTTTTTTTGTTAATCTAAAAGTACTCGAAGCTTGTCACAATGTTGATAGTGAAAGCTCTACGTTCTATCTAGAGATAATGATACAAATGGTCACTGAACTTTGATCCTATATGCAACGTGATCTCTAAATTATTAATTTGTTTAATATGGTCCCTGAAATTTTTGTACATGTTCAATGTAGTCCCTAAACTATATGAAAATGTTCAATGTAGTCACTGGTATTGAATTAATGGAAGGATTATATTAAATATTTTTATTTAGTTCAGGGACTAAATTGAACATGTACCAAAAATTCGAGAACTATATTGAACAAATTAAAAATCCATGAACCACATTGCATATCGAGTTAAAGTCTTGGAACCACATTAAAAAAATAAAAAATTCAGGGATGATATTGCATATTGGGCCAAAGTTCATAGAAAATTTGTGTCATTTTCCCTTCTATATAATCTTTAGTCTATTTTTATCCGGCTAACAAATCTAAGGAGGAGAGCTTAAGAGTACATTCTTGATTAGATAATTACTTTCCATCATATTTACTTGGTATAGGAATTTCATGCTTCTTAAGCATCTGTACTTTTCAATTTTCGATATCTTAAACGATTAAAAGAATATCTAAAAGCTTGTTTTTGTAAGCACAAACAAGTCGAACGACCCAATTGCAACAAAGAGTGAACATTATACATGATCAAATAGATTTATAGAGTGACATAGTTATCAATTATTTTATATATGATCTAGAAACTTGAATTGAATTCCCAAGAGTACACTTAAGTAATTAGCATATTATTAAATTTACATATGCCTAATTAAATGAAACTTTCCAACAATCCGTATTCACAAGACGAGGCAACTGCCTCCCCAACTAGAATAATGGCAATTATTCATAACAATTTAATTCCTATGTTAATAAAATTATAACGCATTTATCGTAAACACTAAACTTACGAATAATAATTTCCATAATAATCCATTTTAAAATAATCATAATAGCTCGTACTATAAAATGCAGTCTATTGAGAACACGCCATGCCTTTTAAGCATTTCGGGGGCTTTTATTAAATTTACATGTCTCAAAGAATTTAATTAACCATAGAAAAATATGACTTTCTAATGGTATTAGAGCCAATAGTTGATTAGTGGCCTACTCTCAATGTGTATCGGTGGTCGTGAATATCTCAAGAAAAAATTTTCATGACTAATGTGATATTCAGGCAATCTTCATGATGTGGTGTGGCGAAAGAAACCTAGGTGAAGGTGAGCGCTGTGGTGCAACAATGTGTTCCTAATGGTAGCCTTCATTGTTTGGTTTGAAGAAACAGACCTGGGATGAAGGTGTACATTATTATTGTTGCGGTCCTCACAAGGAAAAAAAGTGAAAATTCAAGTTGAGAAGTGTTGATGCCAAATGATACCTGAGTTAAGAGGGAGCAGATTAACACTAAGTTCACACGTGAGGGGAGATTACTGAAAAACACGTGTAAGTTGTGTAAGAAAAAATCCACATAAGAGAATTTGTGTAGTGTAAAGTAATTAATATCCTAATTTGCTAAGGTATACATTTTCTACTGTATGCTTGCAACAATATTAATGTCCATGTAGGGATGACAAAATGATAAGAAGAAGTTATGTGAAATTGCAAGTTTTAGGACTTAAATGAACAAAATAAAAGTTTATGAGTTAATTGCACTAATACCAAAAGTTCAAAGATTCGTAGTTTAAGTGTCCCTTTGAAATTTTTGTTGATTTTCTACCACAAAAGCGAAGATTAAAGTAAGGGAAAAATTGTCCATGAAGTCTTAAACCTATTATACTTTGGACAATTCAGTCATAAATTTTTCATTTTTGATAATTGAGCCCTAAACATTTTCATGTTTTTTCTAATTGAGTCTATCCAACCAATTTTAGCTAGAAATCGCTGATGTGAACGCCATGATTTGCAAGTTGATTTGAAACTTAGGCTCCGTTTGTTTCGCGAAAATGTTACTTTTTTGAAAAATGTTTTCCCGGAAGTCATTTTCTAGTGTTTGGCTGAAATCTAAAAAGTTTCGAAAAATATTTTCCATTGTTTGGTATGGAAAATATTTTCTTCCTTGCACTACTTTTAATATTTTTTATTTTTTAAAAATATTTTAATTTTCTTTTTTCTTTTTCTTTTTTTTTTTTTTTTTTTTCTTCTTCTTCTTCTTCCTCTTCCTCAGCCGGTCGCCGACCACGGCGGCAGCCGCGTGACCAGCCTATGGCAAGGCTCCGGCTCGCCCGATCCAACGCGGCCGAGCTCACCTGATCGGCCTGTGGCAAGGCTCGAGCTAGCCGGTCACCAGCCGCCGTCGTGGCGGACGACCGGTTGAGGAAGAAGAAGAAAGAAAAAAAAAAGAAAAAGAAAATAGTAAAAATAAATAGTGAAAGAAGGCTTCCGGGAAAATGTTTTCCTCTTTTGAGAAAGAGGAAGTCATTTTCCTCAAAAGTGAAGGAGTTTTGTCCATAGGAAGGAAAATGTTTTCCGTGGGAAGCTATTTTCCGTGAAACGAATATCGGAAAATCCGGAAAATATTTTTCTAAAAGTTATTTTCCGTGAAACGAACGGAGACTTAGTAAGTAACCATCCTCTAAGCTAATTTGCAATTACTTGGAAGTAATACAGAGCCATGTATGCGGTTGATCAATCAGACAGCGATTACACATACACTGTTCCAGAGTTGGTGTAAAAACACTCTCTATGCCTTCACTACAAGAGGAAGGTTTCAATTTCATGACAATGCCTAGAATCATATGGCTTATTTGCTGCATTCTAAGACAAACCCAAAAAAATTTTAGCGACAACAACACCGACACAACTCTGGAACTTTTAATTACTTTGTATAGCCAAGAACCATTATTTCTTGGGCTTCCTAGTTAAAAAACTGAGGAAGCTATTCGACGGGTGTCGATCTTTATCACATGATGTTGCATATGCTTGGCAGGTCAGGTGCATGTTGGGCTACATTGTAAACTGGGTATTGCGGGCACTCCATATAATAGGCTGGCGAATATTGCCTCGGCCATGTGTAACCATGATGGTGAATTGGACAACAATATGTGCCGCAGTGCTCACTGCTCCTTCCTTCTTCATCGCTAATTAGTTGCACGCTCAATATGGTCGCCTGCCGGAATTTCTCCCTGAGCGACTGGACCAGTGTGGCCGGGTCTACTCCTTCTCCTGTCACAACCAGCTCGTCCCCGTTCAATCCTCCTATCGAACCGGAGATTATAGTCCCTGTCCAACAAGAAAATAACGAAAAGCATTTCTTATGAAAGTGTTAAACTCGAGACAAACAAAAGTGAATTTTTTGGGATGAGAGTGAAATTACTAACCCTGTGCACGAGCAACAATCCGTAAGGCTTTTGATCTGCATCTATCGCTGTTCATTGGTATCCTCATAATTATCTTTTGCTGCACTATGGCACGACCTTATCAATTAGCACTCATTCAACATGTGAAAAGCTGTTTTCTTTCCCAATAGTTTTCCAACAAAAAAGAAGCATATGTCGAATAAGTAATTGAAACGTGAAGATAATACCTTCAGATTCATGTCCGTTCCCTGAATTATATAGATATGTGAGATGGAAAGGAGTTTAAATCAGAATGGATATGGAGTGGTTGATGAAAAATGGGGTTGAATTGCATATTTATAGTCATTCTTCAATTTGTTTTAAGGCAAGAGCTATTGTAAGTGATGATATATAGTCATCATACTTGATGAGTTTCCACACTTAGCTCATTCAGGTTTGGCAAAAGATTGTCAATAAGAACTTTGTTTCCTACCTTGTGAGACGTACTCATTATGAATGTATACTTTGGCTTATATATTATTTCAAGTCTAGTCTAGGCAGGTAATTTATTTCTTCAAGGGCTTAGTTTTTTTAATTATTATTTCTAGATATCAATGGGATGTCTAAGGTTCTTTGAGCATCCGATTAGTCCCCATGGAGTGGCTGGGTGATTATCGAAGATCTAATTAATGACACATTTTAATCAAGATAACAAAAGTTTCAGCAATCAAAGAAAAATGAAAGCTAGCAATGGGTTGATGATCAGTCCCGCTAATCGGGTTTTTGAACTGAAGGAAGTGGCGATGATTGGTCGAGGATCTGTGAGATTAATCTAGCAATGGGTTGCACGTGGGCTGCACGAGTTACAATTTTTTTTATTTGAAAAAATGACACAAATAGTCTCTGAATTTTGACTCGATATGCAATTTGATCCTTGAACTTTTAATTTCTTTAATGTAGTCTCTGAACTTTAATCCAATGTTCAATGTGGTCCATAAACTTTCAATTTGTTCAATGTGGTCTCTGAACTTTTGATTCATATTCAATATAGTTCCCGAACTTTATAAAAATGTTCAATGTAGTCCTTCCATTAATTTAAATTCAGGAACTATATTGTATATTTTCATATAGTTCAAGGACTAAATTTAATATGTACCAAAAGTCAAGAACCACATTCAACAAATTAAAAGTTCAGGGACCATATTGAATATTAGGCTAAAGTTCAAGGACCACATTGAACAAATTAAAAGTTTAGAGATCAAATTGCACATTGAGCTAAAGTTCAAGAACTGTTTGTGTCATTATCTCTTTTTATTTCAATGAAGTTTTACTTGAAAGGATTATTCCGAGACATATATGATATTGATTGTTCCCGCTATTGATTCTTTTTTCATGCAGTAAAGTCCAGAGAAAGGAAGCACTAGGAAAATGATCTAGCCTCCAACGATGTGTTTCGACCGATAGGCCGGCTATCTCACATGCAAATTTTGAATTACTATGTCTCAACTCTCAACAATTGATTTATGCTTCTATCTCTGGCCAAACACTCACTGATCTTAGGAAAAACAAAAGGTCCTCTATCTCTCTCTATTGGGGGATGCATGAATTGGCGGGACGGCAAGGTTCTGCCGGGCAAGAAGGAACGTCGCTTGGAATTAGTATGGCCACCGTAATATTAGATACGAGTCGATCCATGGCATACCAATAGACTCTGGGACTTCTCTTAGGACTGTTTCATGGACTTCTCTTAGGACTGTGCTATGTGGCAGGATAAACCCTCAGTCATCTGATTTCAAATGGCTAAGGCATCAGAACCTGTACTAAGTAAAGAGCCTAACAAAGCTTGCCTGAAATTTGAAGCCTGGTCGAAACATTCTGTGGTAAGTTTGTGCCACCACTAGGTACTTTTCAATTTTAACAAAGGGTATCTGAACTTTCAGGTGTTACCAGTGGTGATTCTCAGCATCAATCAAAAGAAACGAGAAAACATAATCGATCACAATATCCAATTTGCTTTTTCCACTTAGATATCATTCCTTTCCATCGTTGCAAGAGCAAAACACATAATTATACAGCTTGCAAAAGAACACTTGTTCAAACCAAATTATCTGTACAACGAGCCTTTGTACAAAGCTACAGGTAGGGAAAGCAGACCCAACTTCTCCTAGCAAGAGCTTGTTAACTCATCCCCTGCCCCAAAGCAACCATCCTTCATAAATTTAAGAATTTCATCTGCACAAAATGTACATAACAAAGATTTTCACTACCATTACGAACCAATTATCCCGTCCTCTTTTCCTTCACTTTTATCTGTTGGGGTTGGGAAGCAAGAGACATACTGCGGCAGTATGCTTAAGCCACCAAGGTGGACTCTTGCCATGAGCAGTAGGATCAGAATAGATGCTACTTGATCTAAAGCAAGTCCACAACGAGATAATCCACCTACTACCTGACTCACCGAATTCGTGTGGAATGAGGAAAGTGAAGTCAACCTGCAGAAACAAAGGATTGATTGCTAATTGAGCTAAAGCACACTGAAAGAATCGAGTCACGTAGAGAATTCCACAAAGCAATGAACTTACCATCTTCAGAAAAGGCAAATACACCACCAAGCATTTCATCCTCTTCTCCATCCGCAAGTTTGTCCTTCTCATGGGGGCTGCTGCTGTCAACATCATCAGATACAACTTCAGTTAACGCATGGCATCCATCAAGCTCTAAAGCTTCACAATATCCTTCTTTAAAAAGCTGCCCAAACTCTATGTGATCATTTGTGGTTGCAGGTATGACTGCCTCCTTAAGGATGTCATTAGCTGAACCCAAACTAGCAGTGCATGGTGCAGAAACCTCGCGTACAATCATGGTGTTTGAACTTGAAGATGCAGGTCCGTCTGATGTTTTATCCACAGAAGGAAGATTATTCTTTAAAAAGGGTTCGTGGTGTGCACCATACTCATTCAAGTGTTCCCTTGATCTTTTTAAATTTTCAGCTGCAAGAAGTGCAGGAGAGGACTCTTTAAGCATGGAAGGCTCAACAAAGCAGTTTTCCCTTCTTTCTGGGTAAAACTCATCCATAGACTGACAAGTTGATAAATAATGCTTCTCATTATTCACCTGATCTAAATCAGGTAAATTTTCAATCCTCCTTGATGAACCTGAGAATAATTGAAAGAGACCGCGTAAGTTCAATCAGTACAGAAGCCTTCCAGAAGTTGTAATGGACTGAAAAGCACATGAGAGACTGCTGGATCTACAAGAGATGCATGTAGACAAGAGCAGTACCATGACATCATTTTTAATCTGCGAAAACAATCAAGATGGATAACACTTTCAAATTCTTACCACCGTCTGAGCTTTCAGTAGAACTAAGAGATGCCGGCTTTGAGTGGCATATAACAGTCTCTTCAGCAGGCTTGAGTTTCACTTGGTGCAGATCTGAAGGTGCAAAACTAGAATATCTTCCCATAGTTGAAGCTCTGCATAAAAGAGTAAAACAAATGAGCAAAAATATCACGTCCAATAAATAAAAGTTCCTTAGAGAGAGAGAGAGAGAGAGAGAGAGAGATATTTTAATAAAAAAACCACTATGTTGCATCTATAGAATGAAATGATCTACAACAGGGCATTTTAAATCAGTGGCTGTATTTCTAGCCAAATCATAGAACCTGTGGGTTGTATGATTTAGCATATGGAGAGGTAATCAAAATGACTTTCAAAAAGAGATCAATCAAAAGAAGTGATATCTCAACTAGAAACAATCACATTCCCAAACAAGGAATTTGCAAGGCTCGAGTTGACAAAGTAAAGTTTACTACTTAATTCAAAGACCAAATATAACACTCATTTGCATGCAGCAATGAACACATTTGGTTGAAACTAACAAAATTTTGTGGCAACATGGAAAAACAGAAAGCAGAAGAACACCATATAAAATGACATAGCTAGTAGCAGCACCTGAGTAAGCTACTCACCACATCAGAACAGATTAGAGATTGATTATATACAAGCTTTAAATAAATATGAGAAGACTCGTATTTACACCTGAAGTAATACAATTCGAGAAAAATCTTAACCTAATGGGAACTGGAAGAATAAAAATCATAGCATTAGAATAAGTGTTATCACCTATCATTCCAGCAGGATTTGATGCTGTGAAAGTGATCAAAAACAGGCAATAACTCCTTTCTCTTTATTTCGATTTCATGAATTGGCAACTTCTCAATTTCAAGCTCTCCAGCAGCCCGAGCACTAATCGATGGGGAACCCATTGTATGGAGACATATCTAACAAAGAGAAGAAAAAGAACAAATGAATAGCAAGTGGACAATTCATAGATAACCAAAATATCTGCGTTTTGAATTAATTTACCTCTGATTTGTGCCAGACTGGCAACCTTCTAGAGCTTACTTGCACTTCTGCATTAGATAGGTACCAATGAGACCTTTCATGGGACTTCGTTATGCCACCCTTCAAAGGTTTCTTACCAACAACGATTCTATTCAAGTCCGGAAAATCCACTGCACAATTACTTTCATTATCACTCAACCTTATAGCATCTTGTTTTTCAGAAGAAATAGAGATGCTGCATTCATCTCTTTCTGGCCAATCTAACCTCCTACATACATCCCACCATTGAACAGGTTCAACTTTTACCCTAAGCTCATCCTCCTGTATTTGCAAAAAGGAACCAGGCCGAGCTTTAGAACCAGCATCCCCAGTTTCCACCCCAAGTGAAGGGAGAAGTTTGTGCTGAATTACATGCCCTGATGGAGTGTAGACTAACAAATGTTCAAGTGGATTGATCCTAGATTTGGCATGCTGAAGACTGTGAGACATTGAATTGTGAAAAATAGCAGCAACAGCTCCAGATGGCACAAAGACCTTCCCCGTAGCAGAAGCAGCAGCATTGCTAACAGTAGTAAGCCATCCAGAATCATTATATTTAATCCTGCTTACCACCGAAAGAGTAACAGGTGGAGGCGGTGGGAAACATTGTTGGTTACTCAAAGATGATGGATTACTCCACCAAGGTATAGAATGAACTGAGAAAACAGAAGCTTCTTCACTCTGAGAGCTGTGATTATGGAATCCCGGGTCCCCACCAAAAGGGGATAGAACAAAAACATGGCAAGTTCCCTTCGATGAAACAATACCGACCCATTGACTATAAGGACTAAAGCATATGTCTTGGATAATCTGCCAACAGCGCACACAGAAGGAGCAGCCATAAGAGAAATGGATGAACATCAAATTCATACACATAAGTGACAAGAAATCTGAGAAAACAAAATATTACTCACTGCTGAGGTTATTCCACGATGCAGCCTGTAAAGATGCACATGGGCAGAACTCCAACTATAAGTTTGAGTATCTGATCCACCTCGTGTGCAAGATGGCATGATACGGAATACATTAATCGTGTTACCATAGACTGAGGCAGTTACCAGAAGAGTTCCACTAGGATCAAAACATAATGCAGAGATTGGACTTGTGTGGGCTTTGAATTGCGATATAACAACTCGAGAAACAAAATCCTTGATAACAACCTGAAATCACCAATAGTTTCTGGCATCAAGGAATTTCAAGTTCTACATTTGTAATGATCATTAAATATCCAGAAACAAGTGATTTGTAACTTTGTAACTGTTTAATTATAGGACGAACTATTTCAACCAAAAAAAAATTTATAGGACGAACTAGCTATTAGTCAACTCAAAACATACAGTTCCCCCAGACTTCTACCCATTTCACTAGGACATCGTCTTGAATCCATAACTCTCAAAACCTACATATAATAGTACATGAGAGATAAGACCTTCACTGCTCCACGTTTGTTGCTGCGGACAATATTGCCGATATGAGGTCAATCGCTTAGAAAGATCTAAATTAGGTAACGAATAAACCACATATTCGCTGAACCACAAAAATAGAATAAAATGATTGAAAAATCCCGAAACTTTCAGTCAATGCCAATGCAATCGCAGGATTTCTGCAGCAATGTTTTTGACAACCAGGTTTAATACAATACTAACCATCCCAGCATTATCTGCTTCTGATGTTGTAGCCCTACCAACCTTCCAACCCGAATTTGAAGATACAGGAGAGTTGGATCCATCTGGAAGCAGCTCTTGGCAGTATTTTGATAAAGTCTTGTATCCCATGTCACCCAAATTCATAATACCGGCAGCCAAATGTCTACTAGATTCCATTGCATAGCGTGCCATCAAACTGCTGCTGCCTGGAGAAGTAGATGGACTAACACCAGGGGAAGTGAGATTTTGAGGGCTTAAACGGCCTGTGTTTGACATTAGCGGACTATTGGAAGCATATGCTAACCACCTTGGCCCAACAGCCATTGGGCCATAACCAAAGTTAACCCCAATCGGCCCTTGTCCTGCCAGCTGAGGAACGGGATATGTGAGAACGCTGAACTTGATCTCAAGCGTGACCGCATCAAAGCAGTATATCTGCCATTACATTGTTGGTGTCAGTCTAGTACCCCAGTGAATGTGTTACCTCTCAATAACCAAACCATGCACCAAGTCAAATCATAAACTTTCAGTCAAAACACTAGAGGGAAGAAAATGATTAAGAGTTCCTACTATTTAAATTAAAACTGAAAACTTTCTAGCAAGTTAAAACAAAAACAGTAAGAGAAAGCATAGTCAATCAGCTACTCTGCATGAAATCAATCTCAAGCTGAAATGGTGGCTTTCCACATTCCACATGCATGTTTTCCATGTTAAAAAACTCCATCTAAATATCATTTAATTGCCTGCTCATAAAGTCATGCAACTGCTAAAGAATAAGCCAGTGCTTACTTGAGCAGCAAGACCCACAGCTACAACCCGAGGACTGCATCTAACCATACAGACTGCCGATCTAAACCGCAAAACATGTACATAACAGTGAGTCTTTAGTGAATAAAACTGAACAGCTGTCGGAGAGTGCACAAATTGTCCAGAATCAGATTCCATGTAACCATCTTGACTGTGTGCAGGGTTTGGGCTTTTGGCATTTTCCCCAGAGACAACCAGCAGCAGAGGGTGTGATGCTCTGAATCCTTGCGGACCATTACAGTCCACCAGAAACGGTTGCATTTGCAAGAATGTAACAGGACCGTCACGCTTTGAGGCTAGCTCAGTGAAGTTAGAAGCATCCTCCACGTCGAGAACTTGAAAACCATTCTGATAGCCAAGTAAGAGAACATGCTTGAAGATGGATGGACCAAGCTCAAGTCTGTCAAATCCAGCCCAGGTAACCTACGGACAACCAGAACTTAGATATATGCCTATGCAAGCGACATTTACAATTTCCAAAACCAACAAGAAGTTCCATGGTAGGCTTCAAAGCTAAAGAAGGGTAGAGCCACTGTATGAAGCACATTAGGGTACAAAAGCAACATTAATATATTGGTGGATATAATTGATGAGACATATAAAGACAATATACACTACAACCCAACAAAACGGCAACAGGATGCACATAATTCAAAGTATAGTCGGCAACTTGGATTACTTCATTGGTGATGATTGACAAAAGACAAGATCACAAGTACAAATGATAGAAAAGCAACAAAAGTAAAATGAATGGATAGAAAGAAGGGTTCATCAAGAAGTGGTAAAAATCAGGGTGCTAACGCAATGTATATTTATTGGTGGATGTAGGTGAGGAGAGATAAAAAGACAAACAATTAACATGACCAAACAAAGAGAGCAGCATATACTTCAAAAAGTTCAGCTGATAACTTTGATAACTTCATCAATGATGATTAACAAAAAAGCAACTGATAGCAAGTACCTTTGATTAAAAAGCAATAAAAGCAATAAGCCAGGAAAGAAATAGGTTTTTTTTTCCAACTACAAGAGATAAGAAACACTTCACGGAGCATGAAACAAAGGCTTTAAAGCACAATGATACTAATCGAGATTTGCCCTGGCCAAATTAATCCAATGTCACAAAAAAATTGCTGAAAACATCCTAAACCGTCCACTGCGTATACTCCCCCCTGTTACCAAATACAACAAACAATCATATTTTCTTTTTCAAATAAGATGTTCTGACAAATCATTGGATTAAGCCTAGAAGCCAATTAAATTTAAGAACCTTTACCCAAGTTTTGATCTTTAACGTGAGGTTCTAAGTAACATATAATACGAGTTAATATATGGCAATGAAGCACAAAAATCTTATGAACAATGGTGCCCTCACAAGGAAGTCTAGTGGTTATTCAAATAACAATATTTATTTGTTGTATAAAATTCTCCAAATCAAATGAAAATAGATGTCAAACTTGAAAAGGTTTTTAGCATTAATGACCTGCTTCGGTTTGTAAAAAACATGCCCATATAAATTATGTATTCAAAAAAATTCATGTTTTAAGAAAGAAATAAAACTTGCACGTCCAATGTTCCATATACTCAGAACTGCAAATTAGTCTTCTTAAAAAAGAAAAAAAGAACTTTGCACCGCATTCAACCTATTTTTTACAGCACTCATCCTACTATGCAAATGAGAGACATGGTCACGAAACAAAATCTGCAGAACTCGGAACACAATCAGCACAACTCGGAGGACAGTTTTACCACGATGATGTTGATGGGAGTCGAATCAAGTTCACTTCTTTCACCCCACACAGCGAATTCTAGAAGTTACTTCATTAGAGCAATGTCCATGAATTACGGGAGATACTTGTATTGACTCAGAAATCACTAGAGCAACTTGGCTATCTCAACATTAGAGACAGCAAAGCAGACACGGCCACGGAAGTATCACCAAAAAACAACCTCCAGCCATGAACTGCGGAAATACACCTCCGACAACATAGGGAAACATCTAGAGCGCCTTCCAAAATCCAAAATTTCACATCTTAGAAAACTCCCCAAACGAAAAGATCACCAACCAGACAAAAAAAAACGCTCATCCGCAACAAACGCCAACTCTACAGTCGGAAACGGCACGCGCGCGAGAAAGGAGAGAAGAACCTGATCCTTGTGGTCCTCGGACGAAGCGGAAACCGACGCAGCGACCGACGCCCCGGCGGAACGGACGGTGGTCGCGACGGTGCTCGCATTGGAGGACACGGTCTTGAGACAGGAAGAGATGATCCTGAGCGAATTCGGCAACAGCCCATTGTTCCTCCCCTTGCTCTTCTTCATCTATCCTCCCTCCCCCCCTCCCCTCCCTCCCTCCACTCAAAAGCTTCTCTCAACCACCCCCCCACCCACCACCCCCACCCGCACCGCCGCCGCCGCCGCCACCACCGGCCTCACCGGACCGACTCCGGCCCCCGCCGGCACCCCTCGCCGGCGCCGCGACGGCCTCCGGGGAGCATCTCCGATCACCGCCGATCGGAGATATCATCCGACTCCCCGCACGATCACCGGCTGGAAGGCGGGGCGCCCTCTTTGCTCGCGGAAGCTTTTCAGCGGAAGTGGGTGCTCGAGGTTTCGAAACAAAGGGCCCCCCCAACCCCAACCAAAAGCTACCCTTCTCCCTCTACTCCACCATCTCCCTCCCCCTCAACTCCATCATCATCTTCATCTTCATCTTCATCTTCAACTTCATCAACTTCATCATCATCTTCATCTTCATCTCTTTCTCTCTCTCGCTCGCTCGCTATCTGTCGCCCTCCCTCTCTGTCGACAAGGCCTCCTCTGCTCAACAAATGCTGCCTCCTTCATTATTATTATTATTACTACTATTATTACTATTATTATTTTATTTTTAAGATCGGCTCCTCTCTCCATTAAAAAATATATATATATGTTTAATTCGAATAAAATGGTTTTAATTTAAAAAAAAAACAAATAATAATATGGTGGGCGCCTGGTTATCTTTGGTGCGAGAGCAGCGGATCCGCTGTGGACCGGAGACCACTGGATTATTTAGATAACCATAAATATTAAATGGGATAGTGACACAAATAGGGGATTCGGTTCCGGGATGGGTTGGGTCCGGATCTAGAACCTGAAACCAACCCTGTTATAACCGGTTCCTAATTTTTGGAACCTGAAACCAACCTTATTTTTTTTAGACTCTGTTTTGGAACCAACCCTATTTTTTCGGTCCCTGTTTTAGAATCTATCCAAGAACCTATTTTTTTTTGTTCCCTTTTTCGGTTTCATTTTTTTCTAGCAAAATAATATAGGTAGCAATAAAACAATTTAAAATAAAAGATGAATAACAAAAATCACTATTCGCCAAAAGTAACAATCCCCAAAATGAGCAATTGAAATTATAATCCATCAAAATCAACAATCCAAAAGCACTATGTAGCAGGACATAGTCTAATCGCATAAATCTTTAAGAGTCACATTTCCGGGAATTTATTCAACAAGTTTAGCTCTTTTTTTTTTGCGCCATGATGAGATAACTCATCGCTTCTGTTTCTGAATGAAATATCTTGAAAGAAAAATTAAGAAACTTAGCAGTAAGGCATATGCTCTCACTAGAAAAATGTCTATATATCTCATCTGAATCACATAATATTTAGATGATTTTAAAGGCCGTACTGTTTCACTCATAGTTGTGAAACATATTCCAATATTAAACCGGAAATCGGTTCTAAAATCGGTGAAGTAGGGTAACATGATATAGGTTTTTTACTTTTTTTTACATTATCTCAAAACCGGTTCTAAAACAGGTTTGGGTTGGTTTTTACTTGGAACCGGAAACTAGATCGGTTCTAACCGGTTCCCAAAAAGTGGAACCGGTACCCAAACCTGTTCTTGTTAGAACCGGTTCCCGAACCTGTTTTTTGGTTGGGTTGGTCCGGTTTCCGGGTAAACCCGGTCTGGTTGCACACCCCTAGACACAATAGTTCTTGAACTTTGGCTCGATGTGCAATTTTATCCCCTAAACTTTTAATTTGTTCAATGTAATCCTTAAATTTTAGCTTAATGTTCAATATAATCCCTAAATTTTTAATTTGTTCAATGCAGTACATGAACTTTTGGTACATGTTCAATTTAGTCCATGAGCTCTATGAAAATATATAATATAGTCCCTGAACTTGAATTAATGAAAGGGCTACATTGAACATTTTTATAAAGTTCAGGGACTAAATTGAAAAATATACCAAAATTTCAGGGAACATATTGAACAATGGATTAAAGTTCATGGACTATATTGAACAAATTAAAAATTTATGGATCATATTGCATATTAAATCAAAATTCAGGGATTATTTGTGTCATTTTCCAATATTAAATTCTCAAAAAATTTTATTTTTTTATTATTTTTTTGGTGGAAAATGTGGGAGAGAATATCTGAATGCGATCCCTAAGTGTTAAGTTTAAATTATTGATTTGCCTCACTGATGTAACCATCCATTTTCCATTAATCTCCGTTTTGTGGCTAAATTCCAGTTCTGCCCTTGGGGACATGACCATTTTACATCTGGACCCCTTTGAATTTTAAATTTTTTTTTGGGGGCCATTCTATATTTGCTAATTTTTGGGGACATTTAGGTTTTTTGCTGGGGGTTGGGGGGTCAAAAATTCGGGCCGTAATTGGGATGCGTTAAGGGAGGGTACTATCGTCAAAAGCCCGCTTTGATTTCTCCCTCGGATCGTTTAATCTTTATCGCACATGAAGATCTCAACTAAAATAATTGAAATGTTGTGTCATGATCGCCTATATTTGGTGTGATCTCTTGAGGTCGAATGACCACCGTCAATTTGATTCTAATCTCAACATGAATGACATGTCTTTAACTGGATCAATAAGGTAGATTTAGTTCGACAACGGAATTTGACTAAATAAATTAGCTAAGCACAACCTATGTTGTTAATTGAGCAAACTTAATAGCTATTTCAACCTCAATTTCTCGCAAAAAAAATTCTATATAAGAAAACCCTTGCAAGTTATCAAAAATATCCTAGGACCATGCATTAGTCATTGCAAATATGTTCCCAGTAAAAAAATTCTAATGAGCATATCTAAGAAATATGGTATGCCAAAATCATTAGTAATTTTAGCATACTTCCTTCTTCTTTGTCGTACTGTATTTCAGCTCGAGCTTGGGCTCTAACCCAGAAAAAAATGCATTGAGATCGCGTGACTGAGCAAGTGCCTCCGAGTACTTATTAAGTATACTTGATTGGGTACGATTCAATTTTCAAGACATGGGTTATGCGTAACATGAGAGCACTTAGAGTATTGAAAACTATAAATTTCCCTCGGTTGATTGCTTAACAAATGCTCCTAAGAACTATTTAACAAAATTCTACCAACGTATATCCACCCTAAAATATGCGGTACTAATTAGGTTTTTAATTTTTTTAACCCTTGGTTTTTAGCCCATTCATTGATCGAAAATGCAACTCTTCTTAGTTATTAGAAAATAGGCAGAGTTTCTCTTCCGCAAACCTTTTCGTCCGTCTAAATTGACTTTTACTTTTATTTTTACTTTTTACTTGATCAAAATCTCGTGGCTCGTGCACTTCAACTTTTCTGAAATCCGAAACCCTTTAAACGCTCATGAAATGCAAAGATTGACACTTAGATTTCCAAATACTACTTTCCTAATATTTTGAGAATTTATTAAAACTGTTTAAATTATAGTCGGAAAGAAATATATATATGCCCAAACTTGGGGTGCATTCGTTTCTGAAAAATTAGTGATATGAAAAATATTTTCCGAGAAATGATCGCTTGTATTTTTTAGAAAAATTAGTCAATGAAAAACATTTTCACCATCGATAATAATCTATACCTAACTATTTTCGTGGGCGACGAAAAAATTTTCCATTCGTTTATTTTTCTAAACGATATAACCGATTATTTTTCGAAAAATATTTTTCAGATCACTTATTTTCCGCGAAATGAACGTGCACTCTTGTTGTCTATTCTTTTGCTCTGGGCCACCCTCGAGATGTTATTTTTTGTGGGATTTTTCATATTTTTCATATTTGGTTTACAAAATGTGGACGGAAAGTTAGGTCAATTTCCAAGCACCTTGGCTTTTCACTTGTTGGGAACCGAAACTGGTTGCGGGTCAAATGAGTTGCGTGGGAAAATTGGCTTTGGTTGCCCACGTTTTTATCAACGAGATTGTACTCATCCTTCTTTCTATATTCTCTCTCGACAGCCGACGAAATCCTCATCTTTCATGATTTCCTATGCTTAACGAGGACGGATCTAGAGAGGTTCGTTTCACTTAGATTTCAAACGACACGAAGTCTATATGAGTCCCGGCGAAAAGCTTGCCATTTGAAGTTTTAAATTAGTGGCCATTTGGAGTACGTATCCCATGTGTACCGGACCCGCCGGTGCCGTACACTCCGTTTGCCGGGCACCGCCCGAAGATTATGTGGGCCTAGTGTTGGTGCCATATGCTCCATTTGTCGGGGCGCCACCCAAGATCCGAGCCCGGAGAAGCGACGCCATCATTTGATCGCAAGGTTGATTAGGGTTTCGATTTAGTGAAAAGAAAGAATGATGACTAGAAGTGCACAGCAACATCCTATTTCTCTCGTACGCAATTGCTTCAAGGACCTTGATACGTGGCAAGAAAAGCCTAGAGAACATCCTAGTTGCAATCGGTTGATGTAGAGAGGTACTTCAGGCAGGCTTCCAGGATTACCGCTCGACTTCAACTAATCGGAAATTCTCGCACGATCGCATTTCTTACGCATTATATTACATGAGCACGATCTTGGGTCCCGAAGACTAAAGGATGGCAAGAAGTCTCGAGCAAGCAATTCGATCTCGACAGGCATCAAACCTGCTCTGTCAGGAATCGAGGACGAACGACTGATAAAAGCTTAGGGACCAACCGCGTCGTTTACACCAAAAATTAAACGTTAATTCGGAAAAGAGAACAGCTTCACTCGTATAAAGACATTATGGCATGTGATATGATGAAAAGAACAAAAAGAATGAACAGAGGCAGCTAAAATACTGCAAAAGATGGCGCTTTAACGAGGCAAAGCTACTTTACCTTGCCCCTCCTAATCTCCCCTTGCGTAGAATAGATCCCAAAAAACGCCTATCTCCTATTTTCTAGGATTCTTCCTTTCCCTATTTTCGCTAAGATTCTATGTACATAGCTTTAGAGGGGCATCATCTTCTTCCCTCCTACTGCAAAATTTTGTTACCCGTGTCCTGTTCACATCAAGAAAACAACTTTTGGTATTAGATAAGGTAAGACAGTAGTGCTGCTTCACAAACCAAATCTGGGAAATAGCTCTATTCGCCACGCTTGTTCGCAGAAGACGACAAGACATGAATCGTGGAGCTCCATCTTCAAGCCAAGGCATGCCTTGGACTGTCGTGATCATTGATCGAGTCGTGGCATTCTTCCCCAAAAGCTTTGCGGAAGAACGGGGTTCGGATCTTCCTCATGCACTTCAGACAGCTCAGGTCACCATTCAGAATTTGCGCTACCTGCAAAGGTGTTGTTCAAAATGGACATTGTGATTAACAAATAAAGACAAAAATGTGGTATATATTCGAGCGATTGACTAGCAGCTGCTGTCCTAGTTCAGATATCAGTAGCATTTTCTGAGATATTGCAGATCTTCCGGTGATTCGGTATGCCGTCGTTTTCCAAGAACTTGCCTCGCTTATGCTGGGCCGTCGAATTGAAGACTGTTGTACGCAGAGCGATGCAGCCAAGAGCACCAGATTGATCTGCCTGGCGTTGTAGTTGCTGCAAAGTGCAGGATCCAAGAGCTCTCTGATGTTATTCTTCCTGAGCAAAGGTTTTGCCTGAAAAAATCGCACTAATTCTCAATCCTTATTCCTCGGCCATTCAACTGTAAGTCGTTTAATTTCGTAAATGTGCTCGCACGTATATCCCGCATTAAAACGAAGTAAAGAAAAAAAAAATCAGTTTCCTACCCAAAGGACAAGGCTTTGCTGCGCATAATCTAGTGCTCGGCGGCCAGTGACTAGTTCCAACAGAAGCACACCGAAAGCGAAGACGTCGGTCTTCTCGTCCACTATGCCGTGCATCAAGTACTCCGGAGCAAGATAGCTGTGAACAGCAGCATTTGGGAAACTTGAAGTTACACAGAATGCTTTAGCCGTAGCTTTAAAAGTAAACAGAGTTTGGAGCAGGAAGAACGAACCCGAATGTGCCTTCGAATTTCGACACGGTGTGGTGGGTCCATTTCTCCGGAAGCCATTTCGCGAGTCCAAAGTCGCAGATCTGCACCAAAATCTACCGATGTAAGGATGGCGCACGCCCAAAACCAAACCTCTTCTACTGGTGCGTGTACTAACTTGGCAAGATTTTCATCAGGCTTTGCACCAAAAAAAAACATCTGATGTACTGCATCGGAATGGATTTATTAGTCTCCATTTATAACATCAAACAACATAGCACTAGGTTGACCTGAGGCTCAAAGTCTTCAGTAAGCAAAATATTTGCAGCTTTTATGTCTCTATGGATGATTCGCCTCTGACAACCTTCGTGAAGGTACAATAAACCCTCGGCAGTTCCTAACGCAATCTTATATCGCATCTGCCACTCCAGTGTTTCTTTTGCACCTGCAAATATTCAGGGCGATATCTCGATAGGCTTGTACTGAAATAACAGTTGATCAAACAATTGTTTGCTCAGATATGTGAACTAACCATATAGCACAGAGGCTAGGCTTCCATGAGGTGATAACTCGAGGACCAGATGCATTCCGCCTTCGACCCCATAACCGACCAACTTGGCAGTGTTCCGGTGATTGACATGGGCCATAATTCCAAGCTCGGAAAGGAAATCACCTATTATCTCGTCTGGCGTCCCTCGCATGAGTCGTTTAATCGCCACGAGTTGCCCGTTCCTCAGCTGCCCCTTGTAAACCTCAGCATAACCACCCTTCCCAATTAGGTGCTCTGAAGTAACAATGAAAAAAGAGTAGTCCAAGTCATACCACGGCAAGTTTGAACGGAACAGAATCGAAAGGTTGAAGTGTTCCGCTCGGATTTCACTAACCGGGGCTGAAATTGTTAGTCGCAGCTTGGAGCTCGGGGAGGGTGAAATATTTCCAAGAAGTCCTGCTAAATTCATTGTCTCTCGACATGAAGCACGGTGCGAAGGCAATCATCTCCCTCATGCTGCTGCTTCTGAATCGGGGCTTTAGGCCGATGAACGGATGCATCGGGGGCGATTGTTTCTTCGACTTTGTCCTCAAAAAGTGGACGAGCCCGCGCCAGCGGGAAGCATGTTTCCCATCTTTCCGGGCTTCGGAGTCCGAGGTGGTCGAATTGGTGTCTGACTCGCTGCTCCTCAGAAAGTCCTCCAGAACTCCAACAGGGGAGCTATTGTCCATCTTATGTTTTTCCATTACCCAGATTGTCTTAGAATATTATCCCGAAGGGTAAGCCGGAAAAATCTCGATATACATCCCGTATTGGAAAAATTGGCAGAATTTCTAAACGGAAAACATCAATTGCTAATTGCAATAGCAAACACAGTTGCTAGGGGAGATTGTTTGTCTACCTTCACGATTCTGTTCCCGTTTCTCACTTCAAATTATTGACTGATTTGGGCAGATATGAAAACCAAACGAATGCCTGCGGAAAAAAAGAAACAGAGAAACATAAAAACAAGTCCACATTAAGAGAACTAATAATCAAATGCAAATTAATATGAAAAGCACACTAGTATGGTTGATTCCAGCTCAATTGACCACTTCAACCTCAGTTTCAATCTAAATGAAACAGTTTCCAATTATTCAGACCCACGAAAGGGAACAAGAGGGTAAAAATAGCATTACATGTTCAACAGAAACTTAAACCTACGAAGCTGAACCCCTCCTCGTACATGGCCCAAGAAAAAAAGAGGCAAGAAAGTTGATGGGCAAGCCACGAAGAAACCGGCCACAAACGTCAGGCCGCCCAGCACGGAGTTATCCTAACGGCAGCGACTGCTGCACGAAGCAACTAATCACCCCAAATCGAAAAGAACGAATTTCCGGCCAAGAAAAAGCCAAACGAAGAGCACCCAGAAGATAGACAAGGCAGAGAACGTACGGTGCAAGGCGAAGAGGCCCATGAACAGTGGATAAGGAAAGCAGAGGAGGGTAAAAATGCAGGCTTTTTTTCCCACCAAAAAACAGAGGAGGAGGAGGAGGAGGAGAGAGGAGAGAGAGAGAGAGAGAGAGAGAGAGAGGAGTGAGGTGAGACGTTGATATAGATAGGCTTGCCGACTAAGATTTTCTTGGTGGTGATCCGAGTGGGGGTATCTTCTCCTGTTCTTGAAATGGATTGATTAATTAACAAGGAAGAAGAATGGCAAGCAAGTTTTCCGAGGGTTCGTGCTTCGACAATGATTAAAGAACGAGAGGGTGGTGGCGCAGTGCAGAGGATTTTGTCTGTCCAAACCATCAATGCCGGGGAAGCTTCCCCAGTCAGAGAGCGCTTTTAACTTCTGTTACACTCGCGCTCGCAACTCGCGCTCGCGCTCGCACACGCACACGCACACGCACACGCACACGGTCTTTTGTTTGCTTGCGTGCGTGGTCGACGCTTTGGCATTCTTAAAAGGGTTTTCTGGTCATAGCGGGCCTCGACATGTAAGGGAGGAGGAGGAGGAGGAGGAGTCCCTCTCGGTACGAGTAAATGGAGGTTTCAGGAGTGCATTGAAGAAGCTGCCCCGGTCGGTGGCCCGCCTAGTGGTTGGCTGCCTACATCACACGGGGACCGCAACTTGGGTTCCATTTAGAACCACTTATGTTGCTTAAGATAATTAATTACCGAAGAATATTTTCATTATCGATAGCACTTAATTAATGTCTGAATTTTCGTGGACGATGAACATATGTTTCGTTCGTTCACTTTTGTAAGCGATACAGGCAATCATTTCTTTGGAACATATTTTTTAAATCATCCATTTTCGGAAAATAAAGGAAGCCTTGATCGATGTGCGATTACAAGAGAAAAGTAAATTGAGAAAAAAAACATATTGGTATGACTCACCGATTATTAACTCAAATCAATACATTTTTGTTAGAGCAGGCATATGATTAAATCGAAATTGTGGTGAAATAATGCGGAAATTAAACGGATTTGTATTTTAAATCCAACGCGATAGAAAGAAATTACCAGCGAAATTAACTGGGAATGATAAGGAACATTAGGGATTCATGTGGTTCGATCTGAGCATCAAGTTCTGCTCCACGGGGAAAGCCAATTGCAAAGAGATCTATTATACGATTGCTCAGTACTCAAGTGTTTCCCAAATCTAATTAGATCCTAAGCAAATTCACAAGTGTTATCTCATAATCTTTTACAGAAAGCTCACGTAAAGAAAACCCTAACACTCCTCTTATTTAATCTAATGTATTAAAACTAGAATCCACCTCTTAGGTATATATATATATATATGAAAGCCTTTTAGCCAATTCAAACTAGGAATCCAACTCCAACAAAGATTTTTTTGTTGCTTCATATGTTTGGTCAGCCAAAAGTCTGATAAAGACTTCCGTTCACGAATTTAAATTGGAGATACAACTTAACAGAAATCTATACGTTTTGATATGCTTCGTATTAGAATGCTTTATTTGTGCCAAAATTATAATGGTTTAATTAGGACAGGAATAACAAACATAGCGTTGACTTTTCTACTCTGTTTTCTTACTTCAACAGGCGTGAGTCATTTGTGCTCTTCTGGAGGAAAGATACTCGAAGAATGTGAATTCCATAATTAGACCAAAATTATCAACCATTGCATTGATAAGGTGATCCTTAACAGCTCATCGATCAAGTTGACAGCCTCTTCGATGGCAATGGTGAAAGGTATTCCTTCCAAGCGAGAGTCTCGCCACTATCATTGATAGTGTCCGAGGTGACAATGCCCTTTTCCCATCTCTATCTCTCTCCTCTCTCTCAGTCTCTTCCTCACACAATTCGCTTATTTGGCACTCTCGCATGTTCAATTTTAGCCACATCGATGACTTGATGATGTCAATAATGGCCAGCAGCAATAAAAGGATTTAACTGCACAAATTACGATCCGATTGCATGAATAGAGGATGATATGTCAAGAATGTCATGAAGTCAAAGGATTCAAACTAGAACTAGACCCTTGATTTAGGAAAACACACTAACAAAAATCCTAGTACTCATCCCTTCTTGTGTAGGTTTCATCTCAATTTTGATGGGTGTTTAGAGATAAAAAGATGACCTACAACACTAATTTTGAAAAAAAATTGTGGGATTAATTGCTGGTGCCTTGAGAACGTAAAGATTGTCGATCACGACAGCTTACAACACTTTATTTCTTTTTATAATCCTCGCAATCATTTCGACTGTAATTGGCACTAAATCCAAAACCCATCTGCAAGGAAACCCCCTAGCTTTACTCGAATGAAATGATTGCGTTGGAGACATTCTTCAACTGCAAATCAAGGGATTGTTTTAAAGTTCAACCAAACTCGTAGCGTCAGCAATCATTATACTATCGTATATGTACCAATCAAAGATCCTCACTCTCTTTATTATATACATATACATATACATATACATATATATGTATGTGGTGTGTATGAACATGGCTTGCTTGTTACGCCTATTGCCATTTTCTGACTTTTGGAATAATACATGATGTACAATGATTGCCAACATGGTCATTCTTGGATGTGTTTGTTATTGGAAGTGTCGACGTTGTCTTCTTGATCTATGTTGGTTGGTGAGGCTTCTTTCAATCTGACGCTAGGGCTGCCTTGTTGGGCATATAGGAATTGCCAAGTATGTATTATATTCCAAAAGTCATAAAGGATCTGCACCAATGAAAGATAAAATTGATTCTGAAAACGACAAAAGTAAAGGGATTATGTTCATGAAGGGGAGGCAGATCATGCATAGCAGAACGTTAGGGCAAATGAATGAGGCAAAGGCCTAAAGAGGCCGTGCACAATGTTAAGCCCATATACACTTTAGTCGTAGCAAGATCGGGTTTGGGCCGGCTTTCGCGTCTATCCAAGCATACCCTTTGGTGAAAGGTGAGCCATCCACGCTAGAACGAGAGAATTCGTTAGGATTACTTCCTTTTAGTGCGACCCAAGCGATTGGCTCGAATGAAAAACGAACCTGAAACTTCACGCTTCTTGTAGCATGTGATCTAATCATCTCTCTATTCGGTCAATCCTTGGGATTGCCTGGTTGACATATATACACGAGATTCAAATATATATTATGTCCTTATATTTGGTAGTAGTCTCCATAGAATTACGAATAACCTCGCTCGAGTTAGCCAGGAGAGTTTCTCTAACCCCATTAGAAAGGGCAACATCCATTCCACTAAAGGGCTCATAACGATACGCTTTCGATTCTCAGCAAAAGTTTGAGGCTGAAATTCATCTCTAGGCTTATTTTCTTTATAGTAGAGAGATTTTCGGGGGATTAAAACTTTATCATTCCATCTTATTTGGGTCTTTGAGATTATCGTTCAAACTCAATTGTGTTACATGAATATTTAAAAATCGAACTATAGATCGATTAGGGAAATTTTGAAGTCGAGATGAAGCTTAATAATTCAATAATCACCATGTCTTTTTCTACATAGAAAGTAACTATTAGAACCTCAAATATTATACGTTGTTCTCAATATAAAACCAAAATGTTTTTTTGTGAGCAATTTATTTATTTTAAGCAGATAATTATGAGGATCATATAGAAAAGTCTAACTTATCAGCATGATTACTCATTGATTTTCACGCTGCATGTGCCTATTTTCCAAGCACTGGAAAAAGGGATTATCATAGACCGATGGCAATACCATTGCCCCCAGGAAGGACCACGAATCTGGGACACTGGAAGCCAAGTCCAAGAATGTCTTTGGACTAGCTGTACTAGGAGTTGAACCTCCCTGTTCTTGTCCAAGTTGGCGGGCTTGAAGAAACCTTTCTTTTTCTTGCCTTGTCATTATGGTTGTCAAACAAAATTTGGGCCACGAAAACTTGTTGCGATGGGAGAAGTAAGGAGAGACGTGCTCTAATGGCTTTAATCATCGTGTTTTTCATGAAAATTCTCTCGAAATATTAAGCGTGATAGAAAAGAAGATCGCCCCAAAAAAGAACGATGAAAGTTGTGCCCTCTCAAATTTATTGCTTTGGTCAGTAAAAGCCATGATGCCTAATCTAAGAACAGCTCCTCTCTAGGTTTTTTTCTATTAGTGAAATGGTGGAAAGAGGCGTCATCATAGAAGTTTCACACACCCTACGAAATGTTGATTTGAGTCAATAGAGACCGCCAGAAAGACAAAACTTGTCATCGTAACCCCTCCGCGGCTCAATCACGCAAGAAATGTTAGTGCGTCATACAGCTCTTGATAGTCGGGTCGCTGTAATCCTTGTGCTTCCGGTGTTGTTCTGCTTGGGATGGCCCTAAAAATTTCTGTACCTGGAGTGGCATTTCTTGTGATCAGCTTTAACAACAGGTGCTGGGCCTCAACTCCTCAGCATCCTTGCATTGGACTCGATATCGTCGTCCCTTGGCTACCTACGAAATTTGGACGGGAATTGCTGACATGGCAGTCTGGTCGTGATGGCTGTGAACGCTGACTAAACTGCCAAGTCAGTAATTTCCGACCAAAATTGGCCAGAAATACTACATTGGAAAATCATCAAAAGGTTTTGGATTAAATCGACAAAATTGAAAAATTTAAGACTAAATTGGCCGTCGTATAATAGGTTTATAACTTTTTGAACAATTTTCCTGATAAATCACCGTATTTTTTTCTGCATACAAAAGTAACGATTATAACCTCAAAAATTTCATGTTAGATGTTGTTCTCAATTATAATTATAACCTCGAATATATTATGGGGAGATTGTTCTCAATCTAAAACCCAAATGATTCTTGTGAGCTATTAATTCATTGTAAGCAATCAATAATAATGATCACGTGGAAAACTCTAAACTTACCAAAGTGATCACTCATTGCTTTCAGTTGCGTTTCGTCGCACTGAAACCGAAAAATGAAAAATCGGATTAATACCAAATTAATTATTTGGATTAAAACCAAATGAATCGTTTCAAAACAGATCATCAATAGACTGATGGAAGGAGCATGAATATGAGACAACGGAAGTCAAGTCCAAGAATGTCTTTGGACTGGCTGGACCAGGAGTTGAATCTCCCATTTCTTAGTCCAACTTGGCGGGCTTGAAAGAAACTTCTTCGCCCTTACCTTGTCACCCAAAAATTGGGCCTCATCGGTGGTCATCACAAGCCACCACACCAGATCTAATACCACCTCTTCCCTAGGTCAGTTCTTATCAGTAAAAGGATGGAAAGAGGAGATGAGTGTCAGGCAACCGCTATCGGATGTTATCATAAAAGTTTCGGGCGCTCTGTGAAATGTCTGATTTGAGTCGATAGGTACAACCAGAAGGACGAACTTGTCAACATAACCCCTCTGCAACTCAACCACGCATGAAGCCGGAGGCTCACCATGGCCCAGGTGTCATCCATAAAGTAATCTAGATCTAGGATCGACGAGCAACTAGGATTAGACGGAGGGATTGGCTATTTGTTAACGACATATTGTGTCTCGAGACGTGTAGCGATGATTCGAGTCCCAAAGAACGTAACTTTTCTTAAAAGCAAGTCCCTTTACCAATCATCACACGGATGGCGCTGGGACTTTTCCATAAATGCCATAATTGAAGCAAAAGTCGATTTTGCCTTTTGGAAAGTGTCTGACCAATTCTCCAAAGTCACGATTGGACCAAAGATGTAGGAACTCACGATACTCTTGGAAAGTTGCAGCACTCAAATTTCGAGATGCTCTAGCTATAAACTCTTACCCGATTATGGTAGGATGAAAAGACAACTGCCGTACGGGGCGATTTAAGAGGTTTGTATATGGTCTGGTTTTGCTTCTTTTGGGGATTGATTTGGATATAATTAACATGGATGGGAAGCCCACTGCAATGTTTTTAAATGGAGCCAATCACATAATTGATATATCTTTGTGATAGTGAGGTGAGGATACGCACAAAATATAATATAAGCAATATCAATATAGATGGATATTAGATAACTCGTTTCATTTTATAACAGGTTAAGGAAAGCAATAACGATACAAATGATTTCTGAACTTTGGCTCAATATATAATGTGATCCATGAACTTTAAATTTGTTCAACGTGATCCCTGAACTTTAGCCTAACGTGCAATATAGCCTTAACTTCAATTTATTCAATATGTTCCTTAGACTTTTAATATATGTTCAACTTAATCCCTGAACTATATGAAAATATTCAATATTATCCATAAAATTAAATTAATGAAATTAAATTAGTGAAATGATAACATTGAACATTTTCATATAGTTTAAGAACTAAATTGAACATGTAGCGAAAGTCCAAAGACTACATTGAATAAATTAAAAGTTCAAAAACCGCATTGTATATCAGAGTTATAGTTCAAGAACCATATTATACAAATTAAAAATTTAGTGATCACATTACACATTAGATCAAAGTTTGAAAATTATTTATATCATTTTTCCTTTGGGAAAAGTATAAAGAGACAAAGGACAAAATAACATGAAGCAGCAGGTAACAAGGTTACATCATCTTCTCATGCCTTGGAATGAGTGGCGAGTCTAATTTCAACGTGTATTTAGATCGCGAATGATAAATATTCAATTTCCTTATTTTTCTTTTTTTTTCGAGAATAGATTTTAAACATAAATCCATTAGGTAAAATAAATTTTTTTATTTCTGGAACAAATTTTGGCCCCAAAATAGATTTGGAATCAGAAATGAGAAATTAAAATTTTTTACTTTTATATTTTTGGAACAAAAACGAAAAAAAACAACTCTCTTTTACGGCTTACATTTTGCACCCGCCGCCCATCCTCCGATGCTTATTGGCTATCCACCTGCCATCCTCCTGCGGTAGCTAGCTAGTAGGTCGGCCATTTGCCACCTGCGTAGCTGCTCGCCGGCCGTCCATAGCTGCTCGCCAGCCGCCTACCGGTTTTAGGGAACAAAAATTTAAGAATAACTTATCAAACAAATTATTCCGGGAACAAAAATTTCATGTCATTATCAAATGCTACTTTTTATTCAAAAACTCGTTCGATGAAGAGAAATAAATTTTTCTGTTTCTAGCTAAAAATAGGGTTAGGGAAGAGACATGTTGTCATCCGTGCCCTTAGTGAACTGGGCAACATTTTTTTTAAGGTTTATCAATAGGTCTGATGGCAGGGCCATACACAACATGGTTAGAGATTGAATTTTGGTGAATAAGTTTAACCAAATGTATGTAGAAGTGTCCAAACAAGTGGATTACGAGTCGTATCAACATGACTAACGCGTGTCTACATTGCATTAAGAAAGGATGCATTTGGGCATGACGAGATTGACCCAAGGCGAGCGCCCCACTTTCGTCCCAGTCTCATCCTAAACAATTTGGCGTCACTTCGATGATTTTTTACAGTAACATGTGCCGGTACTGCATGAGTTTCTTCTAGGTGTATGTTGTACATGGTACTGTGTTTTTGTTGCGCCAAATCCAATGGGGTCGACACTCGATAGTTTCTAGGGAAAATTGTCAAAAAGTCTTTAACCTATTGCATTTTTGCCAATTCAGTCCTAAATTTTTTAATTTTGTTAATTCAGTCATGAACTTTTTAACTTCTTGCCAATTTAGTCCATCTGGTCAATTTTGATCGGTCGGCGCTAGCTGTCCAGTCAACGTTGACGTGGCAAATTTTTAATAGTTTTTTTGATTTTTTTAATATTTTTTCTTTTTTATGAACTTCTTCCTCTTTGGCCGATCCAACAACTGGTAAAAGGCATGGGCCGATGAGGTCAACCTCACCGGTCTCTGGCAAAGCTCGCTCCCGCCAGCCACTAGTGAGGGCATGCTCGTCCACTGTTGCCTGGGTGAGATCAAGGCCGACATTGCCCAGCCAAGGCGAGGCTGACCTTGCCGTCACTAGGCAAGGTGGAACCCAGCGCTGTCGCAGTTCGGCCAACCATGGCGAGGCCAACTTGCCATCGTTGGGTGAGGTGAAACTCGGCAATGACAAGGTTAGCCTCGCCATGGCTGGCTGAGGCTTGACCTTGCCAACTAGCAAGGCCGGCCAGCGCCGTCATAGGGTTCCACGTTGCCTAGCAACTGCGAGTTTGGCCTAGCCTTGGCTAGGCAAGATCGGCCTTGATCTTGCCCAGGCTGAGGCGGGCGAGCTTGCCATCACCAATGGCCAGCGGGGGCGAGCTTTGCCCCGTTAGCTAGAGAGAAAGAAGTGCAAAAGAAAAAAAAGAAAAAGAAATTCAACAAAAATATAAAAAAATTGTCAAATCAGCGTTGGCCGGACGGCTGGTGGCCACGCTAGCGCCGGCAAGTCAAAATTGGCCGGATAGACTGAATTAACAGGAAGTGAAAAGATTTAGGACTTACTTAGTAAAAGTGCAATAGGTTTAATACTTTTTGGACAATTTTTCTATATTTTCTATGGGTATGTTGTATTATGTGTATGATTGTTACTCGCATTCGAATTCAGCTAAAATTTAAATGAAAGATGTCCATATTTGTAATTTGCCGATCATAGTTCTAGTAAGCAAGGAGAAAAGCATAATCGTTAAATATTATTTATATATATGCTTATAATGAAGCTTAGATCATGTATCTCACCTTTGATTAAAAATGGTAGATAAAAATCATTTAAATGAAGTGAACAAATAATAATTTGAGATGTGAATTGTTTCAATTCAAGTTTATTGCTACTTTACGCTTATCAAGATTTGGATTCCAATCATTACACTTTAGCATTCTCTTGGAGCCACTTCCAATATCACACACATATATGTATGCCTCTCGGTGTGCGTGAATTGGGAGGACTATCATAACTAATGGGGACTAATGGGGTGCTTAAAGAGCTCCAGACACCACATCGATATTAAAAAAAGAATTACTCTTTTGTCGATTGCCTAAGAGAATGGGCCTAATTCCATATAAAAAACTCTAGCTATGTAAAGTCTCTCTTCTCCTTCGGAAGAGCTTTCCTCTACCCAATGGGGTAGTTTAGCTTTTGGTAACCCTAAATTTCTACAATCACCTTTCCCGTTCAGGCTCTGTCACCAGTGTTTACCCGATCCCTCTACTAACCCTCGCTTTCCTTCCCGATTCAATCTTGGCCTCCTTGAACCACCATCAGCTCATCCCACAACTACTGCTGGGTTCACGAATCAACCACTCATAACCTCTTTCCCCACCGAAGTCCTACCCTCGAATACTTTAGTTAAACCTCACCTTGTCCTCTGGAGCGGGAACTCTCCTCGTAGAAAAGGTCTTCGGGCAACACGGGGTGGAATACTACAGAAGTACCGGTGCCCAACCACCTCCATGGAGTCGGAAGAAGATGCTGACCAGAGGTTAGCATTGCTCTGCAAAAGATTAGGAAGATTGTGGTCAGATAAAGTCACCAAGAACGTCCAGAGTACCTTAGCAACAACGAAAGGTAAGGAAGGAAATTTAACCTTGATAGGGCAACTCCTCAAGAACCCTAAAATTAACTTTCAAGCTCTCCAAAACACTTTGAGGAGAGCATGGAGAGTGGAAAATGTAGAATTTACTCCGCTAGAACAGGGCATTTTCGCTATCACATTTGAATCTCTAGCAATGAAGAAACGAGTCATGGAGCAAGGTCCATGGTCTTTCATGAATCACTTGTTGATCTTGCAACAATGGATGCCTAATACAACAGCTCTTTGTTATAAATTTGACTCATGCGACTTCTGGGTGCATATTCTGGGACTCCCGTTTGAGTGGCTTTCGGTGGAAATAGTTCGAGAAGTAGCTGGTACCATAGGAAAAGTGCAAGAAGTGAAATTAGAGACGAGAGGAATGGTGTCCTATGGAAGGGCGCGGGTGAGTTTGGACCTCAAATTACCCCTGCAGTCAGGTATGCTGGCTGACAACAAGGGAAAGAAAATCTGGCTGGACTTTAAATATGAGAGACTCCCATACTTTTGCTTCTCTTGCGGAAAAATAGGGCATAACGCTGCTAACTGCGAGGAGGTGCCTTTTAGTGAAGAGGATGTGAACACGGAAGAGGACAGACTATTTGGCTCATGGCTTAAGGCTGAGGTTACTACCAGCAGCCCTTTCCGGAAGCTATTCCATGGTAAAAACACACCAGAGAGTATGGAAGAGGAAAGCAGCCCGGAGACACCAACCCACCATGGACAATTAATCATTTATGAGGAGAGCAACTCCGGGCCCATCCAGCAAGCTCGGATGAGTAAGGAGGACAGCACAACCAACGATCTGGCAGGCAAGAGTCATTCAACAAGTCAGAGCAAGCAACTAGGAAACTGTCCTGGTAATTTGGCTGAAGAACAGGCACTACCTACGGGACCGGCTTTGACAATGGTACCTTTTAGTGCCAGCAAAAAGAAACAAAGTGGGCAAAAAACTCCAGTGCGCAAGAAGAACAGAAGGTTTAGCCCATACGATACGCAAGGAGACAAATTGCTACTAATAGACGAAGACCAATTGCTGGAAACGCCAATCAGAGAAGTCGAAGGCACAGGAAAATGGGCTGTGGTGGCTAGCCCTAATAAGCCACCGGGGTTAAAATGAAGATTATAAGTTGGAACTGTCAGGGGTTGGGCACACCCTTGACAGTCCAAGCTTTGGGAGCCTTAGTGGCTCAAGAAAGGCCCGATGTACTATTTCTAATGGAAACTAAGAACCGAGAGGATAAGCTCAACCAGGTGAGGAGGAAACTGAAGTTTGATGAGTGTAGAGTGGTCAACCCAACTGGACTAAGGGGTGGCTTAGCAATTTTTTGGAATGCCCCAGCCGCGTTATCAATTTTACATGCTTCAGATGCTGTAATAGATACTGAATGCGAAGAGGAGAACTGTAAAACAAGAATGAGAGTCACATTTGTCCATGTTCCAGCAATTCAACAGGAGAAAATCAAGGTGTGGGATGAAATATATAGGATCAGCACGAGCAACAGGCAGCCTTGGGTGTGCTTGGGGGACTTCAATGAAATTATGTATCATTGGGAAAAGGTAGGAAAAAGAATGGTAGAACACTATAGACTACATGCTTTTAGAGAGCTCTTGAACAGATGCGAGCTAATGGACATTGAAAGTAAGGGCTGTGCATTCACGTGGTCCAACAATCGTGAAGGAGACGAGCTAGTGAAAGAAAGACTCGATAGAGCAGTAAGCAATCTACAATGGAGATTACGATTCCCTGAGGCGCAAGCATACGCTCTACCGGCAATTGGGTCTGACCATAGTCCGATCCTACTGACAATGACTCAAGCGCCAAAGAGGAGGAAGAAGAGCTTCACTTTCGAAGCATTTTGGCTTGAAGATGAGGAAAGTAGGGAAGTTATCCACGAGGCATGGAATTCAACGATGTCAGCTACTGAGGGCCTCTCGAGCAGGATGACCAATACTGCTGCTGCCCTACAACGCTGGAGTAAACAGAAGTTCTCTAATGGGAAGTCAAGAATCAAGAGTTTAATGGAACAAATCCAGATCATAACAAATAGGCAAACTGGTGAGGAGGATAAAGGGCATCTGCAACAGCTGAGGACTGAGGTTCAACGCTTATGGAGTCAGGAGGAAATGTACTGGGCAATGCGTTCGAGGATCAATTGGCTCAAGTGGGGGGACCAAAATACAAAATTCTTTCACACTTCAACTATTCAACGGAGACAACGTAACAAAATTTCTATGTTGAAAGACGCTGCAGGAATTGGACTCGAGACCAAGAACAATTAAAAAGGATGACTGAGAATTTCTTTAGAGATCTTTATACCTCGAAGAGGACAACGACAATTTGACCCAATCCTTCAGCAGTAGCTCTTGCCGTGTGAAGGATGAAGCGAACATCAGGTTGCTTGAAGATGTAACGATGGAAGAGGTTAAGCAAGCAACTTTCCAACTTGGAACCTCTAAAGCCCCGGGTCCGGATGGATTGAATGGCCAATTTTTTCAGCACTACTGGGAAGAGATTAAACAGGAAGTATTCTTAGAGGTCAGAAACTTTTTCCAAACAGGAATTTTGAACCCCCAGTTAAATAGAACACTTATATCCTTGGTGCCAAAAGTCAAACATCCAGAGAAGCTGGAAGAATTTAGGCCTATAAGCCTTTGCAATTTCGCGTATAAGATCATATCAAAAGTGCTAGCGAACAGGTTGAAACCATGGCTCCCGGAGTTAATTGAAGTTGAACAGAGTGCATTTGTAGGAGGAAGGCAAATCCAAGACAATATCCTCGTAGTCCAAGAGGTGCTACACCAGCTAAGAGTCCGAAAGAGAAAGAAAAAAGTTCAGGCGATCTTAAAGCTAGACATGCAAAAGGCATATGACCGGATCGAATGGGACTTCCTGAAGGGCTGTATGCTAAAAATGGGGTTTAAAGAAAGGTGGGTAAACCTGATAATGCAATGTGTTACGACAACCTCTCTGAGTATCAAGCTGAATGGGGAACTATTGAATTACTTCCAGCCTACTAGAGGTATTAGACAGGGGGACCCTTTATCCCCATACCTATTCATATTGGTTGCTAACTTCTTATCAATGTTGATGAAAAAGGCTGTCCAAGATGGCACTTTAAAGGGGATCAAATTAAACAGAAACTGTCCTGTACTATCTCATTTGCTATTTGCAGATGATTCAATCTTCTTTCTAGATGGGACGGTACGAGAATGCCAAAACCTTGCTGGCATAATTCACCAGTATTGCTATGCTTCAGGACAAGAAGTAAATCTGAACAAGTCAGGTATATTCTTCAGCAAAGACAGCCCTAGTGAGTTAAGAAGGAACATGGCTAGAGAATTAAGAGTCCCGGAGATTGATAAGACAGGGAAGTACCTAGGTATCCCCTCTGATTGGGGCACAACCAAAAAGCAAATGTTTGCTTGGATTCTAGCGAGGGTAAATATGAAGCTTGAAGGGTGGAAAGAGAACACGATGTCCAAAGCAGGGAAAGAGATACTGATCAAGACTGTTGTCCAAGCATTACCTCAATATGCCATGTCAATCTTTAAGATCCCACTTTCAGTTTGTCGGGCTATTGAACAAAAAATAACAGCTTTCTGGTGGAAGAACCAAGCAACGCAACAAGAGGAGTACACTGGAGGAGGGCTGAAGTGCTAAAACAGAGAAAAGACATGGGAGGATTAGGATTTAGGGACTTAATAGCTTTTAACAAAGCCATGCTTGGAAAACAGGCTTGGTTATTAGCTACAAACCACACATCCTTGTCCAATCAGGTCCTAAAAGGCCTATATTACCCAACTAAGTGTTTCTGGAAGGCAGAAAAGGGGTCCAGACCATCTTGGGGATGGCAGAGCATTCTCATGGGGAGAACGGCAATTGAAGACTCGGTCAGATGGTCAGTTGGAAACGGGCAACAAATTAACATCAGGGAAGATAAGTGGCTCAAAAGGGGACCCATAGGGGGACCGGCAAATGAAGGGGACCCAACAATGGTTCATGAACTTCTAAACCAAGAGACAAGCACTTGGAAGGAACCGGTACTACAAAGACTTTTCGAAGAACAGGTGGTGCGCGAGATTCTAACAATACATCCCAGACCACAGGTATGCCAAGACAAACTGATATGGGAAGGAACGCGGGAGGGAGAGTATACAGTCAAAAGCGGATACAACACTATCCGAAGAAACGAATCAACAGAAGCTCAAAGTGCATCTTCATCTCATCAACCCCCAACCCAGCTATGGAACAAAATATGGAAGATGAAAACTCCCCATAAGATCAGACATTTCATCTGGTCAGCTTGTCAAAACGCACTCCCGACAATGGAAAATCTGTACAAAAGGAAAATGGTACCTGACCCGCTATGCCCAATATGCCGAGCCCAGGTGGAGACCCCAGAACACCTTCTTCTTCTTTGTAAATGGACGAGAGCAGTCTGGGAGGCTCCTGTCCTAAACATCCAGACCTCTAAATCCCATATTTCAAGAATCGACAAATGGCTGATGCAATTTATTCACAGAAGGAAAAACTCACCTGGAGTAGAGATGGTCTCGGTAGTCCTCTGGGAAGTCTGGAAAGCAAGGAACAGTCTCGTATTTAGAAGACAATCCCCCGGAGCCACAGTCGCTGGTTGAACGAGGACATCAACTGCTCAGAAACTTCTGCAGATGGAACAACCCGAGAACGAAAGCGCACCCCAGAACAGAGAAGAAGAAGACGCCTGGACTCCTCCACAAAGGGGCGAAACCAAAATAAATATAGACGCAGCTCACCAACCTGGATCTCTCGAAGGATCAATCGCCTGTGTGTGCCGTGACTCAGCTGGATCTTTGATCGATGGATTTGCAAAAGACGTCCCAGCCTCCTCAGCCGAGCAAGCCGAATGCCTAGCTCTAGTAGAAACCCTCCAATTTCTCTCCCCACGTGTGAACGAAAGAATGATCATCCAGTCAGACTGTCTGAATTTGGTCAACACCTGCAAGTCTTCACATGCTCTGCCGTGGGAACAGAGGGCACTAATTGCTCAAGCACGTGAGCTCTTGTCTTTATTTCCAAATTTAAAGCTGCAGTACTGTAATAGGAACACTAATACTGTTGAGGACTGGGTTGCGAAGACCCACAGGAACAAAACACTCACCGAGTACTGGTTGATTTGTCCTCCGCAGGCTCTTAGAGACCTGCTTTGTTTTGAGACTCCGAAAAGGGGTTATGGTGTTTCTTATTATCAATGAAAGTATTTGGTTCTGACCAAAAAAAAAAAAAAAAAAAACTCTAGCTTTAGTTCAAATCTTAATTCTGCCCAAACTTTTATTTGTCAAAAAAATCACAAACTTTCACTCTAGTCCCAAATATGGCGATGCATACAAAAGTCTCCACTAGTTTCTTCAAAACCATCAACATTAGGGCCACTTAGAGGTTCATTATCAGAATTCGCGCCTTCATCAACACCCTTTCCCCTTTCCGCTTTATATTGAATAACAACAGTCGCTTAATATAAATAATTTTGAAGATTTCAATAGCTACTTTTGAATTGAGGGTTAATGGGGGCAACTTTAATATTAAAGTGAACGCCGGTGATTCTTTTTCAAACACAAAAAAAATCAGGGCGAAATTGAGATCGAATTTGAAGCTAGGGATTTCATAGAGAAATTAGGCTCGAGAGAACGGAGCGGAACGAAATAAAATAACAAAGGGTAAGAGCCTGACTTTCGAGAGCATGTAACTCCTCCACATCATTTAATACTCACAATTCAATTATGAGATGGGAGATTCGAGATGATTCCAATTGGTGTGGTCAATCTTGTCACCTATCTTTAGATAGGATCTGATTGTGCTTTTTATATGAGACAGGTGTGATAGTTCAAATCATGCGCATGTATGATGCTGCTGGCAAAGGCACCTTCATTGGTTGACCATTCCCCGATTCACTTTTGTTCGTTTTGGCCACCCATCCGCATTTTAATTAATAGCACAATGAATCCAAAACTTCAAGCCGACTAATCTTCATGAGTTTATATATAAATTTTCATCCACGTATCTTCAATAAGGCTCATATTACAGAATTATTCGCTTGGATTTATAATCGCTTTAATTAAGGATGCACGGATATGGATATATAATATATCGCATTAAAAGTAAGATTTTATTTATTTAGCGGAGAATGAATGACTCACTAGAGGTCCGCGAGGGTGTTGAGGCCTGCAACGGTGGACAGCGACCTTCGCCGCCATCAACGAGGCCCGTGATGGCTAGGTGATGGCCAGTGGATGGAAAAAAAGAAAAGAAAAGGAATAAAGAAGAAAAAATTTCACAAAATTAAAAAATATTGCAAAAAGTGTCCACGTTAGTGATATTCGACCAAAACTAGCCAGAAGGACTAAGTTGGCAAATTGTCTAAAGGCTTAGGACTATTTGGCCAAATTGAAAAATTTAGGCCCGAATTGATCGTCGTATAATAAATTTACAATTTTTTGGACACTTTTCCCTATAATTCACCATATCTTTTCTACATAGAAAGCAACTATTATAACCTCAAACATTTTGTGTTAGACATTGTTCTCAATTATAATTACAACCTCAAATTATTTTACCATAAGATTGTTCTCGATCTAAAACCCAAATTATTCTTGTGAGCTATCAATTCATTTCAATCACCAATCACAGCGATCATGTAGAAAATTTTAAACTTATTAGTGTGATCGCTCATTGCTTTTGGTCACATTTCGTTGAGCTAAAACCAAAGATGAAAAATTCGGATTAAAACCAAATTAATCGTTTCAACGGATCATCAATAGACTGATGGAAGGAGCACGAATCATAGACAATGGAAGTCAAGTCTCAGAATGTCGTTGGACTGGCTGAACTAGGAGTTGAATCTCCCATTTCTTAGTCCAACTTGATGGGCTTGAAAGAAACTTCTTCTTCCTTAACCTTTGTCATCGGTTGTCACCACAATTTGGGCCTCATTGGTCATTACAAGCCACCACACCAGATCTAACACCACCTCTTCCCTAGGTTAAGTTCCTGTTAGTAGAAGAAGGATGGAAAGAGGCGATGAGCGTCGGCAACCGCTATTGGACGTTGTCGTGGAAGTTTCACGTGCTCTGTGAGATGTCCCATTTGAGTCGACAGCTACTCCCGAACGGACGAACTTGTCGACGGAACCCCTTCGCAGGTCAACCACGCACACGAAGCTGGAGGCTCACCATGGCCCCAGGTGTCACATCCATGAAGTAATCTAGGTCTGGGGAACGACGAGCAACTAGGTTTAGACGGACAGATTAGCGACAGATTGTGTCTCCAGAAGCGTAGCTATGACTCGAGTCCCAAGGAATGAAACTATTCTTGAAAAGAAGCCCCGCCCCGATATTCTCACGGATGGCATTTGGACTTTTCCATAGATGTTATAGTTGGCGGCAAAATTCACTTTAGCTCTTTCCGAAAGTGTTCGATAAAGTTAATAGTCTAATAAAAGATTGTCTCTCGTGAAAATTGGTATGGTCGTGCTTCTTCTGGTGATTGATGTGGACATAATTAACGTGGATGGGAACCCCATTATAATGTTTTTATATAGAGAGCCCAATCACATGTTTGCTATATCCTGAAGAAAGCGAGATGAGGATACGAACAAATACAATATATAAGCGATATAGGTGTGGGCGCACATTAGGTGACTCGTTTCCTTTTGTTATAGGCCAGGGAAAAGCACAAAGAGATAAGGGCAAAATTACGGGAGCAGGGAGGCTGATTTCGACGTGCAATCATCGACTGGGGCATTGGTTTTAAGGTTATTTCAATGGGCGTGACAACCGACCCACGATGCAATAACGCAGTTAGAAATTGATTTTTTTAGTGGAATAAGTTACCCAAAATTGCATGCAGAAGTGTTTGAACAAAGTGAATACGACGTTTGTTAACATGAACATCACGTGTCTAAGTTGCATCGAGAAGGATGCAAAATTTGGGCATGACAAAATTGATCTATCTAAGCTTCTCCGCTTTCATCCCTCTCTCTGCCCTAAGAAATTTATAGGGTTAATATCATGAAAAATCCTAAACTAGTATATCCGTGATAAATTCACCCCAAAACTAATTGTTTGACCACAAAAAGCCCTAAATTGATATACCCGTGATAAATTTACTATCCGTTAATTTTCGTTAAGTTGAATTTATACAACGAAAAATCACAAACTGATATACTTGTGACAAACGGAGGATAAAAACTCCAAACTGATACATTCGTTAACTGCCACGTGTTATCCAACTCAGCAATTTGACGGTAAAATTTAACGAAAACTAACATAAGGTAAAATTGTCCTAGGTGTATCAGTTTATGATTTTTGATGGTCAAAAAATTAGTTTGGGATAAATTTGTCATAAGTGTATTGATTTGGAGTTTTCGGTGATATCAACCCAAATTTATATTATAGAAAGCCGAATGAGGGACTTAGAAAGATTTGAACTAAGATTTTTGTACTCTAATACCATGTAAAATAATGTGAGGTCATTGCCAAATTTTTTAATAATTTAAGCTAGTAAATGATGCATCGTGCTTTGGCGTGCCAAATTCAATTGGGATTTGATAGCTTCTACGTGTATGCTGTACTGGCCGTATGGACTTTACCCACATACGAACTCAACTAAAATTAAAATGCAAGATGCCCATATTCGTGATCTATCATGATGGACGGTTTGGAAAGGGTGACTTCGACAATTTTTGAGCGGAACCTGAGCTTTATAACGAAGCTGCAATCTTGAATCTCACCTTTCACTTAAAAAATGGTAGGTAGAAATCAATTAAACGAAGTGAACGAATGACAATTTGGGATATGAGTTGTTTCGATTCGAGCCTGTCACTGATTCATACTGATTGATGTCCAAGTTCCAATTTCCGCACTTACACATTCTCTTGGAACCATGCTCCCAACGGAACGGATACGTGTGTCCCCCATGATATTGCCTGGTGGGTGTGGGACGGGAGGATCGTCATACTTGATAGGGAATTATCGAGTGCTCGAAGAGCGCCCGACGCCTTGTTGATGTTACAAAAAGAAGAAGAAAGATTTGATTGCTTCTTCGATTGCTTCAGCTAAGGTATAGCTGACCTCACGAATTTCAAGAGCTTGCAACTCCCTCCATACCATTTAATAATTACGATATTGTGGTGACCAAGAATCCAATATGTCAAATCTTGTCATCTATCATGAATAGGAGCGATAGGTACTTTTTTAATTCAAATTATGCGAACGGTCGGGCCGGCAAAAGCGCCTTCGATTGGTTGACCACTCCACTGTCCTTTTATGGTTATTTTTGGCCATTATTCCACCTTTTATTTAATGACACAAAGGATCGAAAACTTCAGCCGGACTAATCTTCAAAATTGATATATAAAATTTCCATCCACCTACATTAGATAAGACCCTATTTATAGAGTATTTTTGTGGACTTTGAAGATAATTCGATATAATGAGGATGAAATTATTCCAATACGAAATTAGTCATATTTTAAAATAGGCACTTAATTACTTAGTCGACATTTTGCGGGTTTCTCGTAATGAAAATTCACATGGAATTGGGTTTTATTTTGCTCTTTTTGTGTAGGCAAAAGAGATATGACAATCGTTTGTTCAATTTTAGAATAGGAAAAATGACACAAATGATTCATCGTTCCTAAATTTTTAATTTGTTCAAATCTTGTCATCTATCATGAATAGGATCGATAGATGCTTTTTTATGTGGGACAAGTGTGATTAATTCAAATTGTGCGAACGGTCGAGCTGGCAAAAGCGCCTTTGATTGGTTGACCATTCCACTGTCCTTTTATGGTTATTTTTGGTCATTATTCTGCCTTTTATTTAATGACACAAAGGATCGAAAACTTCAGCCGAACTAATCTTCAAAATTGATATATAAAATAACCATCCACCTACATTAGATAAGACCCTAATTATAGAGTATTTTTGTGGACTTTGAAGATAATTCGATTTAATGAGGATAAAATTATTCCAATACGAAATTAATCATATTTTAAAATAGGCACTTAATTACTTAACCGACATTTTGCGGGTTTCCCATAATGAAAATTCACATAGTCATCACTCGAAGTCGAATTTAATACTGCTTGATATCTGTTAGTTCGGTTTGATTCCGAATCTTTATACAATTGAATTCAGTCCTTTTGTTTCCAAACCGTGTTATTTCAATTCGATCCGGTTTTATTCAAACCAAACCGAATTAAACCGTGCTCATCTCTAATTATTTTTTCGCGAAGCCAAGTAAGCTCCACGTCATCTCCTCAGCGCGACACTTTGCCACGTCATCAAGTCAGCAGATTCACTTTGTGTCTACTAGACTACCATACACGATACAAATCCAATTGCACATTTTGATTTCCAAAATTTCACAAACATTGAATTCATCTTTTTCCTTCTAAACTATTTCACATCTCCGATTGACTTGGATAAATTACAGGACCCCGAATATCAAAATAATAAAAAAAAACCTCCCGTACAAAGAAAAGAAAAGAAAAGAAAAGAAAAACAAAACATCATCGGCCGCGTCTGAACCGTACCAAAGTCCTAAACCACACCGAACCAAAACCTAGAAAAGAACCAACAAATAAAAAAAAACAAAGAACATCTAATAAATTCCCAAATTTTCCCCAATTACACGTCAGAAAAATGAATTTTTTCCCACCCGAACGAATCACGAAACGTGAAGAAAGAAAATTCGAAATACAGATGAACGGTTAAGAAGGAGGAGGAGAAGAAGCCGCCGCCGCCGGCGACTGTTGACAGCCCGAACCGCCCGCACTTTCCACAACTACTACCACCACCACCACCACCACCACCTTCTCCGAACTTGCGTCCGTCTTCCTCCTCCTCCTCCTCCTTCCACAGTCAGTCAAACAAACACTCTTCAGCTTCTGCCCATCTTCCCGCTTCCTCCCCACCCTTCCCATGTCGCTCCCCCGCCGCGGCCCCGCCGCGCTCCTCGCCGTCCTCCTCGCCGCCCTCTGCATCCCCCCGTCGCTGTCCCAGAACGACACCACCGGCGCCGCTTCTTGCCCCCTCAACTTCACCGTCCTCAGCGACCTCTTCACCCCGGCCTCCCGCCCCTCCCTCGGCGTCTCCACCGAGTGCGGCTACATCCTCCAGAGCCTCCGCCTCGTCCAGTCCCGCTACCTCCAGCTCACCGGCTCCTTCCTCCCCCCGCTCAGCTCCTCCAACTCGTGCTGGGTCTCGTACCAGGGCCTCATCGACACGTTCATCCCCAACTTCGACATCCGCCGCTACTGCGGGTTCGAGACTTCCTGGATTTCGGAGGGCTGCATGAACATCACCACCCTGTCCCAATTCGAAGCCCTCATCCCCAACTCCACGCTGAGCAGCGTCTCCAAGAGCTGCAACCAGTCGCTCGAGAACAGCTCCCCCTGCGGCATCTGCACGGTCAGCCTGTCGAGCATCGCGTCCTACCTGAACGGCCCCTCGGTCGGGAACGTCTCGGATTGCACCGCCTACCCATTTATCTATGCGGCGGCGTTCGCGAATTACCTTGGGCCCACGGATAAAGGTACCGCCAAGTGCTTGTTCAACCTCGATTTTACGGATTCGGGGGGCAAGAGTAGGATGAAGCTGGTGGTGATACTGGTGGTCCTAATCGGTTGTGGGTTGGGGTTGGTTGCGGCTCTCATTGGGTTTTGGCTTTACAGGAGGAAGCATGGGAGGTTGAAGAGGAGGAGAGGAGGGATCGATGGGGTCGATAGAGGGTTCGGGTTGCAGAATTTCGAGGAGAGTACCACAGTGGTCAGGTTCTCATTTGAGGACATCAAGAGGGCTACTAGGAACTTCTCTAGGGATTACATCATAGGGAGAGGTGGATATGGAAATGTTTACAGGGGGTTGTTGCAGGACGGCACCGAAGTCGCGCTGAAGAGGTTCAAGAATTGCTCCGCTGCAGGGGACGCGAATTTCGCTCATGAAGTCGAGGTCATCGCCAGCGTGAGGCACGTGAACCTGGTCGCTCTTCGAGGGTATTGTATTGCCACGACGCAGTACGAGGGTCACCAGAGGATCATCGTGTGTGATCTGATGAGAAATGGAAGTTTGCATGACCATTTGTTTGGGTCGGCTGAGAGGAAGCTCAGTTGGCCTATTCGTCAGAAGGTTGCGCTTGGAACGGCCAGGGGGTTAGCTTATTTGCATTACGGGGCACAACCTGGAATCATACATAGGGATATTAAGGCAAGTAATATACTTTTGGATGAGAAGTTTGAGGCCAAGGTGGCTGATTTTGGTCTTGCAAAGTTTACAGAAGAGGGTGTGACACATATGAGCACTAGGGTTGCCGGCACAATGGGGTACGTAGCACCCGAGTATGCATTGTATGGGCAGTTGACGGAGAGAAGTGACGTTTATAGCTTCGGCGTTGTGCTTCTTGAGCTTCTGAGTGGGAAAAAAGCACTCTCGGGTAATAATGATGGTCAACCTTCTCTCATCACCGATTGGGCTTGGTCCTTAGTGAGGGAAGGTAGAGCTCTAGATGTTATCGAAGATAATATGCTGGAGTTAGGGTCACCAGAGATTATGGAACAGTATGTATTGGTTGCGGTGCTATGTTCTCATCCTCAACTATATGCTAGGCCAACGATGGATCAGGTTGTGAAGATGTTGGAAACAGAGTTATCAGTTCCTTCCATTCCGGAACGACCAATTCCTTTAGTGGCAGATATGGATGACATTGAGAGATCGTTCAGCAGTATAGGCTCGGGCCGGTTATCTACTCCCCGGGGCTTCCAGTCGTATACGTTGGAAAGTGATACTCCCCGGGGCTTCCAGTCAGATACATTGGAAAGTGAGTGCGCTTCTGACAATAAAGGAACAAGTTCAAGTACCAGTAAATAAGTGCCAGTCCATATCTGCCTTTGAAACTGCATGCGCTCCAAACCATAAGGAAGAAGGAACAAGTTCAAGCACCAGTAAATGAGTGCCACGGTCTAAATCTCCATTCCAAATTGAATGCTCCTCTAACCATAAGGAAGAAGGAAAAGGTCCGGTAAATGAGTGCCAGAGCCTATATCTTTCCATATTGGAGGATGTTTGAGCCTTGCATAGAGATGACGCCCCACCAAATTCATGAGCTCTTACTGACCCTTTTGTGAGTTGGATTGGTTCCCACATGTAGAGATAAGTAGATGAATGTCTTAGGCAGTTCCACTCTCTCTTTTTGGGAGAAAAAAAAGAGAATGGTTATTATTCTTTCATCTTTCTTTTGTTTGTTCCACAGTCCATTTGAAATTTTAGTGTCTTGTACATTCCGTTCATGTTCATTGTTCTTTAGTTAAGAATGAAATCCAAATTAGAGATTCAAGGCTGCTAGAATTCATGGTTCTATGAAGTCGTTTTCCGATGGAGCACAAGCACTGACGTTTGATTTAGTATCTGGAGAACCAGCTGTTGACTCAATTGTTCTGTACTACTTTATCCTTATTTAAACGAAAAGTTCTGATGCATGATTCATATGCTATATGGTCCTAACTCAAGATATCAGGCATTGGTTTGTGGAACGTGGATAAGCACATGTTATTGCAAGTGTTTGCTTGTGCAATTTATTGCCCATATAACCTATGGCTTGTGGGAAAGCTGTTACTTTGGGAATCTTTACTCGATGCGATAGTATGATCCCGTGAAATTTGGTGTTAACAGTATGACCATCTAATACAAGAATTGACTACGCTCAAATTTCTATTGAGGTGCTAGGCTGCCGTTGAGATGGAGCATAAATTCTTCTTTCAGTATGTCTAGATGTAATTAGCTTTTGATTAATACTCTCTCGTGGGCTTAATTGTGGCTTCAGCTATCTCAAGAATCGAATATTTATTTAAAATAGATAGTGAAAACAATTACCTTTTGCTTGGTGCTTATCCTGCTGTTTCAAAATATAGGTATGCGCTTTACTGATAGAAGCTTTGGTCCAGAACACTTTATTTTCAGGTATTTGAGTGCATGTCGCGGTCATAGCTGTGGGGAGGCTTGGTTGCGCTGGTTACCGTATATGAACCATGACACTCTACGTTTGTACCCTATTCACTCCTGCATAGCTACATATATTGGATCTGTGTCTGTTCGCCCTCGCAGGTGGATTGACCACTTAACAGCTCCCAAGACTTTGCTGCTCTCACGTGCTTCTGAAGTGTTGTTACTAATGCTCCTTGTGCTTTTGAGAATCTGTAAACATTCTTTGAAGTGTGTATGTTAACTAGCTCTAGGTCCTGCAAAACCATTCAAAAGTAGTCTTACCTGATGCTGCCAATGAATTGGAACTTTCAGATGGCAGGAGTGTCATACTACCTAGGTTGAAATTTTCTTTTGCAATCTGTGGGACACTGATGGCTATATCGTACTTATGCATCAACTTTCATATCTGGCCAATGAACAAAGCAGAGTATTGAAATGTCATGTATGAGGTATTCAGGAATCACGTTGACGCAGAAAATGACATAGTATGACAGCAAATTGAGTGCCTCCTTTATTGTCACTCGGTCAGATATCTGGTGTGCTGCACCTGTTTCATTGTTTCCACCATGTTCTAGAATGCTTGAATCAAGACATAATAGTGGTTCTATGAAAATCATTGTAACTTGGGTAACTTGTCTTTCGAAAATTGAACTTGGTAGACGGTAGATGTAGGTGTTGATTGTGTAGACTTTAACAGAGGTACTTGGATGTTGCCCCATGAGCTTTCTTTATGTTGAAGGCCCGCTATACATGTCAAGATAGAGAAGTGACACACAATTTGCAGGCTAAAAATGTTTGCTTTTTCTGGTGCTTTGTCTTACTAATGTAAGGCCGTCTTGTACTGAACCTTGCACGTATGATGTTGGGCCAGGAAAGAATGCATTCACGTATCATATAATATGGTTCCAGAGACACTAGAGTCGTAGAGACTGCGGCGTTCGGTTTTTTCCGGCAGTCTCTGCATGATTATCATATAAAATGATACTTATAGAAAAAATCAACTAAAAAACTTGCAAAATTCTAGTTTCTTTGTAGTTGATTGGGCTGTTGCTTCTCTATAACATGTCATTTTTCCGAAACAATAGGCTGGATGGCTCAATTGAATTTACTCGCAATGTTTTTCGTATCTCTAGCGCATTGGAACTCTTGCTTCTAATAAAGCATGCACGGTCGGTCATTCTAAAGAAGCTTTGAGCTGTTACATAATGACGTGGATCGTATCTTAAATGTCAACACATTAACAACTTATAACTAAATATAGAACCAAAAAAATCTCCTATTTCAATGCTAATACTATACATGTAACTTACGTAGGACTTGGAGTTTGATTGAAGCCTTTCTTATTTGAGTGGGGCGAATTGCAAAAGTTGAATAGGAGAAATTTGTGAAATTAGTATCAAAGTGCATTAAATGAAAGGAGGAGTTATAGCAAATTTGGTTCTTTCTTATCTTTATTATTATTACTATTCGGATGTGGTTAAATTTAACTCATTATCCTTGTCCTTGACCTAGAGATAAAATAGTAAAATCTTTTACTTGATCTAAACGACTCAAAGATTTAATTCAATTCCTTCTCCTCTGTCGATCATAATTCAATCAAAACTTCTCGAATTTTGCCCCTTTGCTCAAGACATTTGAAAGGTAGTGTTACCTTAAATGCATGGACACGTTCTCATTATGAACCGTGATGCGCGATCATCCGGTGGAATGTCCTGAAGATCGACTAATGTCGTCGCCAGTGTTCAAAACCTGATCTCAGTATCGTGCGTGCGTTTTTTTAGTACCTTTTTGTACCTAATTACATATTTTAAGTTGCGCTTTGTCTTTCTTCGTGTTGGTTTGTTGCTTAGGTAGATCCACACGAGCTGGTCGGAACATGTCGTTCGTCTGCACTTTTGCTTTCACGGTTTTGCTTTCGTGATAGTCATCGTCTGTAATCAAAACGACTAATTATTATACCCTTGTTTATCTATTATTTTACTGATTATTTCTGTAATTGTAAAAATAATTTAGTGATAAAATAAAACCGAAACATTTGAATTAATTTAATAATAATTGTCAAATTTTTTAATCATTAAAGTATTATTAATCATGATTTTTTTACGTAAATACGAAGTAACCTTTATTATAATTCGAGTATAACTATATCGTGTTATGATAGAATTATAAATTTAATCATGTGCAAGTATATTACTCGAAAGCTTTAATTCATTGCATTCAATGATATGACACCAAACAAAAGGGTTTCTTCTACGGTGTTCTTCCGCACAATCAATTTGTCGCGCAAGATCAAGATTATCTATCGGTGCTTTGTCATTCGCCGTTAGCGTTAAAAGTTTTCGTCCGACGATCTCAGGTTCTCAACTTTATGTGCAAACCGTCACGGAACCGAAGAGATTGACATCCTTGGTCCGTTTAATTCCATTTCACATCCCAATCGCATTCTACTCATTCACTACAAAAAAAACAAGGGATTAGTAACGAATTTTGCGACGAAAAATTTAGAAAAATCCGTCGCAAAATTGAACGGCCTGAATGGTGGCGGCCTCGCCATGCCCGAGTTCGGCGACCGGCCATGGCGAGGCGGCCGGGTCGCCGGTCGACCTCGCCCGTCGCCGCCGTCGGGCGACGGCGAGGTTGTTTGCCACACCTGGGCGAGGCCGCCGGTTGACCTTGTCGGCCATGGTGGCCTTGCTCAGATCTGGGGGAGGCCGATTGGCCTCGCTATGGCCACCGGTCGACCTCATCGTCGCCCAGATCTGGGCGACGGCGAGGTCGACCGTCATGGGGGGAGGCCGAGCGGCCTTGGCCCATGGCGGGCAAGGCCGCCGGCCTCCCCACATGGCCAGCGAGGTCTCGCTGGTGGCTCGCCGCCGGTCCGACGACCGCCACCAAGTTACAAAAAAAAAGAAAAAAAGTCAATAAAAAAAAATTCACATCCACCGATGAATAGAAAGGATAGGACTGTATTAATCGCATGTTTAGTCACGAAATTAGCTACGATACTTACCGGTGGAAAAGATTTACTGAGATTTATTTCTGCACGCACGAATTATTAAGAGAAACGAAAGAGGGAGAAGGCGGGAGAAAAGCGGGCGACGTGAGGAATCAATTATGAGAGAGAGAAATTGACGGGTGGGGTGCTTATAACGAAAGTAAATTTCCATCACAAATCAGCGATGAATCCATTTTTGTCGTAAAATCCGTCGCAAATTGCGACGGATAAAATATTCGTCGCTACTTTCGTCGCAAAAGGGTAAATTTTGTTGTACAAATTAACGACGGAAATGAATCCGTCGCAAATGTGCAACGGAATTATTTTCCTAATTTACAACGGAATTAGCGAATTTAATTTTTTTCAGTCGCAAATTTGCGACGAATTTATTTTCAGTCGCAAAATTCGTCGCAAATTTGCGATTGATTATTTTTTTCGCTAATTTGCGACGGATTTAGAAATCCGTCGCAAAGTTTGTTGCAAATTAGCGGCGACAAATTTCCCGTCGCAAAATTCATGTTTTTTTTGTAGTGGTTGTTACCAAATGCAGCGCAAGCTTCTTTCATGCAATGAGCCAAAAGATACAAAGAGGCAACAAAATTAGAAAAAAATTGCTATATCTCTGCTTCACATGCATTCAGAAGAAAGCCCAAATTTTCTTCCACCGCAAGAGTCTAGACAGTGAGATCAAAGCAACATTTGATTGCTCAGATAATATTCCATGTGCCATAAACAAATTGAATTGGTTTTATATACTCTGTACGTAGATATATAGGGAAAAAAAATCTAATTATAAGTGATTCCCCCCTCCCTTCCTCAAAAGAAATTAATAATCTCTATTTCCTAGAAAGTAATATTTATCTTTAATTTCGAGCTCAAGCTCTTTTTTATTTTCAAAAAATAAAATTGCAATAGTACGTTGTATTTTTTTTTATCGAAGTAGTACGTTGTATTCAATCGCCAAAGATATAGATTAATAATATAAGAATGAAATCTCTCGAATCAAATAAAAGATGCTCTTTCGTCCGTAGAAGCAAAATCGAAATATCTAGATTTTCTTCCTCGAAATATATGCAAATCTTTTGTTTTGTTGCACATAAAAAGTGTGTTTGTGTGTGATTTATTTTTCCCTAGTTTTAAAAAGGTATTAAAATAGCAATGAGGCCAGGAAATTTTTTTTCATATCAAACCTACATAGGATTCATAAGTAACAAAAAAATATTTTTATTTTTATTTAAAAGTGCAAATCAAATAATGAACTCAAGTTGCATTTGTCACGTCTTGGTAAATTAGTCATTTGATAGTATATTCTCTTGGATCTTGTCTTATTATATGTCTTTATACGTATGGCAATACATAATTGTATATTCTCTTGGAACTAGTAATACATAATTGTATAATTACAATCTACAGTCATCAAGAAAAAAAATAATTTTCTTGTCCAAGTACTTATTGAGGTTCATATGGAAACGTTCATTTATCAAACGTACAAAAATCCAAGTAGAGGTTTTTATTTCACAACATATAGCAAAAGAAAAATCGAGAATTTAAACTCGGATTATCTCACAATTTGGTTCATACATAATTTCTTTCACAGATATGAAAATGAACAAAAAACTGAGAGTTTTGTTTCACAATTTTGTTCATTTTGGTTCATAAATAATTTCTTTCGGGCCGGAGCATCTCAAGCTGGAGGCCTAGACGAGCAAAGAAAATGGAAGCTCGAAATTCCGACCAAAGCCTATTTGAGCCTGAAAAATCGGGTTGCATAATTTAAATGCAGATCTCAGTTTTCACTTTTTATTTGTTTTGTTTTGCCAGTGCCATGCCACCACTAATGATTTTTTTTTTTTGAAGTTCCTCTGGCTGATATGATCATTTTTAACTACATGTTGACAGAGGGAGGGGAATAAAAAAAGGAGTTCAGATCTCTGAGATAAGATGCAATCATGCAAATGAAAGTGGCATATGCTCTATTAAAATTTAATATATTTCTGCACTTGGGCTATATCATATCTCTTAGGCAAACCAAACCTGCTCTATCAATCGAACTCATTCCATTCCACCATGTTTATTGACCTTATCTTTCCCTTTCTTAGGGTAAGGACGATTAGACTAATCAGAAGAGGGACCCCACAAATGACTCATTTTTGTCCAAAGCCTATGAAGAGAGAGAGAGAGAGAGAGAGAGAGAGAGAGAGAGAGAGATATGATATGAGGCACGTTGTATTATTGTGTCCAGCTATTTTCCTTTAAATTAGGGAAGGTTGCTTTGTCTTTGTTCTAAGTGTTTTAATAACAATTGCCCAGCTAACCTTCCTTATGATGATGATAGAGTTACTAAAACTTCTATATCAAATGGGCGTGCTGAATAATCTTGCAGTTTTTGTTGGGTGCTTAAACGGAGCCACTAACTTAAGCAATCACTTATTGTTTGTCACATCATTTAGTTGGGATAAGCAAAAAAGAGTCAGGAGCCTAAAACCTAGATCATCCCGATTTTTCAGGCTCAAATAGGCCTCGGTCGGAATTTCAAGGTCTCATTTTCTTTACTCGTCTAAGTCTTAGGCTTGAGATGCTCAGACCTAAAATGGGTTAGACTGGTCCAAACTAATTATATATATATTGCAAGTACAAAATATTTAAAACATTAATAATAGAAAATACATTATCCATACTCGAAAATTTTTAGTAAAGTGATAAATTATTTAAAATTATATATAATAAAGTGATAATTAAGGAAGAAAATATGATAACTGATCTATCTTTAAAAAAAAAATTGAGTTACTTTTGAACCGGTTAGTTTGGTTTGGGCCTTTTCTTGTATAGTTAGGTTGGGGTTAGATCTAGGCCTAGTTCGTTCAGGCCGGCCAAAACTGTGTTGAGGGTCGTTCCGCATAGACAGTACTCACCCATATTATTTAGTATACCCATATGGTATAAGAGTCTTAGTTTCTCTAGCATTACTCTCCATTTAATTAGATACTTAAATTACATAACATTAGCCAAAATAATTTCGTTTTAGTATGCTTTTTCATGGGATTTGGTGTCATGAATGGTAGAAAATATTAAGATTTTGGGTTAAGGACACCACAAGTGCCATAACATTGAGCGACATAACTTCTAAAACATATTCACTGTAAGTGCCATGCCAGTCGGATTTTCAGCACTTGGAATGAGTATTTTTAAAAAATTATGGCGCTTAAAGTGCAATTCAAGTGATAAAAAAAAAGTCATGGCAATCAAGGGAGCGTTGTCTGGGAAGTTACAACACTTATGGTATACTTTTTCCTTGAGACATTTGAAATTTAAGTCTCAGTATGTGCTAATAAGATTAGCAAATTTGTTTTATTTGAATTTTTTTTGGAAATTATCAAAGACATACGTTATACCTCATCCAATGACTACTCACCTCTTATTTTGAAAATAACAAACATTTACATGAGTTTTACCATTAAAACCACTTTACCATTCCACTCGAAATCGTAAGTAAGATACTGAAATGAGTTCACATGGAGGGAAAGATTATTGTGTCCAAGGTGGGATTTTTCTTAGAGGTATGCAAATGATATTTTCGAAAATAAATATATGCAGGTGGTCATTGGATCAAATGTAAGATATATTTTTCATATTTTCCCTTTATTGAGCAGGCCACAGGTATAAATTCTTGCTGGATTTTGTTGGCCTATTCTGAATTGTGAAGTGAAAGAAGACAGAGATGCGGCAAATGTGGACCAATTAAGTAGTTGGAGAATGGTAGTTGAATAACTTTGGCTAATGTAATCTGCAACTTTATTGACAGCATCATGGCGGCTGAACGCCTTAGCTTATGGGCCTTGGCACTGCATCATGTTCTTCGCGAAAGTAATTACGTCCACCTCTTGGAATGTCATTACGTCCACCGTTTCGAAATTCCTGCTATCCAAGTCTTTTAATATGGGCAGACGTCAAAAGCAATAGGGGTGTGCAACCAGACCGAGTTTATCCGGAAACCGGACTGGCCCACCCAAAAAACAAGTCCGGGATTGGATTATGTCTTGTCATATAGTGCTTTTGGATTGTTGATTTTGATTGATTGTAATTTCAATTGTTCATTTTGCGGATTGTTACTTTGGGCGGATAGTGATTTTTATTATTCATCTTTTACTTTGAATCGTTTCATGGTTACCTATATTATTTTGCTGGAAAAAAATGAAACTGGAAAAGGAACGAAAAAAAAGAAACAGGTTCCTGGGTAGACCCTAAAACCAGACCGGAAAAACAGGGTCCAAGGAAAATAAGGTTGGTTTCAGGTTTCAAAAATTGAGAACCGATTATAACAGGGTTGGTTTCAGGTTTTAGATCTGAACTCAACACACCATAGAACCGATCACTCCTAAAAAGCATCACTGACCACAAAGGAGGCTACTATGCAAGCTTTTTGTTTGCTTATGCAGTGATTTAAAAAAATAATAAAAAAAAGAAAGATCACGTGTCCCAGAAGTAGATTCGGCCAAAATTCTCTTGTGCTCATTGCCCACTGGGGAAAAAAATGTTTTGATTAAGAAAATTTTCCAAAGATTTCATTGTTTCTAACAGACAGTCCAAAGGCACTACTAATTTGCACCAAAGAGTCAAGAAACTATCAATTGAGATCTTATTTTTATGACACATAAATGTGGGTTAATGTTGAAGAACAATGCCTCCGTGCAGAAATGGACAGAACTTAATTACTTTCCAGGTTGGCTGAAAACTCTCTGGTTTTCCTTTGCCACTGGTTGGCTGGAAAAGACATAGACCTTTGTCCATGGTTTTTACTGTTTGTCTTTCTCCAGAGCCTTGTCACTGAGAAAGTCCAGTTCGTGTTTTTAATTACTGCTTGCGCATAAAGAGCGACGCAGCCACTTCCATCTGGAACGCTGCTGTTTTCGGAGACTGTTCTATCAGTGATTCCAATACCATTAACGAGGGCAGGTGAGGAAAGCAAAGAATCGGTTGCCAGTTTCCAAGACCGTGGTCCGCGAGGAATTCCTAGAAACGGCGAGTGTAAAACCGATCGGAGACTGCATTTCTGTTTTAGCACTTGGGGTTTCCCATGTGGAGTCATCCATATAGAAAAAGGAGACTTGCCATGTTGGATTGAGAACTCATCTTTCCGGAGCTTACAGATTTGCTAGTTCCTTGTAGGTAGTCAGATAGAGAACGAACGTGCATTTTTGCAGAGCGAGCAAGCATGGCGATTAACGAGGACATCGAGAATCAAGAAACTGGTGGGAGAGGAGTACGAGAGCGGCTCCTCGTGCTGCAAGAGCAGGACCGAGCTGGCAAAGATGAAGGAACCGATAAGGGACGTCCGTGGATGGTCTATTTCAGCACATTTGTTGCGGTTTGCGGTTCCTATGAATTTGGGACCTGCGTAAGTACTAAATGCAATTTCTTTTTGAAAAGTTCGGGTCCAAAAGTAAAGGTTAAATTGAAAAGGATGTGATTAATTGAATCTAATGAGAAATTGCTTCATTGGATTTTCAGGCAGGTTATTCATCACCAACTCAGGATGCTATAGTGGAGGAACTTAGTCTCTCTACAGCTGAGGTATGTCAGAATTTACCTGCGTGTGTTAAGAAGCACGTCACATTATCTCTGTTCGTTGTTTCGCTTCAGTATTGGACTCAGTCACTGAACGCGTCCATATGCAAGAAAATCAAAGTGACGATCTGCTCATATTCTGGGGGCCAAAATATGAGCGAGTTATATGATCATAAACTTTATAAGCAGAGTCTATCGAAAATATGGAGGTTGGCTTTGAGATAGAGATACGTTTTTCTCTAGACATCTTATTCTTTCTTCGTCATGACGAATGAAATGTACATCGAGATTTCGCATTGAATTCCATTTGGACGCCTCAGGACAATAAAACCGAAAATCGGGTGGACTGAAATTATGTCTCTTCAGCTTAAAATTGCCACTGCATATCATTTGGGTTACTGATCGAAGCGATAGGTTTCTTCAGAAAAGCTTTCCACTGAGATTCTCGGGAATTCGGTGATTTCTAACATTGTTAGCTAGATGGTAATTGAAGTTCTTGCTCTCATTAAACTCAAGCTGATTTGCAGTTACTCTTTATGTGTCTTTCAAAAGTATTCAGTCTTCGGATCCATACTGACATTCGGTGCAATGATTGGTGCAATTACTGGAGGACCAATCGCTGATTTTATCAGCCGTAAAGGGGTAAGCAGCAAAGGAGTGCGTCTTTTACAATGTAAAAGGAAACAGTGTTGTTCAGGACTCCATAGTTATAGCTTTGGGATTTAGTCATATCATGCACAGAGGACGTGACAGCATAAACATTTGCATCAAAATGCAGGCGATGAGAATGGCGAGCGCTTTTTGCGTAGCAGGATGGCTTGCTATTTACTTTGCCGAGGTATGTCCATACCCTATATTCAAGCCTTTTCATTGATGAAGACCGATTAGGTGGAGAAGAACTTCAAATCTCATTAACTCTCTGTTCTGTTCTGTTTAATTTCGAGTAAACTAGGGAGCACTTGCTCTGGATATTGGAAGGTTGGCCACGGGATATGGAATGGGAGTCTTTTCCTATGTGGTAAATCCTAACTTCGTGCCACATGAATTCAATGAACCAAGTTGTTCTACGACAACATGCTGGACTCGGTTCATGGTGACAACATGAGACTCTCTCCAGTTCAAATTTGTTAATCTTTTTCTAATTTATATCCAGGTACCGATATTTATAGCTGAAATTACACCCAAAAATCTCCGTGGAGCTTTGACTGCTGTCAATCAGGTAAAATTTTTGTATGACATTCTAGGTTAAAATTGCAAGCATGGAGCTATTGGCAAAAGGCCTTAGCTTGTGGCAAATTATGCCCTTTTTTGCAAGTGGAAGATGGTATATATATGTACGTCCTACAGAACCTACTGGGCCTAACGTGTTCTCTTCTCTCCACAGCTTATGATCTGTGCTGGAGTGTCCGTTTCCTTCATAATAGGGACAGTAGTAGCTTGGAGGGTTTTGGCATTGATTGGTAAAACCGGAAAAGTGGCATAATTCAAGTGTAGTGCCAATGTTGTATAGAAAAATCCTAGTCCGAAACTGCCTTGAAAATCTGCTGTTTTTGCAGGTCTAATCCCATGTGCAGTCCTACTGTTCGGCCTGTTTTTCATTCCAGAGTCTCCTAGATGGCTGGTAACAAATCAAGATGAACACCAGACTCTACTTATCTGAATTTTATTAAGAGAGGGATTCGTAGTGTTGGAATGAATTTTAGGATTCTGCCAAATGCAGGCGAAAACGGGCCGTAAAAAGGAGTTTGAAGCTGCGCTGCAGAAACTCCGTGGAAAGGATGCAGATATTTCTGAAGAGGCCACTGAAATACAAGTAAAGGGCTTTAAGTCTATACTCATTTTATCTTAAAGCCTCAACTTTATAAAATCGAATAGCTGACGGAATGATCAATTTTGTTTTTCTTGACAGGACTACATTGAAACTCTTCAACGGCTCCCGAAAGCCAGGATGCTGGATTTATTTCAGAGAAGATATCTGAGCTCCGTCATTGTAATCATCTTTCTGTATTAACCGCTATGAATCCAATAAATTCCCTCCTTCCTTGCTTTCTTGGAATGCCCTGCGGATCAGGAATATTCAGTAGTTGTACTCTAGGTGATATTTTCCACATTTGCTCTTTTTGCTGACAAATTTGTTAAATCTTGGCCAGATTGGTGTTGGATTGATGGTCGTCCAACAGTTCGGAGGGATAAATGGCATCTGTTTTTATACAAGCAATATTTTCGAGGAAGCAGGTATGAAGGTCAAAGCAAGAAGCTCTTACGCACCACAAAAATGAAATTCTGCATTGCATTTTATGATTCCAGAATGGATAACTAAATTAAAAGCAAAGTTGGGATTCCAATTTATCTAATCCAGTTAATATTGAAATGGGTTAGTAAAATTCGCAACATGGAATGCTTTTGATCTACATAATTATCACTGAGTGAGCTGTTCCATTAATTTAATGCTGTATCTCAAAAGCAATGTGTTAGTCTCGCCTTTTCAATCGCATTTGTACAATCTCCTCAGGTTTCTCCTCCAGTGTTGGAACCATAACTTACGCGATCCTCCAGGTTCGTAATTCTCTCTCCTCTTCTCTTTCCTGGGGATCTAAGTTTTACAATCGTCACACTTAAAGAGTAAATTTTGGCAGGTTATTGTCACGGCTATTGGCGCTGCACTGTCGATAGAGCCGGAAGAAAGCCCCTTCTCTTGGTATAATAGATGAAGTCACTGAGAAATCATGTTTATAGCAACAACACTTTTCTGGTTCCGCCCCTTTCACCAGTTCTGCAACTTGAACCACAATCTCCTCTGTCTCTCTCTCTTGATGGCAGATCTCGGGGACAGGATTGGTCCTGGCATGCATAACAACTGCCCTTTCATTTTTCCTAAAGGTAAATTCTCTCAGTCCTAGTATCTTCCTTCTGGTTTGCAATGCTTGTCAACCAATAATTTTCAAGAATCTTCTGAGCCAGGTTTATGATCTGGCAGCTGATGCTGTCCCGATACTCGCCGTCACCGGCATTCTGGTAATAATCTCATCTGCCTTATCTCTTTCTGGCTGTCCAGTTGGCCGCCGCAACAACTACTATAAGTTTTTCTGATCTGTTTTTTTCAATGCTCAGCTATACATAGCAGCATTTTCGGTTGGAATGGGGGCGGTTCCTTGGGTCGTGATGTCCGAGGTAATTCTAGACATCCCCTGAAGTTTCATGCTTATCAAATTAAAGGGTTATGAGAGTTACCAAATTTTTGCCAATCATGTTATGTGTTGCTGGGTTTGGTTCAGATTTTCCCCATCAATATCAAAGGAGTTGCTGGAGGTTTCGCAACACTGGTGAACTGGTTCGGTGCTTGGGCAGTTTCCTACACTTTTAACTACTTAATGAGCTGGAGCTCCTATGGTACGACTCCACTGAAAACACTCTTTATACTATTACTCTGGCGGGAGCTTGATAATCATTTTGTCACATTGGAACCTGAGTTTTTGTGCGATTTCGACCAAACTACAGACTCAAGACTTGGCTTTTCCTGAACACTTCAATCCCGTTTGGAGGTGTCTATCACTCGATTCTTCATGCTCTCGAATGCATATTCAGTCCATTTATATCAATCAATGTGTTTACAGAACTTCTACCTACATTCAAATATCACGAAATTGAGTCGAAGTGTCATTTGACAAAGAAAAAAGTCAAGTGGGTTTTTTCTGCAAAATGATTAATAGATAGGTAGCATATACTAAAGCATTCTTCCCACGAGAAAAATGTTGATATGCATCTGAAAAACTCGTCAAAAACCAATTAACTTCTCCCGCTTGTTTCACAGGTACCTTCCTTCTTTACGCGGCGATTAATGCTGCCGGGATGGTGTTCGTGATCACGGTGGTTCCGGAAACAAAAGGGAGGAGTCTTGAGCAGATTCAAGCAGCCATCAACACAGAATGAAAACGGGAACATCACAAGTCGTTACTCATTGCTCTTCCTTGTAGTATCATTTGAGCTTATAGGACACCTCCAATTCCACACATTCAGAGATGGAAGATGATTATGCAGCAGGCAACAACAACTTTCATTTGATAGAACGGGATTATTGCTGAGGTCTGTCAGTTCATTCATTGAGTGGTTCTATTATGGGAAAGAGATGACGGTATTATTCATAGATCTAGCACAGTTACAATAGAGTATTGTCATATTGAAGTTGACAGTGAATAAGCAAACCGTGCTTTATTTTCGTGAATTCGATTATTGCATCTACAGTGTTTGCGTGTGTCGATCAACAACGAAGCCAGTAAGGTTCTAATCAAGGTGCGTCGGTCCATCGATAGAAATTATCATATTGCTTTCTTTCTTTCATAATGTGTTGCATCATGCAAGGACGCCAGATGCCTCACTTGAAAGGATCTTGATTCAGTTTAGGGTACAAGACATTCAAACCGATTCTTTTTTACGATACTATAATTGATTTCTAGAGAGAATCAATTTGTCAAGAAAAGCCAAATCTGGAAACGGCAGAGGAGTTGAATTCCTAATTAATGTGAAAGCTATCCATAAACCGATAAACTGCAAGGACTGCAATTTCTACGTGATGCCCACTTATATTATAAAACTTTGGCCGGCCATCTCCGCTAGACTTCGTTTTATTGGTTGATTTGGACATTTCGTTGACCGACAATTCCAACTCCTTTCATTCATGTTGCCGAGCCTCCGTGGCATTACCAATTAGCTAAAACTTTCATTGATATCAGATCAAACTATAGAGAGATGATTAAGCCTTTGAGCTCCGTATGTATGTTTGGTGTTTTACTTCTCATATTACATGTTCTGCCACTAGAGATGAGCTGCGGTGCTAAGAAGGATCACTTGTGCGCTGCTTCCTCTTGTGGTGAGATCCATAACATAAGCTATCCCTTTCGACTGAAAGGCAATCCGAAAGACTGCGGCCTCTCCGAGTATGAGCTAGCTTGTGAAAATAATCACATTTTTTGTATCTGTATGCTGGCCGATATTATGTGACATCGATTTTCTACAATTTCTATTATGGCAAAGATGACTTCAGTGGTAATATCACGGTGGTTGACGATGGATTGCAAAAGGGTAATTGCTCATCTCTCCCTCGTTACTCATTGGCACCCTCCAACTTCAGTTATCATGATCCATACCAACGTTTTTATGCATACCCGGTAGTGCCGGTGGCCTTCGTGAAGTGCTCATAGCCCGTTGCTTTTGCTCCGTATGTCAATACCAAACCATGTATCAAGGGAGCATACTCTACCAACGCCGCCTCTAATTTTTCTAGATAAAGGTCTACTCATCGCTGTACATGCGTTTAATCTACAAGGGGACATCTAGGGTTATTGCACCATAACCAAGATGGCATTTGCAGCGGCCTATACCCCGCAGTGGGAAGGGAATCGGTATAATCAGAGCTTATCATACAAGGACCTCCACAGCATGATGGTCCAGGGATTCACTCTCTCCTATGGTAGACCCATTTCGCTAGGAACAACATTAAAATTTTGCTTCTCAGGATTCGGATTCCGAAAGGAGAGGTGCGGTTACTATTTCTCCTATAAGCTGACCTTCCCTGTTCTTTCTTTCTGTTTCTTTCTTTCTTCATCCTCATCCTTTTCTTAATGTTAGCTCTACCGAGGGATCTTATCAAAATTTGCTTGTTTGATTTGATAGTAGCTCGTGTCTCCTGAATCGCTGTTATTGTTAGAGGAAACTTATGAATATTTGGTACATTTAGGGGAACAAAAGCGAAACATTGTTTCTTCGAGAAAAGAGATCATCCAATGATAACATAGATTCCATGAGTGAGTAGAATAATGTTGGATTTGAGTGCTATCTACAAAAGTGAAACTCAAAAACTCTTTTTTTTTATTCTAGAATAAAGCGTGTACAATGGGACGGACGCGCTTGCGCCCAAGTTTCAGCTTATCGAGCATCGGATTTGCAACCCCCTGCGCTGCGCGAGACATATCATTTGTGCTATGATAGTTACCATTTTAAATTAATGTAACTGTATATAAAGCACTCCATTACCTTTTTTCTTTTCCAATGTGGGACTAGTGTTTTTCACTTTCCACTTCCAACTCAAGGGTGTTCTTTGAACATCAATTTCTCATTCATTTACCCATCCATTTATCCTATATTTCCAACATTTTTCACTTGGGGTATAGCTTAACATGAATTGCTTTTATTATTTGATTGCTAAAATAATGGATCTAGTTCTTCATTGATTGGTCGTTAATTCTAATTAATCATTTTTAGTAATCTCTCACGAATTCTCTTGCTATTTACAGTTGATTCTAGGCGGTATATCACGCTTGATGTTGCACGAGTCGCAGCATGGAATCTCTCCTTTGTCTTGGGCATGACAAGTCCCTTTCTCCTCACAACTATGAAGCTCTCATTCAGCACTCTCACAGAAAGAAAAAATTGTATGTGTATGAAAATTATGACAATGCTAATCAATGGCCAATTTTCTCCGCAGGCTACTTCCTAGCAGAAAAATTCATGCTTGGAGCTCCATGTGTATTGATACTTCTAATCTATAAGTGGATGAGAAGGCATCAAGCGATCGATGCAAACAACGAAGAATTCCTACGAGCTCACAACAATTTTTTGCCCATAAGGTACTCTTACTCCGATATCAAGAAGATCACAAAAAATTTCAAATACAAATTAGGCGAGGGAGGATATGGTTCTGTGTACAGAGGAATACTTAGAAGTGGCAATGAAGTTGCGGTTAAGATTTTGAGCAAACCAGAATCCAACGGCCAAGATTTTATAAGCGAAGTGGCCATGATTGGAAGGATCCACCATGTTAATGTGGTGCAACTTATTGGTTTTTGCTGCGATTACTCCAAACAAGCTCGTCTATGATTTCATGCCAAACGGATCTTTGGATAAACACATTTCCTGTGAGGATGGTGACGATCCTATTGATTATAAGAAAATGTATGAGATCTCTCTTGGTATAGCTAGAGTGATAGAGTATCTACATAGGGGATATGATATGCAAATTCTACACTTTGACATTAAGCCTCACAACATTCTCTTGGACCAAAGTTTCACTCTAAAAGTTTTTCACTTTGGACTTGCAAAACTTCATTTCACCGGTCATAGCATAGTATCATTAACCGCAGCAAGAGGAACCTTGGGTTATATGGCTCCTGAGCTATTTTATAAAGACATTGGTGGCATTTCTTATAAAGTTGATGTTTATAGTTTTGGGATGTTGTTGATGGAAATTGCTGGTGGAAGGAGAAATCTAAATGCACATGTAGAGCACTCAAGTCAAATTTACTTTTCTTTGTGGGTTTATGTTCAACTTAGCAAAGAAAAAGAGGTTGAAATGGAAAATGTCAGAGAAGAGGAAATAGAAACAATGCGGAAGATGGTAATCGTTGCACTATGGTGTGTACAATTGAGCCCTAATGATCGGCCATCGATAAACAAAGTCCTAGATATGCTTGAAGGAGATGTGGAAAAACTACAATTGCCTCCAAAACTGCTTTTGTATTTGCTTAGGATGCCAGTTAATGATGTTGACGCCGAGATAGAACTTGAAACAGTCTCATTTTCGTCAAGTGCTCTGATAATTCCCAGCAGTTACTAACTTCACCATGCCAGTGAGTTTACGAAATCATGTGTTATGTGATTTTCCTCTCTTGTACAAATGAAATGCAAAATATAAATAGCACTATCAACATGTGTCATCATCATTCACAATGTATTCATTGAAACTTTTACATGTTTTTCCATATAGCACTATTGTTTTCTAGTAGACTCCTCATGGCCCTTTTATAAATGAAACGCATTCATTGTCAAAGAGGAAAGACAGAGTAGGCTGACTAATTTGCCTTTACGATGAATGGAAATTGAATACGCGATGTCGCGCACTCCTCGATATGTATGGTCAGGAGACCGTGCTAGAATTTCTTTTTATCAGTTTGAGACTAAAGACCAAAGTATAGGATGTTGACTAGGACAAAGTAAATTATCGGGAGATTGACTAAGATAATCATGACATTATAGAGTAGAATTAGCCCAATAGTTTTGATCATGATAGGTGATTTATTTGAATGTGGAGTATACATTAATTATTAAACGTTTTCGTGAAAATCATTTCCAAGGAAAGTGACCAGTTTTTAGTTGTTTGGTTTGGTTGTCTAGTTGGATGGAAGACGAAAAAAGACTTTCGATATTTAGATTTTAGGGATAATTTCATCGGAAGTCCTAAAACTTGTTATAAAAATGCAATCGAGTCCTAAAACTTATCACGAAAATGCAATTAAGTACTAAAACTTATCAAAAGTGCAATCAAATTTGGTGCAATTGGGTCTTTCCATTAACTCTGTCCAAATTAACCAACAAAAAATGCTGACATGGCTTTTTAAAATATTTTCTCTCTTCTACATGGTGATGACGTGGCTAAAATATGAAATATGAGGCTAAAACGACATTGTTTTGGTCCAAATATGATTTTTTCATACAAATTTTATTTAAGTTATATTAAATATAAGCAAACTTAAAAAAACACACAAAAAGAAAGAAAGCCAAAAAGACTCAGGCAAGGCCACCGCCACCTGGTGGGGGATGGCTAGTGAGGGCTTGCAGGGCCCTCGCTTTTTGTCGGCGAGGGCTTGCAGCAATCAATTGCTGGTTTCTCACCTTTTTTTTTTTTTTTTAAAGTTTGATTATTTTTTTTATTTAATTTAAATAAAATTTGTATTAAAAATTGAATTTGAATCAAAATGACGTTTTAGCCACGTCATTGCCATGTAAGAAAGAGAAAATAAAAAAAAAAGCCACGTTGGCATTTTCTATCAACTAAGTTGGACAACGTTAACGAAAGTATTCAATTATACAAATTTGACAAGTTTTACAACTTGATTGCACTTTTTGTAAATTTTATGACTCAATTGGACTTTTGTGACAAGTATTAGAACTTCTAATACACTTATCCCTTAGATTTTACTTTCAAAAATCATTCTCTCCTTATAATTATATTTTGTTCGTAATGCAAGATACTAAGATGATATTGAAATCCTTGCCTAAGATATTATTAATATATTAAGCATAAATTTTAAGTTTTGCTATTATCAAAATAAAGCAACATAAAAAAATGAAGCAAAAAAAAGTTGAAAATGTAAATAATTAACAAACTTAATCGCTCGGTGGTCATGAAATTCCACATGAGAATGATTTGCCATTCTGTGTGAGTGTACATGTGAAAAAGAAGTTTGGAAAAATCATTTCTTCTTTTTAATATGGAAATATCATTTTCCTCAATTTTAATAGTTTTCTTTGACCGTAAAAATATTTTCCGTTCATTATCCACCCACAAATCAAATACATGAAAAGTTTGGAAAATCGGGTCATTGAAATCATTTTCATAAAGACGAGCACACCCTTAGTAATGGTGTGTAAAGTAAGACCAGTATGCAATATTGATACATGGAGTTGTTGAGATGCTTATCAACAGGGAAAAGTAATGAGAAAAAGACAAGGTTAGACAAGATTTTTGAATTGTTCATATACGAGATGAATTACTTGTTAACTTGGAAAAAGATAAATGGGGATCGAGCATGATATTAACAACTAGCAGAAATGATAAATTTAGGATTGAGACTAGTTTTGGTGGCATTGACATGTTTGACTTTCATAACAGGTTTTTTCCAGATCTCTCAGTGCAAAGAAGTAATGGCTTAAAGAAAATCGTTATCCAAGACTTGATGATCAAAGTTTCATTATAAACAATATTGCTATCTTTTTTCCTTTTCGTCTTCACAATTTACACGAAGCGACACTTTATGAAATATTGGTGCAAAGATCTTCTCGGTGCAGCAGCGAGGAGATCGGACAAGCAGCACCTTCGTCGGTTGTCACAGGCTCAGAACATGGCAGCAAGTTCAGCCGTCGGTCTCGATGCAGCAGCAACTCATAGCTATGAACAGCTAGCAACATCGTTGTCGGGGCTCGAGCGCGGCTAGGATGGCAAGGAGAAGATGCGGCCAAGAAGGGGGGTGTCTCGGCCAAGCTCCTCTCTCTCGCTCTCTCTCTCTTTTCTCCCTCAATTCTCACGTGTATTTTCTCTGTATATGTTCTGAAAATAGAATTGCAGACCTCCATTAACGAAGCATAAACACACTTATATAGTGTAATTCTAGATTAATTTCACGCGCTTCGGCCTCTTAACTCAATTGTTAACTCAATTCGACTTTAGTTTCAGGGCCTTTTTCTGATTAATCTTCAACAGGCTAAATTTAGTTGAATTTGGACCAATTAAGGCTCCATTCCTGAGTGAATTTCAGCCAAGTCCAGTGCATGGGCTGGCTGAAATTCAGCCTTTGGCCTCAAAATTTTAATAAATTTCGGCTCTAATTAAGCAGGCCTAACCTCTGTTCAATTTAAGGCTTATAACTTCCCTTTCCCTTTGAAATTGTCGGCCGTCTCCCCTCCTTTGTTGACCGAATTTTACTTGTCGCGAGCGTCTGTCCACGCGACTAATCTAGGTCCATTCACCACCGCAATCCAATTAAAACGCAATTAATGAATTTAATTATATACAATTTAACGTGTTACACCATCCAAGAAGCACTTACTCCTTATTTTTCCTTTTGTTTTTGCCAAAAGTGACATTATACAAGTTAATATTCCCGTTAACAGTCTATCTTTGTTACCAATTTTGTTTTTCCGTCAAAAACGAAAAATCTTAGACAATGAAATACATCATCTTTTTCCTGTTCATCTTCACAATTTAACGAAAAGACACCTAAGAAATATTGGCTTTGAAAATAAAATAGAACGCCAGATGCCTCACTTGAAAGGATGTCGATTCAGTTTTTTTTTTAGTGGGAATTTTGATTTAGTTTACGGTACAAAACATTCAAACCGATTCTCTTCTACGATACTCAAATTGATTCCTAGCGAGAATCAATTTGCTAAGAAAGTCAAATCTGGAAATTGCAGAGAAGTTTCCTTCCTAATTAATGTGAAAGCTATCCATAAATAATTCCAATACCGTGTTTTGGCCGGGCCATACTTTTTCTTCGCTAGGCTTTGTTTTATTGGTTGACTTGGACATTTCGATGACCGACGACTCCCAACTCTTTTCATTTATATTACTGAGCCTCCATCGCATTACCAATTAGTAAACACTTTCATTGCATCAGATCAACCGACAGAGAGATGATCAAGTCTCTGAGCTTCACAAGTATGTTCCGTGTTTTACTTCTCATATCGCATATTCTGCTACTACTGGGAATGAGCTGTAGTGCAAAAAGAATCACTTATGCGCCGCTTCATCTTGTGGCGAGATCCGTAACATAAGCTATCCCTTTCGATTGAAAGGCGACTCAAAGGGCTGCGGCCTCTCTGAGTATGAGCTAGCTTGTGAAAATAATCGCACCGTTCTATATTTGTACGCTGGCCGATATTATGTGAAATCGATTTACTATATTTACTATTACGGAGAACATCAGTTCAGCGGTCATATCACAGTGGTCGACGATGGATTGCAAAAGGGTAATTGCTCATCTCTCCCTCGTTACTCGTTGGCGTCATCCAACTTCAGTGATCATGATCCCTACCATAAGTTTTTGGAAAGCTTGGCAGTGGTAGATCCCTACCATAAGTTTTTGGAAAGCTTGGCAGTGGTAGTGGCCTTCGTGAAGTGCTCACAGCCCGTTGCTTCTGCTCCGTATGTCGATACGAAACCATGTATCGAGGAAGCATACTTTGCCGACGCGCCTCCTAATTTTTTCCAGATGAAGGTCTACTCATACGCTATACATGGGTTTATTATACGAGCAAGGGGAATCAAGGATTATTGCAGCATAACCAAGATGGCATTCGCAATGGACTATACCTCATGGTGGGAAGGGAATTGGTCTGATCAGAGCTTATCATACAAGGACCTCCACAACATGATGGTCCAGGGATTCAATATCTCCTTTGGGATACCCATTTCGCCTGTAAGAACACTCCGATTTTGCTCCTTAGGTTTCGGATTCCGAAGGAAAGGTTGCAATGACTATTACTCCGGTAAGCTGACTTTCCCTCTTCTTTCTTTGTTTCTTTCTTCATCCTCATCCTTTTCTTAATGTTAGCTCTACCGAGGGATCTTATCAAAATTTACTTATTGAGTGATGTAGCATGTTTCAATTGGATGTTGTAATATGTATGTTCAATTTATTGAGTCATTAACCATGGAGCTTTTCTGGATTTGACACTGTTCCTTTATATTTATTTGGGGAAAATTGTTTGATTTGATAGTAGCTTGTGTCCCTTGAATTGCTGTTATTGTTACAGGGAACTTATGAACATTTGGTACATTTAGGGGAACAAAAGCGAAACATTGTTTCTTCGAGAGGAGATCATGCAACGATAACATAGATTCCAAGAGTGAATAGAATAAAGTTGGATCTGAGCGCTATCTACGAAAGTGAAACTCATTCACTCCTTTTTTTTTTATTCTAGACTTTTCCACTTGCAAAACTCAGTGAACAAAAGTGTGTCTTTGCAATTTGCAGCGATTGCATGAATTTATCTTTCACTTGGGGTATAGCTTAACGTGAATTGCTTTTATTATTTGACTGCTAAAATAATGGATCTAGTTCTTCATTGATTGGTCGTTAATTCTAATCAACCATTTTAAATAATCTCTCACGAATTCTCTTGCTAACTACAGATGATTCTACGCGGTCTATCAGGCGTGATGTTGCGCTAGCCGCAGCATGGAATGTCTTCCTTGTCTTGGGTATGACAAGTCCCTTTCTCCTCACAACTATGAAGCTCTCATTCGGCACTCTCACAGAAAGAAAAAAATTGTATGTGTATGAAAATTATGACACTATGCTAACCAATATATGGCCGATTTTCTCCGCAGGCCACTTCCTAGCAGCAAAATTCATACTCGGAGCTCCATGTGTATTGATACTTCTAATCTATAAGTGGATGAGAAGGCACCAAGCGATTGATGCAAAAATCGAAAAATTCCTACGAGCTCACAACAATTTTTTGCCCATAAGGTACTCTTACTCCGATATCAAGAAGATCACAAAAAAATTTCAAATACAAGTTAGGCGAGGGTGGATATGGTTCCGTGTACAGAGGAATCCTTAGAAGTGGCAATGAAGTTGCGGTTAAGATTTTGAACAAACCAGAATCCAGCGGCCAAGATTTTATAAGCGAAGTGGCCACAATTGGAAGGATCCACCACATTAATGTGGTGCAACTTGTTGGTTTTTGCTTCGATTACTCCAAACAAGCTCTTGTCTATGATTTCATGCCGAATGGATCTTTGGATAAACACATTTCCTATAAGGGTGGTGATGATCCTCTTGATTATAAGAAAATGCATGAGATCTCTCTTGGCATAGCTAGAGGGATAGAGTATCTGCATCGGGGATGTGATATGCAAATTCTACATTTTGACATCAAGCCTCACAACATTCTCCTAGATCGAAGTTTCATTCCGAAAATTTCCGACTTTGGACTTGCAAGACTTTATCCCACCGATTATGGCATAGTATCGTTGACCGCAGCAAGAGGAACCTTGGGATATATGGCGCCTGAGCTATTCTATAGGGACATTGGCGGTGTTTCTTATAAAGCTGATGTTTATAGTTTTGGGATGTTGTTGATGGAAATGGCTGGTAGGAGGAGAAATATAAATGCACATGTAGAACGTTCAAGTCAAATTTACTTTCCTTTGTGGGTTTATGATCAACTTAGCAAAGAAAAGGAGGTTGAAATAGTAGATGTCACGGAAGAGGAAAGAGAAACAACGAGGAAGATGATAATCGTTGCACTATGGTGTATACAATTAAGCCCTAATGATCGGCCATCAATGAACAAAGTCCTCGATATGCTTGAAGGAGATGTGGATAAACTGCAACTGCCTCCAAAACCGCTTTTGTATCCAAGCAGGACGCCGGATGATGATGTTGACGCCGAGATAGAACTTGAAACAATCACATCTTCGTCAAGTGCTCCAGTAATTTCTGGCAATTACCAACTTCACCAGGACAATGAGTTTACGAAATCATGTGTTGTGTGATTGTTCCGCTCTTGTGGAAATGAAATGCAAAATATAAATAGTGCTATCAACATGAATGTCGGATAGTGCTATCACCAGACACAGTAGGCTGACTATTTTGCCTTTTCCATCAATGGAAATTGAATACGTGATGTCGCGCACCCCTCAATTTGCGTTGTCAGAAGACCGTGCTGGAATTTGTTTTTATGAGTCTACAGGATGTTGACTAAGACAAAGTAAGTAATTGGGAGATTGACTAATATAACCATGACATTGTAGAATGGAATTAGCCTAACAATGTTGTTCACGATAAGTGATTTATTTGAATGTGGAATATATTTTAACTATTAGAGGAGAAAATTATCCAAAAATGTCCTAAATCTATTGCATCTTAGACAATTGAGTCCTAAACCCTTTTATTTTTTTTTGTCAATCGAGTCTATCCGGTCAATTTTGGTGGAAATCACTGACGTGGATGTTGGCCGTCTTACGTGACACAGTCGGCGCTAACGTGGATAAATTTTTAATAAATATCTTAATAAATATTTTTCGAATTTTTTATTCTTTTCTTTTCTTTTCTTCTCTTTTCCTTCTTTGCTTTTTTTTTCCCCCTTTTCTCTCCTTTTCTTTCTTTTTTTTTTTCTCCTTTTCCCTCTGCCAGCCATCGCCAGGCCTCATCGATGTTCAAGGAACAAGACCACCGTGTCTATGCAAGTATGCAGGAAGAGATTCACCAGTAGAATTCCAAACCAAGTAAGAGCTATGACGCAGAATATCAAGCTAAACAGCGTTAAATATCATGAACACCCTTCAGAGAAAGTAAAGACAGGGTTAGAATCCAAGTGGCTCAAGCTTCGAGCCATTAAAGTCGATGGTCGGAAACGTCCTTGTAAGAATTTCCTAATGTGGGCTTTATTAATTGAAATTAACTGAATTAATTTGGTCTAATAAAGGTAAGATATATGGATTCTTAATAAGTCTAATATGGGGTTGGTTGGTGTGGGGGCCGAGTGCGGCCCGCCCATAATGAGAGGGCCCCTGGTCAAGACTCTATAAATAGCGCAAGTCCCTCCCCTAACCTGATGATGCACATTTTGACTCACATACGGATCAAGAGAGAACTTTCTTCTCGTGGTGGCAATCTCATTAAGCCAGTGTTCTAAACGAAGGGGATAGGGAGAAGATCTTGAGTTCGTGTTAAATAAACCGTCGCAAATTCGCGTCAAAATACGATGGATTCCAAACCAGGTGCACGCGAATCGACAATTTCTCCCATATCGTGTTTCGATTTCTAACTATGGTGATCCTGGGCGTGCCATTTTCGTGGCCAACATGTGGTATCAGAGCCTGCCATAGATTAGAATCGAAACATCGGATTAGAACCGTTTTTTCGTTTTGTCCGAGAAGTTTTGCCAAGTTTCAAATTTTTGTTGGATAAAAGTTAGTTTTATTATATATTTGGAATCTACTTGTCGAGACGAAAAAATGGTGGGCTGCACGCCGCCGCCCAGCGCCCCTCGCCCCCACAGCGCCCTAGGCGCGGCGGCGCGTGAAGGCCACGCATCGTGCGGGCGGCGACGTTCGCGCTTAACCGGGCGTGTTTGTCCGCCGGTAACCATGTGTCGACGCCAAGACGACGGGTCGAGGACGGATCCGGCTGACCCGGATCCGACCCGACCCGGATCCAGACCCGACCCGGATCTTGACTCGACCCGACCCGACCGTTGACCCGACCGGTCAAACCGGTCGGACCGGTCCGTTGACCGTTGACCGGTTGGACCGGCGGTTCAGACCGGTTTGACCGGTGAACACGCCGACGCCGCGCCGAGCCTTCCGGGCGGCGTGCGGGCGCGTCCGACGTCCGTTTTGACGATCTTGGTATCGACGCGCTCGTATCGAGATGCTCTACATTGTGGTGTATTTATTTTATATGTTTGAAGCTTTTACAGATGTGAAAATACGTATAGAACCCTATGTACGCGTATTTTTGGGGTATTTTTACGCATTTTCTTGTATTTCTCTAAGGTTTCGGAAATACATAAGGTAGCTCACATGTATATCACCACATAAGGACTATGTAGAGTGTAATTCATTGTCTATCAATGAATGGAACAGTACAATTAGCATGGCATGTAATTTTAGAGACATACGCCCCTGTCTTTACATATAGTATTACATGCATTTAGTAAATGTGATACATAATGCTCATATCCCTTGTATGAGAGATTTTCAAGAATTTAGTTGGGTTGTGACCGCCAAAGTGGCACACTTGATTGGGTTTGAGAAATATCGGTCTCATATTGTGATGGGATGTCTCCTGGTCTATTACGTGATTATACTCCCAAAGGAGGTGATCTTGTATTAGTTCATGGAGGGGTACATGTATAGCATGTGCTTGAGAAATGACTAATCTTAGTGGTTCATACACCCAAAGGTGGTGATTTCGCAAAAGATTAGAATATGTTCTCATGGCCGCTGTCATGTGGAGAGTGTACAACTGCATGTCATATTTTCTGCCCAAAGGTGATTATATGATGATGTATGTAATTCTCTATATAAGTATTCACATGATGCTGATTGTATTGTTTGTTTATTTTGCAGTCACCTTTTCTGTAAACGGCAATTCTATTTCAATTGAGGTCCTTACTGGTTTGAACTTTAAAAAATGGAAAGAGGATTTTCTGTTTGGAATGGAGCTGGCAGACGTTCACATTGCTCTTACAAAAGATAAGCCGGTAGATATCACGGCCACCAGTACTGAAGCTGAGAAATCGGACTATGCTGCCTGGGAAAAGAGCAATCGGATTTGCTTATTGACAATGAAGAAATCCATTCAAGAACACTTGAAAAGTGGTTTGCCAGCTGACTGTACTGCTAAGGAAATGATGGCAGCCTTAGAGGCTAGAAACCGTATTTCATCTAATGCTGAGGTTGGTACACTTCTTCAAAAGCTTTTCAACATGAAGTAAGATGGTACTGGGGTTAGAGATTATGTCCTTAGGATGGTAGACCTAAAGACAAAGCTTCAAGCTCTTAATATTTCCATTCCTGATGCTTGCATTGTGCATTAAGCCCTAAACACCCTTCCACCTGATTTTGGGATTATAAAGACAAATTATAATTCCCAAGATGAGACTTGGTCGATTAATGACTTGATAGCAAGGGTGGTGGCGGAGGAAGAGAAACTTAAGAAGGAAAAAGGGCATTTAGCCTTATATGTTTCTAGTTCCCACAAAAAGAAGGATAAAAGTTCAAAATCGTACTCATAAAGGTACTCATGACACTACCGGTCAATCGACAATATGGGTCCAAGAAAACATCCTTCAAAAAGGGATGGTGGCCACTTTTCTTCTTTTATAAGAAGAAAGGTCACATAAAGAAGGATTGTGCAAAGTTTAAAGCTTGGTTGTCAAACGTGAGCCAACAACAGTAATGATTCTTTGGCACTTGTTTGTGAATCCAACCTATCGGAAGCACCATCCAGTTCTTGGTGGCTCAATAGCGATGCAACTAATCATGTTGCGCTTACCATACTGATTCATAAACCGGAGGAAGCCAAATCGGGATGAATCAAGACTCACCGTGGGGAAACAACGAGAAAAAGCTGATGTTGTGTTTGTGGGAGATGTAATCTTGATTCTAGACTCGGTTTTAGATTAATGTTGAAAGACACTTTCTATGTACCTTCATTTAGACGGAACTTAGTTTCCGTGTTGTGTTTGGACATGTATGGCTACTCTTTTGAAATCAAGAACAATGTTATTTCTTTGTTTCTTAATTCAAATAAGGTTGGGTGCTGTTATATGTCCAACGGATTGTACAGATTGTGTTTATCTCCCAATGACATATACGTCGCTTATACGGCTGAAAAGGTTGTTTCTAAGAGACCATTACCTAAGGAACAGTCTTATGCATTGTGGCATAAACGGCTTGGCCATATCTCTAAGGATAGAGTAGAAAGGCTGGTAAAGACTAACATTCTGCCTGCTCTTAAAGATGACTTAGAGACATGCGTAGACTGTTGTAGAGGTAAAATGACCAAGATAAGGAAGAAAACTGCAGTCCGAAGTTCTGACCTGTTGGAGGTCATTCACACTGATATAAGTGGACCCTATACGGCAACCTTGTGTAGAAATTTTTATTTCATCACATTTATTGATGACTATTCTCGATATGGTTATCTGTACTTGATTAAAGAAAAGTCTGAGTCTCTTGACAAGTTCAAGATTTTTCGGACTGAAGTCGAGAAACAGTTGGGAAAAGTCATAAAGGTTGTTAGATTTGACCGAGGTGGAGAGTATTATGGCAAGCATGGCGATGCTGGACAGCTTAAGGGGCCATTTGCCAAATACTTAGAGGATTCTGGGATAGTGGCTCAATTTACTATGCCTGGGAGTCCTGAGCAAAATGGTGTGGCCGAAAGGCGTAATCGCACCCTTATGGAAATGGTGAGGAGTATGATTAGTAGGACAAATTTACCTGGTTTTCTGTGGGGTGAAGCTTTGAAAACAGCTTTGTACATTTTGAATCGTGTACCTACAAAAGCTGTTCCATCGACTCCTTTTGAGTTATGGACCTGACGTAAGCCTAGCTTAAACCATCTTAAGGTTTGGGGATGTCCTGCAGAAGTGAAGTTGTATAATCCAACATTAAGTAAGTTGGACTCTAGAACCACTCGGTGTTATTTTGTATCTTACCCGGATTATTCAAGGGATATCGGTTCTATAATCCCAATGGAGGCACAAGAATTGTGGAATCACATACACCCAAGTTTACGGAGTTTGATGTGGCCAAGAAAGTAGCTGCTCCGCAGACTATTGAGGATAATAGTACGGTGGGTAATATTGTATCTTTATCTCCTCCCATACAGATAATTGTGGAAACTCCCACACCACAAACTGAACTGTTGAGGCTCGGGATCCTGTTGTCGAGACAGCTCCTAATGAAGTTCCTCAAGGCTCTCAAAAGCGGGATGAGGCTGTTGTTGTTCCAGTAAGGAGATCCATTAGGGAGAGACGATCAGCTATACCACCGGACTATTTAGTCTATATAGGAGAGCAAGACTACGATATCGGTTCTGTGGCTGATCCAGTGACTTATGCGGAAGCTGTTTCTTGTCCTCAGTCAGAACTGTGGTTAGATGCAATGAGAGATGAAATGCAGTCTATGAAGCATAATGGAGTTTGGGAACTTGTTGAATTACCTGAAGGTCATAGACCCATTGGCTGCAAATGGGTGTATAAGACTAAAAGGGACTCCAAAGGAAAGATTGAGAAGTTTAAAGCTAGACTGGTAGCTAAGGGTTTCACTTAGAGAGAAGGAGTAGACTATGAAGCAACTTTTTCTCCAGTCTCTTCTAAAGATTCTTTTAGAGTAATCATGGCATTAGTAGCTCATTTCGATATGGAGTTACACCAAATGGATGTTAAGACTGCCTTTCTCAATGGAGACCTTAATGAAGAAGTCTATATGATGCAACCCAAGGTTTTGCGGCAGATGATTCAGTGTACGCTTGTATGTAGACCTAAAAAGTCTATTTATGGTCTCAAGCAAGCTTCTAGACAATGGTACTTGAAGTTTCATAGTGTTGTTGCTTCATATGATTTTGTTGAGAACAAAGTAGATCAGTGTATATACTGCAAGGTCAGTGGGAGGAAATTCATTTTCCTTATACTCTATGTGGATGATATCCTGCTTGCAAGCAATGACCTTGGTTTACTGCATGAGACAAAGCGGATGTTGTCAAAGAACTTTGATATGAAGGACCTTGGTGAGGCGTCTTTTGTCCTTGGCATTGAGATTCATAGGAATCGTTCTCACCGACTATTGGGTTTATCTCGGAGGGCATATGTTGATCGATCTTAGAAAGATTCAACATGCAAGAATGCAAGCCGTGAATTGCTCCTATCAGTAAGGGTGATAAGTTGAGTCTATCACAATGTTTTCATTCAGATTTTGAGAAAGCTCAAATGAAGAATGTACCTTATGCTAGTATACTTGGGAGTATTATGTATGCTCAAGTGTGTACTAGGCCAGATATTGCTTTTGCAACAGGACTTCTAGGCAGATATCACTCAAATCCAGGACACGATCATTGGGTTGCTGCCAAGAAGGTTTTGAGGTACTTAAAGAGGACAAAAGATTATATGCTGATTTACAAACATGTTCAGGACCTACAGCTAGTTGGGTATTCGGATTCAGACTTTGCTGGCTGTCAGGATGAAAAGAAGTCGACAACAGGTTACATCTTTAAGTTAGCAGGAGGTGCAGTATCATGGAAAAGTGAGAAACAGAAATCAATGACATCCTCTACCATGCAAGCGGAGTTTGTAGCATGCTTTTCGGCCGCTACTCAGGCAATTTGGCTCCGAAACCTCATTAAGGAGTTGACCGTATTTGATTTTGTGGATAGGCCCATACAGTTGTATTGTGACAATAACTCTGCAGTGTTGTTTGTTAACAACAACAGAGGTCTCAAGGGGTCTAAGCATATGGAGGTCAAGTACTTGACTATAAAAGAAAAGTTCAGAATGGTGACATTGCAGTAGAGCACATTTCAACAGATGATATGATTGCAGATCCGCTAACTAAAGGCCTTCGCCCTTGTGTATTTGATCGACATGTCATTAACATGGGCTTAGGAGTATCATGGGATACTGTCAATTAGTGGGAGTTGTTTAGTTTTATGTTGCTTTTTGTGAAGTTTGTATATGATTTTGTTACATTTTTGTAATATTTGAATATGTATCAACTCTTTTGCATTCAATGAGGTATTTGTGAATGTAGATTTATCAAGTTGAGTACATATATGAAAATCTCGAGGCATTGTGTAAACCTTGAGTACAAAGCTATGAGGCATTCTTGGTATTAGCCTTAATAATATGTCTTGTTACATATAAAGTACAGTTAACTATCAAGTTAAGACATATGCAGGTTCGTTGGAACCATGAAGGATATTCTCTAGTGACACACTAGGTTTTGTGACACTTAAGGAGAGAGAATTTGGACTAACAAAGTGGACAACACATGAAGTATCACTCATTATGAGGTATTGTCCATTTGACACACTACCATATTGAATCCATATCAGTAAAGTTGAAAGCATTTGTGACCATGGAAGGCTCTACGTGAGTACATGTAGTTACCGCAATGATTCGGTGTTCGAGATTTTATGGGATCGGATTGACTATTAAGAATAATTTCTAGACCAACATAAGGGTGCACATATAGTTCTGTTTCAATTAATATCGCCCAAGTGGGAGAATGTAAGAATTTTCTAATGTGGGCTTTATTAATTGAAATTAACTGAATTAGTTTAGTCTAATAAAGGTAAGATATATGGATTCTTAATAAGTCTAATATGGGTCTAAATGGTGTGGGCCGTACGGCCCGCCCCGTAATGAGAGGGCCCGTGGTCAAGACTCTACAAATAGCGCCAAGTCCTCCCCTAACCCGATGATGCACATTTTGACTCACATACGGATCAAGAGAGAACTTTCTTATCGTGGAGTGGCAATCTCATTAAGCCAAAGTTCTAACGAAGGGGATAGGGAGAAGATCTTGAGTTCGTGTTCGTAAAACCGCCGCAAATTCCGCCAAATACGATGGATTCCAAACCAGGTACGCCGAATCGACAATTTCTCCCATATCGTGTTTCGATTTCTAACTATGGTGATCCTGGTGTGCCATTTTCGTGGCCAACAGTCCCCTGAAGTTCGCAGCCTGGTGGCCGCCTGTGATGAGGTTCAGAACTTGCGAAATTGGCATATGCGTAGCCTCTAATGCAGCATTCATTCTCATTCCTTGTGCTTCCAGTGAAGGACAATCAAGATTACCGCCGGGTACGAGATGTGGAGCGGACCCTGCCACCTCTTCTGATCCGACAAAGCCGAGAGGAATGGCAGATAGCATTTCAGGTTCAGCGCTGCTCATCGTCATTTTCAAACCACAAGCGTGAGCAGAGTTAGCATCACAAACTTGAAGTTGAAACTAAGTTGTTCGACTAGAATGCACACCACGTCTACCATGTTGTTATCAGCAGTGTGCTCTGCCAACGGTAGCAGTTATGATCATCTGAACATACACTTCCTATCAAAAGAGTATTCATGTCTTCTGAAGCAAGACTTGACGAGGCAAATAAATAGTTACGCCATGCCTCATGCCGGAAGCTGACAGAGGCACTTGCACTCTCGAACGATGGATGTATTTAAACTAGTGCAGATGACAGAATTCGCCAAGTAAAATAGTGTGCACAAGCAGGTAATTTACCTATCAAGTAGGTAAGTAGCTTTCAGATTGAGATGAATAGTTAAGCTAATCACCAGAGTAGGTACTATGTTCGACGCGGTAGAGAAAAAGTAAACGAAATAATAGAAGATGTACCCAAAAAAAAATTTGTCTCGGAGAAACGAGACACGGAAACATCTCGAGAATCGAGTTTCTTACTTATTCCCTTCGTTCGTCATGCTCACTGGATAATCGTCCTGATGAGAAAGACCATTCGTTGTGACAGGAGGCTGTGTAGCTGCCTCTTCCAGTACCTTCGACTACTGTTGCTCTGCTGCAGCATGAAAGGAAGGCGAGAACAATTGAAACCTCACATAACGAAGTGTTCGAAGTACGACAACCAGACCCGTTTAATGGACGGCAAAATTCATAGGAGGCCTACATAAACTGACTTCCAGAAGCAAACAATCATAAACAGATGGCCTCACTTAGAAGAGCCCTTGATAAGTGGCTCAAGGAGCTGGAAGAGATTCATGGAAAAACGTCCCCATGTAAAAGGCGAGTAAAGGACAATTTGGGCGTAAATTGCGTATGAATTGCGCTATGGGGAAGAACTGATTATCAACATGGTGATGCACTTAAGTTGAGGTCATATGGTACCGATTGTTGCTGGCCATCTTGAACTTCCTCCGTCACAATGTTGCAAGTGCAAACCCTATGCGAGATCCCTTTGTTTCGCTCCATATTGAGCAAGCTACAGAGCTAGATACGAAGAATCCTCTACTTATTCTTCAATTCTGCAACATTTTCACTTCGCTCTGTCAACAAAAACCGGCTCTCGCTGGATTTTCCTGGTCATACCATACCTAGAGCTTTGGGATTCTCTTCCCTGTTCCTTGTGTTTTCTTAAACAGTTCTGTAGCTGTTCGAGTAAAGACAGTGTTAAATTGATGGTGATTCGACATTTTCCACGGTTAGCATAGTAACAGGCGAAGAACTACCTAAGTGCTTTTACTATCATTGCTCATCCTGACCGTTTACTCATATCGATTAAAATTTCCAATTTGTCAGTGAGCCATGAGGTAAACATTTCTCTCTACGAAGGCCACTTGAGAGTTTATCTAAACTTGATGGAACGACATTCTCGGCCATATGATAAATGAACTTTACAAGCTAACCTTCCCAGTGTTTTGCTTATGATATCGTGTTTATAGCATATATCTTGATAGAAAGACCAGCGAAACATGTCTCTGAACCATCTGCTGTAGCAACGCAAGGTCCCCGGACACAAATCATCAAATGTGAAGTTTATACTAGACAATGAGCATCATCTCTTTTGGAGATTTGAGTTCTTTCAATAAGCTTGGGACTTTGCTCTGTTCAAATCGTCATCAGAATCAGGAAGGAAGGGAGAAAGATGCTCTTTATTCATGATATCTGGACACAATACCTCTGTTTTAACACGACTCTAGTGATTAGGTGATCATTTCTTTTTGTAGTGTTTATTTCAGGGGGTGCGACTGATGATGATGGTAACTCTTGGTCATGCAGATTTTAAAGTCGATTTTCATCTTGTCAGTCATGCATTGGCTCTGGAAAAGAACAGAGGACACTTATGAAATAGGTAACAAAGAAAGAGCCCAAAAATACAATTACGTATGGAAAATAACCAAAAAAAGTCATAAATCTATTGTGTTAAACTACATGTACCAATTCAAATCTAAACCTTTTAATTTAACCAATTTAATCCTAAACCTTTGGCAATTTGCTAATGTAATCTTTCTGGCTAATTTTGGTTGAAAATCATAAACCTAGACATCGCGGACAATTTTAGTAATTAAATTTTTTTTTTTCTGAATTATTATTATTATTATTATTATTATTATTATTATTATTATTATTATGTCATTGTGGCCAGCGAATGAGTGAGGACGAGAAGGTTCTCGCCAGATTTGGGTGAGGCAGCCCACAAGGCCCACCTTGCCTAAGGCATTCATGGCCTACCCTTGCCAGATCTGGGCAAGAGTCAAGGCAAGGGCCGGAACCCTTGCTGACCATAATGAAAAAAAAATTAATGAAACATTAAAAAATTATGAAAATTTGTTCACGCCAATGCCAACCGTCCTACGTGGCATTGTCGGTGTCCACGTTAATGATTTCCAGTCAAAACTGGCTAGAATGATTATATTGGCAAATCGTCGAAATGTTCAGGATTATATCACCAAATTTAAAAGGTTTATGACCGAATTGACACAAATACAATAGGTTTATGACTTTTGAATAATTCCCTCCAATAATGTTTGTCTAGATCTTTGGCATCCGTGCGAGAGATAAATTAAGATACTTTTCATCAAGAGATTTTTTGCTCAAAATCCGATTAATCATTACTTAATATTTAATCACCATATAGAAGCAACTAAGAAGGTATCATCGAAAGTGGAGAGGCTAATATCTTAAATTGGTTTTAAAGTTTTAAGCCTATCACAAATGAGTCTTAATGGGTTGAGTGTGGAACCCATTTTGAACCCACCCATCCACCCCTTTTCATAAAACTATAAGATTATTTTATTTTTTTTTTTTTTTATTTTTTCTTTTGTTTTCTTTCTTTTTCTTTAATTTTGGCGGTGGTTGGCCACGCCGACCGACCATCGGTGACAAGGGAGGAACAACCTCGCCGGCCTCAACGGCCTCCCGGTGCAAGCTCGACCTCACCGATCCGGGCGGGCCGAGCTCGGCCCATCCGCGAACCCGAGGCCTCGTTGACTGTGGTGAGGCTCGAGCTCACGAATCTAGCAAGGTGGAGCCTCACCCAAGGCTAGCTCGGCTTGGCTCGGAATCGAAATAAAAAAGAAAACTTAAAGCAGGCCGGGCCTCGCCGCCAAATTGGCGAGTTTGTCCTTGCCTATGGCCGGTGGTCGAATGGCAGCCAAAAAATAAAGGTAAAATAAAAAAAAATTAAAAATTGGATTTAAAAAATAAAATATTAAAATTATGGAAAATTTCAAATAATGACTCAAAATGGAGCTATTTTTCTCAAAAAGGGGTTCCAAGTAAACATTTTTTCAAATAAGAATCCGAAGTGGCCAAACAGTCTCAAATAAGGGCCTGAATAAGCCGGCCGGCCAAATCTTCGCCGGCCGACTTTTTCCGGCGACTGAAATGGGGGTAATTTTGTCCAAAATCTGCAATTGGGTAAAAAATGCAAAAAATCCCAAGATTAAAAATGCAAAAATCCCAAAAATGCCAAATCTTCTCCTCTCCCGCTGCTGAAGCAAATTGTTCCTTGCCCAATCTTCGCTTGCTCCGCGCGAGCCCATTTCCCACTCTCGATCGCCGCTCTTTCTCCAGCGAAGGTGCTCCCTCCCTCTCATCCACTGTAATTCGTTTTTAGTTGATTTTAAACCTGCCGAAAGAGCGTTATGCGATCTTTTGAGGCCATTTTGCCTCGGTCTTTGAAGGTTGAGCTGAAAACTTGGGGTAAATATTTGAAATCATCTGATATGGGACTACACGGTCTGTTTCTGCTTGGTAACTGTTAGTTCTTGAATTTGTTTGCCAGAAAGATGAGTTACACAAAGCGCTGTCTTCTACTCTTTTGATACAGCCGCAGTGTTGCGTGCTTCAATCTTTTTGGACTCGCTGAACGGTAGTTATTTCTTCAAATTTTAGTGTCGCTTTACTTCTTGCATTGTATCAGATTTGGTGCTTTGATTTTGTTTGTAAATCTTTCCGTAGAGTATTAACCATGCCCCAGAGTTCCATTCGTAGAGTGAACAGTGATGCCCTTGTTTCCATTCTCTATAAAAAGAAGCTCCCACCTGATATATCCTCTGGTCAAAGAAGCTCTATAAAACCACCCAAGTGACTCCTGATGGCATTGACTGTCTTTGTTACACAAAGTATCCAGGCATGGGAGCCCCTTTGCAAGTTTCTGCTATTGCGCGATTAGTGTTCTTTCACAGCCGTTGAAGAAACCCATTCTTTCGCCAAGTTATCATTGTGTAATGCATAGTGCAATGGGCAGGACTATGGCTGGCGCTAATGATACCATTGTGTTGTATGTAAGAGGTGGAAAAACACCGATAATTGCCTACATTGAGGGAAGGTATCAGATTTTGGATTGATGTTGCTGCTGCAAACTGCTTGGACAGATTTGCTAGTGTCTTGACACTGTCCAACGATCCGAGCCCTGGATACAACATGGAGCAGGTATGTCACCAGGAGTGCACGGGAAGGTATCTCGTTTGTACATGTGCCCTTGACTTTGTCTTAAAGCTGTTCTTATTTGCACTTCACTTTATTTTGACTAATTGATTTATTTTTTGATCCTACTGTAGGTTAAAAGGAGCATGTAAGGATCACAAGCAATTTTTTTGAGAAATGCGAGAGCAAGACGGCTAACAATACCAACAAGACCAACGACACAAATTTTTCGTTGATGTGCAATTGTTGCTTTCTATGTTGTTGCTTTTCGTAGGAGTGATGTAAAAATGATGTTGTCAAATACTGACATGATTAATGGATGTCGATTTCAGAACTGTGATGTTTCATTGATGTGCAAATGTGGTTTTCCTTGCATTCATTTCCCTTAGAGAATAATATGAGAATGTCGTTTGATAGCGTTTGGGCCAAAATGGCAACTAGTTTTAACTTTGGTAGATAAGAGAACTTAGTGTATTTTCATAGCAGATAAAGACATTTCATCAACAACTCATCGTTAAACACTTGAATTCATTCAACTTTAATATTTGCATTACAAAAGAGACAACAACTGTTTTACAATTTTAATATGTGCGCACAGCACGCACAACAATACAAGAAAGAGAAGACAACATGAGTTTACAAAATCATTAGACTTTCCACCGATCACATGCAGCCTACAACAACCATCACGGCCCTCTCAAATCCTCCTACATGATTATTCATGAAATTATCAAAACACCCAATAGAATCTTCTCTCCTTCTGCTTTGTTGAAGGTCAACCTCAATCGATCTCGTTCTTCACATGAGCTCTAAAATGATTTGGCGGAAGTGCTCATCACCAATGGGGGAACCAATCCAATCGAAGAAGTCTCAATTTCCTCGCTCCAAAATTAAGAGTAAACAGCATTGTCCGTATACTCGGTACTTCCTCATCAAGCAACAAAAAGCTGCATATAAAAGAGACATCCTTAAATTATAGAAGGAGGGCACTTTATTGTTAGTGCCTGCATAGTAGAATGAAGAGAACTAGAGAACATATAGCTAGGAAATGCCGCAATATTCAAGGAGGACATAGCTAAGAAGCTCAACCAGATTGCTAACCTAGAACATCTAAAATGCCATGAATTACACGTGACCAAGCCTCTGTAATAGGTCGTGTTCAGCAGGAAAGCCGTGTTTGGAAATGAGAGACTTGATCCAAGGATTGGAAGCACATAGAAACTGCAAAGCTGAATGATTAGCTTAGCTGAGCAGAACATGCCCCTGTGATTTGATTGTGATCAAACTGGTCAAAACACATTTATAACTTCCACAATGCAATGTTAGGAGGGTAAAGAACTTATGCCGGCACAGGAGTTAGATGCCCAACGCATATACTTAAACGTTTTGTGGACAGGTGAACCACCCTGTTTTTCATAATTCTAATCAACTACATCAACAGTCGAACACACAGCAACCTCCAACTAAACAGCATTATATGATACAACCTCTTGTGTTTTTTTGTCGAAATACAACCTCTTGGTTGAAGTGATTGATGTAGAACTAAAACATACCCTCCAAATTCTGGGTTTGTTCCTGTTTGTAATCCCTAGCATGGCAATCGTAAAAAAAATGGTAACTACATTACCACCAAACGCCAAAACTGTGGACACCGTTAAGAAGGAGCGAATCCAAGAAAAGTGAAACTGATAACTATTCCATCTGACCCAGAAAAGACAAGGTATCAAATTTGAAGGGTATATATTACTGAAGCACTCAGACAATCTATTTTCATCCTACACTTGGAAAACCACAAAGAGATGCTCAATCAAAATCCACTTACAGGATTGCATCCAGCATCAATCGAACGTGAATCGACAAACGTCAAATTCCAAGACCCAATTTCACGGGAAGAGGTGGGGGCAGGAGCGGTGTGGTGAAAAGAGGAGTGACGGACCGTGGCGTTTCCGTGATGGCTAATTCTTTTTTTTTTTTTGGGTCGAAAAACAAATACTATTTCATTCATTAAACGATGGATTACAAAAGTGAAGGTGACTAGTGTCATTACAAAGTAAGTCCCAGAGAGATTGGGGGAGTTTGTACAACCAGTTAGAAGGGAGTGTCCCTTTGCAATGAGACTTGGTGATCCAGTCTACGACATGATTAGCTTCACGTGAACAATGGGCTAGAGAAATACCTTGCGAAAGGTTTAGAAGAACATTGCAGTCCTCAAAAAGTTTCCTTAGAGCCCATGGGCTGAGGGCCGGTTGGGCAGAAAACATCACAGTAGCAGCATTGTCTGTGAAGATAGAGACCTTCTCTGCGATTTTGCCCTCCTTCTCAGCCTCCTCACGCAGAAAACAGAGCGCTTCCAGCACTGCTTTTCCTTCCACTTCCAGAGCAGATCCAGCAGCCACTCGCTTAGCAAATCCAGTTATTATCAATCCCCATAGTCTCTCTGAGATACCACTCACTGATCCCTCTGTTTTGCCTTCAATCCACGAGCCGTCTACGTTGAATTTCCACTGCCCTATTTCTGGTTGTGTCCAGTTGTCTATCAAAAAGCTTCTCCGACCAGGCCATGCGTTCTGGGTAGTTACGCTTGCGGTAGAATCTGCACAGGTTAATTGCATCGTCCACTATAACTCTCGGTTGGGCTCTTCTTACCGGAACACTTGGGCATTTCTAGCCTTCGGTTGCCAAAGGACTACGCAATTAATTTCTCGATGGGGCAGGTTCTCACCAGTGAGTATTTCCCCTTACCACTTGTCAATTCTAGTTACGTTTGTCGGTGAAACTTCAATCTTTAGTCTCCCGATCAGACCAGATCTACTTTGTCCAGTCACAAGGGATGAAAATATGCTCGGGACGTCTCCCACTTGGCGACCAATTGGGCAAAACCGGGTCATGTGGCCTTCCTCTTGTATAAATTCTAATTGTTGTAGGTAGAGCATTCCGGCATACACCCACATAAAGAAGCGAATTTTAGGTTCGGTATGAATTTTCCATATCTTGGACCACAGAGAGCGGGGCTGCTGATATGATGTAGAGGCTTGTTCTGTATTTTGCTTGATTGTGGAGGCTCAAGTCTTGAGTATCCATTTAAAGACAAAGGTATTCCCAGATGTACTTCCATTCCAAATCAGCTTATTTTCGGAGGCTGGTTGAATCGTGGTGGCTAGAATTTCACTTACTATGTCCTCCTCGAAACAATCTTCATAGCTGATCCGCATTCCAAGTTCTTGTACTTTGGTGATCAATTCCACAATTGTTTGAGGGTCTTCCCCATTTTGCTAGGCCTCCTAAGATATTCTGATCCAGCCATCTATACTCTCTAATATTGATATTCTCTCCATTCCCCACCATCCATTTTACATCGAATCGATGGCATCCCTTCCCATTATGAGACTTTGCCATCCCCACGATGGCGGTCAGATCCTTCTTTGCTTGCCATAGACATCCATTTGGGAAATAACTTTCCTTTAAGTAGTTGGCTCCATAAGGCAGTTGGTTCTTGAACTAGTCTCCATGTTAAACTAATCACCAGAGAAGGTACTATGTTCGACGCGGTAGAAAAAAAAGTAAACGAAATAATATTAGAAGATGTGCCAAAAAAATTGTCTCGGTGAAACGAGACACGGAAACATCTCGAGAATCGAGTTTCTTACTTATTCCTTCGTTCGTCATGCTCACTGGATAATCGTCTGATGAGAAAGACCATTCGTTGTGACAGGAGGCTGTGTAGCTGCCTCTTCCAGTACCTTCGACTACTGTTTGCTCTGCAGCATGAAAGGAAGGCGAGAACAATTGAAACCTCACATAACGAAGTGTTCAAGTACGACAACCAGACCCGTTTAATGGACGGCAAAATTCATAGGAGGCCTACATAAACTGACTTCCAGAAGCAAACAATCATAAACAGATGGCCTCACTTAGAAGAGCCCTTGATAAGTGGCTCAAGGAGCTGGAAGAGATTCATGGAAAAACGTCCCCATGTAAAAAGGCGAGTAAAGGACAATTTGGGCGTAAATTGCGTATGAATTGCGCTATGGGAAGAACTGATTATCAACATGGTGATGCACACTTGGGTTGAGGTCATATGGTACCGATTGTTGCTGGCCATCTTGAACTTCCTCCGTCATGCGTGTTGCAAGTGCAAAACCCCATGCGAGATCCCTTTTGTTTCGCTCCATATTGAGCAAGCTACAGAGCTAGATACGAAGAATCCTCTACTTATTCTTCAATTCTGCAACATTTTCACTTTGCTCTGTCGACAAAACCGGCTCTCATGGATTTTCCTGGTCATACCATACCTAGAGCTTTGGGATTCTCTTCCCTGTTCCTTGTGTTTTCTTAAACAGTTCTGTAGCTGTTCGAGTAAAGACAGTGTTAAATTGATGGTGATTCGACATTTTCCACGGTTAGCATAGTAACAGGCGAAGAACTACCTAAGTGCTTTTACTATCATTGCTCATCCTGACCGCTTACTCATATCGATTAAAATTCCAATTTGTCAGTGAGCCTTGAGGTAAATATTTCTTAATGGCGGCCACTTGAGAGTTTATCTAAACTTGATGGAACGACATTCTCGGCCATATAAATGAACTTTACAAGCTAACCTTCCCAGTGTTTTGCTTATGATATCGTGTTTATAGCATATATCTTGATAGAAAGACCAGCGAAACATGTCCCTAAACCATCTGCTGTAGCAACGCAAGGTCACCGGACACAAATCATGAAATGTGAAGTCTATACTAGACAATGAGCATCATCTCTGTTGAGATTGAGTTCTTTCAATAAGTTTGGGACTTTGCTCTGTTCAAACTGTCATCAGAATCAGGAAGGAAGAGAGAAAGATGCTCTTTATTCATGATATCTGGACACAATACCTCTGTTTTAACACGACTCTAGTGATTAGGTGATCATTTCTTTTTGTAGTGTTTATTTCAGGGGGTGCGACTGATGATGATGGTAACTCTTGGTCATGCAGATTTTAAAGTCGATTTTCATCTTGTCAGTCATGCATTGGCTCTGGAAAAGAACAGAGGACACTTATGAAATCGGTAACAAAGAAAGAGCCCCAAAATACAATAACGTATGGAAAATTACCAAAAAAAAAAGTCATAAATCTATTGTGTTAAACTACATGTACCAATTCAAATCTAAACCTTTTAATTTAACCAATTTAATCCTAAACCTTTGGCAATTTGCTAATGTAATCTTTCTGGCTAATTTTGGTTGAAAATCATAAACCTAGACATGGGACAATTTTAGTAATTAAATTTTTTTTTTCTGAATTATTATTATTATTATTATTATTATTATTATTATTATTATTATGTCATTGTGGTAGCGAATGAGTGAGCACGAGAAGGTTCTCACCAGATTTAGGTGAGGCAGCCCACAAGGCCGGCCTTGCCTAAGGCTTCATGGCCTACCCTCGCTTAGATCTAGGCGAGTCAAGGCAAGGGTCGGAGCCCTTGTTGACCATAATGAAAAAAAATTAATGAAACATTAAAAAATTATGAAAATTTGTTCACGCTTAGCACCAACCGGTTCTACGCGGGCATTGTCGGTGTCCACGTTAATGATTTCTGGTCAAAACTGGCTAGAATGATTACATTGGCAAATCATCGAAAGGTTCAGGATTATATCAGTCAAATTTAAAAGGTTTATGACCAGATTGACACAAATACAATAGGTTTATGACTTTTGAATAATTCCCTCCAATAATGTTTGTCTAGATCTTTGGCATCCGTGCGAGAGATAAATTAAGATACTTTTCATCAAGAGATTTTTTTGCTCAAAATCCGATTAATCATTACTTAATATTTAATCACCATATAGAAGCAACTAAGAAGGTATCATCGAGCGTGGAGAGGCTAATATCTTAAATTGGTTTTAAAGTTTTAAGCCTATCACAAATGAGTCTTAATGGGTTGAGTGTGGAACCCATTTTGAACCCACCCATCCACCCCTTTTCATAAAACTATAAGATTATTTTATTTTTTCTCTTTTTATTTTTTTTTTTTTTTTTTTTTTTTTCTTTAATTTTGGCGGTGGTTGGCCACGCCGACCGACCATCGGTGACAAGGGAGGAACAACCTGGGGCCTCAACGGGCCTCGGGCAAGCTCGACCTCCGATCCGACCGCAGGCCGAGCTCGCGCCTAATTCCGCCAACCCGAGGCCCTCGTTGACTGTGGTGAGGCTCGAGCTCATTTGGATCTAGCAAGGTGGAGCCTACCTGCTGCTAGCTTGGCTTTCACCGGAATCGAGCAAAAATCCGAGGCTCGCCCTAAGGCAGGTCAGGCCTCGCCCGCCAAATTGGCGAGTTTGTCCTTGCCTATGGCCGTTGGCTCGAATGGCAGCCAAAAATAAAGGTAAAATAAAAAAAAATTAAAATTGGATTTTAAAAATAAAATATTAAAATTATGGAAAATTTCAAATAATGACTCAAAATGGAGCCATTTTTCTCAAAAAGGGGTTCCAAGTAAACATTTTTCAAATAAGAATCCAAAGTGGCCAAACAGTCTCAAATAAGGCCTCGAACACGCCGGGTTAACCAAATCTTCGTAGACTTTTTCCAAATGATTGAAATGGGGGTAATTTTGTCCAAAATCTGCAATTGGGTAAAAATGCAAAAAATCCCAAGATTAAAAATGCAAAAAAAATCCCAAAAATGCCAAATCTTCTCCTCTCCCGCTGCTGAAGCAAATTGTTCCTTGCCTAATCTTCGCTTGTTCCGCGCGAGCCCATTTCCCACTCTCGATCGCCGCTCTTTCTCCAGCGAAGGTGCTCCCTCCCTCTCATCCACTGTAATTCGTTTTAGTTGATTTTAAACCTGCCGAAAGAGCGTTACGCGATCTTTTGAGGCCATTTTGCCTCGGTCTTTGAAGGTTGAGCTGAAAACTTGGGGTAAATATTTGAAATCATCTGATATGGGACTACACGGTCTGTTTCTGCTTGGTAACTGTCTGTTTTTGAATTTGTTTGCCAGAAAGATGAGTTACACAAAGCGCTGTCTTCTACTTTTTTGATACAGCCGCAGTGTTGCGTGCTTCAATCTTTTTGGACTCGCTGAACGTTAGTTGTTTCTTCAAATTTTAGTGTCGCTTTACTTCTTGCATTGTATCAGATTTGGTGCTTTGATTTTGTTTGTAAATCTTTCCGTAGAGTATTAACCATGCCCCAGAGTTCCATTCGTAGAGTGAATAGTGATGCCCTTGTTTCCATTCTCTATAAAAAGAAGCTCCCACCTGATATATCCTTTGGTCAAAGAAGCTCTATAAAAACCACCCAAGTGACTCCTGATGGCATTGACTGTCTTTGTTACACAAAGTATCCAGGCATGGGAGCCCCTTTGCAAGTTTCTGCTATTGCGATTAGTGTTCTTTCACAGCCGTTGAAGAAACCCATTCTTCGCCGTTAATCATTGTGTAATGCATAGTGAAATGGGCAGGACTATGGCTGGCGCTAATGATACCATTGTGTTGTATGTAAGAGGTGGAAAAACACCGATAATTGCCTACATTGAGGGAAGGTATCAGATTTTGGATTGATGTTGCTGCTGCAAACTGCTCGGACAGATTTGCTAGTGTCTTGACACTGTCCAACGATCCGAGCCCTGGATACAACATGGAGCAGGTATGTCACCAGGAGTGCACGGGAAGGTATCTCGTTTGTACATGTGCCCTTGACTTTGTCTTAAAGCTGTTCTTATTTGCACTTCACTTTATTTTGACTAATTGATTTATTTTTGATCCTACTGTAGGTTAAAAGGAGCGTGTAAGGATCACAGGCAATTGTTTTGAGAAATGCGAGAGCAAGAAGGCTAACAATACCAACAAGACCAACGACACAAATTTTTCGTTGATGTGCAATTGTTGCTTTCTATGTTGTTGCTTTTCGTAGGAGTGATGTAAAATGATGTTGTCAAATACTGATATGATTAATGGATGTCAATTTCAGAACTGTGATGTTTCATTGATGTGCAAATGTGGTTTTTCCTTGCATTCATTTCCCTTAGAGAATAATATGAGAATGTCGTTTGATAGCGTTTGGGCCAAAATGGCAACTAGTTTTAGCTTTGATAGATAAGAGAACTTAGTGTATTTTCATAGCAGATACAGACATTTCATCAACAACTCATCGTTAAACACTTGAATTCATGGAACTTTAATATTTGCATTACAAAAAGAGACAACAACTGTTTTACAATTTTAATATGTGCGCACAGCACGCACAACAATACAAGAAAGAGAAGACAACATGAGTTTACAAAATCATTAGACTTTCCACCGATCACATGCAGCCTACAACAACCATCACGGCCCTCTCAAATCCTCCTACATGATTATTCATGAAATTATCAAAACACCCAATAGAATCTTCTCTCCTTCTGCTTTGTTGAAGGTCAACCTCAATCGATCTCGTTCTTCACATGAGCTCTAAAATGATTTGGCGGAAGTGCTCATCACCAATGGGGAATCAATCCAATTGAAGAAGTCTCAATTTCCTCGCTCCAATATTAAGAGTAAACAGCATTGTCCGTATACTCGGTACTTCCTCATCAAGCAACAAAAAGCTGCATATAAAAGAGACATCCTTAAAATATAGAAGGAGGGCACTTTATTGTTAGTGCCTGCATAGTAGAATGAAGAGAACTAGAGAACATATAGCTAGGAAATGCCGCAATATTCAAGGAGGACGTAGCTAAGAAGCTCAACCAGATTGCAAACCTAGAACATCTAAAAAGCCAAGAATTATACGTGACCAAGCCTCTGTAATAGGTAGTGTTCAGCAGGAAAGCCGTGTTTGGAAATGAGAGACTTGGTCTAAGGATTGGAAGCACATAGAAACTGCAAAGCTAAATGATTAAACTTAGCTGAGCAGAACATGCCCCTGTGATTTGATTGTGATCAAACTGGTCAAAACACATTTATAACTTCCACAATGCAATGTTAGGAGGGTAAAGAACTTATGCCGGCACAGGAGTTAGATGCCCAACGCATATACTTAAACGTTTTGTGGACAGGTGAATTACCCTGTTTTTCATGATTCTAATCGACTACATCATCAACAGTCGAACACACAGCAACCTCCAACTAAACAGCATTATATGATACAACCTCTTGTGTTTTTTTCTTGTCGAAATACAACCTCTTGGTTGGAGTGATTGATGTAGAACTAAAACATACCCTCCAAATTCTGGGTTTGTTCCTGTTTGTAATCCCTAGCACGGCAATCGTAAAAAATGGTAACTACATTACCACCAAACGCCAAAACTGTGGACACCGTTAAGAAGGAGCGAATCCAAGAAAAGTGAAACTGATACTATTCCATCTGAACCAGAAAAGACAAGGTATCAAATTTGAAGGATATATATTACTGAAGCACTCAGACAATCTATTTTCATCCTACACTTGAAAAACCACAAAGAGATGTTCAATCAAAATCCACTTACAGGATTGCATCCAGCATCAATCGAACGTGAATCGACAAACGTCAAATTCCAAGACCCAATTTCACGGGAAGAGGTGGGGGGCAGGAGCGGTGTGGTGAAAAGAGGAGTGACGGACCGTGGCGTTTCCGTGATGGCTAATTTTTTTTTTGGGTCGAAAAACAATACTATTTCATTCATTAAACGACGGATTACAAGAGTGAAGGTGACTAGTGTCATTACAAAGTAAATCGCAGAGAGATTGGGGGGGTTTGTACAACTAATTAGAAGGGAGTGTCCCTTTGCGATGGGACTTAGCGATCCAGTCTGCGACGTGATTAGCTTCACGTGAACAATGGGCTAGGGAAATACCTTGCGAAAGGTTTAGAATAACATTGCAATCCTCAAAAAGTTTCCTTAGGGCCCATGGGCTGAGGGCGGTTGGGCAGTAAACTTCACAGTGGCAGCATTGTCTGTGAAGATAGAGACCTTCTCTGCGATTTTGCCCTCCTTCTCCACCTCCTCACGCAGAAAACAGAGCGCTTCCTGCACTGCTTTTCCTTCCACTTCCAGAGCAGATCCAGCAGCCACTCGCTTAGCAAATCCAGTAATTATCAATCCCCTATGGTCTCTGCAGATACCACTCACTGATCCCTCTGTTTTGCCTTCAATCCACGAGCCGTCTACGTTGAAACTCCACTGCCCTATTTCTGGTTGTGTCCAGTTGTCTGTAAATAGCTTCTCCGACCAGGCCATGCGTTCTGGGTAGTTCTGCTTGCGGTAGAGTCTGCACAGGTTAATTGCGTCGTCCACTATGACTCCCGGATTTGGGCTCTTCCGCTGGAACACTTGGGCATTTCTGGCCTTCCAGATTTGCCAAAGGACTACTGCAATTAATTCTCGATGGGGCGGGTTCTCACCAGTGAGTCTTTCCCCTAACCACTTGTCAATTCTAGTTACGTCTGTCGGTGAAACTTCAATCTTTAGTCTCTGATCAGACCAGATCTGCTTTGTCCAGTCACAGAGGATGAAAATATGCTCTGACGTCTCTGGGACTTGGCGACAAATTGGGCAAAGCGGGTCAGTGGTCGCCTTTCTCTTGTATAAATTCTCTGTTGTAGGTAGAGCATTCCGGCATACACCCCACATAAAGAAGCGAATTTTTGGTTCCGTATGCATTTTCCATATCTTGGACCACAGAGAGCGGGGTTGCTGATGTGATGTAGAGGCTTGTTCTGTATTTTGCTTGATTGTGGAGGCTCGAAGTCTTGAGTATCCATTTCTGACAGTGTATTCCCTGGATGTACTTCCATTCCAAATCAGCTTATCGCTTTCGGGGGCTGGTTGAATACGTGTGGCTAGAATTTCGCTTACTACGTCCTCCTGAAACAATCTTCGTAGCTGATCTGCATTCCAAGTTCTTGTACTTTGGTCGATCAATTCCGCAACTGTTTGAGGGTCTTCCCGATTTGCTGGACCTCCTAAGATATTCTGATCCAGCCATCTATCCTCTCTAATATTGATATTCTCTCCATTCCCCACCATCCATTTTACATCGAACTGATGGCATCCCTTCCCATTAGCAGACTTTGCCATCCCCACGATGGCGAGATCCCTTCTTTGCTTGCCATAGACATCCATTTGGGAAATAGATTCCTTTAAGTAGTTGGCTCCATAAGGCAGTTGGTTCTTGAACTAGTCTCCATGCTTGCTTGCCTAGTAAGGCTTTGTTGAAAGTGACTAGGTCCTTGAAGCCTAGTCCACCGTCTATTTTCCTTTCTTTGAGTATATCCCACTTTTTCCAGTGAATACCCGATTTGGATGAATTTTGTTTCCACCAAAAAGAAGCAATTTTCTGCTCAATGGCTTTGCAAACAGAAATTGGGATCTTGAAGATAGACATTGCGTATTGTGGGATTGCTTGAACCACTGTTTTGATTAAGATCTCCTTTCCCGCCTTTGATAGTAGCTTCTCTTTCCATCCCTCCAGCTTCATATTTACCCTGGCCAGTATCCACGCAAACATCTGTTTCTTTGAATGACCCCAGTCAGATGGAATGCCGAGGTATTTCCCGGTTTTCTCCATAATTGGTACCCTCAGTTCAAAAGCAAGATTGTTTTTAAGGCTTTGAGGGCAGCCCGCACTAGTAGAAAATACCTGATTTGTTCCGGTTGATGGCTTGTCCCGATGCAAAACAATATTGATTTAAGAGGTTTGCTAGATTCTACACTCACCAATAGTCCCGTCTAGGAAAAATATGGCATCGTCGGCAAATAGAAGATGTGACAAAGTAGGACAGTTCCTATTCATTTTGATACCCTTCAGAGTCCCATCCTCCACTGCCTTTGATAGCAAAGAAGAGAGCACATTGGCCAAGATTATAAATAAATAAGGAGATAGTGGATCTCCTTGTCTAATTCCCCTTGATGGCTGGAAATATTGTAGAGGCTCCCCATTCACCTTGACGCTGAGTGTAGCAATAGAGATGCACTGTTTTACCAAGGACACCCATTCTTTGCAAAACCCCATTTTTGACATGCTTGCACAAAGAAAGTCCCACTCTATTCTATCATATGCTTTTGGCATGTCCAGCTTTAGGATGGCTTGGAATTTGCATTTTCTTTCCCTGATTCTCAATTGGTGTAGAATCTCTTGGACTATTAAAATGTTATCTTGGATGAGCCTCCCACTAACAAAAGCGCTCTGTTCTTTAGCGATAAGGCTTGGGAGCCAGGGTTTGAGGCGATTCGCCATCACCTTTGAAATAAGTTTATAGCTGAAGTTACACAGGCTAATAGGTCTGAATTGTATGATACTTTCTGGGTTAGACACTTTGGGGATAATCACTATGTGTGTTTTGTTGAGTTCTGGATCGAGAATGCCATATGGGAAGAAAGAGCTGACTAGCTTGTGAAGATCGTGTTGTAAAACCTCCCAATTATGCTGATAAAACTGGCTATTCATCCTGTCGGGTCCTAGGGGCCTTTGTAGCTCCTAGCTGGAAAGTCGCCATCTTTACTTCCTCTATGGACACCGGGTGCCATTAATGTCTTGTTCATCCCTCCGAACATGAAAGGAGCACCTTGGTCTAGTATAGGGCTGAAGTTTCTCGTACCCCCACAGCCTCGTATAAAGAGTTATAGTAATCGGCTATGTGTTGTTTCGAGCAATTGGGGTCTCGCACCACACGTTGTCTATTTTCAACATTGATATTTTGTTCTTTTTGTCTTCTTTGAACTGTAGTGGCGTGGAAATATTTAGTGTTTTTATCTCCGTATTTGATCCTATTTATCCTCGATCTCATCCCCCAATAAAGCTCTTCCTACTTCCACAAGTCCTGAATCTGCATTTTGACTAGCTGCATTTCTCTTTTGTCGCTTTCTCCATTTCTTGTATTTGTAAGGGTCGTTAACCTTCTTTTCAACATCTCAATCTGGTTGCGCACATTGGAGTATTTCTGTTTGCTCCATGAAGTCAGAACATCGATGGTTTTTCCCAGTTTGCATACAAATGATGTTGTATCTTCGTTCAGGCCGCACCATGTCTTCTTCACCAACTCCTTGCACTCAGCATCGTTAAGCCAGAAAGCCTCAAACTTAAATTCTTTTTTTCTTTTGGCCCGCCCTGGGAAGAGGGATAGGAGGATTGGGCTATGGTCGGAGCCTATTGCAGGTAAGGCATAAGCACGCATTTGGAAACCGAACTCTCCAGCTAATGTTACAAAGGACTCTATCTAGCCTCTTGCGCACTAGAGCTTTACCTTCCCTGTTATTGGCCCACGTAAAAGCGCAGCCCTTACTCTCAATGTCCATTAGTGAACATCTGTTTAGGCATTCTTGGAACGCGACGAGCCTGTAGTGCTCCGCCCGACACCCTCCCATCTTTTCCTAGTGGTACAAAATTTCATTAAAGTCCCCTGCGCAAATCCACGGTAGATGATTAGCTGCATTTATCCCTTGTAGATGATGCCATAGACGAAGCCTTTCCTGAAAGTTATTGGGAGCATACAGAATGTGATACGTGATACGGTTGCCCACGCCTTTGAGCTGCACACTAGATCAATAAAGTCTCGACTTCTCTTCCACCGCCACCCGACACCCCATCATTCCACAAAAACGGCTAGCCCCCTCGATACCTATGGGGTCCACAATCTCCATCAATTAGAATTGAATCGCCTCCTCGCTTTGTCAACTACTTCACTCTTGTTCTTTGTTTCCATCAAAAGATTGAGTCAGGCCTTTCTTGAGCCGCTAGGGGCTCGAGGTGCCGGATCGCTGTCAGGATTGCCTAGCGTGATGGTTCATTCGGCAGGTCTAAAATCAATTGAAAACCGAATTACGGTGGATGAGAGGGGAGAGAGCACCTTCACAAGAGAAGAGCGGTGATCGAGGGTGGGCAATGCGCTCGTCTTGAGCAAGCGAGGATTGGGCAACGAACAATTTGCTTGATAGCGGGGAGAGGAAAAAGAACCCTAATTGCGATTAAATATGGGGATTTTCTGCATTTTTTACCCAATTGCAGATTTTGGACAAAATTACCCTCGTTTCAGTTGCCAGAAAAAGTTGGCCGGGGAAGATTTGGCCGGCCGGTGTGTTCAGGCCCTTATTTGAGACTGTTTGGCCACTTTGGGTCCTTATTTGAGACAATGTCCACTTGAGGCCCCTTTTTGAGAAAATGACTCCACTTCGGATCCTTATTTGAAATTTTCCCTTAAAATTATTAAAATGAATACATGAAGTAAAATCAAATCAGATTTTATATACCAAACATCGAAAAATATTTTCTAGTTCATTTTTAGGTTTTAACCAAACACTGGAAATTTTTTTATTTTCTTGGATAATAACTTCATGAAAAATATTTTATAAAAATGTTACAGTTTTCACTAAATAAACAAAGCCTCAATTTTTTTAAAAAATTATAAAATGTATTGTATGAAAATGGTTTAGTAGTATAATTTTTAAAAAAAAGTCATAAGAAATAAATTTTCCTATATTGAGTTAAATATATAAGTGTTTTAGCAATATGGGTCGGATCGGGTATGGGTTGAGGTATTTACATTACAAATAAATGGGTCAATTTGGGTTGGACCAATTATGACCCGATCCGATTCACCCGTTTAACAAATCTAGATGCTAGCAGAATAAACCAATTATTTCTCGAAAAAAAAAATTAGTGCCCGTGGTCGTAATTTCCAGAAGGAGCATATGCAACAAGAAGAAAAACAAAGAGCACATACTGTAATCAGTAACAATTTTACTATATAAAAAAAAATATGAACATGTGCAGTTAAAACGTCATTGGATGTGTCATTTGACCTATTAAGATAGCCTTGAAACAAATAGTTTAATTAGCAAATATTAATGCTTCTGATAAGTTATTTATTTATTTTGTTAATTTTTTTTAATGTCATATGTTAGTGAGGTCCCTAGTCACACACAGACTTGCAAGGGTCGCAAGTAACGAGGATTCACACCGGTCGACGATGTTGATGCAATGTCTGAATTGTTTTGTTTTTATTTTTTTTATTGCTCTTGTTGTTACGTGTGCTCTAGATCCTATGATTTTTCTAAATCGAGATTCCCATGCAAAATCGAAATATTTAATTGAATTGTTACATTATATACAGTCTTTCGACAGTATTCAGTCTTCGGATCCATACTGACATTCGGCGCAATGATTGGCGCAATTACCGGAGGACCAATCGCTGATTTTATCGGCCGTAAATGGGTAAGCAGCAAAGGAGTGCGTCTTTTACAATGTAAAAGAGAACAGTGTTGTTCAGGACTCGAGAGTTTTAGCTTTGGGATTTAGTCATGTCATGCACGGAGGACGTGACAGCATAAACATTTGCCTCAAAATGCGGACGATGAGAATGGCAAGCGCTTTTTGTGTAGCAGGATGGCTTGCTATTTACTTTGCTGAGGTGTGTCCATCTATTTTCAAGCCTTTTCATAGATGAAGACCGACTAGTTGCATAAGAAATTCAAGTCTCATTAACTCTCTATTCTGTTTAATTTCGAGTAAATTAGGGAGCACTTGCTCTGGATATTGGAAGGTTGGCCACGGGATATGGAATGGGAGTCTTTTTCTATGTGGTAAATCCTCACTTCGTATCACATGAATTCAATGTAGCAAGTTGTTCTACGACGACATGCTGGACTCAATTCACTCTTCGGTTCATATTTGTCAATCGTTTTCTAATTTATGTCCAGGTTCTGATATTTATAGCTGAAATTACACCCAAAGATCTCCGTGGAGCTTTGACTGCTGTTAATCAGGCAAAGTTTTTGTATGAACATTCTTGGTTAAAATAGCAAGCATAGAGCTATTGGCAAAAGGCTTTAGCTTGTGGATGCCCTTTTGCAAGTGCAAGATAGTATATATATGTACATCCTACAGAACCTACTGGGCCTACCATGTTCTCTCCTCTCCACAGCTTATGATCTGTGCCGGAGTGTCCGTTTCCTTCATAATCGGGACAGTATTAGGTTGGAGGGTTTTGGCATTAATTGGTAAAACCGAAAAAGTAGCATAATTCAAGTTTAGTGCCAATGTTGCGTAGAAAAGTCCAAGTCTGAAACCACCTTCAACATCTGCGGTTTTTTGCAGGTCTAATCCCTTGTGCAGTCCTGCTGTTCGGTCTCTTTTTCATTCCAGAGTCGCCTAGATGGCTGGTAACAAATCAAGATGAACACCAGACTCTACTTATCTGAATTTTAGTATGAGAGGGATTCATAGTGTTGGAATGAATTTGAGGATTCTGCCAAATGCAGGCGAAAACGGGCCACGAAAAGGATTTCAAAGCCGCGCTGCAGAAACTCCGTGGCAAGGATGCAGATATTTCTGGAGAGGCTGCTGAAATACAAGTAAAGGGCTTTAAGTCTATACTCATTTCATCCTAATGCCTCAACTTTATAAGTACGAATAGCTAACAGAATGATCGAATTTCTTTTTCTTGACAGAACCATATTGAAACTCTCCAACGGCTGCCGAAAAGCCAGTATGTTGATTTATTTCAGAGATGATATCCGAGCTCCGTCATCGTAATCATCTCTCTGTATTTACTGCTATGTATCCACTAAATTCCCTCCTTCCTTTGCTTTCTTGGAATGCCCTGGGATCAGGAATATTCAGTAGTTGTACTTTAGGTGATATTTTCCATTTTTGTTCTTTTTTTGACAAATTTGTTAAATCTTGTCCAGATTGGTGTTGGATTGATGGTCGTCCGACAGTTTGGAGGGATAAATGGCATCTGTTTCTATACAAGCAATATTTTCTAGGAAGCAGGTATGAAGGTCATAGCAAGAAGCTCTTACGCACCACAAAAATGAAATTCTGCATTGCATTTTATGATTCCAGAATGGATAACTAAATTAAAAGCAAAGTTGGGATTCCAATTTATCTAATCCAGTTAATATGGAAATGGGTGGAATGCTTTTGATCTACTTAATTATCACTGAGTGAGCTGTTCCATTAATTTAATGCTGAATCTCGGAAGGAATGTGTTGTCTCCTCTTTTCAATCGCATTTGTACAATCTCCTCAGGTTTCTCCTCGAGTGTTGGAACCATAACTTACGCGATCCTCCAGGTTCGTAATTCTCTCTCCTCTCCTCTTTACTGGGGATCTAAGTTTTACAATCGTCACACTTAAAGAGTAAATTTTTGCAGGTTATTGTCACGGCAATTGGCGTTGCACTGGTCGATAGAGCTGGAAGAAAGCCCCTTCTCTTGGTAAAATAGATGAAGTCACTGAGAAATCATGTTTATAGCAGCAACACTTTTCTGGTTCCGCCCCTTTTGCGAGTTCTGCAACTTGAACCATAACCTCCTCTGTCTCTCTCTTGATGGCAGATCTCGGGGACAGGATTGATCCTGGGATGCATAATAACTGCCCTTTCATTTTTCCTAAAGGTAAATTCTCTCAGTCCTAGTATCTTCCTTCTGGTTTAATGCTTGTCAACCAATAATTTTCAAGAATCTTCCGAGCCAGGTTTATGATCTGACAGCTGATGCTGTCCCGATACTCGCCGTCACCGGCATTCTGGTAATAATCTCATCTGCCTTACCTCTTTCTGGCTCTGTCCATTTGGCCGCCGCAACAACTACTATAAGTTTTTCTGTTCTGTTTTTTTCAATGCTCAGCTATACATAGCAGCATTTTCGGTTGGAATGGGGGCAGTTCCTTGGGTCGTGATGTCCGAGGTAATTCTAGACATCCCCTGAAGTTTCATGCTTATCAAATTAAAGGGTTATGAGAGTTACCAAATTTTTGCCAATCATGTTATGTGTTGCTGGGGTTGGTTCAGATTTTCCCCATCAATATCAAAGGAGTTGCTGGAGGTTTCGCAACACTGGTGAACTGGTTCGGTTGCTTGGGCAGTTTCCTACACTTTCAACTACTTAATGAGCTGGAGCTCCTATGGTACGACTCCACCGAAAACAATCTTTATACTATTACTCTGGCAGGAGCTTGATAATCATTTTGTCACATTGGAACCTGAGTTTTTGTGCGACTTCGACCAAACTACAGACTCGAGACTTAGCTTTTCCTGAACACTTCAATCCTGTTTGGAGGTGTCTATCACTCGATTCTTCACGCTCTCGAATGCATATTCAGTCCATTTATATCAATCAATGTGTTTACAGAACTTCTACCTACATTCAAATATAACGAAATTGAGTCGAAGTGTCATTTGAAAAAGAAAAAAGTCAAGTAGATTTTTTCGGCAAAATGATTAATAGATAGGTAGCATACACTAAAGCATTCTTCCCACGAGAAAAATGTTGATATGCATCCGAAAAACTCGTCAAAAACCAATTAACTTCACCTGCTTGTTTCGCAGGTACCTTCCTTCTTTACGCGGCGATTAATGCTGCCGGGATGGTGTTCGTGATCACTGTGGTTCCCGAAACGAAAGGGAGGAGTCTTGAGCAGATTCAAGCAGCCATCAACACAGAATGAAAACGGGAACATCACAAGTCATTACTCATTGCTCTTCCTTGTAGTATCATTTGAGCTTATAGGACACCTCCAATTCCACACATTCAGAGATGGAAGATGATTATGAAGCAGGCAACAACAATTTTCATTTGATAGAACGGGATTATTGCTGAGGTCTGTCAGTTCGTTCATTGAGTGGTTCTATTATGGGAAGAGATGACAGTATTATTCATAGATCTAGCACAGTTACAAGAGAGTATTGTAATATTGAAGTTGACATTTAATAAGTAAACATCACTTTATTTTTGTGAATTCGATTATTGCATCTACAGTGTTTGCGTGTGTCAATCAACAACGAAGCCAGTAAGGTTCTACTCGAGGCGCGTTGGTCCATCAACAGAAATTATCATATTGCTTTCTTTCTTTCATAATGTGTTGCTTCATGCAAGAACGCCAGATGCCTCACCTGAAAGGATCTTGATTCAGTTTAGGGTACAAAACATTCAAACCGATTCTTTTTTTGGATACTAAAATTGATTTCTAGAGAGAATCAATTTGCCAAGAAAAGCCAAATCTGGAAACGGCAGAGGAGTTGAATTCCTAATTAATGTGAAAGCTATCCATAAACCGATAAACTTCAAGGACTGCAATTTCTACGTGATACCCACTTGTATAATAAAACTTTAACTGGCCATCTTTTTCTCCGCTAGAATTCGTTTTATTGGTTAATTTGGACATTTCGATGACCGACGATTCCAACTCCTTTCATTCATGTTGCTGAGCCTCCGTCGCATTACCAATTAGCTAAAACTTTCATTGATATTAGATCAAACTATAAAGAGATGATTAAGCCTCTGAGCTCTGGATGTATGTTTTGTGGTTTACTTCTCATATTACATGTTCTGCTACTAGAGACGAGCTGCAGTGCGAAGAAGGGTCACTTGTGCGCCGCTTTCTCTTGTGGTGAGGTCCATAACATAAGCTATCCCTTTTGACTGAAAGGCGATCCAAAAGATTGTGGCCTCTCCAAGTTTGAGCTAGCTTGTGAAAATAATCACATTTTTTGGGCCTAATTCCCTAAAAACCCCAAACTTTACTCTTTGTCTCAATTATATCCCGAACTTTTTTTGTCTCATAAAAGCCCCAAACTTTTACTTTTGTCTCAAATCTACCCGTTTACTATTCAGCTAAATTTTTAATATTATTTTACATTTTTTTTTCGATTTTTTTTCTTTTTTTTTTCTTTTCTTTTTTTTTTTCACCTTCAACCTCCGGCGGTCGCCGCCCCCGGCGATCGGCCGAGGGGATGGCCCGGCGAGGTCGGCCTTGCTGGTCACCGGCGAGGCTCGACCTCGCCGTTCTTTGGCCGAGCCCGGCCCGTCGGCGACCGTGTGACATTCAATTTCGACTCATTTTGGGGTTTATAAAGCGCGTGATTTGTCAGTGTGCTTATAGTAGAATCTCACCGAGAACCGATCACTCTCGGTTATTATTTTAAACTAGAGATTTCGCTAAGAATCGCCTTTCGATCAAATTTTTGTCGTTATTTAGACCCCTGAAATTGGCATCAATTTTCGGGAGTTTTAGACGAAATAAATTGGACGATATCGACATTAATGTGGCCGATGTCGAGATTGTCGGGAATGATGGGAAAATGAGAGTTTTTGACTAAGTGTGAATTTGGACTAGTAGACCTTCCTTGTTATAGTTCGGTTTAATTAATTTGGCATTTGTCCCTTTTTTATTTGCGAGGCTCTTTTGGGATCGGTAGGTAATTTTCGGTTTTGAATTTGGACCCTTGGTTTTGCGTTTAATATAAGAATGAAGTTTATTTTTTAAAAATTTCTCTCTCTCTCTCTCTCTCTCTCTCTTCCCAGTAGCACACGTTTTCCCCCCATCTGTCTCTCTCTCTCTCTCTCTCTCTCTCTCTCTCTCCTCTCTCCAAGGCGTCGACTTGCCCCACCCCCTCACTCCCACCTCCCTCTCTCTCTCCTCTTCTTTCTTTTCTTTTTTTTCTTTTTCTTCTTCTTCTCTTCCTTCTTCTTCCTCCGCCTCCCCGATTGGGTGCCTTACTCGTCCTGCTCCAGTGCCCGCCCAGCTCCCCCCCGACCCTATCTCAGCCGACGCCAACCGCCATCAGCTCCGCCCGGCGTCCGCCTAGAAAGTAGCCGCCGACGCCGCCATTCCTCCCTCGCACCCGTCGTTGCGGCGCCCCGCTACGCGGCAGCTCCGCCCAATGCTGCTCTTCTCTCCCCTCCCGAGCGGGGCTCATCGCCGCTTCGCCGTCGCGTCCGGCGAGACCCAGCCGCCCTCGCGCCTCGCCCGTCGCCAGCTCCGCCCGCCACTGTCATGGTCGCCGTCAGCCCAACCAGCCGAGCTTCTGTTGCCATATTGCCCCAGTAATGGCTCCGCACCGCGCCGACGTGGCCAGCGCGCCTGGCCGTCATTTCCACTACGATCCATAAATCCCGACCGTTGCCCTCACCTCCTTCGTCCCCTCACCTCAGCCGGCAACCTTTCCCCCTGATTGGCCTTGAATCGATAGTTCTCTCCCTCTTTTACCGCCACTCCGGCGGGCCCATTGCCTCGCCCCGCCGCCCCGCCGTCTCATTCTTCTCTCTCTCTCTGACCGTGTCTCTCTCTCCCTCTCTAGGCCGCGGATTAACTTAGATCGTCGCCGCCGCTCGCGCCGTTTGCCGGAGCCGCCACCGCCGCTACTGTTCCGGCGAGGGACCGCCACTGCCCAGCCCCTTTTTGTCGCGTATCCGGCCCGTTTTAAGCTTAGGACACCGGTGAGTTTGACCCTAAACCCTAATTAGGCTAATTTACATTTCTAGACGGGTTTAGGGGTTAATTAGGGTAAATTAGGGTTTAAATTGCAGAGATTATTAGGGGCGATGTCGGGATGATTTGGTGGTGTAGTGGGACCATTTTATCGAGGATTAATGGCCCGAGAGGCACGAAACACGGGCTGGACAGAATCGGTACAGAATGGTTCCATTTTGGGAAAGTTTGGACTTAGGACTTGATTCTAGTGCGCGCCCCCATTTAGTGTTTTGGTGGCTGATTTAAATGATGGCATGGGGAGTTTAATGGAACATTTTAAGGTCGTTGAATGGCCCGGCGCGATCGATTTAGTAGTTGTCCACTTTGGAGATTAGTTGGACAAGGCGCGTATAATTTGAGGCTTGGGGCGTAAGTGCCGGAAATGATGGCTTGACCGAACTAGTGGTTGGATTGTCCCTACATACGAGTGATTTGTAGCGTCGTGACGCATGTCTAATGCCTTGAGGAAGGGAGTAACTTGATGGACCTCGATTTCTGTGGATTCGTGATGGACTAGTTGTGTGATCTATGCTTGTGAATTGTGTACCGTGCATGAGTGCTTGAATTGATTTCATGGTCGTGCTTATATGTTGGTTGGGCATGTTGAAATGTAGACTGGGCATAGTGTACTATAATTGATTGAATGGCATTGTACTATGAATTGCCCATTGTGAATATTGTGAATTGCCCAAGTGTGAATTTCATGGTCATAGATGTGCATCACGAGCATGGGCACGGCATGTGCATTCACAAGTATGCTCGAATGACATGTGCATTGTGATCACCTAAAATGCCCTGATGTGTATTACGCTGGTTCGGGATAAAATTGGTGCTTGTGAATGTGATCACAATAAACCCCGATGCGTGTTACGCTGGTAGTGAACCCGCCCCGAGGCGTGTTACGCAGGACGATGCCCGGTTTATCGGAAGATGACCAACCTGATGCGTGTTACGCTGGTTATGTGTCATGAGCCCCGATGCGCTTTATGCGGGCCAGAGATCGATCTCGGTGATAGACCTGATGCGCCTTACGCTGGTCGGATCCGGCGCGCTTAACGCGGGTCGAGGAGAAATTGAGAAATGGCTGAGTGCTAGTGTGCAAGTGTGCGATAATACATTGATGAGGCATGAGCATGAGTGCGAGCACTAGCATATGCATAACATGCGCTGTGACATAGAAAGGCGCGTGTATGTGCTGTGATTAAATTCTGTCGCTGCGGCTACTATTGTTGATTTAATGCCTAACCTGCAAGGTCAAGTAAATTCTAGATTCGGGCCGAGGGCTTGAGTCATATACAGTTTAGACTGTGTCTTTGTTTGTTTAGTACTTGTCGAGGTGCACGTTAGCCTAGTTTAGGTTTAGGGAATTACTCGCGAGATTTATTCTCACGGTTGTTGAAAACCTATTTTTCAGACCCTCAGCCGGACGATGACAGCGCGTCAAACGTTGTGGGAGGAGCCCCTAGACATAGTGCTCGACGCACGAGCCACGTGGGCCGCTTTTGATTTTTGAGCGTGGGCTGTATATGAATATTGTATATGATTTCCAAAGACTAGTACAAGTGTTGATTTACGTGGTTACCCTTGGTTATGTGTTTATCTATGTATGTACGGGTGGTTTTAATTACTTCCGCATGTGCCTTAAATCTACGTGTTGGGTTTAGGTCGGCGACGCATCCCCGGGACGTCGCGCATCAATCGACCTTTACGAGGGATGTGGCGTCTTTGAGAAGTGCGGGCGTGACACGGCCGAGGTCGGCCTCGCCGTTCTTGGGTGAGGTCGAGCCTCACCGATTTGGCGAGGCTCGGCCCCGCCCGCCGGCGGGCGAGCCTCGCCCGGCGGCTGGCGGCAGGGTCGGTCTGTTGTGCAGGGCGAGGTCGACTTTTGGCTGCCGACCACGGGCCGAGCCTCGACTGACTTTCCGGAGAGGCTCGTCCCCACGGGTACCGGTGAGGCTCGGCCTCGGCTTGAAGAACGGCGCGGTGGTCGACTGCCCGCCCCCGTGGCGTTTGGCTTCGCCGCCGCCGCCAGCGGGACGAGCCTCGCCCGGTGCCGTGGGACCGACCGCCGACCCCGCCTGGCGATCGCCCGAACAAGAATCGGCGGAGGTTGAAGGTGAAACAAAAGAAAAGAAAAGAAAAGAAAAAAATAAAAAAAAATTCGAAATAATATTAAAAGATTGGATGAATAGTAAACGGGTAGATTTGGGACAAAAATAAAAGTTTTGGGTTTTTATGAGACAAAAAAAAAAGTTGGGGATATAATTGGGACAAAGGGTAAAGTTGGGGGTTTATTATGGAATTAGGCCCACTTTTTGTATCCAGATGCTGGCTGATATTATGTGACGTCAATTTTCTACAATTTCTATTATGGCGAAGATGACTTTGGCGGTAATATCATGGTGATTGACGATGGATTGCAAAAGGGTGATTGCTCATCTTTCCCTCGTTACTCATTGGCACCCTCCAGCTTCAGTTATCATAATCCATACCAAAGTTTTTATGCATACCCGGTAGTGCCGGTGGCCTTCATGAAGTGCTCACAGCCCGTTGCTTCTACTCCTTATGTCAATACCAAACCATGTATTGAGGGAGCATACTCTGCCGACGCGCCTCCTAATTTTTTCTAGGATGAAGGTCTACTCATACGCTGTACATGCGTTTAATCTACAAGTAAGGGACATCAAGGATTATTGCACCATAACCAAGATGGCATTCGCAGCGGACTATACCCCGCGGTGGGAAGGGAATCGGTATAATCAAAGCTTATCATACAAGGACCTCCACAACATGATGGTCCAGGGATTCACTCTCTCCTATGGGAGACCCATTTCGCTAGGAACAACATTAAAATTTTGCTTCTCAGGTTTCGGATTCCGAAAGGAGAGGTGCAGTTACTATTTCTCTTGTAAGCTGACCTTCCCTGTCTTTCTTTCTTTCTTTCTTTATCCTCATCCTTTTCTTAATGTTAGCTCTACTGAGGGATCTTATCAAAATTTACTTACTGAGTGATGTGGCATGTTTCAATTGGATATTGTAATACGTATGTTCGATTTATTGAGTCATTAACCATGGAGCTTTTCTGGATTTGACACTGTTCCTTTATATTTATTTGGTGAAAATTGTTTGATTTGCTAGTAGCTCGTATCTCCTGAATCGTTGTTATTGTTACTGGGAACTTATGAATATTTGGTACATTTAGGGGAACAAAAGCGAAACATTGTTTCTTTGAGAGAAGAGATCATCCAACGATAACATAGATTCCATGAGTGAGTAGAACAAAGTTGGATCTAAGCGCTATCTACGAAAGTGAAACTCAAAAACTCTTTTTTTTTTAATTCTAAACTTGTCCACTTGTAAAACTCAGTGAACAAAAGTGTCTTTGCAATTTGGAGTGATTGTTTGAATTTATCTTTCACTTGGGGTATAGCTTAACGCGAATTGCTTTTATTATTTGACTGCTAAAATAATGGATCTAGTTCTTCATTGATTGGTCGTTAATTCTAATTAACCATTTTTAGTAATCTCTCGCGAATTCTCTTGCTATTTACAGTTGATTCTACGCGGTATATCACGCTTGATGTTGCACGAGTCGCAGCATGGAATCTCTCCTTTGTCTTGGGTATGACAAGTCCCTTTCTCCTCACAACTATGAAGCTCTCACTCAGCACTCTCACAGAAAGAAAAAAAAATATATGTGTATGAAAGTTATGACACTATGCTAATCAATGGCCAATTTTCTCCGCAGGCTACTTCCTAGCAGCAAAATTCATGCTTAAAGCTCCATGTGTATTGATACTTCTGATCTATAAGTGGATGAGAAGGCATCAAGCGATCGATTTAAATATCGAAGAATGCCAACGAGCTCACAATAATTTTTTTCCCATAAGGTACTCTTACTCGGATATCAAGAAGATCATAAAAAATTTCAAATACAAATTAGGTGAGGGAGGATATGGTTCCGTGTACAGAGAAATACTTAGAAGTGGTAGTGAAGTTGCGGTTAAGATTTTGAACAAACCAGAATTCAACGGCCAAGATTTTATAAGCGAAGTGGCCACAATTGGAAGGATCCACCACGTTAATGTGGTGCAACTTGTTGGTTTTTGCTTCGATTACTCCAAACAAGCTCTTGTCTATGATTTCATGCCAAACGGATCTTTGGATAAACACATTTCCTGTAAGGATGGTGATGATCCTATTGATCATAAGAAAATGCATGAGATCTCTCTTGGTATAGCTAGAGGGATAGAGTATTTCCATCGCAAATTTGATATGTAAATTCTACATTTTAACATTCAAGCCTCACAACATTCTTCTAGACCAAAGTTTCACTCCGCAAATTTCTGACTTTGGACTTGCGAGACTTTATCCCACCGGTCACAGCATAGTATCGTTGACCGCAGCAAGAGGAACCTCGGGTTATATGGCTCCGAAGCTATTCTATAAAGACATCGGTGGCATTTCTTATAAAGATGATGTTTATAGTTTGGGATGTTGTTGATGGAAATAGCTGGTAGAAGGAGAAATATAAATGCACATGCAAAGCACTCAAGTCAAATTTACTTTCCTTTGTGGATTTATGATCAACTCAGCAAAGAAAAGGAGGTTGAAATGGAAAATGTCAGAGAAGAGGAAAGAGAAACAATGAGGAAGATGATAATCATTGCACTATGGTGTATACAATTGAGCCCTAATGATTGGCCATCGATGAACAAAGTCCTAGATATGCTTGAAGGAGATGTGGGTAAACTGCAACTACCTCCAAAACCGCATTTGTATCCACTTAGGACGCCGGTTAATGATGTTGACGTCGAGATAGAACTTGAAACAATCTCATTTTCGTCAAGTGATCCGATAATTCCCAGCAGCTACTAGCTTCACTATGCTAGTGAGTTTACGAAATCATATATTATGTGATTTTCCCCTCTTGTACAAATGAAATGCAAAATATAAATGGTACTATCAACATGTGTCATCATCATTCACAATGTATTCCTTGAAACTTTTACATGTTTTTCCATATAGCACTATTGTTTTCTAGTAGACTCCTCATGGCCCTTTTATAAATGAAACGCATTCATTGTCAAAGAGGAAAGACAGAGTAGGCTGACTAATTTGCCTTTACAATGAATGGAAATTGAATACGTGATGTCGCGCACCCCTCGATTTGTATGGTCAGGAGACCGTGCTAGAATTTGTTTTTATCAGTTTGAGACTAAAGACCAAAGTATAGGATGTTGACTAGGACAAAGTAAATTATTGGGAGATTGACTAAGATAATCATGACATTATAGAGTAGAATTAGCCCAATAATGTTAATCATGATAGGTGATTTATTTGAATGTGGAGTATACATTGATTATTAAATGTTTTCTTGAAAATCATTCCAAGGAAAGTGACTAATTTTCAGTTGTTTGGTTTGGTTGTGTAGTTGGATGCAACACGAAAAAAGACTTTCGATATTTAGATTTTAGGGATAATTTCATCGGAAGTCCTAAAACTTGTTACAAAAATGCAATCGAGTCCTAAAACTTATCAAAAGTGCAATCAAATTTGGTGCAATCGGGTCCTTTCATTAACTCTGTTCAAATTGACCAACAAAAAATGCTGACATGGCTTTTTAAAATATTTTCTCTCTTCTACATGGCGATGACATGGCTAAAACATGAAATATGAGGCTAAAATGACGTTGTTTTGGTCAAAATATGATTTTTTTTTCGTACAAATTTTATTTAAATTATATTAAATATAAGCAAACTTAAAAAAACACAAAAAAGAAAGAAAGCAAAAAAGACTCAGGCGAGGCCGCCATCGCCTAATGGGGGATGGCCAGTGAGGACTTGCAGGGCCCTCGCTTTCAGTCGGCGAGGGCTTGCAGCAATCAACAGTTGGTTTCTCACCTTTTCTTTTTCTTTTTCTTTTTCTTTTTTTTAAAGTTTGATTTTTTTATTTTATTTAAATAAATTTTGTATTAAAAATTGAATTTGAATCAAAATGATGTTTTAGCCACGTTATTGTCATGTAAGAAAGAGAAAATAATAAGAAAAAGCCGCGTCAGTATTTTCCATTGACTAAGTTGGATAACGTTAACGAAAGTATTCGATTGCACCAATTTGACAAGTTTTACAACTTGATTGCACTTTTTACAAATTTTATGACTCAATTATACTTTCGTGACAAGTATTAGAACTTCTAATACACTTTTCCCCAGATTTTACTTTCAAAAATCATTCTCTCCTTATAATTATATTTTTTTTAGTAATGCAAGATACTAAGATGATATCGACATCCTTGCCCAAGATATTATTAATATATTAAGTATAAATTTTAAGTTTTGTTATTATCAAAATAAAGCAACATAAAAAAAATGAAGCAAAAAAAAGTTGAAAATGTAAATAATTAACAAACTTAATCACTCGGTCGTCATGAAATTCCACATGAGAATGATTTGCCATTCTGTGTGATTGTACATATGAAAAAGGAGTTTGGAAAAATCATTTCTTCTTTTTAATATGGAAATATCATTTTCCTCAATTTTAATAGTTTTCTTTGACTGTAAAAATATTTTCCGTTCATTATCCACCCACAAAGCAAATACATGAAAAGTTTGGAAAATCGTGTGATTGAAATCATTTTCATAATTTGCTTTGCTTTTTCTTGTATAGTTCTTGCAGGACCTTCCTTGAACCTAGTTGGACAGCCCTATGTCCTTTCAGGTTCAAGTTTTCGTTGGTGCTTTTAGTTTGTATTTGGTGTTGTGAAAAGTTAAATATACTCTTACCTTTACCTTTAAAAAAAAAAAAAAATCATTTTCATAAAGACCTTACCAAAAAAAAAAAAGAAATCATTTTCATAAAGATGGACACACCCTTAGTAATGGTGTGTAAAGTAAGACCAGTATGCAATATTGATACATGGAGTTGTTGAGATGCTTATCAACAGGGAAAAGTAATGAGAAAAAGACAAGGTTAGACAAGATTTTTGAATTGTTCATATACGAGATGAATTACTTGTTAACTTGGAAAAAGATAAATGGGGATCGAGCATGATATTAACAAGTAGCAGAAATGCTAAATTTAGGATTGAGACTAGTTTTGGTGGCATTGACATGTTTGACTTTCATAACAGGTTTTTTCCAGATCTCTTAGTGCAATGAAGTAATGGCTTAAAGAAAATCGTTATCCAAGACTTGATGATCAAAGTTTCGTTATAAATAATATTGCTATCTTTTTTCCTTTTCGTCTTCACAATTTACACGAAGCGACACTTTATGAAATATTGGTGCAAAGATCTTCTCGGTGCAGCAGCGAGGAGATCGGACAAGAAGCACCTTCGTCGGTCGTCACAGGCTCAGAACATGGCAGCAAGTTCAGCCGTCGGTCTCGATGCAGCAGCAACTCGTAGCTATGAACAGCACGGCTAGGATGGCAAGGAGAAGATGCGGCCAAGAGGGGGGTGTCTCGGCCAAGCTCCTCTCTCTTGCTCTCTCTTGCTCTCTCTCTCTCTCTCTCTCTTTTTTCCCTCAATTCTTAAGTGTATTTTCTCTGTATATGTTCTGAAAATAGAATTGCAGACCTCCATTAATGAAGCATAAACACACTTATATAGTGTAATTCTAGATTAATTTCACGCGCTTCAGCCTCTTAACTCAATTGTTAACTCAATTCGACTTTAGTTTCAGGGCCTTTTCTGATTAATCTTCAACGGGCTAAATTTAGTTGAATTTGGACCAATTAAGGCTCCATTCCTGAGTGAATTTCAGCCAAGTCCAATGCATGGGCTGGCTGAAATTCAGGCCTTGGCCTCAAAATTTTAATAAATTTCGGCTCTAATTAAGCAGGCCCAACGTCCGTTCAATTTAAGGCTTATAACTTCCCTTTCCCTTTGAAATTGTCGGCCCTCTCCCCTCCTTTGTTGACCGAATTTTACTTGTCGCGAGCGTCTGTCCACGCGACTAATCTAGGTCCATTCACCACCGCAATCCATTAAAACGCAATTAATGAATTTAATTATACACAATTTAACTTTAATATTTTTTTAGGTGTTAAATCCCTAATTTTCAATGCAATTTATTCTAAATGATTAATCAAAATTTAGGTGTCAATATAAGCTAAGATACATTTATCAAGATATTTTCTGCTTAAAAATTTGACTAATCATTGCTGAATATATAATAACGATATAGAAAGCAATTAAGGTATCATCGCGTGCGGAGATGCTCGCAGAGCAAACCAACTCCAAGAAGGGGAAATGCAACAAAAAGAAAAATAAAAATGTAATCAGTAATGATATTACTATAAAAAAAGTATTTAACATGTGCAGTTAAAACGTCATTGGATGCGTCATTGGACCTATTAAGACAACCTTAAACAAATAATTTAATTAGCAAATATTAATGCTTCTGATGATTTTTTTTATAATCTTTTATGTCATATGTTAGTGAGGTCCTGTGTCACGAGTTGCAAGGTCGCAAGTACTGAGGATTCCTACCGGTCAACGATATTGATGCAATCGCTTAACTGTTTTTTATTACTCCTGTTGTTATCTATGGTGTAGATCCTATGATTTTCTAAATCGAGATCCCAAGCAAATTAGAAATAAATAATTGAAATGTTATATATATGTGTGTATATCAATGAAGTTTGTTGTATTATATGGAAAATCTATTTCAGTCTCTTCAATTATACTTAATTGTCCTATTGACTTGAGAAAAACATGGTAAGTGATAATTACATCTATTTGAGGACAGGTCTGTTTCGCTGAAGAGAATTTCCGATGTTATGTTTACAGTGCTAAATTGATTGATGGTCTCATTTTAGATTACATGACACCTCCAATTCCACACATTTAGAGATCAGAGATGATTATGAAGCAGACAACAACATTTTTCATTTGATAGAACGACATTATTGTTGAGATCTGTGAGTTCATTCATTAAGAGGTTCTATTATGGGGAAGAGATGTCGGTATTATTCATAGATCAAGCACAATTACGAGAGAGTGATCATAATATTGAAGTTGATAGTGAATAAGTAAACGTTGCTTTATTTTTGTGAACTCGAATATTGCATCTATAGTCTTTGCAGGTGTTGATCAACGATGAAGTTAGCAAGGTTCTAATTGAGACGCGGTGGTCCATTGCCATAAATTATCGTATTGCTTTCTTTCTTTCATAATGTGTTACACCATCCAAGAAGCACTTACCCATTATTTTCCTTTTATTTTTGCCAAAAGTGACATTAGAGAAATTAATATTCCCGTTAATAGTCTATCTTTGTTACCAATTTTGGTTTTTGTTAAAAATGAAAAACATTATACGATGAAATACAACATCTGTTTCCTTTTCGTCTTCACAATTTAATGAAGCGACACCTATGAAATTTTGGCTTTGAAAATAAAATAGAATGTCATATGCCTCACTTGAAAGGATTTTGGCTCAGTTTAGAATACATAACATTCAAATCGTTTCTTTTTACAATATTAAAAGGAAAAATGACACAAATGGTACATGAACTTTGGTCAAATGTACAATGTGGTCCTTGAACTTTTAATTTGTTTAATTGATCCTTAAACTTTTGTGGCATGTTCAACTTAGTCCCTGAATTGATGAAAGATATAGTTTAGGAACTTAGTTGAATATATATCAAAAGTTCAGCGATCGTATTGAACATATTAAAAGTTTATGGATCACGTTACGTATTAGATCAAAATTTAGGGATTATTTGTGTTCTTATTCCATACTAAAATAGATTTTCAAGAAAAGTCAAATCTGGAAACTGCCGAGAAGTTTCTTGTCTAATCAATGGGAAAGCTTTCCACGAATAATTCCGGCACCGTGTTTTGTCACCTTGACTGCAGGGACTGCAATTTCTACGTGACAACCACTTATACTTCGCTGACTTTGTTTTATTGGTTGACTTGGACATTTCGATGACGGACGACTTCCAACTCTTTTCATTCATATTGCTTTGTTTCATTTGATAGAACGACAATATTATTGAGATCTGTCGGTTCATTCATTAAATGATTCTATTATGGGAAAGAGATGACGATATTATTCATAGATCTAGCACAATTACAGAAAAGAGTGATTGTAATATTGAAGTTGACCATGTAAGACTAAAACTGAAGGATTCTATCGTGCATTGAAGAACGAAATTCATGCACAATTAGAATCAAATCACGGAAAAACAGGATCGAAATTAAACTGACCTCCAGCCATTGTTCTACTTTTTACGTTCGGCCGGAAACCCACGTTAGTTCGACGTCAATTTGATGCGATTACGGGCGCACTCTACTAACCCAATCCCTCGCGTCTGATGGTGTATTACTTGAATGAGAGGGTTTGCATTAGACCTTGTGTCTACCCTTATGGTATGAACGTTTACTTTTATAAACCGCTTCCCATCAAGACGGTTATCAAGAGGGCGGTTATCACCGAAGGGGTACGAAGCGTGGAAAAAACCGAATGTGGATAACCGTCAGTTAAAAGAGAAAACGTGGGTCAAACCTAAAATGTGGGATCACATTATAAATATAACATTCTCCCACTTGATCCCAACATTTTCATCATACAAATTACCCAACAAAATCCACGAAAACTATATGCTTAAGAAAAGAAACAAGACACATGAATCATGGCGTCGTCCTCTAAGAGCGAGTAATATCTTCCATGTATTACAATGTATCTTATTCCTTTAATGTTAGCCCATATGTGATAACACGTCTTAATGAATAAACCCTATGTTTATTCCAGAACCAAGGATAATTGTTATTCTCATAAACAACTAAATGTGTACACAAGAAATTGAGAATAACATTACAATTGAATAAGAGTTTCAAACAACAAAAGTCGTCCATACGACGATAAGTCACATCATGGGAACTATTCCCATACTGGCCACATGATCCTTATACTTCATAGGTGGCATGCCTTTAGTTAAAGGATCAGCTATCATCAATTCAGTGCGAACGTGTTGAATGACCACTTTATTCTCCTTAACACGTTCCTTTATGGCTAAATACTTAATGTCGATGTGCTTACTTCGACTGCCACTTCTAGCATTTTTAGCCGTAAAACCGCAGCTGAATTGTCACAATATATTCTTAATGGCCTAGAAATAGAATCAACAATTCTAAGCCCTGAAATGAAACTCTTCAACCATACACCATGCGAGGTAGCCTCAAAACAAGAAACGAACTCAGCCTCCATAGTGGAAGTAGCAGTCAAAGTCTGCTTCGCACTCCTCCATGACACGGCTCCGCCAGCTAACATAAAAATGTATCCTGATGTTGATTTTAGAGAATCAACGCAACCAGCGTAATCCGCATCCGAATAACCAACTACTTCCAAGTTGTCAGTCCGTCTATACATAAGCATGTAGCCTTTAGTACCTTGAAGGTATCTCATCACTTTCTTTGCAGCTTTCCAGTGGTCTATCCCTGGATTACTCTGATATCTTCCCAACATTCCCACCGCAAAAGCGATGTCAGGTCGAGTGCAAACCTGAGCATACATCAAGCTTCCGATAGCGTAAGCATATGGGATGTTCTTCATTTGTTCCCTTTCCAAAATCGTTTTTGGGCACTGGTTCAAATTGAACCTATCACCCTTCACAATGGGTGTTATACTTGGTGAACAATCTTTCATCCGAAATCTCTCTAAGACCTTATTGATATAGGTTTCTTGAGATAGTCCTAAAACTCCTCGAGTTCTATCTCTATGGATCTTAATGCCAATAACATAAGATGCCTCACCCATATCTTTCATGTCAAAACTCTTAGAGAGGAATTGTTTCATCTCATGTAACAACCCCTTATCATTGGTTGCAAGTAAAATATCATCCACATATAGTACAAGAAAACAAATTTTGCTCCCACTGACTTTCTGGTATATGCATTGATCCATGATGTTCTCTACAAAACCGAATGAAGAGATGACATCATGGAACCTTAAGTACCATTGGCGGGATGCTTGTTTCAAACCATATATAGATTTCTTAAGCTTGCACACCAATTGCTCACCTTTACTAGAGGGGAATCCTTCAGGTTGTTTCACGTATACCTCCTCCTCTAGGTCCCCATTGAGGAACGCCGTTTTCACATCCATTTGATGTAATTCCATATCAAAATGGGCAACCAATGCCAAAACAATACGAAGAGAATCTTTCTTAGATACAGGAGAAAATGTCTCCGTGTAATCGATTCCTTCTTTTTGAGTGAATCCTTTGGCAACGAGTCTAGCTTTATATCTCTCAATGTTGCCCAACGAGTCCTTCTTAGTTTTGAAGACCCATTTACAACCGATGGCTTTTACACCATTAGGCAACTCAACCAAATCCCAGACTTTATTTGATGCCATAGAACTCATCTCATCCTTCATGGCATTGTACCACAAATTGGATTCATCACTACTCATGGCTTGTGAAAATGTTTCAGGATCATTCTCAGCTCCAATATTATAGTCAGACTCTTGTAGATACACAATATAATCACTAGGAATTGCTGATTTCCTCATTCTAGTAGATCTTCTTAATGTTGTATCAACATTCTCTTGAGGAGCGTGTTGTTCAACTGGTTGTTCAACAGCTTCTGGTAATTGTTGAACAACTGGATCTACCAGATCATTATCAGCAAGTTGTGGAACTTCAATAGTTGGTTGTTCAATAGCCGGCTGAACTGAAGGGGCGTTATGAATGACAACCAACCTAGTACTTGAAGTGGAAGGTTGAGTATCTGAATGATCTTTCTCGGGAACAATGTCCTTTAATAGATCACTCCCACTAATCAAGTCACTTTCAAGAAACTTAGCATTTCTCGATTCCACAATCCTAGTAGTGTGAGATGGACAATAAAACCTGTATCCCTTGGACTTTTCAGCATATCCAATGAAATACCCACTTACAGTCCTTGGGTCCAACTTCTTTTCTTGTGGATTATAGACTCTTACTTCAGACGAGCATCCCCAAATGCGTACATGTCGTCGCAAACTTGGCTTTCAACCCTTGAATAACTCAAAAGGCGTCTTTGGGACAGCCTTGGTTGGAACTCGATTTAATATGTACACTTTGCCGTCTTAAGAGCTTCAGTCCACAAAGACTTAGGAAGTTTGGAGCTATTAAGCATACTCCGCACCATGTCCAATAAAGTTCGGTTTCTTCTTTACCTTTCGCCATTTTGGTCCGGAGAACCCGGCATAGTGTATTGGGCAACTATCCCATTCTCTTGAAGAAACTTACTAAAACGGACCAGGTGCTTGTCCATCTTGATTATATCTACCATAAAATTCTCTACCTCTATTTGATCTCACGATCTTAATTTGCTTGCCGCATTGTTTCTCTACTTCCGCCTTAAAAACCTTAAAGGCATCCAACGCTTCATGCTTATTATGAAGCAAGTAGAGATACATATAACGTGAGTAATCATCAATGAAGGAGATAAAGTATTTCGACTATCACGAGTCCATATCAGGACTACAAATATCTGTATGTATGATTTCTAATATGTCCGTACTCCTCTTGGCACCTTTCTTTGTCTTATTTGTCTGCTTTTCCCTTTATGCAGTCCACGCAAATATCATAATCAGTAAAATCCAAAGTACCGAGTACTCCATCATTTACTAATCGCTTAATTCTATCTATGGAGATATGTCCCAATCTCCGGTGCCACAACATAGAGGAATCTTCATTCACAACACATCGTTTTATACCAGCATTATTGTGAACATGCATCGCATTATAATAGGCATTGTTTTGCAAATTAATTCGAAAAAGACCATCAGACAAAATACCACTCCCAACAATTTCAGATTTAAATAATAAACTGAAGTTTGAATCTGAAAAGTTAAAGGAATAACCCAAAGGTACAAGTCTTGAAACTGAAATTAAGTTTCTAGAGAAACTAGGAACATAAAAGGTCCTTTCCAAATTCAAAACAAACCCACTATTGAGAACTAATCTACATGTCCCAATAGCTTCTCAAAGTGACGCATCTTGTTTCCCGAATAGATGCTTTGTTCACTTCCCACTGGCTTCCTGTGGTTTTGAAAACCCTGTAAGGAATTCGAAATATGGATTGTAGAACCAGAATCAATCCACCAAGTGTTGTGACTCACATCAGCCATATTAGATTCATAACAAACATAAGAGGTTGGATTACCTTTCTTCTCGAGCCAAGCCTTAAATCTGACGCAATCCTTCTTCATATGCCCCTTCTTTTTACAGAAGAAACATTTGGATTCCTTCTTAATGTCAGCTTGGGGAGGTATTTTACCTTTTCCCTTCTGCTTGCCGTGACTCTTGAACCTTTCATGTGTTGCCAAATGAGCACTTTCTCCCAATTCCATAGTCAGCCTCTCTTCCTCTTGAACACACATGGTCATAAGTTCATTAATTGACCATTTATTCTTATGTGTGTTGTAAGAGATCTTGAAAGGTGCATACTGTTGTGGGAGAGTGTTCAGAATGTAGTACACAAGAAATGATTCAGATATCTCAACCTCAAGGTTTTTTATCTGAGCTGCTATGTCCCTCATCTTCATGATGTGCTCACGCACACCTCTAACACTTGTGAGCTTCAGAGATGAAAACTTCATTATTAGGGTCATGGCATGTGCCTTTTCTGAAGTCTCAAACTGCGCATCAATGGCCTCCAATAAAGCCTTAGCATTGCTATGCTGAGCGACTGAACCACGGATACTAGGAGATACTTTAGTCCTTATGAACATCACACTAAGGCGGTTGGACCGCTCCCACTGTTCATAAAGAGCTATCTCAGCTGCAGTGCTCTCGTGTCAGTGAGGAGCAGGTGGTTCATCCTTCCTTATAGCATAATCAATGTCCATGCACCCCAATTGAAGAAGAATTGACTCCTTCCAAACTTTATAGTTTTCACCATTCAATATGGGAACATCACTCTTAAATTCAGAGAAATTCACAGGTTGTAAAACTGCATATCAAACAATCATGCTTATGTCACAAAATTTGAGGCAAAATTAACATATATCATGTTCTACCAATGTAAAACATGTCACAAAATATGAATCACATAACATAAAAACTGCATGTGGGCTAAGTTTTTAATTTAAATAGATTCATAAATACTCCATGAAGAAACTATCATATTATATTCATTTCCTTAATCCCTGTGGGTAAATTAAGAAAAATAATATGATATTTCAACCCAATTAATCAAATTAATATAATGAAAATTCCTGTGGGATTAAATTCATCATATTAATAAAATTAATTACAATTAATGTCCATTTCCAAATGTGATCCAAATGCTATTAATATATAATTTAATTAATTAAGGATGCTGTGGCTACTCCCCAATTAATTAAAAATATATGGATCACTGGACAATTAATTTCATGCATAAAATATTATTCACAAAATGCATGAAGGACAAAACAATAAACTTAATTCGGCAAGGGGTAGAATTGTAATAAAGGGTAAAAGGTAGGGGCAAAAGAGTAATAACCAAAGGGGGCGCCGGTTCCAGGCGCGTCGCAGCGGCACAGCGCCTGCTCCATCTTGCTGGCGCGTGGCGCCCGCGCGCCTTCCCCTTTCGCGGCGCGTGCGGGCGCGCACGCACCAAGCTACCGCAGCGTGGGCCGCCGCAGCGCCCGGCGGAATGGCCAGCTGGCGTGGCGCCCACGCCGCCAGCAGTTCGCCGACGCTGCGTGGTGCCGCGCCTTCTTCCTCCATGCGATTTTTCGCCGTTCCGCCATTTTTCTCGCCATTTTTCGCCGTTCCACCGCGCCTTCGACCAAATGGATCTCCTCCGGTAGCCCATATCATACCAAAATAATTTATGGGTTTCGGAGACCACGTCGGCGCGACCACATGGACCCAAAATTCGGCGAAAACAACTAAGAAATTGGCTCGAATCAAGTAAAATTCCGTCTAAACGCACAAAACCCAAACCCGCAACTTCCGCCGCTCAAATAGCCTCCGGCGATCACCATATGCCGGATTAATTTAGGGCTATTTTTCTCCATAGCGGTGCGACCGTTCCGGTCCGAAGTCGAGTGGTGGGTCGCCGGAATTTTGGCCGGAATCGGCGATTTCCTCTTAGCCCAAAAACCCGAATCACTGTTCATCTCAAAAAACCCCGAAAATACACCAAAAATTCAACAAAAACAAGACAGAGGCACTAAACATGCTCTGATACCAAATGTAAGACTAAAACTGAAGGATTCTATCGTGCATTGAAGAACGAAATTCATGCACAATTAGAATCAAATGCGGAAAACAGGATCGAAATTAAACTGACCTCCAGCCATTGTTCTACTTTACGTTCGTCGGAAACCCACGTTAGTTCGACGTCAATTTGATGCGATTACGGGCGCACTCTACTAACCCAATCCCTCGCGTCCTGATGGTGTATTACCGAATGAGAGGGTTTGCGTTAGACCTTGTGTCTACCCTTATGGTATGAACGTTTACTTTTATAAACCGCTTCCCATCAAGACGGTTATCAAGAGGGCGGTTATCACCGAAGGGGTAATGCGAAGAGTGGAAAAAAAACGAATGTGGATAACCGTCCGTTAAAAAGAGAAAACGTGGGTCAAACCTAAAATGTGGGATCACATTATAAATATAACAGACCATGAATAAGTAAACATCGCTTCATTCTTGTGAACTCGAATATTGCATCTATCGCCTTTGCATGTGATGATCAACGATGGAGTTAGTAAGGTTTTAATCGAGATGTGTTGGTTCACCGTCATTAAATTATCGTATTGCTTTCTTTCTTTCATAACGTGTTACACCATCCAAGAAGCACTTACTCCTTATTTTTCCTTTTATTTTTGCCAAAAGTGACATTATACAAGTTAATATTCCCGTTAATAGTCTATCTTTGTTACCAATTTTGTTTTTCGTCAAAAATGAAAAACCTTAGACGATGAAATGCATCATCTTTTTCCTGTTCGTCTTCACAATTTAAGGAAGCAACACCTAAGAAATATTGGCTTTGAATATAAAATAGAACGCCAGATGCCTCACTTGAAAGGATGTTGATTCAGTTTTTTTTTGGTCGGAATTTTGATTCAGTTTAGGGTACAAAACATTCAAACCGATTCTCTTCTACGATACTAAAATTGATTCCTAGCGAGAATCAATTTGCCAAGAAAAGTCAAATCTGGAAACTGCAGAGAAGTTTCCTTCCTAATTAATTAATTCCGATACCGTGTTTTTGCCGGCCATTCTTTTTCTTCGCTAGACTTTGTTTTATTGGTTGACTTGGACAATTTGATGACCGACGACTCCCAACTCTTTTCATTGATATTACTTAGCCTCCATCGCATTACCAATTAGCAGACACTTTCATTGCATCAGATCAAACGATAGATAGAGAGATGATCAAGTCTCCGAGCTTCATATGTATGTTCCGTGCTTTACTTCTCATATCGCATGTTATGCTACTACTAGGGACGAGCCGTGGTGCGAAGAAGAATCACTCGTGTGCCGCTTCATCTTGCGGTGAGCTTCATGACATAAGATATCCCTTTCGATTGAAAGGTGACCCAGAAGGTTGTGGCCTCTCCAAGTATGAGCTAGCATGTGAAAATAACCGCACTGTTCTATATCTGTATGTCGGCCGATATTATGTGAAGTCGATTTACTATAATTTCTATTATGGCGAAGATGACTTCAACAGTGAAATCATGGTGGTTGATGATGGACTGCAAAAGGATAATTGCTCATCCCTCCCTTGTTACTCATTGGCACGCTCCAACTTTAGTATATATGATCCATACTATGTTGCTTTTGAGAACATAGTGCCCGTGGCCTTCATGAAGTGCTCACAACCCGTTGCTTCTACTTTGTATGTTGATACCGAACCATGTATTGAGGGAGCATACTCTGCCGACGCGCCTCCTAAGTTTTCCCAGATGAAGGTCTACTCATACGCTGTACATAATGGGTCTGATCTACAAGTACAGGACATCAAGGATTTTTGCACCATAACCATGATGACATATACATCGGATTATATCCCGGGGTGGGAAAAGGATCGCTATAATCCCGCAAGCTTAACATACAAGGACCTCCACAACATGATGGCCGAGGGCTTCAATCTCTCCTATGGGGAAGGACTCTTCTCGACATTAACTTCATTCCATTCTTGCTTCTTAGGTTTCAGACACCGAAGGGAGTGGTGCAGGCACTATTACACCTGTAAGCGGACTTTCCCCGATGCTTTTCTTCCTTCCTTCCTTCCTTCCTTTCTTCTTCTTCTTCATCCCCATCATTTTCTTAAATGCTAGCTCTACTGAACGACGTTATCAAAATTTACTTTCTGAGTGCTGTGGCATTTTTCAATTGGATATTGTAATACGTATGTTTAATGTATTGAGTCATTAGTTTCTTTAATGCCCAACAGAAAAAATTGCCACGTCAGTTGAAAAAGTTTATTCAGATTTTTAGTAGATTTGGCGTGCATTGCTCTTTTATATTTTACAACCATGGAGCATTTCTGGATTTTACAATATTCCTTTATATTTTGTTTGGGGAAAAATTGTTTGATATGATATGTATGTCCTTTGCATGGCTCTTATTATTACGAGGATGCATTTATCGCCCGCATTTCGGATGATGGTAGTCAATTAACAATGCGTGAGTGATTAAGGAACTTATGAATCATTTGGTACATTTAGGGGAAAAAAAGCAAAATCGTATTTCTTCGAGAGAAAAAATCACGTTACGTTGACATGGATTCCATGAGTGAATAGAATAAAGTTGAATCTGAGCGCCATCTTAGGAAAGTGAACCTCATTCACTCTTCTTTTATTCTAGACTTGTCCACTTGCAAATTTCAATGAACAGAATTGTGTCTTCGCACTTTGCAGTGGTTGTATAAATTTATCTTTCACTTGAGTTATGGCTTAACGTAAATTACTTTTTACTATTTAATTGCTAAAACGATGGATCTAATTCTTTATTAATTGGTCGTTAATCTTAATTAATCATTTTTAGTAATCTCTGTCGAATTGTCTTGCTATCTACAGATAAATCGACGTGGCATATCGCGCTTAATGTTGCGCTAAAGGCAGCAATGGATCTCTCCTCTGTCTTGGGTATGACTAGTCCTTTTCTCCTCACGCCTGTGAAGCTCTCAAGCAGCACTCTGACCAAAAAAAATTGTGACACTATGCTAATCAATGGCCAATTTTCTCCGCAGGCTACTTCCTAGCAGCAAAATTCATACTTGAGCTCCATGTGTATTGCTACTTTTAATCTATAAGTGGATGAGAAGGCATCAAGCGATCATGCAAACATTGAAGAATTCCTACGAGCTCAGAACAACTTTTTGCCCATAAGGTACTCTTACTTAGATATAAAGAAGATCACAAAAGTTAGGCGAGGGTGGATATGGTTTCATGCCAAAAGTGGAATGAAGTTTTAAGATTTTGAACAAATAAAATCACAAGATTTTATAAGCCTTTTGGAAGGATCCACCACGTGGTGCAACTTGTTGGTTTTTTGATTACCTCTTGTCTATTTTCATAATCTTTGAAAACACATTTCAAGGGTGGTGATGATCCTCTTGATTATAAGAAAATGCATGAGATCTCTTGGTATAGCTAGAGGGATAGAGTATCTGCATCGGGGATGTGATATGCAAATTCTACATTTTGACATCAAGCCTCACAACATTCTCCTAGATCGAAGTTTCATTCCAAAAATTTCTGACTTTGGACTTGCAAGACTTTATCCCACCGTTTACAGCATAGTATCATTGACTGCAGCAAGAGGAACCTTGGGATATATGGCACCGAGCTGTTCTATAGGGACATTGGTGGCATTTCTTATAAAGCCGATGTTTATAGTTTTGGGATGTTGTTGATGGAAATTGCTGGTAGAAGGAGAAATCTAAATGCACATGTAGAGCGTTCAAGTCAAATTTACTTTCCTTTGTGGGTTTATGATCAACTCAGCATAGAAAAGGAAGTTGAAATAGTAGATGTCATAGAAGAGGAAAGAAAAACAATCAGGAAGATGATAATTGTTGCACTATGGTGTATACAATTGAGCCCTAATGATCGGCCATCGATGAACAAAGTCCTAGATATGCTTGAAGGAGATGTGGATAAACTGCAACTACCTCCAAAACCACTTTTGTATCCAATCAGGACGCCGAATGATGATGTTGACTCCAAGATAGAACTTGAAACAATCTCATCTTCATCAAATGCTCTGTTAATTTCTGGCAATTACCAACTTCACCAGGACAGTGAGTTTACGAAATCATGTGTTGTGTGATTGTTCCCCTCTTGTAGAAATGAAATGCAAAAAAACAATTAGTACTACCAACATGTATCATCATCATTCACAATGTATTCCTTGAAGCTTTTACTTGTTTTTCCATATAGCACTATTGTTTTCTAGTAGACTCATCATGGCTATTTTATAAATGACAATTCATTGTCAAAGAGGAAAGACAGAGTAGGCCGACTAATTTGCCTTTACGATGAATAGAAATTGAATACGTGATGTCGCGCATCCCTCGATTTGTATGGTTAGAAGTCCGTGCTGGAATTTGTTTTTATCAGATTGAGACTAAAAACCAAAGTACAGGATGTTGACTAAGACAAAGTAAATTATTGGGAGATTGACTAAGACAACCATGACATTATAGGGTGGAATTAGCCCAATAGTGTTGATCACAGTAGGTCATTTATTTGAACGTGGAGTGTATATTAATTATTACAGTGTGTCTGTTTTATGGAAAATATTTTTTGCGAAGATCTTTTCAAGTAAAGTGACTAGTTTTCAATTATTTGGTTTGGCGGTGTAGTTGGAAGCAAGACGGAAAAGGATTTTTGATATTTAGATTTTACTTTAAAAATTATTCTCTCCTTATAGTTATATTTATTTCCTAATGCAAGGTACTGTGAGATGATATCGAAATCCTTGCCTAAGATATTATTAATATATGAAGTGTAAATTTTAAGTTCTATTATCATCAAAATGAAGCAACATAAAAAAAATGATGCGAAAAAAAGTAGAAAATGCAAATAATTAACAAACTTAATCTCTTAGTGGTATTCGACCAAAAAAAAAAAAAAAATCTCTCAGTGGTCATGAAATTTCTCATGAGAATGGTTCTCCATTTTGCGTGAGTGTGCGCGTGGAAAAGGAGTTTGGAAAAACGATTTCTTCTTTTTAATATGGAAATATCATTTTCCTCAGTTTTAATAGTTTTCTTTGACCGTAAAAATATTTTCCATCGATTATCCATCCGTAAAACCAAACCCATGAAAGTTTGGAAAATCATATCATTGAAATAATTTTCATAAAGACGAACACACCCTTAGTAATGGTTTGTGAAGTAAGACCAACATGCAATATTGGTATATGGAGTTGCTGAGATGCTTATCAACAGAGAAAAATAATGAGAAAAAGACAATTTAAACGAAATGACACTCTATGAAATATTGGCCTTGAATAAAATACAAACACCAGATGCCTTAGTTAAAAGGATTTTGATTCGATTCAGGGCACGAAATATTCAATTCGATTCAATTTCATGATACTCAAATTGATTCGTTTCAATTTTACAATACTCAAATTGATTCCGAGAAGTTTCCTTCCTAATTAACGCGGAAACCATCCATAAATTAATCCACCATCGTGTTTTGTTAGCTTGACTGGAAGTACTACAATTTCTACGTAATCTTTACTAATATAAAAAACTTTTTTTTATCAGACTAATATATAAAAGTTTAGCAGGCCACATATTTTACTTTTTCTTCTTCACTTTACTTTGTTTTTGTTTTTGGGAAAAATGTTTGATTTGATAGGTGTTCGCGTCCCTTGCATGGCTGTTATTATTATGCCGGTGAATAATTTGCACGCGTATTGGATGATGTTCGTATACTATAACTATGGAGGAGTGGGACGTGAACTTGTGAATCATTTGGTACGTCTGGTGGAAACAAAAGCGAAATCATCTTTCTTCAAGAGAAAGATCGTGCTATGATATAACATGGATTCTCCGAGTGAATAGAATAAACTGCGACCTGAGCGCTATCTAGGAGAGTAAATTATTTTTATGTTTACCTGATAAAATGATAGATTTAATTGTTCATCAATTGATCGCCGATTCTGATTAATCACGTTCAGTCACCTCAAACGAACTCTCTTGCTTTATGCAGGTGATATTACGTGGGCCATGAAAAGGTTTATGGCCGCTGCAGCTCGGAGCCTCGTCTCTGTTTTGGGCATGACAAGTCCTTTTCTCCTAAAAATATGAAGATCTCAAGAAGCACTGTGAGAAAAACATTACGTTTAAAAGAAAATTATTGCACTACGTTAATCTATGGACAATTTCTATGCAGCCAACTTTGTCGCAGCAAAATTCATACTTGAGTTCCATGTGTGTTGATACTTCTAATATATCAGTGGATGAGAAGGCACCAAGCGATCAACCCAAACATTGGATAATTCCTACGAGCTCACAACTTTTTGCCTATAAAGTACTCTTTTTTTGGATATCAAGAAGATTACAAAAAGTTCAAATACAAGTTAGGTGAGGGAGGATGAGTTTTTGTGCACAGAGGAATCCTTAGAAGTGGCAATAAAGTTGCAGTTAAGATTTTGAACAAACTAGCATCTAATGGCCAAGATTTTATGGGTTAATTCCACAAAAAAATTAACTTTAGGTCGAGGGACAATTCTAGCCTGAACTTTTTTTTGTCCCGTAAAAAATACCAGTTTTAAGTCGAGGGACAATTCTGGCGCAACTTTTTTTGTCTAGTGAAAAAGCACCAACTTTCACTTAAATCCCAAATATGGCATCAATTGACTTAGAACCATTGATTATCTAACTTAACTATTCCACCTCAACAATAAATGCGCATGGTTTGCTGACTGGATTCAAAGCAATATTCATTGTCTTATTCTCGAGTCATAGCTTGAAGAATAACGGTAAAACTGCTCATCTCATTCACTTCACCGGCAAGTCAAAATATCTCCAAATTGAATCTCTCTAGCCAGATGTAATCTAAAACTAACTACTGCTTGTCGGACGATGACTCCATAGATTTAGATTCGCCAAGCTCACCACCATAACTTTTTTTTTTCAAACAAGGGTGATTTCGAGATGAAAGTCAACGGGAGCCAGATTTGGAATTGTTTGAAAGTTTGTGATTTTTATGAGAATAAAAAAATTTGGGCCAAAATTGTCACTTCGACTTAAAGTTTGTGCTTTTTATAGGACAAAAAAAAAAGTTTTGGACAGAATTGTCCCTCGACCTAAAGTTGGTGCTTTTGAATGGGATAAGAAAAAATTCGGACCAGAATTATCCATCAATGTAAGTTGGTGTTTTTTTTTGAATTAGGCCAAGATTTTATAAGCAAAGTGGCCACAATTGGAAGGATCCACCACGTTAATGTGGTGCAACTTGTTGGTTTTTGCTTTGATTACTCCAAACAAACTCTTGTCTATGATTTCATGCCGAACAGATCTTTGGATAAACACATTTCCACTGAGGATGGGGATGATCCTATTGATTATAAGAAAATGCATGAGATCTCTCTTGGGATAGCTAGAGGGATAAAGTATCTACATAAGGGATGTGATATGCAAATTGTACATTTTGACATTAAGCCTCACAACATTCTCCTAGATCAAGTTTCACTCCGAAAGTTTTTCACTTTGGACTTGCAAGACTTTATCCCACCGGTCACATCATAGTATCATTAATCTGTGACATTGAACATTTTCATACAATTCAGAGACTAATTTGAGATTACATTGAACACGTACTCAAAAAGCCAAGGACTTCATTGCACGTAGAGCCAAAGTTCAACGATCACATTGAATAAATTAAAAGTTTATATACCACATTGCACATTGTACTAAAATTTAGGGATCATTTGTGTTATTATTTCAAAATATTCTTGTTGACAGTTTGTCTTTTGTTACCAATTTTGTTTTTCGTCAAAATGAAAAACCTTATACAACAAATACAATATCTTTTTCCTTTTCATCTTCACAATTTAACAAAGCGACACCTATGAAATATTGGCCTTGAAAATAAAATAGAATGCCAGATGCCTCCCTTGAAAGGATTTCGATTTAGTCTAGGGTACATAACTGTTGACACCAATTATTAATTAGGTTGTTGATAGTAAAATGAATTATTAGGAATATTCAAGATAGTGGAAATAAATACACGTTGTGTTTAATATTTGACAAAACACAAGCTCATCGATGAAAAATGTTGTAAGCCATGAGTTTAGTTGTCCAGAGTACGGCAACAGATAGTTGGCAGCCGCTAAATCATGAAAGTGGGAAGTTTTGGGTGTTTGAAATTTGAAATAACCGGAATCAAAAGAGGGAACAGTAACCGCCTGGGGACTTGTTCTGAGGATTATTGATTAAATTGTTACTGCATTAGGATCAGGTCACTAAGGCTGTCGATGAGAATAAGAACATATGGTATGATACATGATCAATGGTAGTTGTCAGACATAGATTAACAGGTGTTGCAAGAATGGAAGATGAAGATGAGATCATTAACAGTTATCTAGCGAAGATTGACAGGTGTCGGAGAATGAAGCATGAAGATATGATCGACGGCATATCTGATGTGGGTTGACAGGTGTCATCAAAAGATGGTTATCACACTTAATAGTATAAATACCACCCGATGACCAACAAAGAGTCCCCCCAACACACAATAAAAAAATGCTATCTTTTTATTTTTAGTTTTTGTTCTATACTTTCAATTTCCTTAACCGTAGTCTTTTATGCTTTAAGTCCAGTATCAGTGTAATGTCGTATCGATGATGTTTGAGCATACTGCTGCTAGTCAGTGACTAGCCGAACTTGTCTAAACTGGTTGTGTTGCCAAGTTTCCCATTAATCAAATATTGTCACAGCTTGAATTTATATTGTTCAATTGAAACAAGTGGGTTCTTATTTTTCACCTGGATATCTCCTGTCCGAGTCGACCCAATTGCCACTTAAAAAGTCAATGAACCCAATGTTCTCTCTTAAAAAGTCAATGAACAACGATCAGTGAATTTTTTCATTTTGTTGCGAGAATCTTTTCCGGTGAAACAATAACATTCAAAACCGATTCTTTTTTTTTACGACACTAAAATTGATTTCTGCCAAGAAAAGTCAAATCTGGAAACTGCAGAGCAGTTTCATTCTTAATCAACGGGAAAGTCATCCATGAATAATTCCAATACCGTGTTTTGTCGCCTTGACTGCAAGGAATGCAATTTCTACGCCATACCCACTTTTTCCTCAGAAGACTTTGTTTTAATGGTTGACTTGGACATTTCGATGACCAACGACTCCAACTCTTTTCCTTCATATGACAGAGCCTCCATCGCATTACCAATTAGCAAAATCTTTTATTGCATCATATCAAAAGATAGAGAGATGATCAAGTCTCCAAGCTGTAAGAATTTTTTAATGTGGGTTTCATTAATTGAAATTAACTGAATTAATTTGATCTAATTAAGGTAAGATATATGGATTCTTAATCGCCTAATATGAGGCTGGTTGGTGTGGGCCGAGTATGGCCCGCCCGTAATGAGAAGGCCCGTGGTCAAAGACTTTATAAATAAGCGCTCAAGTCCCTTCCCTAACCGGATGATGCACAATTTGACTCCTATATGGATTTAGAAAGAACTTTCTTCTCGTGAGTGGTAATCTCACTAGGTCGGTGTTCTAACGAAGGGATAGGGAAGAAGCACTTGAGTTCGTGTTTAGAAACCGTCACAAATTCCACGTCAAGCTCGATGGATTTCAAACCAGGTACGCGAATCAACAATTTCTCCATTATTGTGTTTTGATTTCTAATTATGGTGATCTTGAGCGTGCCATTTTTGTGGTCTTCACAAGCTCCATAAGTATGTTCCGTGTTTTACTTCTTATATTGCATGTTCTGCTACCACTAAGGACAAGCTACAGTCCGAAGAAGAATTGCTTGTGTGCCGCTTCATCTTTGCGGTGAGCTCCATAACATAAGCTATCCATTTCGATTGAAATGTGACCCAAAAGGCTGTGGTCTCTCTAAGTATGAGCTAGTTTGTGAAAATAACTGTACCATTCTATATTTGTACGCCGGCCGATATTATGTAAAATCGATTTAACACCGTTCCCATTATGGCGAAGATGAGTTCGCTGGTGAAATCATGGTGGTTGACAATGGACTGCAAAAAGTAATTGCTCGTACCTCCCTTGTTACTCATTGGTGGACTCCAACTTTAGTGATCATGGTCCATACACTTCACCCTCAGCTGTGCCGGTGGTCTTCATGAAGTGCTCGCAGCCTATTGCTTCTACTTGGTATATCAATACCGAACCATGTATTGAGGGAGCATACCCTTCCTATACGCCTCCTAAGTATTCCCAATGAAGATGTACTCAATACTCATGCGCTTTTCATGGGTTTTTTCCACAAGTACAGGACATATAGGATTCTTGCAACATAACCATGATGGCTTTCTTATCGGATTATATCCCGGCGTGGGAAGGGATTGGTATAAACGTGCGAGCCCACCGTATAAGGTCCTCCACAACCTGATGGCCGAAGGATTCAATCTCTCTTATAAGGAGCACTTTTCGCTTGTAATATTCCAATTTTGCATCTTAGGTTTCGGGTACCAAATGGAGTGCACTCAATATTACTCCCGTAAGCTGACTTTCCTGAGACTTTTCTTTCTTTCTTTCTTCCTTCTTCTTCATCCTCATCCTTTTCCCAAATGCTAGCTCTACTGAGGGATCTTATCAAAATTTGCTTACTGAGTGATCTGGGGCATGTTTCAATTGGATATTGTAATACGGAGTTTCGATACGTTTGAATCATTACTTTTTTTAATACCCAATAGAAAAAATTGCCACATCAGTTTAGTGAAAATGTTCAGTGAGATTTTTGGTAGATTTGGCGTGCATTGCTCTTTTATTTTATAACCAACGAGCTTTCCTAGACTTAACACTATTCGAGGGACCCGAGTTACTATCAATGAATATCATTGATATATATATATATATATATATATATATATGTATGTATGCATATCAATGAACTTTGTTGTATTATATGGAAAATCTATTTCAGTCTCTTCAATTATACTTAATTGTACTATTAACTTGAGAAAAATATGTTAAGTTGACGATTTTATTCATAGATCTAGCACAATTACAGAAAGAGTGATTGTAATATTGAAGTTGATGGTGAATAAGTAAACATCACTTCATTCTTGTGAACTCGAATATTGCATCTATTGTCTTTGCATGTGATGATCAACGGCGGAGTTAGTAAGGTTTTAATCGAGATGCACCGGTCCATTGCTATAAATTATCATATTGCTTTCTTTCTTTCATAACGTGTTACACCATCCAAGAAGCACTCACTCCTTATTTTTCCTTTTATTTTTGCCAAAAGTGACATTATACAAGTTAATATTCCTGTTATTAGTCTATCTTTGTTACCAATTTTGTTTTTTCCGTCAAAAATGAAAAACCTTAGACGATGAAATGTATCATCTTTTTCCTGCTCGTCTTCACAATTTAACGAAGCTGACACCTAAGAAATATTGGCTTTGAAAATAAAATAGAACGCCAGATGCCTCACTTGAAAGGATGTCGATTCAGTTTTTTTTTTATTGGTCGGAATTTTGATTCAGTTTAGGGTACAAAACATTCAAACCGATTCTCTTCTACGATACTAAAATTGATTCCTAGCGAGAATCAATTTGCCAAGAAAAGTCAAATCTGGAAACTGCAGAGAAGTTTCCTTCCTAATTAATTAATTCCGACACCGTGTTTTAGCCCAGGGCCATACTTTTTCTTCGCTAGACTTTGTTTTATTAGTTGACTTGGACATTTCGATGACTGACGACTCCAACTCTTTTCATTTATATTACTGAGCCTCCATCACATTACCAATCAGCAAACACTTTCATTGCATCAGATCAACCGACAGAGAGATGATCCAGTCGCCGAGCTCCATAAGTATGTTCTATGTTTTACTTCTCATATCGCATATTCTGCTACTACTGGAAACGAGCTGCAGTGCAAAAAGAATCACTTATGCGCCGCTTCATCTTGCGGCGAGGTCCGTAACATAAGCTATCCCTTTCGATTGAAAGGCGACTCAAAAGGTTGCGGCCGCTCTGAGTATGAGCTAATTTGTGAAAATAACCGCACTGTTCTAAATCATTACGTCGGCCGATATTATGTGAAAACGATTGATTACGATTATTATTTTGGCGAAGATCACTTTAGCGGTAAAATCACGTTGGTTGACGATGGATTGCAAAAGGATAATTGCTCATCCCTCCCTCGTTACTCATTGGCGCGCTCCAACTTCAGTAAGTATGATCCATACTATGTTGGTTATGAGAACATAGTGCCCGTGGCCTTCATGAAGTGCTCACAGCCCGTTGCTTCTGCTTCCGTATGTTGGTACCGAACCATGTATTGAGGGAGCATACTTTGCCGACGTGCCTCCTAATTTTTCCAGGATGAAGGTCTACTCATACGCTGTATATGATGGGTCTGATCTACAAGTATGGGACATCAAGGATTTTTGCACCATAACCATGATGGCATTCACAGCGAACCATACCTCATGGTGGAAAGGGAATTGGTCTAATCAGAGCTTATCATACAAGGACCTCCACAACATGATGGTCCAGGGATTCAATCTCTCCTATGGGACACGCAATTGGCCAAAATTCCATTTTTGCTTCTTAGGTTTCGGATTCCGAAGGGAGAGCTGCCGTTACTATTACTCCAGTAAGCAGACTTTCCCTGTTGTTTCCTTCTTTCTTTCTTCATCCTCATCCTTTTCTTTAATGTTAGCTCTACTGAGGGATCTTATCAAAATTTACTTACTGAGTGATGTGGCATGTTTCAATTGGATATTGTAATACGTATGTTCGATTTATTGAGTCATTAACCATGGAGCTTTTCTGGATTTGACACTGTTCCTTTCTATTTGTTTGGGGAAAATTATTTGATTTGATAGTAGCTCGTGTCCCTTGAATTGCTGTTATTGTTACGGGGAACTTATGAACATTTGGCACATTTAGGGGAACAAAAGCGAAACATTGTTTCTTCGAGAGGCAATCATGCAACGATAACATAGATTCCAAGAGTGAGTAGAATAAAGTTGGATCTGAGCGCTATCTACGAAAGTGAAACTCATTCACTCTTTTTTTTTTTTATTCTAGACTTTTCCACTTGCAAATTTCAGTGAACAAAAGTGTCTTTGCAATTTGCAGTGATTGCATGAATTTATCTTTCACTTGGGGTATAGCTTAACGTGAATTGCTTTTATTATTTGACTGCTAAAATAATGGATCTAGTTCTTCATTGATTGGTCGTTAATTCTAATCAACCATTTTGAATAATGTCTCACGAATTCTCTTGCTAACTACAGATGATCCTTTGCGGTATATCACGCTTGATGTTGCACAAGTCGCAGCACGGAATCTCTCCTTTGTCTTGGGTATGACAAGTCCCTTTCGCCTCACAAACTATGAAGCTCTCATTCAGCACTCTCACAGAAAGAAAAAAAAATTGTATGTGTATGAAAATTATGACACTATGCTAATCAATATATGGCCAATTTTCTCCGCAGGCCACTTCCTAGCAGCAAAATTCATACTCGGCGCTCCATGTGTATTGATACTTCTAATCTATAAGTGGATGAGAAGGCATCAGGCGATCGATGCAAACATCGAAGAATTCCCTACGAGCTCATAACAATTTTTTGCCCATAAGGTACTCTTACTCGGATATCAAGAAGATCACAAAAATTTCAAATACAAGTTAGGCGAGGGTGGATATGGTTCCGTGTACAGAGGAATCCTTAGAAGTGGCAATGAAGTTGCTGTTAAGATTTTGAACAAACCAAAATCTAACAGCCAAGATTTTATAAGCGAAGTGGCCACAATTGGAAGGATCCACCACGTTAATGTGGTGCAACTTGTTGGTTTTTGCTTCGATTACTCCAAACAAGCTCTTGTCTATGATTTCATGCCGAACGGATCTTTGGATAAACACATTTCCTTTAAGGGTGGTGATGATCCTCTTGATTATAAGAAAATGCATGAGATCTCTCTTGGCATAGCTAGAGGGATAGAGTATCTGCATCGGGGATGTGATATGCAAATTCTACACTTTGACATCAAGCCTCACAACATTCTCCTAGATCGAAGTTTCATTCCGAAAATTTCTGACTTTGGACTTGCAAGACTTTATCCCACCGGTTACAACATAGTATCGTTGACTGCAGCAAGAGGAACCTTGGGATATATGGCGCCTGAGCTATTCTATAAGGACATTGGCGGCGTTTCTTATAAAGTCGATGTTTATAGTTTTGGGATGTTGTTGATGGAAATGGCCGGTAGAAGGAGAAATCTAAATGCACATGCAGAACGCTCAAGTCAAATTTACTTTCCTTTGTGGGTTTATGATCAACTCAGCAAAGAAAAGGAGGTTGAAATAGTAGATGTCACAGAAGAGGAAAGGGAAACAACGAGGAAAATGATAATCGTTGCACTATGGTGTATACAATTGAGCCCTAATGATCGGCCATCGATGAACAAAGTCCTCGATATGCTTGAAGGAGATGTGGATAAACTGCAACTGCCTCCAAAACCGCTTTTGTATCCAAGCACGACGCCCGATGATGATGTTGACGCTGAGATAGAACTTGAAACAATCTCATCTTCGTCAAGTGCTCCGGTACTTTCTGGCAATTACCAACTTCACTAGGACAGTGAGTTTATGAAATCATGGGTTGTGTGATTGTTCCCCTCTTGTGGAAATGAAATGCAAAATATAAATAGTGCTATCAACATGAATGTCGGATAGTATTCTTTGTCAAAGAGGAAAGACGAAGTAGGCTGACTATTTTGCCTTTTCGATCAATGGAAATTGAATACGTGATGTCGCGCACCCCTCAATTTGTGTTGTCAGAAGACCGTGCTGGAATTTGTTTTTATGAGTCTAAAGGATGTTGACTAAGACAAAGTAAGTAATTGGGAGATTGACTAATATAACCATGACATTGTAGAGTGGAATTAGCCTAATAGTGTTGATCACAATAAGTGATTTATTTGAATGTGGAATATATTTTAACTATTAGAGGAGAAAAATATCCAAAAATGTCCTAAATCTATTGCATCTTAGACAATTGAGTCCTAAACCCTTTTATTTTTTTTGTCAATCGAGTCTCTCCTTTTCTTTCTTTTTTCTTTTTCTCCTTTTCCCTCCGCCAGCCATCGCCAGGCCTCATCGATGTTCAAGGAACAAGACCACCGTGTCTATGCAAGTATGCAGGAAGAGATTCACCAGTAGAATTCCAAACCAAGTAAGAGCTATGACGCAGAATATCAAGCTAAACAGCGTTAAATATCATGAACACCCTTCAGAGAAAGTAAAGACAGGGTTAGAATCCAAGTGGCTCAAGCTTCGAGCCATTAAAGTCGATGGTCGGAAACGTCCCCTGAAGTTCGCAGCCTGGTGGCCACCTGTGATGAGGTTCAGAACTTGCGAAATTGGCATATGCGTAGCCTCTAATGCAGCATTCATTCTCATTCCTTGTGCTTCCAGTGAAGGACAAGCAAGATTACCGCCGGGTACGAGATGTGGAGCGGACCCTGCCACCTCTTCTGATCCTACAAAGCCGAGAGGAATGGCAGATAGCATTTCAGGTTCAGCTCTGCTCATCGTCATTTTTAAACCACAAGCGCGAGCAGAGTTAGCATCACAAACTTGAAGTTGAAACTAAGTTGTTCGACTAGAATGCACACCACGTCTACCATGTTGTTATCAGCAGTGTGCTCTGCCAACGGTAGCAGTTATGATCATCTGAACATTCACTTCCTATCAAAAGAGTATTCATGTCTTCTGAAGCAAGACTTGACGAGGCAAATAAATAGTTACGCCATGCCTCATGCCGGAAGCTGACAGAGGCACTTGCACTCTCGAACGATGCATGTATTTAAACTAGTGCAGATGACAGAATTCGCTAAGTAAAATAGTGTGCACAAGCAGGTAATTTACCTATCAAGTAGGTAAGTAGCTTTCAGATTGAGATGAATAGTTAAGCTAATCACCAGAGTAGGTACTATGTTCGACGCGGTAGAGAAAAAGTAAACGAAATAATAGAAGATGTACCCAAAAAAAAATTTGTCTCGGAGAAACGAGACACAGAAACATCTCGAGAATCGAGTTTCTTACTTATTCCCTTAGTTCGTCACGCTCACTGGATAATCATCCTGATGAGAAAGAACAGTCGTTGTGACAGGAGGCTGAGGAGCTGCCTCTTCTGGTACCTTCGACTAATGTTGCTCTGCTGCACCATGATAGGAAGGCGAGCACAATTGAAACCTCACATAACGAAGTGTTCAAAGTACGACAACCGGACCCGTTTAATGGACGGCAAAATTCATAGGAGGTCTACATAAACTGACTTCCAGAAGCAAACAATCATAAACAGATGGCCTCACTTAAAAGAGCCCTTGATACTGAAGGAGCTGGAAGAGATTCATGGAAAAACGTCCCCATGTAAAAGGTGAGTAAAGGACAATTTGGGCGTAAATTGCATAAGAATTGCACTATGGGGAAGAACTGATTATCAACATGGTGATGCACTTAAGTTGAGGTCATATGATACCGATTGTTGCTGGCCATCTTGAACTTCCTCCATCACAATGTTGTAAATACAAGTACAAACTCTATGCGAGATCCCTTTGTTTTGCTCCATATTGAGCAAGCTACAGAGCTAGATACGAAGAATCCTCTACTTATTCTTCAATTCTGCAACATTTTCACTTCGCTCTGTCAACAAAAACCGGCTCTCGCTGGATTTTCCTGGTCATACCATACCTAGAGCTTTGGGATTCTCTTCCTGTTCCTTGTGTTTTCTTAAACAGTTCTGTAGCTGTTCGAGTAAAGACCGTACTAAATTGATGGTGATTCAACATTTTCCACGGTTAGCTTAGTAACAGGTGAAGAACTACCTAAGTGCTTTTTACTTTCATTGTTCATCCTGACCGTTTACTCATATCGATTAAAATTTCCAGTTTGTCAGTGAGCCGCGAGGAAAACATTTCTCTACAAAGGCCACTTGAGAGTTCATCTAAACTTGATGGAACGACATTCTCGGCCAAACGATAAATGAACTTTACAAGCTAACCTTCCCAGTGATTTGCTTATGATATCGTGTTTATAGCATATATCTTAATAGAAAGACCAGCCGAAACATGTATCCGAACCATCTGCTGTGGCAACGCAAGGTTACCGGACACAAATCATGAAATGTGAAGTTTATACCAGACAATGATCATCATCTCTGTTGGAGATTGAGTTCTTTCAATAAGTTTGGGACTTTGCTCTGTTCAAACTGTCATCAGAATCAGGAAGGAAGAGAGAAAGATGCTATTTATTCATGATATCTGGACACAATAACTCTGTTTTAACACGACTCTAGTGATTAGGAGATCATTTCTTTTTGTAGTGTTTAGTTCAGGGCGTGCGACTGATGATGATGGTAACTCTTGGTCATGCAGATTTTAAAGTCGATTTTCATCTTGTCAGTCACGCATGGGCTCTGGAAAAGAACAGAGGACACTTATGAAATTGGTAACAAAGAAAGAGCCCTAAAATACAATAACGTATGGGAAATTACCAAAAAAAGTCATAAATCTATTGTACTAGACTACTTGTGCCAATTCAAATTTAAACCTTTCAATTTAACCAATTTAATCCTAAACCTTTTGGCAATTTGTCAATGTAATCTTTCTGGCTAATTTTGGTTGAAAATCATAAACCTAGACATCGCGGACAATTTTAGTAATTTTTAAAACATTTTTTTCTGAATTATTATTATTATTATTATGTCATTGTGGCCAGTGAATGAGTGAGGACGAGAAGGTTCTTGCCAGATTTGGGTGAGGCAGCCCACAAGGCCCACCTTGCCTAAGGCATTCATGGCCTACCCTCGCCAGATCTGGGCGAGAGTCAAGACAAGGGCTGGAACCCTTGCTGACCATAATGAAAAAAAAAAATTAATGAAACATTAAAAAATTATGAAAATTTGTTCACGCCAACGCCAACCATCCTATGTGGCATTATCGGTGTCCACGTTAATGATTTCCAGTCAAAACTGGCTAGAATGATTACATTGGCAAATCGTCGAAAGGTTCAGGACTACATTAGCCAAATTAAAAAATTTAGAATTGAATTGACACAAATATAATAGATTTAGGACTTTTTGAATAATTCCCTCCAATAATGTATGTCTAGATCTTTGGCATCCATGCGAGAGATAATTAAGATACTTTTCATCAAGAGATTTTTCTGCTTAAAATCCGACTAATCATTGCTTAATATTTAATCACCATATAGAAAGCAACTAAGGAGGTATCATCGAGCATGGAGAGGCTAGTAGACCTATTAAATGGGTCTTAAAATCTATATATGACCCATTTAAAAATAAATTGATCAATACAACTTTGAAGAGTTCATCTTAAATTGGTCTTAAAGTTTTAAACCTATCACAAATGAGTCTTAATAGGTTGAGTGTGGAACCTATTTTGAACTCACCCACCCACCCTCTTTTCATAGAACTATATATTTTTTTAAATCAAGATTATTTTATTTTTTTCTCGTTTTATTTTTAATTTTTTTCTTTTGTTTTCTTTCTTTTTGGCCGGTGGTTGGCCACGGCGACTGACCCTTGGCCATAGGGAAGGAACGACCTAGCCGGAATTGGGCGAGCTTAGCCTTGCTTGGCCTCGGGCCAGCTCAACGTCCACCGATCCGGGCGAGGCGAGCTCGCCCAATTCCAAATGAACCTAAGGCCTCACCAACCCGTGGCGGGGCTCTCGAAATCTTTGGATCCGACAAGGTGGAGCCTCACCCAAGGCTAGCACGGCTTGGCTCGCAGGAATCGAGCAAGCTTGAGGCTCGCCTAAGGCAGGCGAGGCCGATTGGCGAGCTTGTCCTTGCCTATGGCTAGTGGTCGAACGGCAGCTGTCGTCATGGCCAGCCACTAGCAAAAAAAAAAGGTAAAATAAAAAAAATTAAAAATTGGATTTTAAAAAAATAAAATATAAAAATTATTAAAATTATGAAAAATTTCAAATAATAACTCAAAATGGAGCTAGTTTCTTAAAAAGAGGCCCTGCGTGGACGTTTATCTCAAATAAAAATCCGAAGTGGTAAAACGGTCTCAAATAAGGGCTTTGAACATGCCGGGCCGGCCAATTCTTCCTTGGCGGCTTTTTCCGGCGACTGAAATGGGGGTAATTTTGTCCAAAATCTGCAATTGGGTAAAAAATGCAAAAAAACCCCAGATTAAATCGCGATTAGGGTTCTTCCGCTTTCTTCTCCTCTCCCGCTGCTGAAGCAAATTGTTCCTCGCCCAATCTTCGCTTGCTCCCCGCGAGCCCATTTCCCACTCTCGATCGCCGCTCTTTCTCCAGCGAAGGTGCTCCCTCCCTCTCATCCACTGTAATTCGTTTTTGGTTGATTTTAAACCTGCAGCCGAAAGAGCGTTATGCGATCTTTTGAGGCCATTTTGCCTCGGTCTTTGAAGGTTGAGCTGAAAACTTGGGGGTAAATATTTGAAATCATCTGATATGGGACAACACGGTCTGTTTCTGCTTGGTAACTGTTAGTTTTTGAATTTGTTTGTCAGAAAGATGAGTTACTCAAAGCGCTGTCTTCTACTCTTTTGATGCAGCCGCAGTGTTGCGTGCTTCAATCTTTTTGGACTCGCTGAACGTCAGTTGTTTCTTCAAATTTTAGTGTCGCTTTACTTCTTGCATCGTATCAGATTTGGTGCTTTGATTTTGTTTGTAAATCTTTCCGTAAGAGTATTGACCATGCCCCCCAGAGTTCCATTCGTAGAGTGAATAGTGATGCCCTTGTTTCCATTCTCTATAAAAAGAAGCTCCCACCTGATATATCCTTTGGTCAAAGAAGCTCTATAAAAACCACCCAAGTGACTCCTGATGGCATTGACTGTCTTTGTTACACGAAGTATCCAGGCATGGGAGCTCCTTTGCAAGTTTCTGCCTTTGCGATTAGTGTTCTCTCACAGCCGTTGAAGAAACCCATTCTTCGCCGTTAATCATTGTGTAATGCATAGTGAAATGGGCAGGACTATGGCTGGCGCTAATGATACCATTGTGTTGTATGTAAGAGGTGGAAAAACACCGATAATTGCCTACATTGAGGGAAGGTATCAGATTTTGGATTGATGTTGCTGCTGCAAACTGCTCGGACAGATTTGCTAGTGTCTTGACACTGTCCAATGATCCGAGCCCCTGGATACAACATGGAGCAGGTATGTCACCAGGAGTGCACGGGAAGGTATCTCGTTTGTACACGTGCCCTTGACTTTGTCTTAAAGCTGTTCTTATTTGCACTTCACTTTATTTTGACTAATTGATTTATTTTTTGATCCTAATGTAGGTTAAAAGGAGCATGTAAGGATCACAAGCAATTTTTTTGAGAAATGCGAGAACAAGAAGGCTAACAATGCCAACAAGACCAACGACACAAAATCTTCGTTGATGTGCAGTTGTTGCTTTCTATGTTGTTGCTTTTCGTAGGAGTGATGTAAAATGATGTTGTCAAATACTGATATGATTAATGGATGTCAATTTCAGAACTGTGATGTTTCATTGATGTGCAAATGTGGTTTTTCCTTGCATTCATTTCCCTTAGAGAATAATATGAGAATGTTGTTTGATAGAGTGTTTGGGCCAAAATGGCAACTAGTTTTAGCTTTGATAGATAAGAGAACTTAGTGTATTTTCACAGCAGATACAGACATTTCATCAACAACTCATCGTTAAACACTTGAATTCATGGAACTTTAATATTTGCATTACAAAAAGAGACAACTGTTTTACAATTTTAATATGTGCGCACAGCACGCACAACAATACAAGAAAGAGAAGACAACATGAGTTTACAAAACCATTAAGACTTTCCACCGATCACATGCAGCCTACAACAACCATCACAGCCCTCTCAAATCCTCCTACATGATTATTCATGAAATTATCAAAACACCCAATAGAATCTTCTCTCCTTCTGCTTTGTTGAAGGTCAACCTCAATCGATCTCATTCTTCACATGAGCTCTAAAATGATTTGGCGGAAGTGCTCATCACTAATGGGGGAATCAATCCAATTGAAGAAGTCTCAATTTCCTCGCTTCAAAATTAAGAGTAAACAGCATTGCCCGTATACTCAGTACTTCCTCATCAAGCAACAAAAAGCTGCATATAAAAGAGACATCCTTAAAATATAGGAGGAGGGCACTTTATTGTTAGTGCCTGCATAGTAGAATGAAGAGAACTAGAGAAGATACAGCTAGGAAATGCCGCAATATTCAAGGAGGACGTAGCTAAGAAGCTCAACCAGAATGCTAACCTAGAACATCTAAAAAGCCATTAATTATACGTGACCAAGCTTCTGTAATAGGTAGTGTTCAGCAGGAAAGCCGTGTTTGGAAATGAGAGACTTGATCCAAGGATTGGAAGCTCATAGAAACTGCAAAGCTGAATGATTAGCTTAGCTGAGCAGAACATGCCCCTGTGATTTGATTGTGATCAAACTGGTCAAAACACATTTATAACTTCCACAATGCAATGTTAGGAGGGTAAAGAACTTATGCCGGCACAGGAGTTAGATGCCCAACGCATATACTTAAGACGTTTTGTGGACAGGTGAATTACCCTGTTTTTCATGATTCTAATCAACTACTTCATCAACAGTCGAACACACAGCAACCTCCAACTAAACAGCATCATATGATACAAACCTCTTGTGTTTTTTTCTTGTCGAAATACAACCTCTTGGTTGAAGTGATTGATGCAGAACTAAAACATACCCTCCAAATTCTGGGTTTGTTCCTGTTTGCAATCCCTAGCACGGCAATCGTAAAAAATGGTAACTACATTACCACCAAACGCCAAAACTGTGGACACCGTTAAGAAGGAGCGAATCCAAGAAAAGTGAAACTGATACTATTCCATCTGAACCAGAAAAGACAAAGGTATCAAATTTGAAGGATATATATTACTGAAGCACTCAGACAATCTGTTTTCATCCTACACTTGAAAAACCACAAAGAGATGTTCAATCAAAATCCACTTACAGGATTGGATCTAGCATCAATCGAACGTGAATCGACAAACGTCAAATTCCAAGACCTCAATTTCACAGGAAGAGGTGGGGGCAGGAGCGGTGTGGTGAAAAGAGGAGTGGCGGACCGTGGCGTTTCCGTGACGGCTCATTCGGCAGGTTTAAAATCAACTGAAAACGAATTACGGTGGATGAGAGGGAGAGAGGACCTTCGCTGAAGAGAGAGCCGTGATCGAGGGTGGGCAATGCGCTCGTGTGGAGCAAGCGAGAATTGGGCAAGGAACAATTTGCTTCGGTAGTGGGAGAGGAAGAAAAAAGCGGAAGAACCCTAATTGCGATTAAATATGGGGATTTTCTGCATTTTTAACCCAATTGCAGATTTTGGACAAAATTGCCCTCGTTCCAGTCGCCGGAAAAAGTCGGCCGGGGAAGATTTGGCCGGCCGGTGTGTTCAGGCCCTTATTTGAGACTGCTTGGCCATTTCGGATCCTTATTCGGTATAACGTCCCACTTGGAGCCCTCTTTTCGGTAAACCGACTTCCATTTCTCCTTTATTTGAAATTTTCCCTTAAAATTATTAAAATGAATACATGAAGTAAAATCAAATCAGATTTTATATACCAAATATCGAAAAATATCTTCTAATTCATTTTTAGGTTTTATCCAAACATTGAAAGTTTTTTTATTTTCTTGGATAATAACTTTATGAAAAATATTTTATAAAAATGTTATAATTTTCGCGAAATAAACAAAACCTCAATTTTTTTAAAAATTATAAAATGTATTGTATGAAAATGTTTTAGTAGTATAATTTTGTAAAAAAGTCATAAGAAACAAATTTTCTTATATTTAGTTAAATATAAAAGTGTTTTAGCAATATGAGTCGAGTCGAGTATGGGTCGAAATATTTACATTACAAATAAATAGGTCAATTTGGATTGGACCATTTATGACTCGATCCAAATCCGACCCGATCCACCCGTTTAACAGGTCTAGATGCTAGCAGAACAAACCAATTATTTCTCGAAAAAAAAAATTAGTGCCTGCGGTTGTGATTTCCAGAAGGAGCATATGCAACAAGAAGAAAAACAAAGAGCACATACTGTAATTAGTTACAATTTTACTATATAAAAAAAATTATGAACACGTGCAGTTAAAACGTCATTGGATGCGTCATTTGACCTATTAAGACAACCTTGAAACAAATAGTTTAATTAGCAAATATTAATGCTTCTGATGAATTTTTTTTTTGTTAAATTGTTTTTAATGTGATATGTTAGTGAGGTCCCCAGTCACACACACAGACTTGCAAGGGTGGCAAGTAACTAGGATTCTCACCGGTCGACGATGTTGATGCAATGTCTGAATTGTTTTGTTTTTTGTTTTGTTTAATTATTGCGCTTGTTGTTATGTGTGCTCTAGATCCTATGATTTTCTAAATCGAGATCCCAAGCAAAATCGAAATATTTAGTTGAATTGTTACACTATACACAGTCTTTCGACAGTATTCAGTCTTCGGATCCATACTGACAGTCGGAGCAATGATTGGCGCAATTACCGGAGGACCAATCGCATATTTTATCGGCCGTAAATGGGAAAGCTGCAAAGGAGCGCGTCTTTTACAATGTAAAAGAGAACAGTGTTGTTCAGGACTCGAGAGTTTTAGCTTTGGGATTTGGTCATATCATGCACGGAGGACGTGACAGCATAGACATTTGCCTCAAAATGCAGACGATGAGAATGGCAAGCGCTTTTTGTGTAGCAGGATGGCTTGCTATTTACTTTGCTGAGGTGTGTCCATCTATTTTCAAGCCTCTTCATAGATGTAGACCGACTAGTTGCATAAGAAATTCAAGTCTCATTAACTCTATTCTGTTTAATTTCGAGTAAATTAGGGGGAGGTTGGCCACGGGATATGGAATGGGAGTCTTTTCCTGTGTTAAATCCTCACTTCGTATCACATAAATTCAATGTAGCAAGTTGTTCTACGACGACATGCTGGGCTCGATTCACTCTTCGATTCATATTTGTCAATCTTTTTCTAATTTATGTCCTGGTACCAATATTTATAGCTGAAATTACACCCAAAGATCTCCGTGGAGCTTTGACTGCTGCTAATCAGGCAAAGTTTTGTATGAACATTCTTGGTTAAAATAGCAAGCATAGTGCTATTTGGCAAAAGGCTTTAGCATGTGGATGCCCTTTTGCAAGTGCAAGATAGTATATATATGTACATCCTACAGAACCTACTGGGCCTACCATGTTCTCTCCTCTCCATAGCTTATGATCTATGCCGGAGTGTCCGTTTCCTTCATAATCGGGACAGTATTAGGTTGGAGGGTTTTGGCATTAATTGGTAAAACCGAAAAAGTAGCATAATTCAAGTTTACTGCCAATGTTGCGTAGAAAAGTCCAAGTCTGAAACCACCTTCAACATATGCGGTTTTTTGCAGGTCTAATCCCTTGTGCAGTCCTGCTGTTCGGTCCCTTTTTCATTCCAGAGTCGCCTAGATGGCTGGTAACAAATCAAGATGAACACCAGACTCTACTTATCTGAATTTTAGTATGAGAGGGATTCATAGTGTTGGAATGAATATGAGGATTCTGCCAAATGCAGGCGAAAACAGGCCACGAAAAGGATTTCAAAGCTGCGCTGCAGAAACTCCGTGGCAAGGATGCGGATATTTCTGAAGAGGCTGCTGAAATACAAGTAAAGGGCTTTAAGTCTATACTCATTTCATCCTAATGCCTCAACTTTATTAAGTACGAATAGCTAACGGAATGATTGAATTTCTTTTTCTTGACAGGACTATATTGAAACTCTTCAACGGCTGCCGAAAGCCAGGATGCTGGATTTATTTCAAAGAAGATATCCGAGCTCCGTCATCGTAATCATCTCTCTGTATTTACTGCTATGTATCCACTAAATTCCCTCCTTCCTTTGCTTTCTTGGAATGCCCTGCGGATCAGGAATATTCAGTAGTTGTACTTTAGGTGATATTTTCCATTGTTGTTCTTTTTGCTGACAAATTTGTTAAATCTTGTCCAGATTGGTGTTGGATTGATGGTCGTCCAACAGTTTGGAGGGATAAATGGCATCTGTTTCTATACAAGCAATATTTTCTAGGAAGCAGGTATGAAGGTCATAGCAAGAAGCTCTTAGGCACCACAAAAATGAAATTCTGCATTGCATTTTATGATTCCAGAATGGATAACTAAATTAAAAGCAAAGTTGGGATTCCAATTTATCTAATCCAGTTAATATTGAAATGGGTTAGTAAAATTCGCAACATGGAATGCTTTTGATCTACTTAATTATCACTGAGTGAGCTGTTCCATTAATTTAATGCTGAATCTCAAAACCAATTAGTTAGTCTCGCCTTTTCAATCGCATTTGTACAATCTCCTCAGGTTTCTCCTCCAGTGTTGGAACCATAACTTACACGATCCTCCAGGTTCGTAATTCTCTCTCCTCTCCTCTTTCCTGGGGATCTAAGTTTTACAATCGTCACACTTAAAGAGTAAATTTTTGCAGGTTATTGTCACGGCTATTGGCGCTGCACTGGTCGATAGAGCCAGAAGAAAGCCCCTTCTCTTGGTAAAATAGATGAAGTCACTGAGAAATCATGTTTATAGCAACAACACTTTTCTGGTTCCGTCCCTTTCGCCAGTTCTGCAACTTGAACCATAACCTCCTCTGTCTCTCTCTTGATGGCAGATCTCGGGGACAGGATTGGTCCTGGGATGCATAATAACTGCCCTTTCGTTTTTCCTAAAGGTAAATTCTCTCAGTCCTAGTATCTTCCTTCTGGTTTGCAATGCTTGTCAACCAATAATTTTCAAGAATCTTCCGAGCTAGGTTTATGATCTGGCAGCTGATGCTGTCCTGATACTTGTTGTCACCGGCATTTTGGTAATAATCTCATCTGCCTTATCTCCTTCTGTCTCCGTCTAGTTGGCTGCCGCAACAACTACTATAAGTTTTTCTGTTCTGTTTTTTCAATGCTCAGCTATACATAGCAGCATTTTCGGCTGGAATGGGGGCGGTTCCTTGGGTCGTGATGTCCAAGGTAATTCTAGACATCCCCCGAAGTTTCTTGCTTATCAAATTAAAGGGTTATGAGAGTTACCAAATTTTTGCCAATCATGTTATGTGTTGCTGGGGTCGGTTCAGATTTTCCCCATCAATATCAAAGGAGTTGCTGGAGGTTTCGCAACACTGGTCAACTGGTTCGGTGCTTGGGCAGTTTCCTACACTTTTAACTACTTAATGAGCTGGAGCTCCTATGGTACGACTCCGCTGAAAACACTCTTTATACTATTACTCTGGCAGGAGCTTGATAATCATTTTGTCACATTGGAACCTGAGTTTTTGTGCGAATTCGACCAAACTACAGACTCGAGACTTAGCTTTTCCTGAACACTTCAATCCTGTTTGGAGGTGTCTATCACTCGATTCTTCACGCTCTCGAATGCATATTCAGTCCATTTATATCAATCAATGTGTTTACAAAACTTCTACCTACATTCAAATATCACGAAATTGAGTCGAAGTGTCATTTGAAAAAGAAAAAAGTCAAGTGGGTTTTTTCTGCAAAATGATTAATAGATAGGTAGCATATACTAAAGCATTCTTCCCACGAGAAAAATGTTGATATGCATCCAAAAAACTCGTCAAAAACCAATTAACTTCACCTGCTTGTTTCACAGGTACCTTCCATCTTTACGCGGAGATTAATGCCGCAGGGATGGTGTTCGTGATCACGGTGGTTCCCGAAACGAAAGGGAGGAGTCTTGAGCAGATTCAAGCAGCGATCAACACAGAATGAAACGGGAACATCACCAGTCATTACTCGTTGCTCTTCCTTGTAGTATCATTTGAGCTTATAGGACACCTCCAATTCCACACATTCAGAGATGGAAGATGATTGTGAAGCAGGCAACAGCAATTTTCATTTGATAGAACGGGATTATTGCTGAGGTCTGTCAGTTCATTCATTGAGTGGTTCTATTATGGGAAAGAGATGACAGTATTATTCATAGATCTAGCGCAGTTACAAGAGAGTATTGCCATATTGAAGTGACAGTGAATAAGTAAACTTCACTTTATTTTTGCGAATTCTGTAGGGTTCATCAACGGTAACAACGCAGCGGAATATAGAACCTTAGACAGGATCCACGTGTATATTGAAATCGAAAAGGAATTTCGTAACGTACATTTTGCAGATCGAAGATAAATCAGCAACTGATTGTGTCTGGATTAGCGCCCCAAGTGTTGCGCCTCTACTGGTATCCACACATACGAACGGAATTCTCCAACGATTCACGTGCTAGCGAAAGATCTTGAAGTTCCTTTTTCTTGAATGCCTTTTGATTTTCAATACTTTGTCGAAAAAACCTTAGACAGAGAACGATTCTCTATCTATTTATACAGCCTCATTATCCAGATGAATTAAAAAAAAGTGGGCCGGGCGATTTGGGCCCGCCAAACCGTCCATCTTCAATCGTACATTTAATCGTTATCTCATAACACGCACGACCGCTTAGATAATTTAAATAGAAGAATAAATTAAAATCTATTTCTTAAGTAGCTCAAGGTGCACAGAAAATATTAAGTCCGTTCGCTATTATGTGCGACCCTGTAGGTTCACTAAACATTAGCAGTGTGCTCAAAACCTTTTGGCCCACAAGTTATAAGCGGTCTCTAGCAAGACATTATGACTACCTAAGTATAGTGAAGATCGATTTTCCGACACAACCTAATCTACAACTAATACTAGAGTATCAACCTTGATTGATTCTTAGGGCAGACTACTAACAAATTCGATTATTGCATCTACAGTCTTTGTGTGTGCCAATCAACAACGAAGCTAGTAAGGTTCCAATCGAGGCGCGTTGGTCCATCGATAGAAATTATCATATTGCTTTCTTTCTTTCATAATGTGTTGCATCATGCAAGAACGCCAGATGCCTCACTTGAAAGGATCTTGATTCAGTTTAGGGTACAAAACATTCAAACCGATTCTTTTTTACGATACTATAATTGATTTCTAGAGAGAATCAATTTGTCAAGAAAAGCCAAATCTGGAAACGGCAGAGGAGTTGAATTCCTAATTAATGTGAAAGCTATCCATAAACCGATAAACTGCAAGGACTGCAATTTCCACGTGATACCCACTTATATAATAAAACTTTAACCGGCCATCTTTTTCTCCACTAGACTTTGTTTTATTGGTTGATTTGGACATTTCGATGACCGACGATTCCAACTCCTTTCATTCATGTTGCTGAGCCTCCGTCGCATTACCAATTAGCTAAAACTTTCATTGATATTAGATCAAACTAAAGAGAGATGATTAAGCCTCTGAGCTCCGTATGTATGTTTCGTGTTTTACTTCTCATATTACATGTTCTGCTACTAGAGACGAGCTGTGGTGCAAAGAAGGATCACTTGTGTGCCTCTTCCTCTTGTGGTGAGGTCCGTAACATAAGCTATCTCTTTCGACTGAAAGGCGATCCAAAAGACTGCGGCCTCTCCAAGTATGAGCTAGCTTGTGAAATAACCACACTTTTGTATCTATATGCTGGCCGATATTATGTGATGTCGATTTTCTACAATTTCTATTATGGCAAAGATGACTTTGGCAGTAATATCATGGTGGTTGATGATGGATTGCAAAAGGGTAATTGCTCATCTCTCCCTGGTTACTCATTGGCACCCTCCAACTTTAGTTATCATGATCCATACCAAAGTTTTTATGCATATATGGTAGTGCCGGTGGCCTTCGTGAAGTGCTCACAGCCTGTTGCTTCTGCTCCATATGTCGATACCAAACCATGCATCGAGGGACCATACTCTGCCGACGCGCCTCCTAATTTTTTCCAGATGAAGGTCTACTCATACGCTGTACATGCATTTAATCTACAAGTAAGGGACATCAAGGATTATTGCACCATAACCATGATGGCATTTGCAGCCGACTATACCCCGCGGTGGGAAGGGAATCAGTATAATCAGAGCTTATCATACAAGGACCTCCACAATATGATGGTCCAGGGATTCACTCTCTCCTATGGGAGACCCATTTCGCTAGGAACAACATGAAAATTTTGCTTCTCAGGTTTCGAATTCCGAAAGGAGAGGTGCAGTTACTATTTCTCCTATAAGCTGACCTTCCCCCGTTCTTTCTTTCTTTCTTCATCCTCATCCTTTTCTTAATGTTAGCTCTACCGAGGGATTTTATCAAAATTTACTTACTGAGTGATGTGGCATGTTTCAATTGGATATTGTAATACGTATGTTCGATTTATTGAGTCATTAACCATGGAGCTTTTCTGGATTTGACACTGTTCCTTTCTATTTGTTTGGGGAAAATTGTTTGATTTGATAGTAGCTCGTGTCTCCTGAATTGTTGTTATTGTTACAGGGAACTTATGAACATTTGGTACATATAGGGGAACAAAAGCGAAACATTGTTTCTTCAAGAGAAGAGATCATGCAACGATAACATAGATTCCATGAGTGAGTAGAATATAGTTGGATTTGAGCGCTATCTACGAAAGTGAAACTCAAAAACTCTTTTTTAATTCTAGGCTTGTCCACTTGCAAAACTCAGTGAACAACAGTGTCTTTGCAATTTGCAGTGATTGTTTGAATTTATCTTTCACTTGGGGTATAGCTTAACGTGAATTGCTTTTATTATGTGACTGCTAAAATAATGGATCTAGTTCTTCATTGATTGGTCGTTAATTCTAATTAACCATTTTTAGTATTCTCTCACGAATTCTCTTGCTATTTACAGTTGATTCTACGCGGTATATCACGCTTGATGTTACACGAGTCGCAGCATGGAATCTCTCCTTTGTCTTGGGTATGACAAGTCCCTTTCTCCTCACAACTATGAAGCTCTCATTCAGCACTCTCACAGAAAGGAAAAAATTGCATGTGTATGAAAATTATGACACTATGCTAATCAATGGCCAATTTTCTCCGCAGGCTACTTCCTAGCAGCAAAATTCATGCTTGGAGCTCCATGTGTATTGATACTTCTAATCTATAAGTGGATGAGAAGGCATCAAGCGATCGACGCAAACATCGAAGAATTCCTACGAGCTCTGAACAACTTTTTGCCCATAAGGTACTCTTACTCGGATATCAAGAAGATCACAAATAATCTCAAATACAAGTTAGGCGAGGGTGGATATGGTTCCGTGTACAGAGGAATCCTTAGAAGTGGCAATGAAGTTGCGGTTAAGATTTTGAACAAATCAAAATCTAATGGTCAAGATTTTATAAGCGAAGTGGCCACAATTGGAAGGATCCACCACGTTAATGTGGTGCAACTTGTTGGTTTTTGCTTCGATTACACCAAACAAGCTCTTGTCTATGATTTCATGCCGAACGGATCTTGGGATAAACACATTTCCTTTAAGGGTGGTGATGATGATCCTATTGATTATAAGAAAATGTATGAGATCTCTCTTGGTATAGCTAGAGGGATAGAGTATCTACGTAGGGGACGTGATATGCAAATTCTACACTTTGACATTAAGCCTCACAACATTCTCTTGGACCGAAGTTTCACTCCGAAAGTTTCTGACTTTGGACTTACAAGACTTTATCTCACCGGTCACAGCATAGTATCATTGATCGCAGCAAGAGGAACCTTGGGTTATATGGCTCCTGAGCTATTCTATAAAGACGTTGGTGGCATTTCTTATAAAGCTGATGTTTATAGTTTTGGGATGTTGTTGATGGAAATTGCTGCTAGAAGGAGAAATCTAAATGCACATGCAGAGAACTCAAGTCAAATTTACTTTCTTTTGTGGGTTTACGATCAACTCAGCAAAGAAAAAGAGGTTGAAATGGAAAATGTCAGAGAAGAGGAAAGAGAAACAACGAGGAAGATGATAATCGTTGCACTATGGTGTATACAATTGAGCCCTAATGATCGGCCATCGATGAACAAAGTCCTAGATATGCTTGAAAGAGATGTGGATAAACTACAACTACCTCCAAAACTGCTTTTGTATCTGCTTAGGACGCCAGTTAATGATGTTGACGCCGAGATAGAACTTGAAACAGTCTCATTTTCGTCAAGTGCTCCGATAATTCCCGACAATTGCTAACTTCACCATGCCAATGAGTTTACGAAATCATGTATTATGTGATTTTCCTCTCTTGTACAAATGAAATGCAAAATATAAATAGTACTATCAACATGTGTCATCATCATTCACAATGTATTTATTGAAACTTTTACATGTTTTTCCATATAGCACTATTGTTTTCTAGTAGACTCCTCACTGCCCTTTTTATAAATGAAACGCATTCATTGTCAAAGAGGAAAGACAGAGTAGGCTGACTAATTTGCCTTTACGATGAATGGAAATTGAATACGTGATGTCACGCACCCCCTCGATTTGTATGGTCAGGAGACCGTGCTAGAATTTGTTTTTATCAGCTTGAAACTAAAGACCTAAGTATAGGATGTTGACTAGGACAAAGTAAATTATCGGGAGATTGACTAAGATAATCATGACATTAAAGAGTAGAATTAGCCCAATAGTGTTGATCATGATAGGTGATTTATTTGAATGTGGTGTGTACATTAATTATTAATCGTTTTCGTGAAAATCATTTCCAAGGAAAGCGACTAGTTTTCAGTTGTTTGGTTTGGTTGTGTATTTGGATGCAAGACGAAAAAAGGCTTTCGATATTTAGATTTTAGGGATAATTTCACCGAAAGTCCTAAAACTTGTCACGAAAATGCAATTAAGTCCTAAAACTTATCAAAAGTGCAATCAAATTTGGTGCAATTGGGTCTTTCCATTAATTCTGTCCAAATTAACCAACAAAAAAATGCTGACATGGCTTTTTAAAATATTTTCTCTCTTCTACGTGGCAATGACGTGACTAAAACATGAAATATGAGACTAAAGCGACGTTGTTTTGGTCCAAATATGATTTTTTCATACAAATTTTATTTAAATTATATTAAATATAAGCAAACTTAAAAAAACACAAAAAAGAAAGAAAGCAAAAAAGACTCAGGCGAGGCCGCCGCCGCCTGGTGGGGGATGGCTAGTGAGGGCTTGCAGGGCCCTCGCTTTCAGTTAGTGAGGGCTTGCAGCAATTAGCCGCTAGTTTCTCACCTTTTCTTTTTCTTTTTTTTTTTCTTTTCTTTTTAAAGTTTGATTTTTTTTATTTAATTTAAATAAAATTTGTATTAAAAATTGAATTTGAATCAAAATGACATTTTAGCAACGTCATTACCATGTAAGAAAGAGAAAATAATAAAAAAAAGCCACATTAGCATTTTCCATCAACTAAGTTGAACAACGTTAACGAAAGGATTTGATTGCACCAATTTGACAAGTTTTACAACTTGATTGCACTTTTTGCAAGTTTTATGACTCAATTACACTTTTGTGGAAATTATTAGAACTTCTAGTGCACTTATCCCTAGATTTTACTTTCAAAAATCATTCTCTCCTCATAATTATATTTTGTTCGTAATGCAAGATACTAAGATGATATCAAAATCCTTGCCTAAGATATTTTTAATATATGAAGTATAAATTTTAAGTTTTGTTATTATCAAAATAAAGCAACATAAAAAAATGAAGCAAAAAAAAGTTGAAAATGCAAATAATTAACAAACTTAATCGCTCGGTGGTCCTGAAATTCCACATGAGAATGATTTGCGATTCTGTGTGAGTGCACATGTGAAAAAGGAGTTCGGAAAAATCATTTCTTCTTTTTTATATGGAAATATCATTTTCCTCAATTTTAATAGTTTTCTTTGATCGTCAAAATTCTTTCCGTTCATTATCCACCCGCAAATCAAATACATGAAAAGTTTGGAAAATCATATCATTGAAATCATTTTCATAAAGATGAACACATACTAATGTTATGTAAAGTAAGACCACTATGCAATATATGGAGCTGTTGAGATGCTTATCAATAGGGAAAAGTAATGAGAAAAAGACAAGGTTAGACAAGATTTTTGAATTGTTCATATACCAGATGAATTACTTGTTAACTTGGAAAAAAGATAAATGGGGATCGAGCATGATATTAACAACTAGCAGAAATGATAAATTTAGGATTGAGACTAGTTTTGGTGGCATTGACATGTTTGACTTTCATCACAGGTTTTTTCCAGATCTCTTGGTGCAAAGAAATAATGGCTTAAAAAAATCGTTACTCAAACTTGATCAGCAGCAAGGAGATCGGAGAAGGAGCACCTTCATCGGTCATCACGGGCTCAGAACATGGCAGCAAGTTCAGCTGTCGGTCTCGATGCAGCAGCAACTCGCAGCTATGAACAGCTACGTCGTCGTCGGGGCTCGACCGCAGCTAGGATGACAAGGAGAAGATGCGGCAAAGAGGGGGTGTCTCGGCCCAGCTCCTCTCTTTCGTGCTGTCTCTCTCTCTTTTCTCCCTCAATTCTCACGTGTATTTTCTCTGTATATGTTCTGAAAATAGAATTGCAGACCTCGGTTAATGAAGCGTAAACACACTTATCTAGTGTAATTCTAGATTAATTTCACGTGCTTCAGCCTCTTTAACTCAATTGTTAACTCAATTCGACTTCAGTTTCGGGGCCTTTTCCGATTAATCTTCAACGGGCTAATTAAGTTGAATTTGGACCAATTAAGGCTCCATTCCTGAGTGAATTTCAGCCAAGTCCAGTGCATGGGCTGGCCGAAATTCAGGCCTTGGCCTCAAAATTTTAATAAATTTCGGCTCTAATTAAGCAGGCCTAACCTCTGTTCAATTTAAGGCTTATAACTTCCCTTTCCCTTTGAAATTGTCGGCCCTCTCCCCTCCTTTGTTGACCTATTTTTACTTGTCGCGAGCGTCTGTCCACGCGACTAATCTAGGTCCATTCACCGCAGCAATCCAATTAAAACGCAATTAATGAACTTAATTATATACAATTTAACTTTAATATCTTTTTAGGCGTTAAATCCCTAATTTTCAACGCAATTTATTCTAAATGATTAATCAAAATTTAGGTGTCAACATAAGCTAAGATACATTCATCAAGAGATTATCTACCTAAAAATTTGACTAATCATTGCTGAATATATAATAACGATATAGAAAGCAATTAAGGTATCATCGCGTGCGGAGATGCTCGCAGAGCAAACCAACTCCCAAGAAGGGGAAATGCAACAAAAATAAAAATAAAAATGTAATCAGTAATGATATTACTATAAAAAAAAGTATTTAACATGTGCAGTTAAAACGTCATTGGATGCGTCATTTGACCTATTAAGACAACCTTAAACAAATAATTTAATTAGCAAATATTAATGCTTCTGATGATTTCTTTTATAACTTTTTATGTCATATGTTAGTGAGGTCCTGTGTCACGAGTTGCAAGGTCGCAAGTGCTGAGGATTCCTACGGGTCAACGATATTGATGCAATCGCTTAACTGTTTTTTTATTACTCCTGTTGTTATCTATGGTGTAGATCCTATGATTTTCTAAATCGAGATCCCAAGCAAATTAGAAATAAATAATTGAAATGTTATAAATGTATGTATATCAATGAAGTTTGTTGTATTATATGGAAAATCTATTTCAGTCTCTTCAATTATACTCAATTGTCCTATTAACTTAAGAAAAATACGGTAAGTGATAATTACATCTATTTGAGGACAGGTTTGTTTCGTTGAAAAGAATTTCCGATGTTATGTTTACAGTACTAAATTGATTGATGGTCTCATTTTAGCTTACATGACACCTCCAATTCCGCACATTCAGATATCGGAGTTGATTATGAAGCAGACAACAACATTTTTCATTTGATAGAACGACATTATTGTTGAGACATGTGAGTTCATTCATTAAGTGGTTCTATTATGGGGAAGAGATGACGGTATTATTCATAGATCAAGAACAATTATGAGAGAGTGATTGCAATATTGAAGTTGATAGTGAATAAATAAACATTGCTTTATTTTTGCAAACTCAAATATTGCATCTATAGTCTCTACGGGTGTTGATCAACGATGAAATTAGCAAGGTTTTAATCAAGATGCGGCGGTCCATCGCCATAAATTATCGTATTACTTTCTTTCTTTCATATTGCGTTACACCATCCAAAGAAGTACTTACTCATTATTTTCCTTTTATTTTTGACAAAAGTGACTTTAGAGAAATTAATATTCCCGTAAATAGTCTATCTTTGTTACCAATTTTGTTTTTTTGTTAAAAATAAAAAACATTATACAATGAAATGCAACATCTTTTTCCTTTTCGTGTTCACAATTTAACGAAGCAACACCTATGAAATTTTGTCTTTGAAAATAAAATAGAATGCCATATGCCTCACTTGAAAGGATTTGGGCTCAGTTTAGAGTACATAACATTCAAATCGTTTCTTTATACGATATTAAAAGGGAAAATGACACAAATGGTACATGAACTTTGATTCAATGTGTATTGTGATTCTTGAACTTTTACTTTATTCAATTGATCTCTGAACTTTTGTTACATGTTTAACTTAGTCCCTGAATTAATGGAAGGACAACATTAAACATTTTCATATAGTTTAGGAACTAAGTTGAATATATATTAAAAGTTCAGGAATCGTATTGAACAAATTAAAAGTTTATGGACCACATTATATATTAGTTTACAATTTAGGGACTATTTGTGTTCTTATTCCATACTAAAATAGATTTCCAATAAAAGTTAAATCTGGAAACTGCCGAGAAGTTTCTTTCTAATCAATGGGAAAGCTTTCCACAAATAATTCCAGCACCGTGTTTTGTCACCTTGACTGCAAGGTCGACTGCAATTTCTGCGTGACACCCACTTTTAGTTAGGTAGACTTTGTTTTTTTGGTTGACTTGGACAATTCGATGACCGACGACTCCCAACTCTTTTCATTCATGTTACTTTATTTCATTTGATAGAACGACATTATTGTTGAGATCTGTCAGTTCATTCATTAAATGATTCTATTATGGGAATGGGAAAGAGATGACAGTATTATTCATAGATCTAGCACAATTATAGAGAGAGTGATTGTAATATTGAAGTTGACGGTGAATAAGTAAACATCGCTTCATTCTCGTGAACTCGAATATTGCATCTATCGTTTTTGCATGTGATGATTGAGTTAGTAAGGTTTTAATCGAGACACGTCGGTCCATTGCTATAAATTATCATATTGATTTCTTTCTTGCATAACGTGTTACACCATCCAAGAAGCACTTACTCCTTATTTTTCCTTTTATTTTTGCCAAAGGTGACATTATACAAGTTAATATTCCCCTTAATAGTCTATCTTTGTTACCAATTTTGTTTTTCCGTCAAAAATGAAAAACCTTAGACGATGTGTTAAATATGTCTTGAATTTTATGTATTCGGTCCGGTTTATGACCCGACCCGACATATTTTTTGTGCGACCCGAAAGTGGAAAGAAAATTGAGATTTGGTTCGCGACGCGAAGGGTTGGGCCGAGGAAATGAAAGCGAACCAATGCGCAGGGGGTTCGGGGGCGTAGCCCCCAAGGAAAATTTTTTGGGAGCACTTTTATACTGCGGCTAGGTTTTCTCATTATTAGAGAGAGAGTTTCGTTTTCAGAGAGTTTTCGTGAGCCGAGAGATTTTGTCGTTGTTTCGACTTCTGAAATTTGTACTCTCCTTTGATTATAGTGGAATTTGTCTTGTCTCGCCCGTGGACGTAGATCACCTTGTGATCGAACCACGTAAATCCCTGTGTTCTGTCATCTGTTTTTCCGCATCGCTTTTCAACACGATGAAATACATCATCTTTTTTCCTGTTCGTCTTCACAATTTAACGAAGCGACACCTAAGAAATATTGGTTTTGAAAATAAAATACAACGCCAGATGCCCCACTAGAAAGGATGTCGATTCAGTTTTTTTTTTTGTCAGAATTTTAATTCAGTTTAGGGTACAAAACATTCAAACCGATTCTCTTCTACGAGACCAAAATTGATTCCTAGCGAGAATCAATTTGCCAAGAAAAGTCAAATCTGGAAACTGCAGAGAAGTTTCCTCCCTAAGTAATGTGACAGCTATCTGTAACTAATTCCGATACTGTGTTTTAGCCGGGCCATACTTTTTCTTCGCTAGACTTTGTTTTATTAGTTGACTTGGACATTTCGATCACCGACGGCTCCCAACTCTTTTCATTCATAATACTGAGCCTCCATCGCATTACCAATTAGCAAACACTTTCATTGCATCATATCAGATCAACCGATAGAGAGATGATCAAGTCTCTGAGCTCCATAAGTATGTTCCGTGTTTTACTTCTCATTTTGCATATTCTGCTACTATTGGGATCGAGCTGCAGTGCAAAAAAGAATCACGTATGTGTCGCTTCATCTTGCGGTGAAATCCGTAACATAAGCTATCCCTTTCGATTGAAAGAAGATTCAAAGGACTGCGGCCTCTCTCAGTATGAGCTAGCTTGTGAAAATAATCGCACTGTTCTTTATTTGTATGTCGGCCGATATTACGTGAAGTCGATTTACTATGAGTTCTATGATGGCGAAGATTACTATGGTGAAATCACGGTGGTTGACGATGGACTGCAAAAGGATAATTGCTCATCCCTCCCTCGTTACACATTGGCACGCTCCAACTTCAGTTGGTATGATCCATACGATGTTTCTTATGAATACCAGACAGTGCCAGTGGCCTTCATGAAGTGCTCACAGCCTGTTGTTTCTACTCCGTATGTCGGTACCGAACCATGTATTGAGGGAGCATACTCTGCAGACGCGCCTCCTAAGTTTTCCCAGATGAAGGTCTACTCATATGCTGCATATAATGGGTCTGATCTACAAGTATGGAACATCGAGGATTTTTGCACCATAACCATGATGACATACGCATCGGATTATATCCCGGGGTGGGAAAAGGATCGCTATAATCCTGCAAGCTTAACATACAAGGACCTCCACAACATGATGGCCGAGGGCTTCAATCTCTCCTATGGGGGAGTCGGCGCCTCGGCACTAGTTAAAATCCCTTCTTGCTTCTTATTCTTCAGACACCGAAGGTGGTGGTGCAGGCCCTATTATGACGCCTGTAAGCGGACTTTCCCCGAAGCTTTTCTTCCTTCCTTCCTTTCTTCTTCTTCTTCGTCCCCATCATTTTCTTAAATGCTAGCTCTACTGAACGACGTTATCAAAATTTACTTACTGAGTGCTGTGGCATTTTTCAATTGGATATTGTAATACGTATGTTTGATATATTGAGTCATTAGTTTCTTTAATGCCCAATAGAAAAAATTGCCACGTCAGTTGAACAAGTTTATTCAGATTTTTTAGTGGATTTGGCGTGCATTGCTCTTTTATATTTTACAACCATGGAGCATTTCTGGATTCTACACTATTCCTTTATATTTTGTTTGGGGAAAATTTGTTTGATATGATATGATGGAAGTCAATTAACAATGCGTGAGTGATTAAGGAACTTATGAATCATTTGGTACATTTAGGGGAAAAGAAGCAAAATCGTATTTCTTCGAGAGAAAAAATCACGTTACGTTGACATGGATTCCATGAGTGAATAGAATAAAGTTGAATCTGAGCGCCATCTAGGAAAGTGAACCTCATTCACTCTGCATTTATTCTAGACTTGTCCACTTGCAAATTTCAATGAACAGAATTGTGTCTTCGCACTTTGCAGTGGTTGTATAAATTTATCTTTCACTTGGGTTATAGCTTAACGTAAATTACTTTGACTATTTAATTGCTAAAACGGTGGATCTAATTCTTCGTAAATTGGTCATTAATCTTAATTAATCATTTTTAGTAATCTCTGTCGAATTCTCTTGCTATCTACAGATAAATCGACGTGGCATATGGTGCTTAATGTTGCGCTAAAGCCAGCAATGGATCTCTCCTCTGTCTTGGGTATGACTAGTCCTTTTTGCCTCACGCCTGTGAAGCTCTCAAGCAGCACTCTGACAAAAAAAAAAATATTGTGACACTATGCTAATCAATGGCCAATTTTCTCCGCAGGCTACTTCCTAGCAGCAAAATTCATACTTGGAGCTCCATGTGTATTGATACTTCTAATCTATAAGTGGATGAGAAGGCATCAAGCGATTGATGCAAACATTGAAGAATTCCTACGATCTCAGAACAACTTTTTGCCCATAAGGTACTCTTACTCGGATATCAAGAAGATCACAAATAATTTCAAATACAAGTTAGGCGAGGGTGGATATGGTTCCGTGTACAGAGGAATCCTTAGAAGTGGCAATGAAGTTGCGGTTAAGATTTTGAACAAATCAAAATCTAACGGCCAAGATTTTATAAGCGAAGTGGCCACAATTGGAAGGATCCACCACATTAATGTGGTGCAACTTGTTGGTTTTTGCTTCGATTACTCCAAACAAGCTCTTGTCTATGATTTCATGCCGAACGGATCTTTGGATAAACACATTTCCTTTAAGGGTGATGATGATCCTCTTGATTATAAGAAAATGCATGAGATCTCTCTTGGTATAGCTAGAGGGATAGAGTATCTGCATCGGGGATGTGATATGCAAATTCTACATTTTGACATCAAGCCTCACAACATTCTCCTAGATCGAAGTTTCATTCCGAAAATTTCTGACTTTGGACTTGCAAGACTTTATCCCACCGGTTACAGCATAGTATCGTTAACTGCAGCAAGAGGAACCTTGGGATATATGGCACCTGAGCTGTTTTATAGGGACATTGGTGGCGTTTCTTATAAAGCCGATGTTTATAGTTTTGGGATGTTGTTGATGGAAATGGCTGGTAGAAGGAGAAATCTAAATGCACATGCAGAGCGCTCAAGTCAAATTTACTTTCCTTTGTGGGTTTATGATCAACTCAGCAAAGAAAAGGAGGTCGAAATAGTAGATGTCATAGAAGAGGAAAGAGAAACAACGAGGAAGATGTTAATCGTTGCACTATGGTGTATACAATTGAGCCCTAATGATCGGCCATCAATGAACAAAGTCCTTGATATGCTTGAAGGAGATGTGCATAAACTGCAACTGCCTCCAAAACCGCTTTTGTATCCAAGCAGGACGCTGGATGATGATGTTGACGCTGAGATAGAACTTGAAACAATCTCATCTTTGTCAAGTACTCTGGTAATTTCTGGCAATTACCAACTTCACCAGGATAGTGAGTTTACAAAATCATGTGTTGTGTGATTGTTCCCCTCTTGTAGAAATGAAATGCAATATATAAATAGTACTATCAACATGTATCACATCATTCACAATGTAATCTGTGAAACTTTTACATGTTTTTCCATATAGCACTAGTGTTTTCTAGTAGACTCCTCATGGCCATTTTCTAAATGACAAACATTCATTATCAAAGAAGAAAAGACAGAGTAGGCTAACTATTTTGCCTTTTCTATCGATGGAAATTAAATACATGATGCCGCGCAACCCTCAATTTATATGGTCAGAATAAGATCGTGCTGGAATTTGTTTTTTTAAGTCTACAGGATGTTGACTTGCTTTTTTATTTTTTTAATATTTTTCAGAATTTTTTAGAATTTTTTTTTTTTATTTTCTTGTCTTTTATTTTTTTTTTTTTTTTATTTTTTTCTTTCCTTTTTCCTTTTCTCTTCTCTTCTTTTCTTTCTTTTTTCTTTTTCTCTTTTTTCCTCTGCGGGCCATGGCCGAGACTCATCGATGTTCGAGGAACAAGACCACCGTGTCTATGAAAGTATGCAGGAAGAGATTCACCAGTAGAATTCCAAACCAATTAAGAGCTATGACGCAGAATATCAAGCTAAACAGCGTTAAATATCATGAAACACCCTTCAGAGAAAGTAAAGACAGGGTTAGAATCCAAGTGGCTCAAGCTTCGAGCCATTAAAGTCGACGGTCGGAAACGTCCCCTGAAGTTCACAGCCTGGTGGCCACCTGCGATGAGGTTCGGAACTTGCGAAATTGGCATATGTGCAGCCTCTAATGCAGCATTCATTCTCATTCCTCGTGCTTCCATTGAAGGACAAGCAAGATTACTGACGGGTACGAGATGTGGAGCGGACCCTGCCACCTCTTCTGATCCGACAAAGCCGAGAGGAATGGCAGATAGCATTTCAGGTTCAGCTCTGCTCATCATCAATTTTAAACCACAAGCGCGAGCACAGTTAGCATCACAAACTTGAAGTTGAAACTAAATTGTTCGACTAGAAAGCACACCGCGATGGTCATGTTGTCATCCGCAGTGTGTTCTGCCAACGGTAGCAATTATGATCATCTGAACATACACTTCCTATCAAAAGAGTATTCATGTCTTCTGAAGCAAGACTTGGCGAGGCAAATAAAAAGTTACGCCATGCCTCGTGCCAGAAACCGATAAAGGCACTTGCACTCTTGAACAACGCATGTGTTTTAAACTAGTGCAGATGACAGAATTGGCCAAGTAAAATAGTGTGCACAAGCAGTTAATTTACCTATCAAGCAGGTAGGTAGCTATCAGATTGAGATGAATAGTTAAGCTAATCACCAGAGTAGGTACTATGTTCGACGCGGTAGAGAAAAATTAAACGAAATAATAGATGTACCAAAAAAAAATTGTGTCTGAGAAACAAGGCACGGAAACATCTCGAGAATCGAGTTTCTTACTTATTCCCTTAGTTCGTCACGCTCACTGGATAATCATCCTGATGAGAAAGACCATTCGTTGAGACAGGAGGCTGTGGAGCTGCCTCTTCCAGTACCTTCGACTAATGTTGCTCTGCTGCACCATGAAATGAAGGCGAGAACAATTGAAACCTCACATAACGAAGTGTTCAAAGTACGACAACCGGACCCGTCTAATGGACGGCAAAAGTCATAGGCTGAACTGCAAGGTCTACAAAAACTGACTTCCAGAAGCAAACAATCACAAACAGATGGCCTCACTTAAAGTGCCCTCGGTAAGAGGCTCGAGGAGCTGGAAGAGATTCATCGAGAAATGTCCCCAAATGAAAGGTGAGTAAAGGACAATTTGGGCATAAATTGCATATAAATTCCGCTTACGGAGGAACTGATTATTGACACGGCAATGAACTTAAGTTGAGGTCATATGGCACAGATTGCTCTGCGTCATCTTGAACTTACTCTGTCACAATGTTGTAAATACAGGTACAAACTCTATGCGAGATCCCTTAGTTTTGCTCCATATCCAGCAAGCTTGCAGCGCTAGATACGAAGAATCCTCTACTTATTCTTCAATTCTGCAACACTTTCACATCTGCTCTGTTGACAAAAATCGGCTCTCGCAGGATTTTCCTGGTCATACCATACCAAGAGCTTTGGGATTCTCTTTCTGTTCCTTGTGTTTTCTTGAACAGTTCTGTAGCTGTTCGAGTAAAGACAGTGTTAAATTGATGGTGATTCGACATTTTCGACGGTTAGCTTAGTAACAGACGAATAACTACTTCAGTGCTTTTGACTGTCGTTGCTCATCCTGACCGTTTACTCATATCAATTAACATTTCCAGTTTGTCAGTAAGCCGCGAGGAAAACATTTCTCTACAAAGGCCACTTGAGAATTTATCTAAACTTGATGGAACGACATGCTCAGCCAAACGATAAATGAACTTTGCAAGCTAACCTTCCCAGTGATTTGCTTACGACATCGTGTTTAGCATATATCTTAATAGAAAGACCAGCCGAAACATGTCTCCAAACCATCTGCTATAGCAACGCTATGTCACTAGATGCAAATCATAGAATGTGAAGTTTCCATTAGATATTGAGCATCATCTCTTCTGGAGATTGAGTTCTTTCGATAAGTTTGGGACTTTGCCCTGTTCAAACTGTCATCAGAATCAGGAAGGAAGAGAGAAAGATGCTATTTATTCATGATATCTATGCAAAATACCTCTGTTTTAACACGACTCTAGTGATTTAGGAGATTAATTCTTTTTAAGTGTTTAGTTAAGGGGGTGTGACTAATGATGGTAACTCTTGGTCATGCAGATTTTAAAGTCAATTTTCAGCTTGTGAGTTATGCATTGGCTCTGGAAAAGAACAAGGAACATTTACGAAATTGGTAACAAAGAAAGAGCCAATATTGTACCCTAAAACACAATAACGTTTGGGAAATTACCATAAAAGTCATAAATCCATTGTACTTGTGCCAATTCAGTCCTAAACCTTTCAATTTGACCAATTAAGTTCTAAACCTTTTGACGATTTGTCAATATTTGGTCAATTTTGGCTAAAAATCCCAAACGTGGGCACTGACCGTCTTACGAGGTACGATTGACACTAGCATGGACAATTTTTCTAATTGTTTAAATAATTTTTCTGAATTTATTATTATTATTTTTTGTCATTGTGGCCCGGTGAGCGAGCGAGGACGCGGAGGCCCTTGCCAAATTTGGGCGAGGCGGCCAGCGAGGCCGCGATGGCCTCGCCCAGGGCCTTTGTGGCTTGCCCTCACTAGATCCGGGCAATTGTCTAAGCGAGGGTCACAACCCTCGCAGACCAAAAGTAAAAAGAAAAAATTAAAAAAATTGTTCACGTAAGTGCTGACCATCTTAAGTGGCACTGTCAACGTCCACGTTAGTAATTAAAATTAGCTTAAATGATTACATTAAAAAATTGTCGAACGGTTCAGGACTACATTGGCCAAATTAAAAGGTTTTAGGACCGAATTAGCACAAATACAATAGGTTTAGGTCTTCTGAATAATTCCCTCCAATAATGTATGTCTAGATCTTTGGCATTCGTGCGAGAGATAATCCAAGATACCTTTCATGGAGAGATTTTTCTGCTTAAAGATCTGAAGAATCATTGCTTAATATTTAATCACCATATAGAAAGCAACTAAGGAGGTATCATCGAGCGTGGAGATGCTAGCAGAACAAACCAATTATTTCTCGAAAAAAAAAATTAGTGTCCGTGGACCGTGGTCGTAATTTCCAGAAGGAGCATATGCAACAAGAAGAAAAACAAAGAGAACATACTGTAATCAGTAACAATTTTACTACATAAAAAAAGTTATGAACATGTGCAGTTAAAACGTCATGGGATGCGTCATTTGACCTATTAAGACAACCTTGAAACAAATAGTTTAATTAGCAAATATTAATGCTTCTGATGAATTTCTTTTTTTTGTTAAATTGTTTTCGGGGTTAATACCACGAAAAATCCTGAACTGGTACACTTGTGACAGATTTACCTCAAACTATTTTTTTGACCATAAAAAACCCTAAACTGGTACATCTGTGACAATTTTACCCCGAACTATTTTTTTGACCATCAAAACCCCAAACTGGTACACCCATGACAATTTTATCCCGAACTATTTTTTTGACCACCAAAAACTCCAAACTGGTACACCTGTGACAATTTTACCCCAACTAATTTTTTAATATTATTTTTTTATTTTTCGAATTTTTTTAGTTTTTCTTTTCTTTTCTTTTTCCTTTCCTTTCCTTTTTTTTTTCCTTCATCTTCATTGGACCAACAATGGATTGTTATATTGTAATTGATACCACAATAACGTGACACATAACATAAATGCTACATTTTGATCCAAAAAAAAAATGTAAATGCTAAACGAAAAACTTTCTTTTATATGCATGAATTTTCATGCCAACCACTTTTTTCTACATTTAAATGTCTCGCGAAAAAGGCATTATATTGTTATTGTGTCTTTCTTATTTTTGGGTGCAAGTGGATAGGCAAACTGATGGGGTCCAACGCAAGCTTGTTACCTAAGCTTGGAATACAGCTGATCAACAATTTCTATACGTCTTGCTTGCCAATTTAATTTAAAAGATTAATTTAAAAAAAATAATATATTTTATATATAAGATGAGAGATATTATATGTTGTCGCGACCTCCCCGAGACGGCCATGCCGCCTAAGGAGTTTAGCTAATGGATTACTAAAATCGAACTTAGCTCGAGCTCTCCCAAGCCCATACCAATTCGCGACTTAAGTTTAAGTTGTTAACATGCAAATCAATTTCATTTAGGAGTCGCCACTAACCGATTTTTGGTAGGTCGATTAGACACCTAAGTAAAGCACGGGAGAAAAAGCTTTACTTCTACGAACCGAGATTCAACGGCACGGGACTTGATCACACTAATCGACTAATTAGTGCCCTTTCGGTACCTAATCTTGTTCAATTCAAAAACCTAACATATTCTTGCTAATCGGAAGTCTCAAAATTTGCGTTTCGACTAAACTAAGGTGAATGACAATCAATATCCAAACCTAGACATGCACACTCAACTACGCATAAGTTAAATTAAATGTGCAATTCAAAGTGTGTGAACCAAACGTCGTGCGATTAAATATGACACCAAACGCACAATAGGGCAAGAAAAATCAATTCCAAACCCAAACGAGTTTTCTGATTTTTTGAATTTTTTTTAAAAAAAAAAAAATTGATTTTTTTTTAAAAAAAAAATTAAAAGATTTTTGAAATTCTTTTTCGAATTTTTGAAAAAATTTTGGAATTTTTGAAAATTTTTTTTTTTTTAAATTTTTGAATTTTTTTGAAAAATTTTTTTTGAAAATTTTTTTTTTAAACAAATAATAATAATAACTAATAAACTAAAATTCGAGCCTTTTTTTTTTTTTAAAAATTATATTAAAATTTTTATATTAAAACAATAGAATATTAAAATAAAATAAAATAAAATAAAATAAAATAAAACAAAAAAATCGGATCCGGGTCGGATCTCCGCCTCCGACCCGGATTAGGATCGACCCGGGCGCGTCGACCGGGTCCGCGGGCGAACCGGGCTCATCTATTGAGCCCGGTCTAAATAACGACCCCCTTTTTTAAATAAAAAGCCCAGCCCAAACAAGCTAATTTTTCTTTTAAAAAAACGGGGCCCAAGGCCCAACACGAAAGCAAACAAAAATAAAAAACATGGCCCACTCCGGCCCACGCACCCCAACGGGAACCCTACCCGGTTCACACCGCCGCCCGACCCGGGTCGCGACCCGGCTCATGACGCCGTTGTCCAGGGGCCCCCCGAGTCCGGCCTCATGGTCGAGGCTCGACCTTGATCCGCATCACCGGGCACGAGGGGCGGGAAAGCACCCTCCGCCTGAAGTCACCGCCGGCGATCGGGCGGCCGATCAAGCGGCTGCTCAAGCCCCGACGAAGACTGATAATCGCGATCAGCAAGGTCCCGACGAGACCCGCCGCCTCCTCCCGGACCGATCAAACACCAAAACGCGATTTAAACGAAATGGACAGTCAGAGACATCATGCAAAACCACTCTGGAACCGCACATACTTAATGTAATGGAAACGCGACAAATTTCAGAAACGGATCTCGCATTTTGTCAAACGGTTGATGCTGCTGATGAAGAAGAGGTTTTAAGCACCATCAAGACCCCAACACTTCCGAACTCACACGTAGCAATACTCAGGACAGCAGGACCGAGTCGGGGATGTCACCGGCCGGAACTTCGTAGCCGAGCCGCTGGCCCGCTCGACGACTTCCCCCAACAAAAGGGTAAACAACAAACAGAGGCGCTAACAGTCCCTACCCGGCCTTGCCGGGTGTGTAGAGGGCGAACGCGGTAGATCGGACTACACTCGCGCGCCTCGCACGCCCACGGGCCGGGATCCTCGGGAAAACGCCTCGAATCGAGTAGAGATTGACGAAGCGAGGCTCAATAAGAAACCAAGCTAGGACCTACCTTGGCGAAGGATCGTCGGCCGCGGTTTGGGCCCGACGGTCGCCGGAGGAGGACCCTCCCGTCTCGGCCTTTCACTCTCTCCGGGAGCTCTCTCTTTCTCTTTGTCTCTGCCGAAACTCGCTCTCTCTCTCGTTCTCTCTCTTCTTCTCGCCCTCTCGGACTCTCCCTCACGAACTCCTTCCTTCGCACCCCTTTCGTCCTGGCCTTTCTGCTGCCTTTCCTCCCTTCCCCAAGTCACTGCAGGACTCAGAAGGGGAAGTGGGCCAGCGTTGACTAGTTCAACGCTGGCTTCTTCTTCTTTTTTTTTTTTTTTTATAAAATGACTAATTTTTAGTTTTTTTTTAAAAAAATTTAATTTTTGAAAATGAACATGAAAAATATGTTCTAATATGCCCTATTAATGCAAATGCACCTAAGAACTATATGCCATGCAGTTTTAATGAAAATATTTTTGGTTTAGGGGTTAAAATTAAACCCTAATTTTTATGTGATAAAACCCTAAATGATTTGGGCAAAATTTAGGTGTCAACAACTGCCCCTCTTTGAAGGGGAGCTCAAGAGGTTCCTTTCAAAGATAAAAAGACGCCTAAATTTTGTTGATGGAGGCATGGGATGATGCAATGCGAGAGGGAGGAGAGAGCACAAACCTTTGATGCGTGGTTTAAGGTTGGACCACAAATCTTTTTGAAATCGTGGTTTAAGGTTGAACCACAAACCTTTTGAAATGCGTGGTTTAAGGTTGGACCACAAACCTTTTTGAAATGCGTGGTTTAAGGTTGGACCACAAACCTTTAGAAAATGCGTGGTTTTAGGTTGGACCACAAACCTTTTTGAAATGAGTGGTTTAAGGTTGGACCAAAACCTTTTGGAAAAAGCGTGGTTTAAGGTTGGACCACAAACCTTTTGAAAATCGTGTGGTTTAAGGTTGGACCACAAACCTTTTTTTGAATCGTGGTTTAAGGTTGGACCACAAACCTTTTTTGAAAAGCGTGGTTTAAGGTTGGACCACAAACCTTTTGAAATCGGGGTTTAAGGATTGACCCGAACCTTTGAAATCGGGGTTTAATGGATTGACCGGAACCTTTTGAAATCGGGGTTTAATGGATTGACCCGAACCTTTTGAAATCGGGGTTTAAGGAATGACCCGAACCTTTTGAAATCGGGGTTTAATGGATTGACCCGGAACCTTTTGAATTTTGAAATCGGGTTTAATGGATTGACCCGAACCTTTTGAAATCGGGGTTTAATGGATTGACCGGAACCTTTTGAAATCGGGGTTTAAGGATTAACCCGGAACCTTTGAAATCGGGGTTTAATGGATTGACCCGAACCTTTTGAAATCGGGGTTTAAGGATTGACCGGAACCTTTTGAAATCGGGGTTTAATGGATTGACCCGGAACCTTTTGAAATCGGGGTTTAATGGATTGACCCGGAACCTTTTGAAAGAGTACTTGGGTGTACATACCTGTAGGTTAGATCGGATTGCTTAAAAGCCTTCTGTCAGCGAGGCTTAAAAGACCTGGACACTTAGGGGCTCTTGTCCGAGGGTTCGATAGATCACCTATCGTGTCCTCCCCAGCAGGGTCTTGGGAATTCATGAAGGCTTGGATGCATCTTAACATTTCCGAGATCAGCTTGAAGGTTGGTGTTTGTGGAAACGTCACCTGTCTTACAGGATTAGTAATAACAGGTACTTGTTATAACAAGTGCTCTAGTAGCGAGTACGTACTAGGCAAGGTAACATCACAATAAGCCATATCAAAATGGTATCATCGATGAAAAAGGATTAACTGCACGAGTAATTTAGAATGAACTAAATTGTTTGGAAAGCATTCAATGTCCATCAATATCGCAAAATTGCCTTTAGGCTTGACAGACGCCATTAATCATCAGATTCCCTTAGGAGAAAGTCTTTTGTCAAAATGATCTTAACTCACGAAGAGAGCCCATTAAGCATGCCAAACAAGAATTCCTTAGTCTGAAAGGACTTCTCACATACTCTCAGAAAGGCTGTTTGATCCCATCCATTAATGTGGGAAGTAAATCTGATCTCTCTGTATATCTCACACTGTCAGTGTCGAAGGCTTCGAGAATCATTCGCAATAAGTACGCATTGACCGATCCAAGAGGTCTTTAAAAGGACCGTAATGTAGATTTGGTCACGGTTTCAAAGAATGAATGCCATTAACGGCTAAGGAGTGAAATAATTATCAATCAGCATCTCCATCGGGTTTACAAGTCAAGAAACCTTAAGATGAGATAAGATAAATTTGCCCCCACTACTTCAAGCGATAGCTTGTTTGGGAATCCAAATTTCTACTTAAACCATCCCAATCAGAAGAGACTTTGAAGAAGGTTGTAACATTGGCTTGGGGTAAAGGCTCGAAAGGCTTAGAAATTCTCGAATGGGATTTATGAGTTGGTGATTATCATAGCATCATTATCATATCATCTAATCTTTTGAAGGCACTCGACTTTTGAAATTCAACCCGTCTCGAAAGCCCATTGACTAATTATCTTAATGTAAGAGCTTTGCTCTTTTCTCTAATGACTTTTGCATTTGCAATGATTTTTTTTTTGCAAGCATTTTGCTTTTGACATTCCCCTTTTTTTTTCATGAGAATTTTTCTCTTAATGCAACTTTTTTTTCTCTCCTTTTTTTTTAACAACGGGCATTGGCCTTGCTTTTACCAGGCACACTGCTTTTTTATGCCCCCTAGTTTTCATTTGACTTTTGCTCTTTTCATTTTTTTTGAGCTTTTAAAGCTTTCGAGATGTCTTTCACACTGTCTCATGAGTACCAATTGTCTTGATAAATCACGTGCTTTGCCCCAGTGTAGGGAGATAATCACCATTCGGGCTTTAGAAATGAATATTTAGGCTCAACTTGGCTAAGCAAAGGGTATGAGTGTGTTTGGGTAGAGAAATGAATGCTCTTCTTCATTTTGGGATGTTTCAAGCTTCCATAAGGATTCACCTGAAGTTATCACAAAAAGATTAATGCAAGTAAGGGCAATGAAGTCTTTCCCATCTTTTCCTCCAAAGAATGCCGACCAAAACCTCCAAATTTGCCCCGTTGTAGGGTGGCTCTTGACAGGGGTATTTTGCAAACTCTTCACATTTAATGGCTCAAATGGGCTAACTATGGTCACCTGTAGTGTATAGGATAGAAGAAGGAAATGCCTCATTTCATTTCGATCCATGTACTACTTATGTAATGAATCTCTTGCTCTTAAACAACACTAATTTTCTCTTCCACTCAACTCTCAAAGTGTTTGTGGGACGTGCTTGGGAATGGCTTGCCTTTCCTCATTCTAAGTATTTCTCACTTGGCATTATTAACATCTCCCTTTCATTTTGTCGAGATCATCACAAATAGGTTAATCTCCACAGGGAAGTTTGATTCAAAATGAATGATCCGTCAAACACTAAGGTAATTTTTGGATAAAGATGATATTCAACAATTTCGTGAAAAATTTGCTTTCACAATTCTATTTTTGTGTTCTTTTTCAAATACATCAAGAACTCCCTCATTTTTCGTGAAGAAAATTTTCATTTAATTTTCATTTGAATTTTGGAGGAAAAGTACTTACCTGCGATATGGCGCTCGGCAACCCTGTGAAGAATTAGAACGAAAGTGTTAGTGCATGAATCTTTATATATCGAAAGATTGGAAACGACACATCATTACCCTTCACTTGCATTTATCCTTCGAGTCTTTGATGTTTCCTATCAAAGAAAAAAAGAAAAAAAAAGAATCATGGCAAAAATGGTAGTAAAATGGACAATTAGAAACGATACCATTTGCTCTCATTTGAATTTTCCTTCCCAGGTACTTGACAACTCCCTTCATCCACTTTCGTCTGCCTTTGACTTTTGGCACTTCTTATTTCAACGCTTGAGAGCATTGTCTCATGGGTGCTTTCCTTTTTCATCGTAGCAAAATGGATGATTCGTCTTCATTGTGCTTCCTTGGAAGAAGGTGTTGTCACCTTGATCAAACACATTGTTTTGTCTGCAAAATGAGAGACGGGGCGAGTCATTTTCATTCTCAGTTGGAATAATTCAGGAACGATATACACCCTTTTGTTTTGGGGATAGCTCAATTCTGGACTAAGTCGTCCTCTTCGTGCAATCTCGTTGCTTGAGCTTTTCCTTTGCAACTCCTTCCTCAGAGTTGCTTGATATTCCCTCTTAAGTGTTTGGAGGTACCGCCCACAACATGACCTGCTCTACATTTATCTGCTTGGCATATGTCTTTTTTGCATCCATCCACTTGTTGGAGGAGAAGGAACTTACTCACCGGCTTGATTATACTAAAGCTATTTGCCCCAGCTAGATGACACTTGCCCCAGCTAGATGCTTTCTCTTTTGGAGATTTTAGTATGTTCAATACTCCTTCATGCCTTCTTACAGACACTTGTTTAATCTTTATGGTCCTTTGCTTGGGTCTTCGCTTTTGATCATCTTGACTGTTCGTGCCCCCCGACTATTTTTCACGTGTCCCTAATTTGATGGACAGAAGTTCTTCAAATGCACTATTTTGCCCTATCATGACGCAACCTTTCATTTGTCACAATGGAATGGACAGTTTGGCCTCGTCATGTCTTTCTAGCGGGAAGCATTATTGTTATGGTCAAACACATTCTTTACTTTGTGTTGAACTAGTCGACTCCATTTTATTATACTTCATAGGCAATGGTTACCCCTTGGGTGACTTGCCTCATTCATCATCTGCAGAAATGAGATAAAACATGTTATTCTCATTCTCAATTGAACTGAATTTAGGAACTGCATACACCCTTTCATGACGAAGTTGATAATTTTGTCTCTAATGCTTCCTTGGCGGGGATGAGGGGAAGTTCATCGCGCCCCATGCTGAATCAAATGTTTTCCCGCGCGTCATTAGTGGGGACGTTGGCTTCTTGATCACATGCACTTTGTGTCTTAGTCAGATAATTTTAATGTACGTTGGTTCGCCATGCTCTTGTCGGGTCTTTCATCCAAATCCACCCTAGGTAAAAAGAAAAGAAAGTATCATTTCTATATTAAAGTGAATGAACTTTGAGAACAAAATACACCCTTTTTCACTGAATTGGACGGCTTTGACATTCTATGCCCCCAGTTTATCTCTTGATTACGCATCTCTTGGTGCTCCGATGGGTCTGTCGTGCGATCCTCATCTTCATCCTCCGCGGATACAATGGTGCCCCTCTTACTCTTATTTGAGAGTCAGCTATTCTTGAATCATCCTTTTTGTCAAGTGGGTGATCATCCGATATCGTTATTTTGTTTCGATTTGCGTATGCCTCGTAAATCATCTTTTGTACAAGTGAGTACACAAGTGGAGACTCCCTATTTTGAGGGACTCGGTGGCACATTTTCAACTTGTTCCCAAGCGGCCTTCACCCTTCGACCCTTTACCTATTTTGACAAAAATGAATGAATAAGTCAATTGTTGTACAAGAAGTTCTAATTGGAACGATTACAGATTTACCATATCACGATGTCCTTTTGCAAATCAACCTGCAAAATTGGCCAGGTGAAGAGATACAATTTTATGCAAGTCGCTCTTGAAACTCCATTTCAAAACATTTTGAAAGTAAAGCATAAAAACCTAACTTGGGGGGTTAAGTTTGAAATATTCCAAGAACTTTCAAAGGACAATGATCTAAATTAGAACCTCGTTACTCAAAGACGTGAGTTGCGTGATTTACAAAAATATCGATTGGGTTCACAATTAAAACCCAAATCGGAAAACATTCATTCCCAAGGATAATGTTTGAAAAAGACCCTGAATAGAGGAGTGCAAACAAACAATCCCCGTTCTAACTCTAAAGTACACTTCCTTGCACGATTAAGCAAGAGAATTCCAAGGAATGACTGTTACACGTAACCTGCGAAAGGAAGACAACGTTAGTATGTGAATGAAAAAGTGGTCTTTCACTGATGCCGCCTCTTATGACGAAAGCGAGGCAACAATACATGCCCCCATGGCTCCTATTTGTGGGCATTTAGTATTTCACCAAGACTTCATCGTAAGTGGAGACATCATTAAAAGATCAAATCGTGGCTATCAATCGAGCGCCCTTTTTATTCCAAAAGTTTCATTGCAAAATGCGACATCAGTTTTGAAGGACCGATTTGTGATTTTACTTTTGCAAAAATGAGGAGATTTCTATTTAAAAAAAAATTAATACATAAAAAGTGATTTGAATTTTGATTCCGAAATGTGAACAAAAAGGAATTTTATTGAAAAATGCGGGCCGACTTTATGCCCCAAAATACCATCATGACTTGAAAGAATTTCTGCACAAAAAAATGTGATTTTAAGCCTACCATTGAAAATCTAGACAAAACCATTTGTTTTGTGGGGCCAGATCAAAGGTATTTTGAAATTTATGCTCAAGGTTTACAAATAAGGGTTAAATCAAAGGTATTTTCAAAAATGAAAATTTCAATTCAAAGTGAGCTAGTAAAGAAAGAAACCATACTTACAGTGGATGACGAACTTTCAATCACATAAACATGCGAATGTAACGTGTGGCTTGATTTCCATTCTAAACGGCTTGACAAATTGAAGCTACGAGGGTGGGATGACTAGTCGCAGCCTCGCGTACTAAGTCAAGTCCTCGCGACTCCGGCTCAGTCAGAATGATACCTCGATGCGACGCGACCTCGCGGGCAAAAGTAAACATTCTCGACACCAAGAAGGAAACTTTCGGGATTGAGTTGGGCAACCTCTACTGCGCGGCCTCGCGGTCGAAGTCGTATCCAACTCAATACCATCCTAAACATTCCTAGTGCCGCCCAGGTCCGACAGCGGGTTGTGTGTGTCATAGTGTAGTGCTAACGCAATAAAGACATACACAACAATTCATATGTAATCGCCACTTCAAAAAGTAAAACAAATATTCATTCCAAAACCCCAAACCTGCAAAACAAGGGGTTAACAATTATTCATCCAACTGCAAGAACATTCACATTAAGGACATAATTGAGCAAGATAAACGGCCTAAGTCCACTAAGAAGTCCCCAGTGGAGTCGCCAAGCTGTCGCGACCTCCCCGAAGCGGCCATCCGCCTAAGGGGTTTAGCTAATGGATTACTAAGCTGAACTTAGCTCGAGCTCTCCCAAGCCCATACCAATTCGCGACTTAAGTTTAAGTTGTTAACATGCAAATCAATTTCATTTAGGAGTCGCCACTAACCGATTTTTGGTAGGTCGATTAGACACCTAAGTAAAGCACGGGAGAAAAAGCTTTACTTCTACGAACCAGAGATTCAACGGGTACGGGGACTTGATCACACTAATCGACTAATTAGTGCCCTTTCGGTACCTAATCTTGTTCAATTCAAAAACCTAACATGTTCTTGCTAATCGGAAGTCTCAAAATTTGCGTTTCTGACTAAACTAAGGTGAATGACAATCAATATCCAAACCTAGACATGCACACTCAACTACGCGCCAAGTTAAATTAAATGTGCAATTCAAAGTGTGTGAACCAAACGTCGTGCGATTAAATATGACACCAAACGCACAATAGGGCAAGAAAAATCAATTCCAGAACCCAAACGAGTTTTCTGATTTTTGAATTTTTTTTTAAAAAAAATTAAAAAATTGATTTTTTTTTAAAAAAAAAAATTAAAAGATTTTTTGAAATTCTTTTTCGGAATTTTTGAAAAAATTTTGGAATTTTTTGAAAATTTTTTTTTTAAATTTTTTTTGAATTTTTTTGAAAAATTTTTTTTTGAAAATTTTTTTTAACAAAATAATAATAATAACTAATAAACTAAAATTCGAGCCTTTTTTTTTTTAAAAAATTATATTAAAATTTTTATATTAAAACAATAGAATATTAAAATAAAATAAAATAAAATAAAATAAAATAAAACAAAATCGGATCCGGGTCGGATCTCCGCCTCCGACCCGGATTAGGATCGACCCGGGCGCGTCGATCCGGGTCCGCGGGCGAACCGGGCTCATCTATTGAGCCCGGTCTAAATAACGACCCCCTTTTTTAAATAAAAAGCCCAGCCCAAACAAGCTAATTTTTCTTTTAAAAAACGGGGCCCAAGGCCCAACAAAGCAAACAAAAATAAAAACATGGCCCTCCCGCATCGATCGGTAAACACCAAAACGACGGGAAACAGAAATGGACAAAATGGGCTGTAGACATCATGCAAACCCACTCGAACCGCACATACTGAATGTAATGGAAACGGCGACAAATTTGAGAAACGGGATCTCGGGCATTTTGTCGTCAAACCGGTTTGGGTGCGCGAAGAAGAGAGAGGTTTTAAGCACCATCAAGACCCCAACACCTGAACTCACACGTAGCAATACTCGTGATGTGCTAGAACGAGCTCTGGATGTCACCGGAATCACATGAGCCGGGAGGCCGCTGGCTCCTCGGGAAACTACCCCAAAAGGGTAAGCAAAACAAAGGAGGCGGCTAACAGTCCCGGCTACGGGAAAGGGGCGGGACGCCAGATCGGACTACACCGACCTGGGATCGCACGCCTGACGGGCTCCTTCTTTCTGGATCTCTCTCCTTCGAGTAGACGCTCCGAACTCGATCTCCTCTGTAAGAAACCAAGCTCTCGCTCTTGGCGAAGGATCGTCGGCCGCGGTTTGGGCCCGACGGTCGCCGGAGGAGGACCCTCCTGTCTCGGCCTTTCACTCTCTCCCGGGAGCTCTCTCTTTCTCTTTGTCTCTGCCGAAACTCGCTCTCTCTCTCATTCTGTCTCTCTTCTTCTCGCCCTCTCTGGACTCTCCCTCACGAACTCCTTCCTTCCTCCGCCCCTTTCGTCCCGGCCTTTTCTGCTGCCTTTCCTCCCTCCCCAAGTCATGCGCAGACTCGAGGAAGGGGAGTGGGCCAGCGTTGACTAGTTCAACGCTGGCTTCTTCTTCTTTTTTTTTTTTTTTTTTATAAAAATGACTAATTTTTAGTTTTTTTTTAAAAAATTTAATTTTTGAAAATGAACATGAAAAATATGTTCTAATATGCCCTATTAATGCAAATGCACCTAAGAACTATATGCCATGCAGTTTTAATGAAAATATTTTTGGTTTAGGGGTTAAAATTAAACCCTAATTTTTATGTGATAAAACCCTAAATGATTTGGGCAAAATTTAGGTGTCAACAGCTGCCCCTCTTTGAAGGGGAGCTCGAAGAGGTTCCTTTCAAAGATAAAAGACGCCTAAATTTTGTTGATGGAGGGCACGGGATGATGCAATGCGAGAGGGAGGAGAGAGCACAAACCTTTGATGCGTGGTTTAAGGTTGGACCACAAATCTTTTGAAATACGTGGTTTAAGGTTGAACCACAAACCTTTTGAAATGCGTGGTTTAAGGTTGGACCACAAACCTTTTTGAAATGCGTGGTTTAAGGTTGGACCACAAACCTTTAGAAAATGCGTGGTTTTAGGTTGGACCACAAACCTTTTGAAATGAGTGGTTTAAGGTTGGACCACAAACCTTTTGGAAAGCGTGGTTTAAGGTTGGACCACAAACCTTTTGAAAATGCGTGGTTTAAGGTTGGACCACAAACCTTTTGAAATGCGTGGTTTAAGGTTGGACCACAAACCTTTTTGAAAAGCGTGGTTTAAGGTTGGACCACAAACCTTTTGAAATCGGGGTTTAAGGATTGACCCGGAACCTTTGAAATCGGGGTTTAATGGATTGACCCGGAACCTTTTGAAATCGGGGTTTAATGGATTGACCCGGAACCTTTTGAAATCGGGGTTTAAGGAATGACCCGGAACCTTTTGAAATCGGGGTTTAATGGATTGACCCGGAACCTTTTGAATTTTGAAATCGGGGTTTAATGGATTGACCCGGAACCTTTTGAAATCGGGGTTTAATGGATTGACCCGGAACCTTTTGAAATCGGGGTTTAAGGATTGACCCGGAACCTTTGAAATCGGGGTTTAATGGATTGACCCGGAACCTTTTGAAATCGGGGTTTAAGGATTGACCCGAACCTTTTGAAATCGGGGTTTAATGGATTGACCCGGAACCTTTTGAAATCGGGGTTTAATGGATTGACCCGGAACCTTTTGAAAGAGTACTTGGGTGTACATACCTGTAGGTTAGATCGGATTGCTTAAAAGCCTTCTGTCACGAGGCATAAAAGACCCAGACACTTAGGGGGCTCTTGTCCGGGGTTCGATAGATCACTTATCGTGTCCTCCCCAAAGAAGGTCTTGGGAATTCATGAAGGCTTGGATGCATCTTAACATTTCCGAGATCAGCTTGAAGGTTGGTGTTTGTGGAAACGTCACCTGTCTTACAGGATTAGTAATAACAGGTACTTGTTATAACAAGTGCTCTAGTAGCGAGTACGTACTAGGCAAGGTAACATCACAATAAGCCATATCAAAATGGTATCATCGATGAAAAAGGATTAACTGCACGAGTAATTTAGAATGAACTAAATTGTTTGGAAAGCATTCAATGTCCATCAATATCGCAAAATTGCCTTTAGGCTTGACAGACGCCATTAATCATCAGATTCCCTTAGGAGAAAGTCTTTTGTCAAAATGATCTTAACTCACGAAGAGAGCCCATTAAGCATGCCAAACAAGAATTCCTTAGTCTGAAAGGACTTCTCACATACTCTCAGAAAGGCTGTTTGATCCCATCCATTAATGTGGGAAGTAAATCATCTCTCTCAGATATCTCACAATTGCCGCTGTCGAAGGCTTCGAGAATCATTCGCAATAAGTACGCATTGACCGATCCAAGAGGTCTTTAAAAGGACCGTAATGTAGATTTGGTCACGGTTTCAGCAATGAATGCCATTAACGGCTAAGGAGTGAAATAATTATCAATCAGCATCTCCATCGGGTTTACAAGTCAAGAAACCTTAAGATGAGATAAGATAAATTTGCCCCCACTACTTCAAGCGATAGCTTGTTTGGGAATCCAAATTTCTACTTAAACCATCCCAATCAGAAGAGACTTTGAAGAAGGTTGTAACATTGGCTTGGGGTAAAGGCTCGAAAGGCTTAGAAATTCTCGAATGGGATTTATGAGTTGGTGATTATCATAGCATCATTATCATATCATCTAATCTTTTGAAGGCACTCGACTTCTGAAATTCAACCTGTCTCGAAAGCCCATTGACTAATTATCTTAATGTAAGAGCTTCGCTCTTTTCTCTAATGACTTTTGCATTTGCAATGATTTTTCTTTGCAAGCATTTTGCTTTTGACATTCCCCTTTTTTTTCATGAGAATTTTTCTCTTAATGCAACTTTTTTTTGCTCTCCTCTTTTTTTTACAACGGGCATTGGCCTTGCTTTTACCAGGCACACTGCTTTTTTATGCCCCCTAGTTTTCATTTGACTTTTGCTCTTTTCATTTTTTGAGCTTTTAAAGCTTTCGAGATGTCTTTCACACTGTCTCATGAGTACCAATTGTCTTGATAAATCACGTGCTTTGCCCCAGTGTAGGGAGATAATCACCATTCGGGCTTTAGAAATGAATATTTAGGCTCAACCTGGCTAAGCAAAGGGTATGAGTGTGTTTGGGTAGAGAAATGAATGCTCTTCTTCATTTTGGGATGTTTCAAGCTTCCATAAGGATTCACCTGAAGTTATCACAAAAAGATTAATGCAAGTAAGGGTAATGAAGTCTTTCTCATCTTTTCCTCCAAAGAATGCCGACCAAAACCTCCAAATTTGCCCTGTTGTAGGGTGCTCTTGACAGGGGTATTTTGCAAACTCTTCACATTTAATGGCTCAAATGGGCTAACTATGGTCACCTGTAGTGTATAGGATAGAAGAAGGAAATGCCTCATTTCATTTCGATCCATGTACTACTTGCGAATGAATCTCTTGCTCTTAAACAACACTAATTTTCTCTTCCACTCAACTCTCAAAGTGTTTGTGGGACGTGCTTGGGAATGGCTTGCCTTTCCTCATTCTAAGTATTTCTCACTTGGCATTATTAACATCTCCCTTTCATTTTGTCGAGATCATCACAAATAGGTTAATCTCCACAGGGAAGTTTGATTCAAAATGAATGATCCGTCAAACACTAAGGTAATTTTTGGATAAAGATGATATTCAACAATTTCGTGAAAAGTTTGCTTTCACAATTCTATTTTTGTGTTCTTTTTCAAATACATCAAGAACTCCCTCATTTTTCGTGAAGAAAATTTTCATTTAATTTTCATTTGAATTTTGGAGGAAAAGTACTTACCTGCGATATGGCGCTCGGCAACCCTGTGAAGAATTAGAACGAAAGTGTTAGTGCATGAATCTTTATATATCGAAAGATTGGAAACGACACATCATTACCCTTCACTTGCATTTATCCTTCGAGTCTTTGATGTTTCCTATCAAAGAAAAAAAAAAAAAAAAAAATCATGGCAAAAATGGTAGTAAAATGGACAATTAGAAACGATACCATTTGCTCTCATTTGAATTTTCCTTCCTGTGTACTTGATAACTCCTTCATCCACTTTCGTCTGCCTTTGACTTTTGGCACTTCTTATTTCAACGCTTGAGAGCATTGTCTCATGGGTGCTTTCCTTTTTCATCGTAGCAAAATGGATGATTCGTCTTCATTGTGCTTCCTTGGAAGAAGGTGTTGTCACCTTGATCAAACACATTGTTTTGTCTGCAAAATGAGAGACGGGGCGAGTCATTTTCATTCTCAGTTGGAATAATTCAGGAACGATATACACCCTTTTGTTTTGGGGATAGCTCAATTCTGGACTAAGTCGTCCTCTTCGTGCAATCTCGTTGCTTGAGCTTTTCCTTTGCAACTCCTTCCTCAGAGTTGCTTGATATTCCCTCTTAAGTGTTTGGAGGTACCGCCCACAACATGACCTGCTCTACATTTATCTGCTTGGCATATGTCTTTTTTGCATCCATCCACTTGTTGGAGGAGAAGGAACTTACTCACCGGCTTGATTATACTAAAGCTATTTGCCCCAGCTAGATGACACTTGCCCCAGCTAGATGCTTTCTCTTTTGGAGATTTTAGTATGTTCAATACTCCTTCATGCCTTCTTACAGACACTTGTTTAATCTTTATGGTCCTTTGCTTGGGTCTTCGCTTTTGATCATCTTAACTGTTCGTGCCCCCGACTATTTTTCACGTGTCCCTAATTTGATGGACAGAAGTTCTTCAAATGCACTATTTTGCCCTATCATGACGCAACCTTTCATTTGTCACAATGGAATGGACAGTTTGGCCTCGTCATGTCTTTCTAGCGGGAAGCATTATTGTTATGGTCAAACACATTCTTTACTTTGTGTTGAACTAGTCGACTCCATTTTATTATACTTCATAGGCAATGGTTACCCCTTGGGTGACTTGCCTCATTCATCATCTGCAGAAATGAGATAAAACATGTTATTCTCATTCTCAATTGAACTGAATTTAGGAACTGCATACACCCTTTCATGACGAAGTTGATAATTTTGTCTCTAATGCTTCCTTGGCGGGATGAGGGGAAGTTCATCGCGCCCATGCTGAATCAAATGTTTTCCCGCCACATTAGTGGGGACGTTGGCTTCTTGATCACATGCACTTTGTGTCTTAGTCAGATAATTTTAATGTACGTTGGTTCGCCATGCTCTTGTCGGGTCTTTCATCCAAATCCACCCTAGGTAAAAAGAAAAGAAAGTATCATTTCTATATTAAAGTGAATGAACTTTGAGAACAAAATACACCCTTTTTCACTGAATTGGACGGCTTTGACATTCTATGCCCCCAGTTTATCTCTTGATTACGCATCTCTTGGTGCTCCGATGGGTCTGTCGTGCGATCCTCATCTTCATCCTCCGCGGATACAATGGTGCCCCTCTTACTCTTATTTGAGAGTCAGCTATTCTTGAATCATCCTTTTGTCAAGTGGGTGATCATCTGATATCGTTATTTTGTTTCGATTTGCGTATGCCTCGTAAATCATCTTTTGTACAAGTGAGTACACAAGTGGAGACTCCCTATTTTGAGGGACTCGGTGGCACATTTTCAACTTGTTCCCAAGCGGCCTTCACCCTTCGACCCTTTACCTATTTTGACAAAAATGAATGAATAAGTCAATTGTTGTACAAGAAGTTCTAATTGGAACGATTACAGATTTACCATATCACGATGTCCTTTTGCAAATCAACCTGCAAAATTGGCCAGGTGAAGAGATACAATTTTATGCAAGTCGCTCTTGAAACTCCATTTCAAAACATTTTGAAAGTAAAGCATAAAAACCTAACTTGGGGGGTTAAGTTTGAAATATTCCAAGAACTTTCAAAGGACAATGATCTAAATTAGAACCTCGTTACTCAAAGACGTGAGTTGCGTGATTTACAAAAATATCGATTGGGTTCACAATTAAAACCCAAATCGGAAAACATTCGTTCCCAAGGATAATGTTTGAAAAAGACCCTGAATAGAGGAGTGCAAACAAACAATCCCCGTTCTAACTCTAAAGTACACTTCCTTGCACGATTAAGCAAGAGAATTCCAAGGAATGACTGTTACACGAAACCGCGAAAGGAAGACAACGTTAGTATGTGAATGAAAAAGTGGTCTTTCACCGATGCCGCCTCTTATGACGAAAGCGAGGCAACAATACATGCCCCCATGGCTCCTATTTGTGGGCATTTAGTATTTCACCAAGACTTCATCGTAAGTGGAGACATCATTAAAAGATCAAATCGTGGCTATCAATCGAGCGCCCTTTTTATTCCAAAAGTTTCATTGCAAAATGCGACATCAGTTTTGAAGGACCGATTTGTGATTTTACTTTTGCAAAAATGAGGAGATTTCTATTTAAAAAAAAAATTAATACATAAAAAGTGATTTGAATTTTGATTCCGAAATGTGAACAAAAAGGAATTTTATTGAAAATGCGGCTTCGACTTTATGCCCCAAAATACCATCATGACTTGAAAGAATTTCTGCACAAAAAATGTGATTTTAAGCCTACCATTGAAAATCTAGACAAAACCATTTGTTTTGTGGGGCCAGATCAAAGGTATTTTGAAATTTATGCTCAAGGTTTACAGTCAAGGGTTAAATCAAAGGTATTTTCAAAAATGAAAATTTCAATTCAAAGTGAGCTAGTAAAGAAAGAAACCATACTTACAGTGGATGACGAACTTTCAATCACATAAACATGCGAATGTAACGTGTGGCTCGATTTCCACTCTAAACGGCTTGACAAATTGAAGCTACGAGGGTGGGATGACTAGTCGCAGCCTCGCGTACTAAGTCAAGTCCTCGCGACTCCGGCTCAGTCAGGAATGATACCTCGATGCGACGCGACCTCGCGGGCAAAAGTAAACATTCTCGACACCAAGAAGGAAACTTTCGGGATTGAGTTGGGCAACCTCTACTGCGCGGCCTCGCGGTCGAAGTCGTATCCAACTCAATACCATCCTAAACATTCCTAGTGCCGCCCAGGTCCGACAGCGGGTTGTGTGTGTCATAGTGTAGTGCTAACGCAATAAAGACATACACAACAATTCATATGTAATCGCCACTTCAAAAAGTAAAACAAATATTCATTCCAAAACCCCAAACCTGCAAAACAAGGGGTTAACAATTATTCATCCAACTGCAAGAACATTCACATTAAGGACATAATTGAGCAAGATAAACGGCCTAAGTCCACTAAGAAGTCCCCAGCGGAGTCGCCAAGCTGTCGCGACCTCCCCGAGACGGCCATGCCGCCTAAGGGGTTTGGCTAATGGATTGCTAAGTTAAACCTAGCTCGAGCTCTCCCAAGCCCATACCAATTCGCGACTTAAGTTTAAGTTGTTAACATGCAAATCAATTTCATTTAGGAGTCGCCACTAACCGATTTTTGGTAGGTCGATTAGACACCTAAGTAAAGCACGGGAGAAAAAGCTTTACTTCTACGAACCAGAGATTCAACGGGTACGGGGACTTGATCACACTAATCGACTAATTAGTGCCCTTTCGGTACCTAATCTTGTTCAATTCAAAAACCTAACATATTCTTGCTAATCGAAGTCTCAAAATTTGGCGCTTCGACTAAACTAAGGTGAATGACAATCAATATCCAAACCTAGACATGCACACTCAACTACGCCGCCAAGTTAAATTAAATGTGCAATTCAAAGTGTGTGAACCAAACGTCGTATGATTAAATATGACACCAAACGCACAATAGGGCAAGAAAAATCAATTCGAACCCAAACGAGTTTTCTGATTTTTGAATTTTTTTTAAAAAAAATTAAAAAATTTGATTTTTTTTAAAAAAAAATTAAAAGATTTTTGAAATTTTTTTTCGAATTTTTTGAAAAAATTTTGGAATTTTTGAAAATTTTTTTTTAAATTTTTTTGAATTTTTGAAAAATTTTTTTTTTGAAAATTTTTTTTTAAACAAATAATAATAATAACTAATAAACTAAAATTCGAGCCTTTTTTTTTAAAAAAATTATATTAAAATTTTTATATTAAAACAATAGAATATTAAAATAAAATAAAATAAAATAAAATAAAATAAAACAAAATCGGATCCGGGTCGGATCTCCGCCTCCGACCCGGATTAGGATCGACCCGGGCGCGTCGACCCGGGTCCGCGGGCGAACCGGGCTCATCTATTGAGCCCGGTCTAAATAACGACCCCCTTTTTTTAAATAAAAAGCCCAGCCCAAACAAGCTAATTTTTTCTTTTTAAAACGCCCAAGGCCCAACACGAAAGCAAACAAAAAAAAAAACATGGCCCACTCCGCCCACGACCCCAACGGAACCCTACCTGGTTCACACCGCTGCCCCGACCTGGGTCGCGACCCGCTCGCAGCCACCGCGCTAGGGGGCCCCAGGCTCCGGCCTCCGCGGCCAGGCTCGACTTGATCCGCATCACCGCCCCTGCTGAGGGCGGCGAGCACCTCCGCCCAGGTCCTGCCGCGGCGACCGGCGACGATCGACCTGCGTACCGTCCAAGTCCCGACGAAGGACTGGACAACCGCGGATCAGCGAGGTCCCGACGTAGGACCAGCTGGCCGCTCCTCCGGCCGATCGAAACACCAAAACGCAATTTAAATGAAATGGACTGGCTGTAGACATCATGCAAACCCACTCGGGAACCGCACATACTGGAATGCAAATGGAAACGACGACAAATTTCAAGAACGAATATCGGGCATTTTGTCAAACAGGTTGGAGCGCGCGATGAAAGAAGAGAGGTTTTAAGCACCATCAAGACCCCAACACTTCCGAACTCACACGCAGCAATACTCAGGACAGCAGGACCGAGTCGGGGATGTCACCGGCCGGAACTCGCGCGAGCCGGGAGGCCGCGGGCTCCGGCCAGCGACTTCCCCACCAACAAAAAGGGTAAGCAACAGAAACAGGGGAGGCGGCCAACAGTCCCTACCCGGCTCGGCGGGGGTGTGTAGAGGGCGAACGCGGTAGATCGGACTACACTCGCGCGCCTCGCACGCCCACGGGCCGGGATCCTCGGGAAAACGCCTCGAATCGAGTAAAGACTGGACGAAGCAAGGCTCAGCCGAAAACCAAGTAGCCGGGACCTACCTTGGCGAAGGATCGTCGACCCCGCAGTTTGGGCCCGGCCGGTCGCCGGAGGAGGACCCTCCGTCTCGGCCTTTCACTCTCTCCCGAGAGCTCTCTCTTTCTCTTTGTCTCTGCCGAAACTCGCTCTCTCTCTCGTTCTGTCTCTCTTCTTCTCGCCCTCTCTGGACTCTCCCTCACGAACTCCTTCCTTCTGCACCCCTTTCGTCCTGGCCTTTCTGCTGCCTTTCCTCCCTTCCCCAAGTCACTGCAGGACTCAGAAGGGGAAGTGGGCCAGCGTTGACTAGTTCAACGCTGGCTTCTTCTTCTTTTTTTTTTTTTTTTATAAAATGACTAATTTTTAGTTTTTTTTTTTTTTTAAAAATTTAATTTTTGAAAATGAACATGAAAAATATGTTCTAATATGCCCTATTAATGCAAATGCACCTAAGAACTATATGCCATGCAGTTTTAATGAAAATATTTTTGGTTTAGGGGTTAAAATTAAACCCTAATTTTTATGTGATAAAACCCTAAATGATTTGGGCAAAATTTAGGTGTCAACATATGTGCATGGCGATTCATAAATCAATATGATCACTTGAAATATATAATAAATAAAACGCAAGAAGAAGGTTTTTTGTACTATTTCTAATTGATATAGTAAGAAATTATAAAGAAAAAAAATTAGAGATACAAACTTACGAATTTAATTTCAATTTAATATGCCTTACCAAATTCACACTTCCTGAAATTTTTTTTTGTTTGAGGTTAAAGATGAAGGGAAAAAAAAAAGAAAAGGAAAGGAAAAAGATAAGATAAGAAAAACTAAAAAAAAAATTCGAAAAAATAAAAAATAATATTAAAAAATTAGTTCGGGGTAAAATTGTCATAAATGTACCAGTTTGGGGTTTTTGGTGGTCAAAAAAATAGTTTGGGGTAAAATTATCACAAATGTACCAGTTTGAGGTTTTTGGTGGTCAAAAAAATAGTTTAGGGTAAAATTGTCACAAATGTACCAGTTTGGGATTTTTTATGGTAAAAAAATAGTTTGGGGTAAATCTGTCACAAGTGTACCAGTTTAGGGTTTTTCGTGGTATTAACCCTTGTTTTTAATGTCATATGTTAGTGAGGTCCCCAGTCACACACACAGACTTGCAATGGTCGCAAGTAACGAGGATTCTCAACGGTCGACGATGTTGATGCAGTGTCTTTTTTTTTTTTTTTTTGGGTCAGAAATGTTGATGCAATTTCTGAATTGTTTTGTTTTGCTTTTTTTTTTTTATTGCTCTTGTTGTTATGTGTGCTCTAGATCCTATGATTTTTCTAAATCGAGATCCCCATGCAAAATCGAAATATTTAATTGAATTGTTACTTTATATACAAATACAATACATCAATGAGATTGAGGGTCAATTGAAGAGCACATGCCATCTGAGAGTGTTATTACTCGCATCCTCTACCATGCTGATGCTGCAAGATGGTGTGCAATTTGCCAGTTATTATATAGGTGAGGCGGTTTCAGATTTTGGTCTCTTTGATTATACTTACTGATGCCCGTTTAACTTGAGAAAAAAACTATGGGAAGCGATAATTACGACTATTTGTCTTAAGGGTGAGTCTGTTTCATCGAAAAGAAATTTCTATGAAGACATTTTCTAAACTTTTTGATGTTCAAATTGGTGTTGTTAACTGATAAGGTTTTTGATAGAAAACACTTGTAATTAAAAATCGGAAAATGATTTTTCTCCTTTTCAATAAGAGGAAGCATTTTCATTATCTATTTCGCTGTGTTACATGTTATGGAATATCAAAAAATTTCAATCATGCATTTCAATAAATCTCTCTCTCTCTCTCTCTCTCTCTCTCTCTCTCTCTCACACTAGCTTCCAGAAGGAATAATGACATAATGATTTTTAAACTTTAGCTCAATGTGCAATGTGATCCTTGAACTTTTAATTTATTCAATATGATTTTTGGATTTTTTGTACATATTTAACTTAGTCCTCAAATTATACAAAATGTTAAATGTTGTTATTCCATTAATTCAAGTTTAAAGACAATATTAAATATTTTTATATAGTTTGGGGACTAAATTGAACATCTACCAAAAGTCCATGTACCACATTAAACAAATTAAAAGTTCAAGGACCTTATGTGTCATTGCACCTTCCAAAATTGATTTTCTCTATTTCTTGTCAATTAATCAACAAGTCATCTATCGACAAAAAAAAAAAACGAGTCATCTTCTCATATATTATAAAATAACACTTTTTAATTTTTGATTTCCTCCTTTAAAACTCTATTCATGATTGGATAGCACATAAGGTATTTCTTAAAAGGATTAATACCACGAAAAACCCTAAACTGGTACACTTATGACAAATTTACTCAAAACTAATTTTTTGACGATCAAAAACCCCAAACCAGTATACCTATGACAAATGTACCCTCTATTAGTTTTCGTTAAATTTATCGTCAAATTATTGAGTTGGATGACATGTAATAGCTAACGGGTGTATTAGTTTGGGATTTTAGTCATCTGTTTGTCACAGGTTTATTAATTTATGATTTTTCGTGGTATTGATCCAATTTTACAGAACGTAAATTTATCACGAGTGCATCAGTTTGGGGTTTTTTATAGTGAAAAATTTAGTTTATGATAAATCTATTACATGTGTACTAGTTTGAGATTTTGGTGATCAAAAAATTAGTTCGGGGTAAATTTATCATAGATATACTAATTTAGGAAAAACCCTTCTTATAATGGCAGACTAAAATTGTAATTACCACTTCACTTGTTTCTAACACTGATTTCGAAACCAGAGAAAAATAAGGAAGAAGTTGAATACTTTCATCATATGTTTTTTTTTGGTCGAAAATACTTTCATTGTATGTTAACGGGCAGACTTTACAGCTTATTTTTCTCACATTTGCTTTTTAAAGGTATTTCATTTGACATTTTTCGGTCTTTTATCGGTCCCTTGATGCCCAACTTAATCCTAAGACTACGTTTGCTCGTCTGTATTTGGATCGGGATAGGATATGATAAAGTGCGATTAAAAATCTTCCAAATATCTTTCGGATTATAAAAAATCTCCTCATATGTTTGGTGCAACGTATGATAAGATTAAAATCTTTAAAATTCCTCGTCATTGTAAAAGCAAGCTTCTCCTTCCTCAAGCTCGTGATTGGTCTCATCCATCTCGCACACAACACCTCCAACGCCCTAATTCGATCATCCCTCACGCAAAAACCCTCGTTGAATGTCCACAGGGAGCTCCAATTACTCCAAAGGAGAAATAAGAAACAACAGTGAAATTATCAGACAAAAGTGATGCATTGGTTGATTCACAATAGTTATGCGAGGATTGGAGGGTCGGAATCGAGGTATCGATCAATGATAAATCGGAATTGAAGTGGTGCGAGCAGCCTCGCAATTGCAAGTTCAAAATATGTTCATTCTTTTTTCTTCTTTTGGTTCCACTTCTCTATCTGGTTTTTGATTGGAACAAAATGCAAAGAAGGTGCCATGCCTATTTTTCATTTTGTTAAGTTATATTGTTTTTAATTTTTTTATCCAACTTGGGCTAATTCTACCCTATCCCGAATTTCTTATCCGCCATTAATTTTATCCGAATATATCCGGGTTTATCCAGTCGGTAGGGCATCGCCAAACACCAGATATGATAATTTGGTATCCCATCCGAATTCAAATACGGACTACCAAACGTAGCTTAAATGCATCTAACAAAAATCATTTTGATTTCCAATTCTATCTACGACGTATTGAAGAACCACCCTCTTTCTAGATTTTTTGAAATTTTCAATTTTATCTTAAAAGACATCTAATCTAAGATACAACATCGCACTCTCTAACCTAAACTTCAACAAAGTCAACCCAAAATGTCGCCCTCAACAAAAACTAATCTGAATCTTGCAAGTTAAGATTACAAGCCATAAAAAGCATAAGATATTCAAAAGAACTTGCCATCGCACCAGAACCACTCAGCTCCAATTGATAATTGAAACGTAAGAATTCAATCCTGTTGAATCGAAATCTATACAGATGTGAGTACGCCATCGCACCAGAAACCCTCCACTTCAAACGCTAAACTGAGAAAAGAGAAGACAAAATGCACAAAACAGTCGAAGATTTACACAGAGATTGACGTAGAGAGCAATGCTCAAGGTCGCACTCAAGCTATCCCTCTCCCACATCACCGACACCAGCAACGATAGCAGCAGCAGCAGCAGCAGCAACCAAGAAAAAGAGTGGAAAGAAAAAGGAAGAAATGCATATAACATCATTCGACTTTGTTTAATGTGTTCATTGTCCATATACCCTTTGAAGGAGGAGCCCTGCCTGTAATCTTTACAACTGTCTGGTGCTTATGCTGTCGCCGCCTTCTCTTCGTGACTTTATTGCTGTTGCCGTCGCTGCCGTGGGGAGTGTTGCTCGCGCATTTCATTACGTCGACCTTCACGATGTGGTGATCTGATGTACCTTTCGATGACAGGACCGAATACGACCCGGGTACGAACTTATATGGGCAATCTGGTGACGCCAGTATGTAGTCCACGCGCGTCCCGTATTTGCATGTCCCTTGCACGCCTGATAATCGATATAAGAAACAGTTTCAGATTACGTATTCGGACAGTAGTCACTTGAAAAGACTCTGGACTTCAATTTTTAATTCACAGATTTTCGCGCGCACAGGTTGATATTGACATAGTGATGACAACAACAGGTACATATGTACTCAAATGTTCACAATTTCGGTCCATTCAAGCCGATCATGCGATCATCGAATGAAAGGAGCATATGCTTGAAAAGCACCTTCGATTAACCATTTGACAGAGCGAAAAGAAAAATTGAAAAACAGGAAAGTGATTAAGAGGGTTCTTACTCTGTCCTTTGGCGATGACGACCACAGACTCGCATTCCCCGGCGAAGTCCTTAGCATCTGTGTACTGCTTGTTCTTCAGAAACCTCATGACTTCAACCTTTGGGGTCGGTTTTCCAATCTCCTCATAGTAATATAACAAACACAGGGGCCCATGATTACACAATTGCCGTAGCTTAAGCCATCTAGTTATCGAGTTTCGCGTGCAAATGAAAGTTACACCAGACATGACAGAACTCTAGTCTGTGCATGCTCAATCGTTGATAAAGGGGCATGTGCATACCTTGATGATGTCGGTCCACCGCTCTTGCGAGTAATCAGTCTCGTCAAGAGAGTTGAGGCCACCGGCCAAGATGTGGGGGGAGTCGTTCGACTGGATGATGGCGCCGATCTGCTTCATCCGCCAGTTCTCATCGAGATGATCCAGGTGGGTGCACTGGAAGTTCACGTCCCCAACTTGAGGCACTTCTATGGTTGCCTTCAGCACATTCCTGTGTAATCAAACATTTCGAGATCACAGCCACTTCGATTCCGGGTCAATTTAATACGTCGATCAACCATATTACCATCGACCATTTTATTCGTTTGTAGAATTTTCACGCAACAAAAAACATACATTTGATCCCTGCACTATTTAAGACGTGGCTTGATCAATCGAACACAAAAGAAAAACTTCCAGAAATTGACTCCATGATGAGCAATTGCTTGCTAGCTCTCTCAAATTAGTTAAAGATTCTATCTTGCTTGTCTGACTTGAGAGCAATGTAGCTTTCCTGAAGATGAGTAGTCCTTGTGGGTCTTCAAGTCATGCATCTGATTTGGCAAATCCATAAAATAAAGGTAAAATCCTCCCCGCGTTGCTGTCCTGCCCCTACCTACATACACCTTACCATGTCCTCATTTAATGCACACATGGTTCGTATCCTTCATTTATTATCCCAACTCCTTATTCAAATATTAAAGAGAGAAAAGATACATACTTGAGCAGTTCCTAAGCAATCTTTTGAGTATATCAGCAATTAATGGAGAACAATCTTCAAAGCTCATTCTCATCCGCCCCACTAAGATTCCACCAGAAAATGAAAAAGATAAATGGAAATAGTCCAACAAAGTCTTTCGTTCATCACACACTGACACAGGCACACCCAAGTTTGGAATAGTTATAATTGAAGAGATTATTTATTGTATTATTGATTAATGACAATTTCTGAGGAGAACCCACCACAGCCAAATCCTAGAAAGGAAAAATGGGTTTTTAAAAAAATATATAAATCTAACTTTTTAATTTCTGACTGGCATTGCTCACAGCTGGTGCTGTGGGATCCTTGTGGACAGGCCCACCATTGTTCTGGCAGAGAGAGCTTTCTGTATGCTGTCGAAGGGGGCAAACAGGCTGTAGAAGAAAAGCCTTACAGCCTTGGGTGAGTTCCTTGAATTTTGTGGTAGGGTTCTCATTAATAGTATTCTTAATTCTTCCTAGATCAGCCTGGGACGACTCCATACAGATAATTCCAAATGAAACAGCTTAAAAAGGTTAAAAAAAAAGAGGAAAAAAAAATAAAATATACCATGTGACAGCAAAATTTTCATCCACACGTTCTGATGGCTTGGCAAAGCTTATATTTTTGAATGATTTAAGAAGCGGAAAAGCCTTTGCAATTGCAGGTCATCATATATGTTTTTTTTTTGGGTCTTAAATTTTTATTGCGTCCACCTTAATTTCGTCGAAATTTCGATTGTCGGAAGTGGGTTTGCAACATTACAGACGTGCCTGCGAGATTAATCAATCTTTTCACCGGAAAAAAAAATGAAGAAAATTTAAAAAAACATAATATAATAATCGGAACAAATATCAATATGCCCAGGGAAAAATTAATTAATTAGACATTTATATATTAAATTTCACTTTCAACGGTGGACTTCTCAAATAAATAAATATCTTAAATTTCGAAATCACCTAGGAAGACCACTTCCTTAACGAAAAAGAAACATATGGTCGTCGTCACTAGGGGTGAGCATGGTCCAAGTTGGGCGGTCCACCCCCAACCCTGGTGACCAACCACATGGTGTTGGTCCTCAATTTTTTGGGACCAAGGACCGACCCTATTGAGCTCAGGACGAAGGACCGGACCGACCCAATGGGTTCGGTCCGGTTCAATCAACCCGGACCAACCGTAATTTTTTTTGTTATATTTTTTGTACTCCTTGAAAAGGAAAACCTACTATTTTAAATTACATATCATCAACAATGCGGCGATGTGCAACCAAACTATAAATACCATTACATATTTAACAAATTTAAGATAAGGCAACAATAGAATTTTTTTTTTTTTTTTTAACCCAGGAACCCCTCGCATGGCCGACAAATTGAAGTAAACCCCTGGGGCGACATGTGCTAGCCACCACACACATGCCACCGAGTAAGTCACCCACTAGTGCGGTTCAGATTTGAACGCCAACCTTTGCGAGAGGAAGAGCGCCTGCCTATCAACAACACCACCCAAAGGGGTGGTGGCAACAATAAAAAATTGCAACAATAGAAATTTCACACCTACTAAAAGTAAAAACCATAAAAATGATTAAGACCACTCATAGAGATATAGAACAAGATGGGAAGTTCCTGTAATCATCTATAAATAATACTAGTAACGCCATACACAAAAACGTTTTCCTACATTTGATCAAGGAGAGTCCAATCAACCAAAAATGAGCTTTACACCACTTAACTATCAAATCATTGTAGCAACTAATATATATATTAAATATATATATATAGTCCGGGGTTGGTCCGGGTTGGACCGACCCTAAACTATCCTTACCGAGGACCAACTCGCACAAAGATCTTGGTCCAGAATCGGACCAAGGACCAACCCAAACCTCCCCGAGAACCTACCGAGGGGGGGTTTGTCTAGGGTCGGTCCAGGGTTGACCTCAACCGATGCTCACCCTTAGTCGTCACCATAATTACGAAAATGAGAGCAAGAAAAAAGAGGAAAAAACATAGATGGAAATTAATAAATTAAAAAGAATATAACGGGACCTGAAATCAGTGTCGTCGAAGATCTTCTGGACCTTCCAGTGCTTGATCGGCCACCTGGAGAGGACGGCGTTCCCGTACTCCGGCGCCCAGCTCTCGGCGAACGCGTAGCTCATCCCCAGCGCCGCCGCCAGCTCCGACGGCGGCTTCATCTCCCTCTCCTCCTCCGCCTTCACGTCCTGCAGCGCCACTATGTCCGCGTCCAGCTCCCGCAGCACCTCCACCACCGTCCTCGTGCTCCTGTACGCCTGCCGCCCGCTGCACGGGTCGCCGCCGCCCCATCCATTCTCGAAGCTCCCCCTTGCCGCCGCCGCCGCCGCCGGGGCTTTCCCTTTGAAGGCTCGACCGACCAAGGCCAAGGCCGGAGAAGAGAAGTGTGGAGAAGGAGAGGGAGAAGAAGGTTCGGCGGCGGACGGCTCGCTGAAGCTCAGATTCCGCCGGCTGCGGAGCAGGGAGATTCCGTTGTCCGGCAGGTTGATGGAGGCCCGGAGCTTCGACCTCGCGAACTTCTGCTGCTTCGTCAGGTGATCCTGGCCGCCGTTGACCGGGTGCAGCGGAGACTGCTTGAGTATGCCCCTCGGGCGGTCCAGATTGGCCGACTTGGCGCGCAGGCTGAATACGGCGCCCCTCGCCGTCGAAGTCGAGGCTCGACGATTTCTCCGGCGTCGGGGACCGCGGGGGCCATGGAGAAGAGCGCCGCGTTGAACGTCGCGATGCGGATTGACTTCGGGGGCTTCGGGACGGCGGACGAGGACCCGTTCGCGGCGTGCGGTTTTGGGCCGGCAGAGGACTTTCTTTCCTAATTAATGTGAGAGCTATCCACAAACCGATAAACTGCAAGGACTGCAATTTCTACGTAATGCCCACTTATATAATAAAACTTTAGCCGGCCATCTTTTTCTCCGCTGGACTTTGTTTCATTTGTTGATTTGGACATCTCGATGCCCGACGATTCCAACTCTTCTTTTCCATTCGTGTTGCTGAGCCTCCGTCGCATTGCCAATTAGCTAAAACTTTCACCGATATCAGATCAAACTATAGAGAGAGATGATTAAGCCTCTGAGCTCCGTATGTATGTTTCGTGTCTTACTTCTCATATTACATGTTCTGCTACTAGGGACGAGCTGCGGTGCGAAGAAGAATCACTTGTGCGCCGCTTCCTCTTGCGGCGAGGTCCGTAACATAAGCTATCCCTTTCGACTGAAAGGCGACCCAAAAGGCTGCGGCCTCTCCAAGTATGAGCTAGCATGTGAAAATAACCGCACTGTTTTATATTTGTATGCTGGCCGATATTATGTGACATCGATTTACTATTCCAATGACGGCAAATATGGCTTTTTCGGAGCAATCACGGTGGTTGACGATGGATTGCAAATTGGTAATTGCTCATCTCTCCCTCGTTATGCATTGGTGCCTTCCAACTTCAGTAATCATGATCCATACCAAAGGCTTTTTGAAGAACCGGTAGTGCCGGTGGCCTTCGTGAAGTGCTCACAGCCCGTTGCGTCTGCTCCGTATGTCGATACGAAACCATGTATCGAGGGGGCATACTCTTCCGACGCGCCTCCTAATATTTTCCGGATGAAGATCTACTCGTACGCTGTACATGGGCATAATCTACGGTGAGGGACATCGAGGATTCTTGCACCATAACCATGATGGCATTCCCAATGGACTATACCCCGGGGTGGGAAGGGAATCGGTCTAATCAGAGCTTATCATACAAGGACCTCCACAACATGATGGTCCAGGGATTCAATCTCACCTATGGGAGACTCCATTCGCAAGGAAAACTATTCCGAGTTTGCTTCTTTGGTTTCGGATTCCGAAGGGAGTGGTGCAGATACTATTACTCCAGTAAGCTGACTTTCCCTATTCTTTCTTTCTCTCTTTCTTCATCCTAATCCTTTCCTTAACGTTAGCTCTACCGAGGGATCTTATCAAAATTTACTTACCGAGTGATGTGGCATGTTTCAATTGGATATTGTAATACGTATGTTCGATTTATTGAGTCATTAACCATGGAGCTTTTCTGGATTTGACACTGTTCCTTTATATTTGTTTGGGGAAAATTGTTTGATTTGATAGTAGTCCGTGTGCCTTGAACCGCCGCCATTGTTACAGGGAACTTATGAACATTTGGTACATTTACAAAAGCGAAACATTGTTTCTTCGAGAGAAGAGATCATGCAACGATAACATAGATTCCATGAGTGAGTAGAATAAAGTTGGATCTGAGCGCTATCTACGAAAGTGAAACTCATTCACTCTTTTTTTTTTTATTCTAGACTTGTCCACTTGCAAATTTCAATGAACGAAAGTGTGCATTTGCATTTTGCAGTGATTGCATGAATTTATCTTTTCACCTGGGGTATAGCTTAACATGAATTGCTTTTATTATTTAACCGCTAAAATAATGAATCTAGTTCTTCATTGATTGGTCGTTAATTCTAATTAACCATTTTTAGTAATCTCTCACGAATTTCCTTGCTATGTACAGCTGATGCTTTGTGGCGTATCAAGTTTGATGTTGCACGAGTCGCAGCATGGAATCTCTTCCTTGTCTTGGGTATGACAAGTCCTTTTCTCCTCACACCTATGAAGCTCTCATTCAGCAATCTGACAAAAAGAAAAAAATTGTATGTGTATGAAAATTATGACACTATGCTAATCAATGGCCAATTTTCTCCGCAGGCCACTTCCTAGCAGCAAAATTCATACTTGGAGCTCCATGTGTATTGATACTTCTAATCTATAAGTGGATGAGAAGGCATCAAGCGATCGATGCAAACATTGAAGAATTCCTACGAGCTCACAACAATTTTTTGCCCATAAGGTACTCTTACTCGGATATCAAGAAGATCACAAAAAATTTCAAATACAAGTTAGGCGAGGGTGGATATGGTTCTGTGTACAGAGGAATCCTTAGAAGTGGCAATGAAGTTGCAGTTAAGATTTTGAACAAACCAAAATCCAACGGCCAAGATTTTATAAGCGAAGTGGCCACAATTGGAAGGATCCACCACGTTAATGTGGTGCAACTTGTTGGTTTTTGCTTCGATTACTCCAAACAAGCTCTTGTCTATGATTTTATGCCAAACGGATCTTTGGATAAACACATTTCCTATAAGGGTGGTGATGATCCTCTTGATTATAAGAAAATGCATGAGATCTCTCTTGGCATAGCTAAAGGGATAGAGTATCTGCATCGAGGATGTGATATGCAAATTCTACACTTTGATATCAAGCCTCACAACATTCTCCTAGATCGAAGTTTCATTCCAAAAATTTCTGACTTTGGACTTGCAAGACTATACCCCATCGGTCACAACATAGTATCGTTGACTGCAGCGAGAGGAACCTTGGGTTACATGGCGCCTGAGCTATTCTATAAAGACATTGGTGGCATTTGTTTTAAAGCCGATGTTTATAGTTTTGGGATGTTGTTGATGGAAATGGCTGGTAGAAGGAGAAATCTAAATGCACATGCAGAGCATTCAAGTCAAATTTACTTTCCTTTGTGGGTTTATGATCAACTCAGCAAAGAAAAGGAGGTTGAAATAATAAATGTCACACAAGAGGATAGGGAAACGACGAGGAAGATGATAATTGTTGCACTATGGTGTATACAATTAAGCCCTAATGATCGGCCATCGATGAACAAAGTCCTCAATATGCTTGAAGGAGATGTGGATAAACTGCAGTTGCCTCCAAAACCACTTTTGTATCCAATCAGGACGCCGGATGATGATGTTGACTCCGAGATAGAACTTGAAACAATCTCATGTGCATCAAGTGCTCCGGTAATATCTAGTAATTACCAACTTCATCAGGACAGCGAGTTTACGAAATCATGTATTGTGTGATTGTTCCTATCTTGTAGAAATGAAATGCAATATATAAATAGTACTATCAACATGTATCGTCATCATTCACAGTGTAATCAGTGAAGCTTTTGCATGTTTTTCCATATAGCAGTAGTGTTTTCTAGTAGACTCCTCATGGCCATTTTCTAAATGACAAACATTCATTATCAAAGAAGAAATCAGAGTAGGCTAACTATTTTGCCTTTTCTATCAATGGAAATTAAATACATGATGTCGCGCAACCCTCAATTTGTATGGCCAGAAGATCGTGCTGGAATTTGCTTTTTTTTTTTTGAGTCTACAGGATGTTGACTTGCTTCTTTATTTTTTAAATATTTTTTGGAATTTTTTTTTCTTTTCTTATCTTTTGTTTCTTTATTTTGTTTCTTTCCTTTTTTTTCTTTTCTCTTCTTTTCTTTCTTTTTCCTTCTTCTCTTTTTCCCTCAGCCGGCCATGGCCGGGCCTCGTTGATGTTCGAGGAACAAGACCACCATGTCTATGAAAGTATGCTGACAATTAATACGCCCAACCAAACCCTTATAGGAAGAGATTAGCCAGCAAAAAGTCCAAACCAAGTAAGAGCGATGACGCAGAATATCAAGCTAAACAGCGTTAACTATCATGAACACCCTTCAGAGAAAGTAAAGGCAGGGTTAGAATCCAAGTGGCTCAAGCTTCGAGCCATTGAAGTCGATGATCGGTAACATCCCCTGAAGTTTGCGGCCTGGTGGCCACCTGCGATGAGGTTCGGAAATTGCGAAATTGGGGTATGCGCAGCCTCTAATGCAGCATTCGTTCTCATTCCTTGTGCTTCCAGTGAAGGACGAGCAAGATTACCGCCGGGTACGAGATGTGGAGCGGACCCTGCCACCTCTTCTGATCCGACAAAGCCGAGTGGAATGGCAGATGGCATTTCAGGTTCAGCTCTGCTCATCATCAATTTTAAACCACAAGCGCGAGCACAGTTAGCATCACAACTTGAAGTTGAAACTAAATTGTTCAACTAGAAAGCACACCGCGATGATCATGTTGTTATCGGCAGTGTGTTCTGCCAACGCTAGCAATTATGATCATCTGAACATACACTTCCTATCAAAAGAGTATTCATGTCTTCTGAAGCAAGACTTGGCGAGGCAAATAAAAAGTTACGCCATGCCTCGTGCCAGAAACCGATAAAGGCACTTGCACTCTTGAACAACGCGTGTTTTAAACTAGTGCAGATGACAGAATTGACCAAGTAAAATAGTGTGCACAAGTAGGTAATTTACCTATCAAGTAGGTAAGTAGCTTTCAGATTGAGATGAATAGTTAAGCTAATCACCAGAGTAGGTACTATGTTCGATGCAGTAGAGAAAAAGCAAACGAAATAGTAGAAGACGTACCAAAAAAAAATTTGTCTTGGAGAAACGAAACGTGGAAACATCTCAAGAATCGAGTTTCTTACTTATTCCCTTAGTTCGTCACGCTCACCAGATAATCATCCTGATGAGAAAGACCATTCGTTGAGACAGGAGGCTGTGGAGCTGCCTCTTCCAGTACCTTCGACTAATGTTGCTCTGCTGCACCATGAAATGAAGGCGAGAACATTTGAAACCTCACATAACGAAGTGTTCAAAGTACGACAACCGGACCCGTCCAATGGACGGCAAAAGTCATAGGCTGCACTGCAAGGTCTACAAAAACCGACTTCCAGAAGCAAACAATCATATACAGATGGCCTCACTTAGAAGTGCCCTCGGTAAGAGGCTCGAGGAGCTGGAAGAGATTCATCGAGAAATGTCCCCAAATGAAAGGTGAGTAAAGGACAATTTGGGCGTAAATTGCATATCAATTCCGCTTACGGAGGAACTGATTATTGACACGGCAATGCAATTAAGTTGAGGTCATATGGCACAGATTGCTCTGCGTCATCTTGAACTTCCTCTGTCACAATCTTGTAAATACAGGTACAAACTCTATGCGAGATCCCTTAGTTTTGCTCCATATCAAGCAAGCTTACAGCGCTAGATACGAAGAATCCTCTACTTATTCTTCAATTCTGCAACACTTTCACATCTGCTCTGTGGACAAAAATCGGCTTTCGCGGGATTTTCCTGGTCATACCATACCAAGAGCTTTGGGATTCTCTTTCTGTTCCTTGTGTGTTCTTAAACGGTTCTGTAGCCGTTTGAGTAAAGACAGTGTTTCATTGATGGTGATTCCACATTTTCCACGGTTAGCATAGTAACAGGCAAAGAACTACTTCAGTGCTTTTTACTGTCATTGCTCATCCTGACCGTTTACTGATATCGATTAACATTTCCAGTTTGTCAGTGAGCCGCGAGGAAAACATTTCTCTACATAGGCCACTTGAGAATTTATCTAAACTTGATGGAACGACATGCTTGGCCAAACGATAAATGAACTTTGCAAGCTAACCTTCCCAGTGATTTGCTTATGACATGGTGTTTATAGCATATATCTTAATAGAAAGACCAGCCGAAACATGTCTCCGAACCATATGCTGGAGCAACGCTATGTCACTGGACACAAATCATAGAATGTGAAGTTTCTATTAGATATTGAGCATCATCTCTTCTGGAGATTTTGAGTGATTTCGATAAGTTTGGGACTTTGCCCTGTTCAAACTGTCATCAGAATCAGGAAGGAAGAGAGAAAAGATGCTATTTATTCATGATATCTATGCAAAATACCTCTGTTTTAACACGACTCTAGTGATTTAGGAGAATAATTCTTTTTAAGTGTTTAGTTAAGGGGGCGTGACTAATGAGAGTAACTCTTGGTCATGCAGATTTTAAAGTCAATTTTCAGCTTGTGATTTTTGCATTGGCTCTGGAAAAGAACAGGGAACATTTACGAAATTGGTAACAAAGAAAGAGCCAATGTCATACCCTAAAACACAATAACGTACGGGAAATTACCACAAAAGTCATAAATCCATTGCATTTGTGCCAATTCAGTCCTAAACCTTTCAATTTGGTCAATTAAGTCCTAAATCTTTTGACTATTTGTCAATGTTTGGCCAATTTTGGCTGAAAATCCCAAACGTGGGCATTGACTATCTTACGAGGTACAATTGACACTAGCGTGGACAATTTTTCTAATTGTTTAAATAATTTTTCTGAATTTATTGTTATTACCTTTGTCATTGTGGCCGGCGAGCCAGCGAGGACGCAGAGGCCCTTGCCAAATTTGGGCGAGGCAGCCAGCGAGGTTGCGATGGCCTCGCCCAGGGCCTTTGTGGCTTGCCCTCACCAAATCGGGGCAATTGTCTAAGCGAGGGTCGCAACCCTCGCAGACCAAAAGTAAAAGGAAAAAATTAAAAAAATTATTCACGTAAGCGCCGACCGTCTTAAGTGGCACTGTTGACGTCCACGTTAGTAGTTAAAATTAGCTTGAATGATTACATTAAAAAATTGTCAAACGGTTGAGGACTACATTGGCCAAATTAAAAGGTTTTAGGACCGAATTAGCACAAATACAATAGGTTTAGGTCTTTCTGAATAATTCCCTCCAATAATGTATGTCTAGATCTTTGGCATTCGTGCGAGAGATAATCCAAGATACCTTTCATCGAGAGATTTTTCTGCTTAAAGATCTGAAGAATCATTGCTTAATATTTAATCACCATATAGAAAGCAACTAAGGAGGTATCATCGAGCGTGGAGATGCTAGCAGAACAAACCAATTATTTCTCGAAAAAAAAAATTAGTGTCCGTGGTCGTAATTTCCAGAAGGAGCATATGCAACAAGAAGAAAAACAAAGAGAACATACTGTAATCAGTAACAATTTTACTACATAAAAAAAGGTATGAACATGTGCAGTTAAAACGTCATGAGATGCGTCATTTGACCTATTAAGACAACCTTGAAACAAATAGTTTAATTATCAAATATTAATGCTTCTGATGAATTTTTTTTTTTAAAAATTGTTTTTTAATATCATATGTTAGTGAGGTCCCCAGTCACACACGCAGACTTGCAATGGTCGCAAGTGACGAGGATTCTCACCGGTCGACGATGTTGATGCAATAGCTTTTTTTTTTTTGGTCAGAAATGTTGATGCAATTTCTGAATTCTTTTGTTTTGCTTTTTTTTATTGCTCTTGTTGCTATGTGTGCTCTAGATCCTATGCTTTTTCTAAATCGAGATCCCCATGCAAAATTGAAACATTTAATTGAATTGTTACTTTATTTACAAATACAATACATCAATGAGATTGAGGGTCAATTGAAGAGTACACGCCGTCTGAGAGTGTTATTACTCGCGTCCTCTACCATGCTGATGCTGCAAGATGGTGTGCAAGTTGCCAGTTATTATATAGGCGAGGCGGTTTCGGATTTCGGTCTCTTCGATTATACTTACTGGTGCCCATTTAACTTGAGAAAAAAACTATGGGAAGCGATAATTACGACTATTTATCTTAAGGGTGAGTCTGTTTTGCTGAAAAAGAAATTTCTATGAAGACATTTTTTAAACTTTTCTATGTTCAAAATAGTGTTGTTAACTAATAAGGTTTCCGGTAGAGAACACTTGTAATTAAAAATCAGGAAAATGATTTCTCTCCTTTTCAATAAGAGGAAGCATTTTTATTATCCACTTTACTGTGTTACATGTTACGGAATATCAAAAAATTTCAATCATGCATTTCAATAAATATCTCTCTCTCTCTCTCTCTCTCTCTCTCTCTCTCTCTCTCTCTCTCTCTAGCTTCCAGAAGGAATAATGACACAATGTTTTCTAAACTTTGGCTCAACATGCAATGTAATCCTCGAACTTTTAATTTGTTCAATATGATCTTTGGATTTTTTGTACATATTTAACTTAATCCCCAAACTATACAAAATGTTAAATGTTGTTATTCCATTAATTCAAATTTAAGGACAATATTAAATATTTTCATATAATTTGGGGACTAAATTGAACTTTTACCAAAAGTCTATGTACCACATTGAACAAATTGAAAGTTTGATTTTCTCCATTTCTTATCAATTAATCAACAAGTCATCTATCGACAAAAAAAAAAAACAACAAGCCATCTTCTCATATATATTATAAAATAACACTTTTTAATTTTTGATTTCCACCTTTAAAACTCTATTTCATGGTTAGACAGTACATAAGGTATTTCTTAAAAGGATCCATACCACAAAAAAACCCTAAATTGGTATACTTGTGATAAATTTATTCAAAACTAATTTTTTGACCACAAAAAACCCTAAATTAGTACGCCTGTGACAAATCTATCCTCCATTAGTTTTTGTTAAATTTTATCATCAAATTATTGAGTTGGATGATATGTAATAGCTAACGAACGTATTAGTTTGGGATTTTAGTCATTTGTCTGTCACAGGTTTATTAATTTGTGATTTTTTGAGGTATTGATCCAATTTCACGAAAGGTAAACTTATCACGAGTATATCAGTTTGAGGTTTTTTGTAGTCAAAAAATTGGTTTATGATAAATTTGTTACAATTGTACTAGTTTGGGGTTTTTAGTGATCAAAAAATTAGTTCGGGGTAAATTTATCACAAATATACCAATTTGAGAAAAACCCTTCTTATAATGGCAAACTGAAATTGTAATTACCACTTCACTCGTTTCCGACACTGATTTCGAAACCAGAGAAAAATAAGGAAGAAGTTGAATACTTTCATCATTTGTTTTTTTTTTTTCGAAAAATACTTTCATTGTATGTTAAAGGTAGACTTTACAGCTTATTTTTTCTCACATTTGCTTTTTAAAGGTATTTCATTTGACATTTTTCGGTCTTTTATCGGTCACTTGATGCCCAACTTAACCCTGATACTGCATTTAGTCGTCTGTATTTGGATCGGGATAGGATATGATAAAGTGCGATTAAAAATCTTCCAAATATCCTTAGATTTATAAAAAAAATCTCCTCATATATTTGGTGCAACATATGATAGGATTAAAATCTTTAAAATTCCTCATCATTGTAAAAGCAAGCTTCTCCTTCCTCAAGCTTGTGATTGTTCTCATCCATCTCGCATGCAACGCCTCCAACGCCCTAATTCGATCATCATCCCTCACGCAAAACCCTTGTTGAATGTCCACAAGTAACTCCAATTACTCCAAAGGAGAAAAAAGAAACTAAAGTGAAATTATCTGACAAAAGTGATGCATTGGTTGATTCACGATAGTTATGCAAGGATTGGAGGGTCGGAATCAAGGTATCGATCAGTGATAAATCGGAATTGAAGTGGTGCAAGCAACCTTGCAATTGCAAATTTGAAATCTATTCATCCTTTTTTCTCCATTTGGTTCCAATTCTCTCTCTGGTTTTCGATTGGAACAAAATGCAAAGAAGGTGCCGTGCCTATTTTTCATTTTGTTAAGTTATATATTTTTTTAAAAATTTTTTTTATCCAATCCGGGCTTATCTCACCCTATCCCGAATTTCTTATCCGCCATTTTATCCGGATATATCCGGGATTATCTTGTTGATAGGGCATCGTCAAATACCTGATATGATAATTTGATATCCTATCCGAACTCAAATCCGGACTACCAAACATAGCTTAGATGCATCTAACAAAAATCATTTTGATTTCCAATTCTATCTACAACGTATTGAAGAACCACCCTCTTTCTAGATTTAGAAATTTTCGATTTTATCTTAAAAGACATCTAATCTAAGATACAACATCGCACTCTCTAACCTAAACTTCAACAAAGTCAACTCAAAATGTCGCCCTCAACAAAAACTAATCTGAATCTTGCAAGTTAAGATTACAAGCGATAAAAAACATAAGATATTCAAAAGAACTTGCCATCGTACCAGAACCACTCAGCTCCAATTGCTAATTGAAACGTAAGAATTCAATCCTGTTGAATCGAAATCTATACAGATGTGAGTACGCCATCGCACCAGAAACCCTCCACTTCAAACGCTAAACTGAGAAAAGAGAAGACAAAATGCACAAAATAATCGAAGATTTACACAGAGATTGACGTAGAAAGCAATGCTCAAGATCGCACTCAAGCTTTCCCTCTCCCACATCACCGACGCCAGCAGCAGCTAAGAAAAAGAGTGGAAAGAAAACGGAAGAAATGGGTATAATATCATTTGACTCTGTTTAATGTGTTTGTTGTCCATATACCCTTTGAAGGAGGAGCTGTGCCTGTGATCTTTACTACTGTCTGGTGCTTATGCTGTCGCCGCCTTGTCCTGGCGACCTTATCACTGTTGCCGTCGCTTCCATGGGGAGTGTTGTTCGTGCATTTCATTAGGTCGACCTTTACGATGTGGTGATCCGATGTCCCTTTCGATGACAGGACCGAATACGACCCGGGTACGAACTTGTATGGGCAATCTGGTGACGCCAGTATGTAGTCCACCCGCGTCCCGTATTTGCATGTCCCTTGCACGCCTGATAATCGATATAAGAAACAGTTTCAGATTACATATTCGGACAGCAGCCACTCGAAAAGACTTTGGACTTCAATTTTTAATCCACAGATTTTCGCGCACACAGGTTGATATCGACATAGTGATGACATCAACAGGTACATATGTATTCAAATGTTATCAATCTCCGTCCATTCAAGCCGATCATGGGATCATGAAAGGAGCATATGCTTGAAAAGCACCTTCGATTAACCATTTGACAGAGCGAAAAGAAAAATTGAAAAACGGGAAAGCGATGAAGAGAGTTCTTACTCTGTCCTTTGGCTATGACGACCACAGACTCGCATTCCCCGGCGAAGTCCTTAGCATCTGTATACTGCTTGTTCTTCAGAAACCTCATGACTTCAACCTTTGGGGTCGGTTTTCCCATTTCCTCATAGTACTATAACAAACACAGGGGCCCATGATTACCCAATTGCCGTAGCTTAAGCCATCTAGCTATCGAGTTTCGCGTGCAAACGAAAATTACACCAGACATGACACAACTCAAATCTGTGCCTGCTCAATCGTTGATAAAGGGGCATGTGCATACCTTGACGATGTCTGTCCATCGCTCTTGCGAGTAATCGGTCTCGTCGAGAGAGTTGAGGCCGCCGGCCAAGATGTGGGGGAGAGTCTCTCGAGTGGATGATAGCACCAATCTGCTTCATCCGCCAGTTCTCATCGAGATGATCCAGGTGGGTGCACTGGAAGTTCACTTCCCCAACTTGAGGAACTTCTATGGTTGCCTTCAGCACATTCCTGTGTAATCAAACACTTCGAGATCACAGCCACTTCGATTCCGGGTCAATTTAATATGCCGCTCAACCATATAACCATCGACCATTTTATTCATTTGTTGAATTTTTGCGCAACAAAAACATACATTTGATCCCTTCACTATTTAAGACTCGGCTGATCAACCGAACACAAAAAAAAACTTCCAGAAATTGACTCCATGATGAGCAATTGCTTGCTAGCTCTCTCAAATAAGTTAAGATTCTATCTTCTTTGTCTCACTTGAGAGCAATGTGGCTTTCCTGAAGATGAATAGTCCTTGTAGGTCTTCAAGTTATGCATCTGATTTGGCAAATCCATAAAATAAGGTAAAATCCTCCCCGCGTTGCTGTCCTACCTACATACACCTTACCCTGTCCTCATTTAATGCACACATGGTTCTTATCCTTCATTTATCTTGCCAGCTCCTTATTTAAATATTAAAGAGAAAAGATACATACTTGAGCAGTTCCTAAGCATTCTTTTGAGTATGTCAGCAATTAATGGAGAACTATCTTCAAAGCTCATGCTCATCCGCCCCACTAAGATCCCACCACAAAATGACAAAGATGAATGAAAATAGTCCCAGAAAGTCTTTCGTTCATCACACACTCACACAGGCACATCCAAGTTTGGAATAGTGACAATTGAAGAGATTATTTATTGTATTATTGATTAATGACAATTTCTGAGGAGAACCCACATCCAAATCCTAGAAAGGAAAAATGGGTTTTTTAAAAAAATATTGATTTAATTTTTAATTCTGACTGGCATTGCTCACAGCTGGTGCTGTGGGATCCTTGTGGACAGGACCACCATTGTTGTTGCAGACAGAGCTTTCTGCATGCTGTCCAAGGGGGCAAACAGGCTGTAGAAGAAAAGCCTTACAGCCTTGGATGAGTTTCTTAAATTTTGTGGTAGGGTTCTCATTAATAGTATTCTATTCTTAATTCTTCCTAGATCAGCCTGGGACAACTCCATACAGATAATTCCAAATGAAACAGCTTAAAAAGGTCAAAAAAAAGAGAAAAAAAAAAACAAAATATACCATGTGGACAGCAAAGTTTTCATCCACACGTTCTGATGGCTAGGCAAAGCTTCTATTTTTTTAACAATTTAAGAAGCGGAAAAGCCTTTGCAGTTGCAGGTCATCATATATGTTTTCTTTTTTGGTCTTAAATTTTTATTGCGTCCACCTTAATTTCGTCGAAATTTCGATTGTCGGAAGTGGGTTTGCTCCATTACAGACGTTCCTACGAGATTAATCAATTTTTTCACCGGAAAACAAATGAAGAAAATGTTTAAAAAAAAACATAATATAATAATCGGAACAAATATCAATATGCCCAGGGAAAAATTATAAATTGGATATTTATATATTAAATTTCACTTTCAACGGTGGACTCCTCAAATGAATAAATATCATAAATTTCGAAATCACCTAGGAAGACCACTTCCTTAACGAAAAAGAAACATATGATCGTCGTCACCATAATTACGAAAATGAGAGCAAGAAAACACAGGAAAAAACATAGATGGAAATTAATAAATTAAAAAGAATATAACGGGACCTGAAATCAGTGTCGTCGAAGATCTTCTGGACCTTCCAGTGCTTGATCGGCCACCTGGAGAGGACGGCGTTCCCGTACTCCGGCGCCCAGCTCTCGGCGAACGCGTAGCTCATCCCCAGCGCCGCCGCCAGCTCCGACAGCGGCTTCATCTCCCTCTCCTCCTCCGCCTTCACGTCCTGCAGCGCCACTATGTCCGCGTCCAGCTCCCGCAGCACCTCCACCACCGTCCTCGTGCTCCTGTACGCCTGCCGCCCGCTGCGCGCGTCGCCGCCGCCCCATCCGTTCTCGAAGCTGCCCCTCGCCGCCGCCGCCGCCGCCGGGGCTTTCCCTTTGAAGGCTCGACCGACCGAGGCCGAGGCCGGAGAAGAGGAGTGTGGAGAAGGAGAGGGAGAAGGAGGATCGGCGGCGGACGACTCGCTGAAGCTCAGATTCCGCCGGCTGCGGAGCAGGGAGATTTCGTTGTCCGGCAGGTTGATGGAGACCCGGAGCTTCGATCTCGCGAACTTCTGCTGCTTCGTCAGGTGATTATGGCCGCCGTTGACCGGGTGCAGGGGAGACTGCTTGAGTATGCCCCTCGGGCGGTCCAGATTGGCCGACTTGGCGCGCAGGCTGAATACGGCGCCCCTCGCCGTCGAAGTCGAGGCTCGACGATTTCTCCGGCGTCGGGGACCGCGGGGGCCATGGAGAAGAGCGCCGCGTTGAACGTCGCGATGCGGATTGACTTCGGGGGCTTCGGGACGGCGGACGAGGACCCGTTCGCGGCGTGCGGTTTTGGGCCGGCGACGACGTGGCTGGAGAGGTTTGTTGAAAAGAATACAGATTCTTTTTGCAATACTAAAATAGATCTCTAGAGAGAATCAATTTGCCAAGAAAAGCCAAATAAACGGCAGAAAACTTTCTTTCATTATTAATGTGAGAGCTATCCACAAACCGATAAACTGCAAGGACTGCAATTTCTACGTAATGCCCACTAATATAATAAAACTTTAGCCGGCCATCTTTTTCTCCGCTGGACCTTGTTTTATTTGTTGATTTGGACATTTCGATGCCCGACGATTCCAACTCTTCTTTTCCATTCGTGTTGCTGAGCCTCCGTCGCATTGCCAATTAGCTAAAACTTTCACCGATATCAGATCAAACTATAGAGAGATGATTAAGCCTCTGAGCTCCGTATGTATGTTTCGTGTCTTACTTCTCATATTACATGTTCTGCTACTAGGGACGAGCTGCGGTGCGAAGAAGAATCACTTGTGCGCCGCTTCCTCTTGTGGTGAGGTCCGTAACATAAGCTATCCTTTTCGATTGGGCGACCCAAAAGGCTGCGGCCTCTCAAGTATGAGCTAGCCTGTGAAAAATAATCGCACTGTTTTTATATCTGTATGCCGGCCGTTATTATGTGACATCGATTTACTATTCCTATCACGGCAAATATGGCTTTTACGGAGCAATCACGGTGGTTGACGATGGATTGCAAATTGGTAATTGCTCATCTCTCCCTCGTTATGCATTGGCGCCTCCAACTTCAGTAATCATGATCTATACCAAAGGCTTTTTGAAGAACCAGCAATGCCGGTGGCCTTCGTGAAGTGCTCACAGCCCGTTGCATCTGCTCTGTATATCGATACGAAACCATGTATCGAGGGGGCATACTCTGCCGATGCGCCTCCTAATTTTTTCCGGATGAAGGTCTACTCGTACGCTGTACATGGGCATAATCTACGAGTAAGGGACATCGAGGATTCTTGCACCATAACCATGATGGCAATCACAACGGACTATACCCCGAGGTGGGAAGGAATCGGTCTAATCAGAGCTTATCATACAAGGACCTCCACAACATGATGGTCCAGGGATTCAATCTCACCTATGAGGGACCCCATTCGCAAGGAAAACTATTCCGAGGTTGCTTCTTTGGTTTCGCATTCCGAAGGGAGTGGTGCAGAGACTATTACTCATGTAAGCTGACTTTCCTATTCTTCTTTCTTTCTCTCTTTCTTCATCCTAATCCTTTCCTTAAAATTAGCTCTACCGAGAGATCTTATCAAAATTTACTTACCGAGTGATGCGGCATGTTTCAATTGTATATTGTAATGTCGTATGTTCGATTTATTGAGTCATTAACCATGGAGCTTTTCTGGATTTGACACTGTTCCTTTATATTTGTTTGAGGAAAATTGTTTGATTTGATAGTAGCTCGTGTCCCCTGAATCACTGTTATTGTTATAGGGAACTTATGAACATTTGGTTACATTGTTTCTTTGAGAGAAGAATTCATGCAACGATAACATAGATTCCATGAGTGAGTCGAATAAATTTGGAATTGAGCGCTATCTACGAAAGTGAAACTCACTCACTCTTCTTTTTTATTCTAGACTTGTCCACTTGCAAATTTCAATGAACGAAAGTGTGCATTTGCATTTTACAGTGATTGCATGAATTTATCTTTTCGCCTGGGGTATAGCTTAACATGAATTGCTTTTATTATTTAACCGCTAAAATAATGGATCTAGTTCTTCATGGATTGGTCGTTAATTCTAATTAACCATTTTTAGTAGTCTCTCACGAATTCTCTTGCGATTTACAGTTGGTTCTAAGCGGCATATCAAGCTTGCTGTTGCACGAGTCGCAGCGTGGAATCTCTTCCTTGTCTTGGGTATGACAAGTCCTTTTCTCCTCACACCTATGAAGCTCTCATTCAGCACTCTGACAAAAAGAAAAAAATTGTATGTGTATGAAAATTATGACACTATGCTAATCAATGGTTAATTTTCTCGGCAGGCTACTTCCTAGCAGCAAAATTCATACTTGGAGCTCCATGTGTATTGATACTTCTAATCTATAAGTGGATGAGAAGGCATCAAGCGATGGATGCAAACGTGGAAGAATTCCTACGAGCTCACAACAATTTTTTGCCCATAAGGTACTCTTACTCGGATATCAAGAAGATCACAAAAATTTCAAATACAAGTTAGGTGAGGGTGGATATGGTTCCGTGTACAAAGGAATTCTTAGAAGTGGCAATGAAGTTGCAGTTAAGATTTTGAACAAACCAAAATCTAACGGCCAAGATTTTATAAGCGAAGTGGCCACAATTGGAAGGATCCACCATGTTAATGTGGTGCAACTTGTTGGTTTTTGCTTCGATTACTCCAAACAAGCTCTTGTCTATGATTTCATGCCAAACGGATCTTTGGATAAACACATTTCCTATAAGGGTGGTGATGATCCTCTTGATTATAAGAAAATGCATGAGATCTCTCTTGGCATAGCTAGAGGGATAGAGTATCTGCATCGGGATGTGATATGCAAATTCTACATTTTGACATCAAGCCTCACAACATTCTCCTAGATCGAAGTTTCATTCCAAAAATTTCCGACTTTGGACTTGCAAGACTATACCCCATCGGTCACAACACAGTATCGTTGACTACGGCAAGAGGAACCTTGGGATATATGGCGCCTGAGCTATTCTATAAAGACATTGGTAGCGTTTCTTATAAAGCTGATGTTTACAGTTTTGGAATGTTGTTGATGGAAATGGCTGGTAGAAGGAGAAATCTAAATGCACATGCAGAGCGTTCAAGTCAAATTTACTTTCCTTTGTGGGTTTATGATCAACTCAACAAAGAAAAGGCGGTTGAAATAGTAAATGTCACACAAGAGGATAGGGAAACAACGAGGAAGATGATAATTGTTGCACTATGGTGTATACAATTAAGCCCTAATGATCGCCATCGATGAACAAAGTCCTCAATATGCTTGAAGGAGATGTGGATAAACTGCAACTACCTCCAAAACCACTTTTGTATCCGATCGGGATGCCGAATGATGATGTTGACTCCGATATAGAACTTGAAACAATCTCATCTTCGTCAGGTGCTCCGGTAATTTCTAGCAATTACCAACTTCACCAGGATAGCGAGTTTACGAAATCATGTATTTTGTGATTGTTCCTCTCTTGTAGAAAGGAAATGCAATATATAAATAGTACTATCAACATGTATCATCATCATTCACAATGTAATCAGTGAAGCTTTTGCATGTTTTTCCATATAGCACTAGTATTTTCTAGTAGACTCCTCATGGCCATTTTCTAAATGACAAACATTCATTATCAAAGAAGAAAGACAGTAGGCTAACTATTTTGCCTTTTCTATCAATGGAAATTAAATACATGATGTCGCGCAACCCTCAATTTGTATGGTCAGAAGATCGTGCAGGAATTTGCTTTTTTTTTTTTTTTTGAGTCTACAGGATGTTGACTTGCTTCTTTATTTTTTTAATGTTTTTTAGAATTTTTTTTTATTTTTTTCTTTTCTTATCTTTTGCTTCTTTATTTTTTTTCTTTCCTTTTTCCTTTTCTCTTCTTTTCTTTCTTTTTTCTTTTTCTCTTTTTCTCTCTGCCGGCCATGGCCAGGCCTCGTCGATGTTCAAGGAACAAGACCACCGTGTCTACGAAAGTATGCTGACAATTAATATGCCAAACTAAACCTTTACAGGAAGAGATTCGCCAGCAAAAGGTCCAAACCAAGTAAGAGCGGTGACGCAGAATATCAAGCTAAACAGCATTATATATCATGAACACCTCCAGAGAAAGTAACGACAGAGTTAGAATCCAAGTGGCTCAAGCTCGAGCCATTAAAGTCGATGGTCGGAAACGTCCCCTGAAGTTTGCAGCTGGGTGGCCACCTGCGATGAGGTTCGAAATTGCGAAATTGGCGTGTCGCAGCCTCTAATGCAGCATTCATTCTCATTCCATGTGCTTCCAGTGAAGGACATGCAAGATTACTGCCGGGTACGAGATGTGGAGCGGACCCTGTCACCTCTTCTGATCCGACAAAGCCAAGAGGAATGGCAGATAGTATTTCAGGTTCAGCTTTGCTCATCATCATTTTTAAACCACAAGCGCGAGCACAGTTAGCATCACAACTTGAAGTTGAAACTAAATTGTTCGACTAGAAAGCACACCGCGATGATCATGTTGTTATCAGCAGTGTGTTCTGCCAATGGTAGCAATTATGATCATCTGAACATACACTTCCTATCAAAAGAGTATTCATGTCTTCTGAAGCAAGACTTGGCGAGGCAAATAAAAAGTTACGCTGTGCCTCGTGCCAGAAGCCGATAAAGGCACTTGCACTCTTGAACGACGCATGTATCTAAACCCGTGCAGATGACAGAATTGACCAAGTAAAATAGTGTGCACAAGCAGTTAATTTACCTATCAAGTAGGTAAGTAGCTATCAGATTGAGATGAATAGTTAAGCTAATCACCAGAGTAGGTGCTATGTTCGACGCGGTAGAGAAAAATTAAACGAAATAATAGAAGATGTACCAAAAAAAATTGTCTCTGAGAAACGAGGCACGGAAACATCTCGAGAATTGAGTTATTTCCTTATTCCCGTAGTTCGTCACGCTCACTGGAGAATCATCCTGATGAGAAAAGACCATTCGTTGAGACAGGAGGCTGTGGAGCTGCCTCTTCCAGTACCTTCGACTAATGTTGCTCTGCTGCACCATGAAATGAAGGCGAGAACAATTGAAATCTCGCATAACGAAGTGTTCAGAGTACGAAAACCGGACCCGTCTAATGGACGGCAAAAGTCATAGGCTGAACTGCAAGGTCTACAAAAACCGACTTCCAGAAGCAAACAATCATATATAGATGGCCTCACTCAGAAGTGCCCTCGGTAAGAGGCTCGAGGTGCTGGAAGAGATTCATCGAGAAATGTCCCCAAATGAAAGGGTAGTAAACAATTTGGGCATAAATTGCATATCAATTCCGCTTACGGTGGAACTGATTATTGACACGGAAATGCAATTAAGTTAAGGTCATATGGCACAGATTGCTCTGCATCATCTTGAACTTCCTCTGTCACAATGTTGTTGTAGGGTTCATCAACGAAAAACAAAGCAGCGGAATATAGAACCCTAGACAAAATCCATGTGTATATTGAAATCGAAAAGGAATTTCAAACGTACCTTTTGCAAATCAAGATAAACCGACAATTGATTGTGTCTAGATTAGCGCCCCAAGTGTTGCGCCTCTACCGTATCCACACACACGAACGGAATTCTCCAACGATCCACGTGCTAGCGGAAGATCTTGAAGTTTTCTTTTTAACACCTTTTGATTTTGGATCTTTGATCGAAAAAACCCTAGACAGAGAGAACGATTCCCATCTATTTATACAGCCTCATTATCCAGCGGAATTAAAAAGAAGTGGGCGGGCGATTTGAGCCCACGTTTAATCGTTATCTCATAACGCGCACGACCGCATAGATAATTTAAATAAGAGAATAAATTAAAATCTACTTCTTAAGTAGATTAAGGCGCATAGAAAATATTAAATCCGTTTGCTATTGTGTGCGACCCTGTAGGTTCACTAAACATTAGCAGTGTGCTCAAAACCCTTTTGGCCCACAAGTCATAAGCGGTCTCTAGCAAGACATTATGACTACCTAAGTATAGTGAAGGTCGATTTTTTCCGACACAACCTAATCCACAACTAATATTAGAGTATCAACATTGATTGATTCTTAGGGCAGACCACTAACAGTTGTAAATACAGGTACAAACTCTGTGCGAGATCCCTTAGTTTTGCTCCATATCGAGCAAGCTTACAGCGCTAGATACGAAGAATCCTCTACTTATTCTTCAATTCTGCAACACTTTCACATCAGCGCTGTGGACAAAAATCGGCTCTCGGGATTTTCCTGGTCATACCATACCTAGAGCTTTGGGATTCTCTTTCTGTTCGTTGTGTGTTCTTAAACGGTTCTGTAACCGTTTGAGTAAAGACTGTTAAATTGATGGTGATTCCACATTTTCCACGGTTAAGCGTAGTAATAGGCGAAGAACTACTTCAATGCTTTTTACTGTCATTGCTCATCCTGACCGTTTACTCATATCGATTAACATTTCCAGTTTGTCAGTGAGCCGCAAGGAAAACATTTCTCTTCAAAGGCCACTTGAGAATTTATTTAAACTTGATGGAACGACATGCTTGGCCAACCCATAAATGAACTTTTGCAAGCTAACCTTCCCAGTGATTTGCTTATGACATTGTGTTTATAGCATATATCTTAATAGAAAGACCAGCCGAAACATGTCTCCAAACCATCTGCTGTAGCAACGCTATGTCACTGGACGCAAATCATAGAATGTGAAGTTTCTATTAGATATTGAGCATCATCTCTTCTGGAGATTGAGTTATTTCGATAAGTTCGGGACTTTGCCCTGTTCAAACTGTCATCAGAATCAGGAAGGAAGAGAGAAAGATGCTATTTATTCATGATATCTATGCAAAATGCCTCTGTTTTAACACGACTCTAGTGATTTAGGATATTAATTCTTTTTAAGTGTTTAGTTAAGGGGCGTGACTAATGATAGTAACTCTTGGTCATGCAGATTTTAAAGTCAATTTTCAGCTTGTGAGTTTTGCATTGGCTTTGGAAAAGAACAGCGAACATTTACGAAATTGGTAACAAAGAAAGAGCCAATGTTGTACCCTAAAACACAATAACGTACAGGAAATTACCACAAAAGTCATAAATCCATTGCACTTATGCCAATTCAGTCCTAAACCTTTGCATTTGACCAATTAAGTCGTAAACCTTTTGATTATTTGTCAATGTTTGGTCAATTTTGGCTGAAAATCCCAAATGTGGGCACCGACTATCTTACTTATAGACGATTGACACTAAGCGTGGATAATTTTTCTAATTGTTTAAATAATTTTTCTGAATTTATTATTATTACCTTTTGTCATTGTGGCGGCGACGAGCGAGGACATAGATGCCGTTGCCAAATTTGGGCGAGGCAGCCAGCGAGGCCAAGATGGCCTTGCCCAGGGCCTTTGTGGCTTGCCCTCACCAGATCCAGGCAATTGTCTAAGCGAGGGTCGCAACCCTCGCACCAAAAAAGTAAAAAGAAAAATTAAAAAGTTATTTACGTAAATTGACTATCTTAAGTGGCACTGTCGGACGTCCACGTTAGCAGTTAAAATTAGCTTGAATGATTACATTAAAAATTGTCGAACGTTTCAGGACTACATTGGCCAAATTAAAAGGTTTTAGGACCGAATAAGCACAAATACAATAGGTTTAGGTCTTTCTGAATAATTCCCTCCAATAATGTATGTCTAGATCTTTGGCATTCGCTTAGAGATAATCCAAGATACCTTTCATGGAGAGATTTTTCTGCTTAAAGATCTGAAGAATCATTGCTTAATATTTATGTTGACACCTAAATTTTGCCCAAATCATTTAGGGTTTTATCGCATAAAAATTAGGGTTTAATTTTTAACCTCTAAACCAAAAAATATTTTCATTAAAACTGCATGGCATATAGTTATTAGGTGCATTTGCATTAATAGGGCTTATTAGAACATATTTTCCCTGTTTATTTTCAAAAATTGAATTTAAAAAATTAGCTATTAAAAAAAGAAGAAGAAGAAGCCAGCGTTGAATTAGTCAACGCTGGCCTACCTCCTTTCTGACCCCTACGGTGACCTGGGAAAGGGAGAAGGCAGCAGAGAAGCCAGAAGGAAGAAAAAAGCAGCAGAGAAGCCAGGTTTTTTGGGGGGGCACAATGAGAGGTAGAAGAGAGAGAGGGGGGCAAAGTCTGGGAGGAGAGAGGGACGAAGAGAGAGAGACCTACCGAGAGAGAGAGAGACCGGGAGCGAGAGAGGAGAAGAGAAGAGATCGGGAGGAGAAAGAGAGCTCCACAGAGGAGAGTGAGGGAATAGAGAGTCGAGGGGAGAGGAAGAGTCCATAGAGTGAGGGAGGGAGTTCAAGATCAAAGAGAGAGAAAGGGGTTTTTTTTTGGGAGAGAAGAGAGGGAGAGAGTTCGAGTGAGATCTCGGAGAGGCACAGAGGGAGAGATTCGAGGTCGGGTGGCCCCCGCGCCTCCCACGGTAGGTCCGAATTTTGAGTTTCGTCAGTTTCTTTTGTTTTGCTCAGTCCGATTCAAAGCAACCTCCCAAGGATTCCGGTTTGGGGGGCGTGGCGAGGCAACCGGATGTAGTCCCATCCGTCAAAGTCGTTCGTCGTTCGCCCCGAGCCAAATGGGGCGCGCCGCAACGGCACCCCCCTCCCTGTTTCTTTTTCTTCTTTTTTCTTTGTGCTCTGGTTTTCAGGCTCCTGGCCGGAGCTCGTGGCCGTCCGGCTTGCGCGAGCCCGGCCCGTGGGAGAGGGTTTCATTCTTGCTTCCTCGCGTGTTCGGTGTTGATGATCTTGGTCCGTCTTTGAGTCTCGTTTGAGCCTAGAATCCTCCGATTTGGCGTGCGCACCAAGTGTTTGATGTTATGCACGAACCGAGATTGGTTTTTGTCCTTGTTTCCCCGAGTTTGGGGTCTCTTTCCCTTCCCGGTCTGGATTGCTTGCCGGCTTGGTGTGGATGTGGAGGTTTCGTGTGTCCTGAAGAACGAGGTCGGTCTGCAGGAACGCGGTCGCCGCACGCGGACGTTTGGCTAGTTCCCGTCGGGCCTCAACCGCTCGTCAATCGCAATGCACGCCGGAGGCTCGTTTGAGAGCCGGTCCTTCGTCGGGGCTCGGTGGGCGAAGAGGACCCGGGTGGCGACCAACCGGGGGTTCAGCGGAGCGGTGGCCCGGCGTTCAAGCGAGTCCCAGGGTGCGGTGTGGCGGCCGGCCATTGGGTCACGAACCGAGGTTGAGTCCGGGTCGAAACCGGGTAGGGTTTGGCTTTGGGTAATGTTTGAAGTGGGCTAGAATGGGAGTTGGGCCCGAGTTTGGGATTTGGGCGAAGTGTTATTTATGTTTTATTTTCTTAGTGAGCTATGTTTTTTTAAAAGAAGTTTTTGGGCGGGCCCTTCCTTTCCCTTAAAAAAAATTAGACCAGGCTCAATGAATGAGCCCGATCCATGGGCCCGGCCGGCGTGCACGAAGTCGGTCTCGGTCCGGGTCGGATGTGGAGATCCGACCGGGATCCGATTTATTTTAATATTGTATTATTTTAATTTTTTAAAATTTAAAAAAAAATTAAAAAAAGGGCTCGTGATTTTATTTTATTTACTTTATTTATTTTTTCTTATTTTTATTTAAAAAAAATTCCAAAAATTTCAAAAATTCAAAAAATTTTCAAAAAATTTTCAAGAAAATTTCGAAAAATTTTAAAAAAAAATTAAAAATTAAAATTAATTTTTTTTTAAAAAATTCAAAAAAAAAAAAAATCAAAAATCAGAATTTTCATTTGGGTCTTGGAATTGGGTTTTCTTGCCCTATTGTGTGATTAATGTCATATTTGATTGCACGTCACCTGGTTCACACACTTTGAATTGTGCGTTTAAATTAACCTCGCACGTGGTTGATTATGCGTGTCTAGTTTAGATATTAATTGTCGCTTCCATTAGTTTAGCTAGGAATGGAATTTTGAGACTCGATTAACGAGAACACGCTAGGTGATGAATTGAACAAGATTAGGGACCGAAATGGCACTAATTAGTCGATTAGTGTAATCAAGTCCCCGTACCCGTTGAATCTCTGGTTCGTAGAAGTGAAGCTTTTCTCCCGTGCTTCGCTTAGGTGTCTAATCGACCTATCAGAAACTAATTAGTGGCGACTCCTAGATGAAATCGATTTGCGTGTTAACAACTTAAACCTAAGTCGCGAATTGGTATGGGTTTGGGAGAGCTCGAGCTAAGTTTAACTTAGCAATCCATTCACCAACCCTCTTAGGTCTCGGGGCGGTTCGGGAGGTCGCGACAGCTTAAGCGACACACCGGGGACATTTTGTGGACTTAGGCCATTTTTCTTGTTCATATACATCCCTAACGTGAATGTTCTCGCCATCGATCCCTTATTTTGCAGGTTTGGGATTTGGGGAATGAATGTTTATTTTCTTGAAGCAGTGTTTGCTTATAAACTGTTGTGCATGCTTTAGATGTTTGGCACTATACTGTTGCACACACAACCATGCTGCCGGACCTAGGCCGCGATAGGACGCTTTAGGATGGTGTTAAGAAAGATACAACCTCGAACGCGAGACTGCGATGTAGAGGTTGCCTTTCTTATCTCCGAAAAATTCTTTCTTGGTGTCGTAAGTGTTTATCCTTGTCCGCGAGACCGCGTGACCATAGGATATCTCTTTCGACTGAGCCGAAGTTAAGAGGGCTTGACACCAACGCGAGACTGCGACGGTCAGATTACCCTCTTAGCTTCACTTTGTTAAGCCATCTAGAGTAGGAACCAGCCATACGTTGCATTCGCATGTTTGTGTGATTAAAAGTTTGTCATCCACTGTCATCCACTGTCATCCACTATAGGTATGGTTTCTCTCTTTACTTGTTCACTTTTGGTTGAAACTTTCATTTTTGAAATTCATGGAAATCAATCGAATGCCCTAGGTGATCTAAACTTATAATTGAAAATTTCAGGCAATTACTCTTGACAAAGAGCCTTGAGTATAAATCTCAAACATCTCGATTTAGCCCCACCAAAACAAATGGTTTTGTCTAAGCTTTCAGTTGTAGGCTTAAAATCACATTTTTGTACAAAAATTCTTTCAAGTCAAGATTACATCTTGGGGCATAAAATTGAAATCACATTTTCAATAAAATTCTTTTTTTGTTCACATTTCGAATCAAAATTCAAATAACTTTTTGTGTATTATTTTTTAAAAATAGGAATCAACTCATTTTTGTAAAAGTAAAATCACAAATCAGTCTTTCAAGATTGATGCCACATTTTGCGATGAAACTTTTGAAATAAAAAGGGCGCTCAATTGATAGCCATGATTTGATAATGGTCTCTCCACTTACGATGAAATCTTGGTAAAATACTAAATGCCCACAAATAGGAACCATGGGGGCATGTATTGTTGCCTCGCTTTTAAATCATGAGAGGCGACATCAGTGAAAGACCACTTCTTCATTCACATACTAACGTTGTCTTCCTTTCGCAGGTTATGCGTAACAGTCATTCCTTCGAATTCTCTTGCTTAATCATGCAAGGAAGTGTACTTTAGGGTTAGAACGGGAATTATTCATTTGCCCTCCTTTATTTAAGAGTTTTTCAAACTTTATCCTTGTTTTTATTCTTATTGGGAACCAATGTTTTTTTTATTAAGTTTTAATTGTGAACCCAATCGATATTTTTGTAAATGACGCAACTCACATCTTTGAGTAATGCAGTTCTAATTCAGATCATTGTCCTTTGAAAGTAATTTTGAAAGTAATTACAGTATTTCCAATTGAGTTATTGAATTAGGCTTTTATGCCTTATCTTCAAAATGTTTTGAAATTGAGTTTCAAGAATGACTTGCATAAAATATATCTCTTCACCTGGCCAATTTTGCAGGTTGATTTGCAAAAGGACATCGTGGGATGGTAAAATGTCGTCGTTCCAATAAAAACTTCTCATGCAACAATTGACTTGTTTTCCATTTTCTTTCACGAAAACAGGTAAAGTGAAAAGGTTGTTCGAGATTGGTGTTCACTTTCCCTACAAAATCAAAGTGTGGGCCCTTTGAACTTGAGGCGCATGCAGCAAGGCATGAGCGTCGAAGGAATTGCGTCGTAGAGAGTATAAAGTGATTCTCATTGTACTTGCCAGACGGATAACAGAAGAAAAGAATCATTACTCACAATGGGCTAGCAATGAAGTTGGCGGTCTAGAAGACATAATTTCTTGAAGTTTCAAAGTATACTATTCGCCTTCTCAAACTCCATAAGTAATCTCTTGGAACACGGATTGGCGTTTGATTCATGCAAACATTTGTATGATGAAGTCTGCTTGCATCCTTGAGATTTTAAACTGGAATAGAGGCGACTTCTGGATTGAAAGCAGCAAGGGTTTTAGGAAATGGGTGCATGCTTGGGGATTTTTGGGAAGAATCCCCGATAATTTTGAAAGGACTGCCTCCTTGCAAGGTTTGATTTGGGACGTAATGATTTTTTCCAGCTTTCCATCCAAATCCGAGGGAGCCTTGTGCTTCTAAAAAAAAAAAAAAACCTCGATTTATCCCATTGTATCTGCCTCCACTTCTCGCGAACTTGCTTGAGTCAAATATGGTGAACTCAGAATGCGTTGGAGCGCATGTACGGCTTGACAAATGTGGAGGGTTTAGATGGAGCCGGACTTTATTAATCGCAGCAATTTAGATGATGTCCCCGGTCTCCATGAAGTGTCTAAGGCATTTTATTTGGAGTGCAAAGGCTTCACCATTTGAAATTTAGTTGAAGCGTAAAGGCTTCACCATTTTCGGAAATGAGATTAAGGAGGGATGACATCTTAACATTCCTAAATTTGAAATTTGACCTTAGGGTCACATTTGTGAATCCATTTCTTTCTTCAATTGTCAACGTGGATGAAGAAATGCTCTTAAAATTTGTGCTTCAAGTAATCCCTATTATTCTCAAAGCAGAGTCCACAGAAATTTCTCTCTTGGAGAATCTCATATCAATTTGATAACCTTCTCAAAAGAAGAAATGTGCGAAGATTCCTCGCTACCAGGGCTACTTCCTGGGTTAGTGACATCTATAACTCATGGGAAGCTCTTTGAGGGGTCCACATATATAGATGCAGACTATCCAAACGATATTGTCAAAAGACAAGAAGAGGAACGAGCTATGATCCATTTCGAATTGCTAAGCATTAGTAGCTGCAATTTTTGCCCCTTCAAATGGCTTTTCAGCATTTAATCCAGCGTGGAGATGATTATTGGTGGTTTGCGAAATGATCCTTCAAGGCATGGATGTACACAAGCGAGAATTAGCCATCAAATGGTGCCCCCGAGTAAAAGGTTGTAATCGTTCCAAGTTAAATTCGATTTATTTAAATAATGACTTTTTCCTCCTCCTGTGCAGAATTCGTGAGGACAAAATAGTCGATGTAAGGCAAATTCCCAAGAATCGATAGGATTGCATGAGGAGGACAACTTAGTCCATAATTGCGTCGTCCCAAAAAGAAAAGGGGTGTATATCGTTCCCAAAATTAGTCTAACTGAAAATGGAAATGACTTGTGCCATCTCTCGTTTTGCAGATGAAATAATGTATTTGGCCATGGCGACAACAACTTCTTCCAAGAAAGCATGATGAGGCAATACACATTGAAGGGGAGTGTATCTGATCATAGGGGCAGCGCCTCTGTCAACAAATCGACAAAAACCATCCAATTTAGCACAAAGGGATGTATCGTTCCTAAATTAAGTTCATTTGACAATGGAGATGACATGTTCCATTCCCTTTTGTAGGGTGATAAACAGGGGCATGTCACCGAAAGGGCAATGGAACGCCATCCATGAAGTATAAGAAAGTGGAGTCGATTGGTTCAACACAAAATAAAGAATGTGTTTGACCATAGCAATAATGCTTCTAGCTAGAAAGACATGACGAGGCCAAACCGTCCATCCCATTGTGACAATTGAAAGGTCGCGTCATGATGGAGCAAAATAGTGCATTTGAAGAACTTCTGTCCATCAAACTAGGGACATGTGAAAAATAGTCGGGGCACGAATAGTCAAGATGATCAAAAGTGAAGACCTGAGCAAAGGACCATGAAGATTAAACAAGTGTCTATAAGAAGACATGAAGGAGTATTGAACATACCAAGTCTCCGAAAGAGAAAGCATCCGGGTCAGGGGCAAGTGTTATCTAGCTGGGGCAAATAGCTTTAGTATGATTAAGCCTGTGAGTAAGTTCCTTCTCCTCCAACAAGTGGATGGATACAAAAGAGACATATGCCGACAGATAAAATGTAGGGCAGGTCATGTTATGGACGCCGCCTCCAAACACTTAAGAGAGAATATCAAGCAACTCGAGGGAAGGAGTTGCAAAGAAAAAGCTCAAGCGACGAGATTGCACGAAGAGAACGGCTTAGTCCAGAATTGAGCTATCCCCAAAACAAAAGGGTGCATATCGTTCTTGAATTATTCCAACTCGAGAATGGAAATGACTCGTCCCGTCTCTCATTTTGCAGACAAAACAATGTTTGATCAAGGTGACAACACCTTTTTCCAAGAAAGCACGATGAAGACGAATCATCCATTTTGCTACAATGAAAAAGGAAAGCACGCATGGGACAATGCCCTCAAATGTTGAAATAAGAAGTGCCAAAAAGTCAAAGGCATTTAAAGCGGATGAAGGAGTTGTCAAATACAGGAAGGAAAATTCAAATGAGAGCAAATGGTATCGTTTCCAATTGTCCATTTTAATACCATTTTTTTGCCATGATTTTTTTTTCTTTGATAAGAAGCATCAAAGACTCGAAGGACAAATGCAAGTGAAGGGTAATGATGTGTCGTTTCCAATCTTCGATATATAAAGATTTATGCACTAACACTTTCTTTCTAATTCTTTACAGGGGTTGCCAAGCGCCATACCGCAAGTAAGTACTCTTCCTCCAAAATTCAAATGAAAATTTTCTTCACGAAAAATGAGGAAGTTTTTGATGTGTTTGAAAAAAGAACACAAAAATAGAATTGTGAAAGCAAACTTTTCACGAAATTTTTTTCTTGTAAGGGTAAATGTATATTAAACTTTCCAAAACACCAAATACAAACGAAGCATTTAACCTATGCCTACCCCCTCGTTAAGATGGAAATGTCCAAATAGGGTCAAGGAAGGCCCCGCAAGGCTATACAGATCGTAAAAAGCCAAAAGGAGCCTTGAGCTATACAAGGGACCGGAGAACAAGGATAGTCAGCCCACATCAAAGATAGAAGGCGAGAGTCCCCACTTTCTTTGAGGTGACGGTTCTGGGAGTGTCTTGAATTCTTCCCATGGATAAAGCTTTGTCTTTTACAACCTTGATAAGGTGCTTGCGACACCCCTGGAGGTAGACGCTTTTATTCCTAAAAATGGCGTTGTTTCTTTTCTCGACCATATAATGTGTACCAAAGCCCCAAAGGAGAACCGGAGAGAGGCAAGTGTGCAAAGGAGGTGCCACCACAAACTCTCATAGCCCAAGTAATGTGCTCAAGCCACGGGCGGTTACGCCAAGGGAGGTTACATCTAGTAGCCCAAAAGAAGCTAGCCTTCTAGTGGAGGAGCAAATAAGAAGAGATGGTTGGCCGAGTCCGGTCTTACCCCACGTAAAGCACATAAAGCAAAATCAATCCCGTGGTATTGAAGGAGAAGGACCCGAGAAGGCAGCCGATTGAGGGTGACTATCCATAGAAGAAAGGCATGGCGGGGGTGCGATGTGATGGTCCCAAAAGAAGGAGTGCCAAGGAACAAGGTGGCCTCTACCTCTGAGATGGTTCCAAGTCGAGGAAACCGAAAAGGAGTCCGAAGAATTTGGATTCCATATCAGTTTGTCGGGTGTGTCCACAAAGCTAGGTGGCGGCTCATTCCAGCTGAGGATGGAGTCTAGTATGGGTGAAGGTCGCCAGGTGCCTTCATAAAATTCCCTAACTGTAGTATCCCCGAACCCGAGGGCGGTAAATGTCGACATTAGTGAATATAAGATAAAGAGGTCCTCTGCTATGCCACCAATCGAACCAAAGTGAAACTGAGTGTCCATTGCCTATCTTCCATCGAAAGAGTGTCTGGGCTGAAGAGCGCAGGTCAAGAATCTTCTTCCAAGTCCAGAACAGTAAGTGGGCTTGGAAGCAATCCAAAAGTTAGATTTTAAAAAATTGGAATGAATCCATTTGCACCATAATGATTCCTTGTCTGAGAAAAGGAGCCAGATATGTTTTAGTGTCAAGGCTCTATTGTATTCTACCAATCGTCGAATACCGAGTCCTCCTTCACGAAAATTTTGAATATCATCTTTATCCAAAAATTACCTTAGTGTTTGACGGGTTATTCATTTTGAATCAAAATCCCCTGTGGAGATTAGTCAATCCGTGATGATCTCGACAAAATGAAAGGGAGATGTTAATCATGCCAAGTGAGAAATACTTAGAATGAGGAAAGGCAAGCTATTCTCAAATCGTCCCATAAACACTTTGAGAGTTGAGCGAAAAAAGAAAACATGTGTTGTTTAAGGGCAAGAGATTCATTAAATGAGTAGTACACAGACCAAAATGAAAAGAGGCATTTCTTTAGATACCCTACACGTTACAGGTGATCATAGTCAAGCCCCTTTGAGCCTTTACATGTGGAGAATTTCTACAAAATACCCCTGTCAAGAACCACCCTACAACGGGCAAATTTGGAGGTTTTTGTTGACATTCTTTAGAGGAAAAGATGAGAAAGACTTCTTTGCTCTTACTTACATTAATCTTTTGTGATAACTTCAGGTGAATCCTTATGGAAGCTTAAAACATCCCAAAATGAAGAAGAGCATTCATTTCTCTACACCAAACACTCATACCATTTGCTTAGCCAAGTTGAGCCTGAATATTCATTTCTAAAGCCCGAGTGGTGATTGTCTTCCCACCTTGGGGAAAGGCACATGATTTACCATGACGATTGGTGCTTATGTCACAACAAGTAAAAAAAAAAAAAAATCTCGAAAGTCCTAGGAGCTCAAAGGATTCAAATGAGCAAAAGTCAAATAAAAACTAGAGGGCATGAAAAAGCAGTGTGCTTGGTAAAAGTAAGGCCAATGCCCATAAAAAAAAGGAGCAAAAAGTAGCATCAAGAGAAGAATTCTTTTGTAAGGAAAAAGTGTCAAAAGCAAAATGCTTGCATAAAAAGAAAATCATTGCAAATGCAAAATCACTAGAGAAAAGAGCTGAAGCTCTTGTATTGAAATGATTAGTCAATGGATTTTCGAGATGCATTGGATTTTAAAAGGCAAGTGTCCTCGAAAAGATTGGATGATATGGTAATGATGGCATGGTGATCACTAACTTTTAAACCCATTTTGAAAATTTCTGAGCCTCTCGAGCCTTCACCCAAACCAATGTTATAACCTTCTCCAAAGTCTCTTGAATTGGGATGGTTTAAGCAGAAATTTGTGTTCCTAAGCAAGCTATCGCTTGAAGAAGTAGGGACAAAGTTATCTTATCTCACTTAAGTTTTCTTGACTTGTAAACCTGATGGAGATCTTGATTGAAAATTATTTCATTCCTTAGCCAATAATGCTTATCCGTTGTTGAAACCATGAGCAAACCCACATTACAGTCCTTAAAAGACCTCTTGGATTGCTCAATGTGTACTTATTACGAATAATTCTCGAAACCTTCGACACTGATAATGTGAGGTATATAGAGAGATCATATTTACTTCCCACATCAATGGATGGGATCAAACAGTCTTTTGAGAGTATGTGAGAAGTCCTTTCGGACTAAAGAATTCTTGTTTGGCATGCTTAATGGGCTTTCTTCGAAGTTAACATCACTTTGATAAAGGACTTTCTCTTAAGGGAATTTGATTATTAATGACGTCCTTCATGCATTAAGGCGATTTTGCAATATTGAAAGATATTGAATTCTTTCCAAACAATTGAGTTTATCCTGAATTACTCGTGCAATCAATGCTTTTTCATTGATGATACCAATTTAATATGGTCTATTGTGATGTTATCTTGCCTGGTACGCACTCGCTACTAGAGCACTTGTTATAACACGTACATTATTACTAATCCCATAAGACAGGTGGCGTTTCCTCAATCATCGACCTTCAAGCTGATCTCGAAAATGCTAAGATGCATCCAAGCATTCATGAATTCCCAAGACCCTGCTGGCAAGGACACAATAGGCGATCTATCAAACCCTCGGATAAGGACCCCTAAGTGTCTGAGTCTTTTCAAGCCTCGCTAACAGAGGGCTTTTAAGCAATCCGATCTGACCTACAGGTATGTACACCTAGGTACGCTTTCAAAGGTTTGTGGTCCAACCTTAAATCACGATCAAAGGTTTGTGGTCCAATCTTAAACCACTCTTTCCAAAAGGTTTGTGGTCCAACCTTAAACCACGCTTTCAAAGGTTTGTGGTCCAACCTTAAACCACTCTTTCAAAAGGTTTGTGGTCCAACCTTAAACCACGCTTTTCAAAAGGTTTGTGGTCCAACTTTAAACCACGCTTTTCAAAAGATTTGTGGTCCAACCTTAAACCACGCTTTTCAAAAAGGTTTGTGGTCCAACCTTAAACCACGATCAAAATTTGTGTTCTTTTTAGAATAGTAAAATAGATTTCTAGAGCGAATCAATTTGCCAAGAAAAGCCAAATCTGAAACGGCGGAGGAGTTTCTTTCCTAATTAACGTGAAAGCTATTCACAAACCGATAAACTGCGACGGCTGCAATTTCTACGTGATACCCACTTATACAATAAAACTTTAGCCGGCCATCTTTTTCTCCGCTGGACTTTGTTTTTATTGGTTGATTTGGACATTTCGATGCCCGACGATTCCAACTCTTTTCATTCATCTTGCTGAGCCTCCGTCTCACTAACAATTAGCTAAAACTTTCACCGATATCAGATCAAACTATAGAGATGATTAAGCCTCTGAGCTCCATATATATGTTTAGTGTTTTACTTCTCATATTACATGTTCTGCTACTAGGGACGAGCTGCGGTGCGAAGAAGAATCACTTGTCGCCGTTTCCTCTTGGCGGCGAGGTCCGTAATATAAGCTATCCCTTTCATTGAAAAGCGACCCAACAGCCGCGGCCTCTCGAGCATGAGCTAGCTGTGAAAATAACCGCATTATTCTATATCCGTATGCCGGCCGATATGACGCAGCGTTCCCATGAATAATTCAAGCAAAATCTTGCTTAGAGAGAAAATCTCGAAATTCAATATTGATGATAATAATATTCTGTCTTCAAAACAAACCATAAACACCCTTTTATAGGGGTTAAACCTAATTACAATTAGAAACCTAATCAAATAGGAAAGTTACCTAATCTGAATTGGAAACCTAATCAAATAGGAAAGTTACCTAATCTGAATTGGAAACCTAGTCAAATAGGAAAGTTACCTAATCTAAATTGGAAAGCATAAAACATCCAAAATTAAGAAACTGCCTTTTAAATTAACTCATAAAAAATATCCGATGTTGTTGACCGAGTCCACCGGGTCTAGTCACACCATTATTTCGCCCTCCGTTTGGATTTCGCCTATCCAATCGGGTCTAAAATGCACCACTAATAAATTCCGCATCATTCTTCTCCACTTGAAAAGAACTCATCATCGAGTTAAAATCGGGATCTAGATATAACGGCTCGGTGGACTCATGAAACGGTGACAAATCAGCAACATTAAAAGTGTTGGATATGCCCATGCTATGTGGAAGGTATATAACATAAGCATTATCGTTGATTTTCTTCTTGACAGCGTAAGGTCCATACTTCTTTGGCTGTAATTTACTGTAAGATCCAGCTGGAAATCGCTCTTTCTGAAGAAAAACCATGACTTGATCATCTACACAAAAACACTGCTTCCAGTGCTTATCTGCTGCAGCTTTATACTTCTGATTAGCTTTCTCTAGCTTCTGTTTGACTTCATGATGTACTTCCACAATCTGTTTAGCCATATGATCCGCTGCTACACTTTTATCCGCTTGCTTAGGCAACCGTACCAAATCTAGAGTATCTGAGGCGCCTTTGTATAAACAATAGAAAAAGGCGACCTGCCAATAGAACTATGAACTGCATTATTATAAGCAAACTCTGCTTGTGATAAAGCAACATCCCATTGTTTCGGCTTATCTCCACAAATACTTCGAATCAAGTTTCCCAGAGTTCTATTAACCACCTCTGTTTGTCCATCAGTCTGCGGGTGAGCAATACTACTAAAATTCAAAGATGAATCAAACAACTTCCACAAAGTCTGCCAAAAATGCCCTAGAAATTTACTATCCCTATTTGAGGTAATAGATTTGGGCACACTATGCAAACGAATCACTTCCTTAAAGAATAATCGGCCATACTTATCGTGATCGAAGTCTTCCTACAAGGAATGAAATGCGTCATCTTGGAAAATCTGTCAACCACAACGAAAAACAGAATCCACGCCTCTTTGTGTTCGTGGTAAACCAAGCACAAAATCATGGATAGATCTTTCCATATATTGTTAGGAACAGGTAATGGCATATATAAACCTGTATTATTAGATTTCCCCTTAGCAGTCGCAAAACATAACACTTTTGTAATGTACCTCTTAACATCTTTACGCAACCGAGGCCAAGAAAATCGCTCTCCTGACTGCAACAATAGTTTTATCACGACCCGGATGTGCAGCTAATCCACCATCATGTAAATCGCAAATTACCTTCTCTCGTAATGATGTCCGAGGAAGGCAAAGCTAATTGCCACGCATCGGATAACCATCCTACACATAAAATTCTTGTACAGGTTGACCAAATAAAGACGTGACTCCCAAATTTTTCCAAAGTCATCATCATCTGCATAACAGTCTTTCAACCTGCTCAAACCCCAAGATGTCTTGGCTTAATGTAATCAACAAGCCAGCTCTCCTACTCAATGTATCTACTACTTACGTTATGCACACCTGACTTGTCTTTGTAACCTGAAGGAAATTTTTACAAAAATTGACACCATCGTGCATATCCTTGCTAATCCTCTTCTAACTATTCAGATACTTCAAAGCTTCATGATCGGAATAAAGGGCGAATTCTTTTCCAATCGGATAATGCTCCCAAGTCTTTAAAGCCCTTACGACAGAATAGAATTATTTATCATAAGTGCTCCACTTTTGTCTTAAGTCCATCGAGCTTCTCACTAAAATAGCAAACTGGTCAAGCTCTTGAGATAAAACAGCTCCTATACCTACTCCACTAGCATCACAGTCCACTTCAAAAAGTTTATCAAAATCAGGTAAAGCAAGAACAAATGTGCAGTACATAACTTCTCCTTCAAAATAGCAAAACTATTCTCAGCGTCCTCTTCCCATAAAAATTGCCTTTCTTCATACATTCAGTAATTGGGGCTGTGATAGTACTAAAATTCTTAATAAACCGCCCGATAAAAAAGTAGCCAACCCATGAAAACTCCTAACGTTATAAACTGTTTTAGGAGTCGGCCACTCTCTCTTTTGCTCTTACCTTCGCCTCATCTACCTCTATTCCTTCAAAGAAGAATAATAAATCCCAAGAATAACAGTTTATTAGTTAAAAACTGCACTTCTTAAGATTAATATACAGCTTATTAATCTGTAAGGCTGTCAACACCTCCCTTAAGTGCAATAGATGATCCTCTTTAGTCTTACTATAAATTAGGATATCATCAAAATAAACTACAACAAATTTGCCAATAAAAGATTTCAGAACCTAATTCATAAGCCTCATGAAAGTGCTTGGAGCATTGGAAAGTCCGAAAGGCATCACCAACCATTCGCATAACCCTCCTTTGTTTTGAAAGCTGTCTTCCACTCATCTCCGGGTCGAATCCGAATCGATGGTATCCATTCTTCAAATCCAGCTTTCGAGAACCACTTAGCACCGTGCAACCTATCTAACATGTCATCCAATCTCGGAATTGGAAACTTGTAACCCACGGTTATCTTATTAATGGCCCTGCTATCTACACACATTCGCCAACTCCCATCTTTCTTAGGAGTCAATAAGGCCGGAACAGCGCATGGGCTCATGCTATTCTGAATGTGTCCTTTTTGCAACAACTCCTCCACTTTCTCTTTTAGAATCTCGCTCTCTTTTGGACTCATCCTGTAATGTTGGTAAATTTGGCGCACTAGCACCAAAATTAAGTCTATATGGTGCTGAATATCACGCATAGGCGGCAACCCATCTGGAATCTCTTCAGGCATCAATTCGCTAAATTCCTTCAATAAAGGCTTGACTATTTCAGGTTGCTCCTCCACTTGTAATTCAGCCTCAGCTTCAATTGTTTGTTTCACGACCAACACGTGAATCTGTCGGGTCTCCTTAACCTCAGCTTCAAATTTCCTTGTAAGGGTAAGGAAATTATTTTCAGAAGATTGTTTTCCTTTGTTCTTTAGTGGCAGCAACGTATACTTCACTCCATCCTTCACAAGGTTATACTGATTGCTTCTTCCGGAATGCTGAGCATCTACGTCAAATTGCCACGGCCTCCCAAATAACACATGACATACATCCATGTCCACTACATCACAATATAGCTCATCATGATATTTTCCAATGGAGAATGGAATTTTGCATCGTTCAGTCACCTGAATGCTTTCCGCTCCAGATTTAATCCATCCTAACGTATAGGGATTAGGATGCTTCTCCACGGGTATCCCCAGCTTCTTCACTGCCTCCTTCCCAATGATATTCTCCATACTTCCACTATCAATAACCACAGCAAAGATTTTTCCCAGAACGGTGCACCTGGTTCGGAATAACTGATGGCGCTGCGAATCATCTTCCTGTTTTGGGGCCAACATCATCCTGCGCACCACACAGTTTACTTGTTCCTCTTCTTCATCTTCAAAATCATCGTCCTCACCATCTGGCGCACAGCAATATCCATCTTCCTCCTCTTCTCTCGCTGCTACGTTTACGGACTTTCTCTGAGGGCATTCATTAGAACGGTGCCGAGGTTGATTACACCTGTAACACTTTATAGCGGCTGGTTTAGTTTAAGGATTAGGGTTCACAGTTTTCTGTACTTGCGTTCCCTTTTCCCTCGGCTCATTCATAGGGCGCTTTTCTACCGCCTTATCTTCCTGATTTTACCATGTTAAAGCTATTATTGAAACTGTTCTTCTCTCTGAATGCTTTCGAACTGCTACCTCGATAATTTTCGTAGCCTCTTCTTCCCCCTATCTTGCTGCATCAATTCTGCTTTCATTGCCATATTCTTGGCTTGATTAAATTTCGTAGAAACTGCACTCTAATTTTATCTCGAATGAAGGGTTTTAAGCCATCGAGGTATCGGCCACTTGCTGTCCCTCCTTCTCTGATAAATTATTTCGCTCTCGCCAATCTCATAAATTCGGCCGTATACTCGCAGCGTCCGATTGCCTGCACGGCAATGTTGATACTATTGGAACATAATCTGTTCATAATCGGATGGAAGGAATTTCTACTTCAACAACCTTCTCATTCTAGTCCAAGTTCGAACTCTCTCTTTCCCTTCTCGCTCCTTTTTATTCTGCAATCTCTCCCACCATGCAGACATACCCTCCCTTTAATCTACAGGCTACTAATCGCACCCTTTTCTCACCGGGATCTCCATATAGTCGAAAAAATCTATCTATATCAACAAGCCAATCCAGAAAAGTCTTCTATGCCCAGACTTCCATTAAAATAAGGAATATCGACTTTCAATTTAAAGTCGTTACCTTCACGATCGTCGTAACGTCGTCTTCCATCTCTTCGATCATATCCTCTTTGAAATCCTCCATGACGACGTCTGCCGCCATAATCAGCACGTTCCTCATCAAAAATTTCAGTTTCTTCTTCTTCCGAACTCTCTGAAAACAGAGGGTTATTCTGCCTGCGGACAAGAACAGGCCTATCAACAGGATCACCGCGAGCAAGATCTGCACCCGGCCTTCAGTCGTTTCGCCGATTCCGGTTCACATCAACGCCGAGACCTTCGAATCGTTCTGTTAACTCGTCAAATCGTTCTTCGAAACGACGAAGACTTTGATCGAATCGTTGATCCAAGCGTTCCATTAAACGCTGCTCCAAACGTTGCAACGTATCGTCCCCAAGGGTTGGGGCTCCAGTCTCCTGAGCATTGTCACGAAGACCACCGCCAGTCGCCATAGGCTCTGATACCACCTGACGCAGCGTTCCGCGAATAATTCAAGCAAAACCTTGCTTAGAGAGAAAAATCTCGAAATTCAATATTGATGATAATAATGTTCTGTCTTCAAAACAAACCATAAACACCCTTTTATAGGGGTTAAACCTAATTACAATTGGAAACCTAATCAAATAGGAAAGTTACCTAATCTGAATTGGAAACCTAATCAAATAGGAAAGTTACCTAATTTGAATTGGAAACCTAATCAAATAGGAAAGTTACCTAATCTAAATTGGAAAGCATAAAACATCCAAAATTAAGAAACTGCCTTTTAAATTAACTCATAAAAAATATCCGATGTCGCTTGACCGAGTCCACCGGGTCTAGTCACACCATTATTTCGCCCTCCGCTTGGATTTCTGCTTATCCAATCGGTCCAAAAATGCACCACTAATAAATTCCGCATCACGATATTATGTGACATCGATTTACTATTCCAATAATGGCAAATATGGCTTTTTCGGAGCAATCACGGTGGTTGACGATGGATTGCAAATTGGTAATTGCTCATCTCTCCCTCGTTATGCATTGGTGCCTTCCAACTTCAGTAATCATGATCTATACCAAAGCCTTTTTGAAGAACCGGTAGTGCTGGTGGCCTTTGTGAAGTGCTCACAGCCTATTAAATGCTGCTCCCGTATGTCGATCTGAAACCATGTATTGAGGGGGCATACTCTGTCGATGCGCCTCCTAATTTTTTCCGGATGAAGGTCTACTCGTACGCTGTACATGGGCATTATCTACAAGTAAGGGACATCGAGGATTCTTGCACCATAACCATGACAGCATTCACAGCGGCCTATACCCCGGGTTGGGAAGGGAATCGGTCTAATCAGAGCTTATCATACAAGGACCTCCACAACGTGATGGTCCAGGGATTCAATATCTCCTATGGGGGACTCCATTCGCAAGGAAAACTATTCCGAGTTTGCTTCTTTGGTTTCGCATTCCGAAGGGAGTGGTGCGGAGACTATTACTCATGTAAGCTGACTTTCCCTTTTCTTTCTTTCTTTCTTTCTTCATCCTAATCCTTTCCTTAACGTTAGCTCTCTGAAGGATCTTATCAAAATTTACTTACCGAGTGATGTGGCATGTTTCAATTGGATATTGTAATATGTATGTTCGATTTATTGAGTCATTAACCATGGATCTTTTCTGGATTTGACACTGTTCCTTTATATTTGTCTAGGGAAAATTGTTTGATTTGATAGTAGCTCGTGTCCCTGAATCACTGTTATTGTTATAGGGAACTTATGAACATTTGGTTGCATTGTTTCTTTGAGAGAAGAGATCATGCAACGATAACATAGATTCCATGAGTGAGTAGAATAAATTTGGAATTGAGCGCTATCTACAAAAGTGAAACTCACTCACTCTTCTTTTATTCTAGACTTGTCCACTTGCCAATTTCAATGAACGAAAGTGTGCATTTGCATTTTACAGTGATTGCATGAATTTATCTTTTCACCTGGGGTATAGCTTAACATGAATTGCTTTTATTATTTAACCGCTAAACTAATGAATCTAGTTCTTCATGGATTGGTCGTTAATTCTAATTAACCATTTTATTAATCTCTCACAAATTCTCTTGCTATTTACAGTTGATTCTACGTGGTATATCACGCTTGATGTTGCACGAGTCGCAGCATGGAATCTCTTCCTTGTCTTGGGTATGACAAGTCCTTTTCTCCTCACACCTATGAAGCTCTCATTCAGCACTCTGACAAAAAAAAAAAAAATTTGTATGTGTATGAAAATTATGACACTATGCTAATCAATGGCCAATTTTCTCCGCAGGCCACTTCCTAGCAGCAAAATTCATACTTGGAGCTCCATGTGTATTGATACTTCTAATCTATAAGTGGATGAGAAGGCATCAAGCGATCGATGCAAACATTGAAGAATTCCTACGAGCTCACAACAATTTTTTGCCCATAAGGTACTCTTACTCGGATATCAAGAAGATCACAAAAATTTCAAATACAAGTTAGGTGAGGGTGGATATGGTTCCGTGTACAAAGGAATCCTTAGAAGTGGCAATGAAGTTGCGGTTAAGATTTTGAACAAACCAGAATCCAACGGCCAAGATTTTATAAGTGAAGTGGCCACAATTGGAAGGATCTACCACGTTAATGTGGTGCAACTTGTTGGTTTTTGCTTCGATTACTCCAAACAAGCTCTTGTCTATGATTTTATGCCAAACGGATCTTTAGATAAACACATTTCCTATAAGGGTGGTGATGATCCTATTGATTATAAGAAAATGCATGAGATCTCTCTTGGCATAGCTAGAGGGATAGAATATCCTCATCGGGGATGTGATATGCATATTCTACATTTTGACATCAAGCCTCACAACATTCTCCTAGATCAAGTTTCATTCCGAAAATTTCCGACTTTGGACTTGCAATACTATACCCCATCGGTCACAACACAAGATCGTTGACTACGGCAATAGGAACCTTGGGATATATGGCGCTGAGCTATTCTATAAAGACATTGGTAGCGTTTCTTATAAAGCTGATGTTTATAGTTTTGGAATGTTGTTGATGGAAATGGCTAGTAGAAGAAGAAATCTAAATGCACATGCAGAGCGTTCAAGTCAAATTTACTTTCCTTTGTGGGTTTATGATCAACTCAGCAAAGAAAAGGAGGTTGAAATAGTAAATGTCACACAAGAGGATAGGGAAACAACGAGGAAGATGATAATTGTTGCACTATGGTGTATACAATTAAGCCCTAATGATCGCCATCGATGAACAAAGTCCTCAATATGCTTGAAGGAGATGTGGATAAATTGCAGTTGCCTCCAAAACCACTTTTGTATCCGATCAGAACGCCGGATGATGATGTTGACGCTGAGATAGAACTTGAAACAATCTCATGTTCGTCAAGTGCTCCGGTAATATCTAGTAATTACCAACTTCACTAGGACAGCGAGTTTATGAAATCATGTATTGTGTGATTGTTCCCATCTTGTTGAAATGAAATGCAATATATAAATAATACTATCAACATGCATCGTCATCATTCACAATGTAATCCGTGAAGCTTTTTACATGTTTTTCCATCTAGCACTAGTGTTTTCTAGTAGACTCCTCATGGCCATTTGCTAAATGACAAACATTCATTATCAAAGAAGAAAGACAGAGTAGGCTAACTATTTTGCCTTTTCTATCAATGGAAATTAAATACATGATGCCGAGCAACCCTCAATTTGTATGGCCAGAAGATCATGCTGGAATTTGTTTTTTAAGTCTGCAGGATGTTGACTTGCTTTTTATTTTTTAATATTTTTTGGAATTTTTTTTTTTTTTTTCTTGTCTTTTTGTTTCTTTATTTTGTTTCTTTTTTTTTCTTTTCTCTTCTTTTCTTTCTTTTTCCTTCTTCTCTTTTTCCCTCAGCCGGCCATGGCCGGGCCTCGTTGATGTTCGAGGAACAAGAACACCATGTCTATGAAAGTATGCTGACAATTAATACGCCAAGCCAAAACTTTATAGGAAGAGATTTGCCAGCAGAAAGTACAAACCAAGTAAAAAAGCGATGACGCAGAATATCAAGCTAAACAGCGTTAACTATCATGAACACCCTTCAGAGAAAGTAAAGGCAGGGTTAGAATCCAAGTGGCTCAAGCTTCGAGCCATTAAAGTCGATGATCAGTAACATCCCCTGAAGTTTGCGGCCTGGTGGCCACCTGCGATGAGGTTCGGAAATTGTGAAATTGGGGCATGCGCAGCCTCTAATGCAGCATTCGTTCTCATTCCTTGTGCTTCCAGTGAAGGACGAGCAAGATTACCGCGGGGCACGAGATGCGGAGCGGACCCTGCCACCTCTTCTGATCCGACAAAGCCGAGAGGAATGGCAGATGGCATTTCAGGTTCAGCTCTGCTCATCATCAATTTTAAACCACAAGCGCGAGCACAGTTAGCATCACAAACTTGAAGTTGAAACTAAATTGTTCAACTAGAAAGCACACCGCGATGGTCATGTTGTCATCCGCAGTGTGTTCTGCCAACGCTAGCAATTATGATCATCTGAACATACACTTCCTGTCAAAAGAGTATTCATGTCTTCTGAAGCAAGACTTGGCGAGGCAAATAAAAAGTTACGCCATGCCTCGTGCCAGAAACCGATAAAGGCACTTGCACTCTTGAACAACGCGTGTGTTTTAAACTAGTGCAGATGACAGAATTGACCAAGTAAAATAGTGTGCACAAGCAGGTAATTTACCTATCAAGTAGGTAAGTAGCTTTCAGATTGAGATGAATAGTTAAACTAATCACCAGAGTAGGTACTATGTTCGGCGCGGTAGAGAAAAAGCAAACGAAATAGTAGAAGACGTACCCAAAAAAAAATTTGTCTTCAAGAAACGAAACATGGAAACATCTCAAGAATCGAGTTTCTTACTTATTCCCTTAGTTCGTCACGCTCACCGGATAATCATCCTGATGAGAAAGACCATTCGTTGAGACAGGAGGCTGTGGAGCTGCCTCTTCCAGTACCTTCGACTAATGTTGCTCTGCTGCACCATGAAATGAACGCGAGAACATTTGACACCTCACATAACGAAGTGTTCAAAGTACGACAACCGGACCTGTCCAATGGACGGCAAAAGTCATAGGCTGCACTGCAAGGTCTACAAAAACCGACTTCCAGAAGCAAACAATCATAAACAGATGGCCTCACTTAGATGTGCCCTCGGTAAGAGGCTCGAGGAGCTTGAAGAGATTTGTCGAGAAATGTCCCCAAATGAAAGGTGAGTAAAGAACAATTTGGGCGTAAATTGCATATCAATTCCGCTTACGGAGGAACTGATTATTGACACGGCAATGCAATTAAGTTGAGGTCATATGGCACAGATTACTCTGCTTCATCTTGAACTTCCTCTGTCACAATCTTGTAAATACAGGTACAAACTCTATGCAAGATCCCTTAGTTTTGCTCCATATCAAGCAAGCTTACAGCGCTAGATACGAAGAATCCTCTACTTATTCTTCAATTCTGCAATACTTTCACATCTGCTCTATCGACAAAAATTGGCTCTTGCAGGATTTTCCTGGTCATACCATACCTAGAGCTTTGGGATTCTCTTTCTGTTCCTTGTGTTTTCTTGAACAGTTCTGTAGCTGTTAGTGTTGTAAATATAACGCTGAAACGACAGGATCTTGCAAATTAAGTCAATGCGAAAATACCAGAAAAAATAAACGATGAGCGATAAAGGACACCAGAGATTTCGTGGTTCGGTCCGAATATCGGTACCTACATCCACGGGAGAGCCAGGTAATAAATAATCCACTATAATCGGAGAATCGAGTTACAAATCGCTCAAACGCTCGGAGTGTTTCCCACACCTAGATTTAAGCCCAAACCCAAAGTATTTACGAATAAACAATTTAATTGGACAAATAAACTCACTGCACAAATCACCGCGCGTTGAAGCCTAAAGCAAAACACATGCATGCTCAAGAACGTCTCCGTGCGTTCTGCCTTTTTCGTGTGGCTTGAATACAAGCGTCTCTGTATGTCTTGCTTTGTGTGGCTTTTGGTCTTCGCTAAAAAGAAAGAAACCCTCAATTTCTTTTCTTTTTTATATATGGCAAAAAAAACCTAAAGTCGCTTCCTCTTTATCCGACTTCCGTGGCCTCACACGCGTTTTCACGTCCAAGAAGGAAAGTCCTTTATCGATAAGCATTCAACAAATTGACCTGGACCCACCAAAATAAATATAATAAAATAAAGTGTGCCCATGTTTTATCTTTTAGTGACCTTCTATTCAAGGCCTTCGTGAGCCCCTCTCATCCGAAATCACCAAATAGAAAAGTGAATTTGTTACGCAGTTTAAACTCGAGACATAAATTTAACAATTCTCCACCTTGGCTCGATGTTTATAGCCAAGTTATAGTGCTCATCTTCCATGCTGCTCTCCCAACGTCCCGACGGGCGCCACTCTCCACAGACGCTAATTGTGCTCAAGCAGCTTGAGCTCGCCAAAGGAACAAGCTTGGTCAACATGTCCGCTGGGTTTTCCTCGATGTCGCAATCTTTTAACAACAACCATACCCTTCGCTAAGACATCTCGGATGAAGTGGTACCGATGTCGATATGCTTCGCTCCTCATGATAAACCGGATTATATGCCGATATATCGTACCTTGGTTATCACAAAGTATATCAACACTATTCTGATCTAACCCAAAGTCCCGAGAGTAAACCTTTTAGCCATATCAATTCTTTTGCTATAAAGGTCAGTGCCATGTACTCTGCCTCAGTCGAAGACAAGGCAACGTGATCCTGTAAGGATGCCTTCCAACTAATTGCACCACCTGCTAGCGTAAATACGTACCCTGCTAAAGACCTGCGTTCATCCAAGTCACCTGCGTGATCCGAATCCACATAACCAGTGGTCTCACTGCCATTATTGTCCCTTTGATACACAATTCCAACGTCGATGTCCCCTTAAGTATCGAGGATCCACTTCACAGCTTCCCAATGAGCTTTACCAGGTTGCTTCATGTAACGACTAACTACACTCACTGCTTGTGAAATATCAGGCCTAGTGCATACCATAGCATACATAATACTACCCACTGCACTAGCATAAGGAACACGGGACATATGCTCCTCCTCCTCCTCCTCAATCTGCGGTGATAACTTATCTGAAAGTTTAAAGTGCATCGCCAAAGGTGTACTTACAGATTTCGCTGACTGTATATTAAATCGTGCAACAATCTTCTCAATATATTTCTTTTGAGAAAGACGTAAAATTCCTGCAGTTTTGTCACGCAAAATCTCCATACCCAATATTTTCTTTGCAGCACCTAAATCTTTCATATCAAATTCAGCACTCAATTGCCTCTTCACAATAATATCAGACATATTCTTAGCTGCTATCAACATATCATCAACATATAGTAACAGATATATCAAAGACCCATCATCCAATCTCCTATAGTAAACACAGCTATCTATATGACTTTTAGAATAGTTCGACTAGTCATGAAAGAATCGAAAATGCTTATACCACCGCCTAGGAGACTGTTTCAGCCCATATAGAGATTTCTTCAAGAAACAAACATAATCTTCCTTACCGGAATAGCAAATCCCTTTGGCTGCCTCATGTAAATCCGCTCCTCCAACTCACCGTGAAGAAACGTTGTTTTCACATCTAGCTGCTCCAACTCAAGGTCCTGTGCAGCAACTAAGGCAAGTAAAACACGAATAGAAGTATGTCTTACCACAGGAGAGAACACCTCATTATAGTCAATGCCCTCTCGCTGTGTATACCCCTTCGCCACAAGTCTCGCCTTATATCTCGCTACCTCGACACCGGGAATGCCCTCCTTCCGTTTAAAGACCCACTTGCTACCGACAATCTTCTGGCTCTTAGGTACTTTGACCAACTCCCATGTCTGATTCCAATGAAGTGATTCCATCTCTTCACTCATAGCCCCTAGCCACTGCGACGACTCAGAACTAGCCATCGCCTCAGAGTAAGACGAAGGCTCATCTGTCTCCACCTCGTCACCTACAGTCAATGCATAAGCAATATCTGTATAACCATAACGTACCGGTGGTTTAATTTGCCTTTTCTGTCTACCCGCGGCTATAGTGTCTGCGGCTCTGCTGATTGTTCATTATTACCGACTTCAGGAACTGCGGCCTCATCTGCAATCTCAACCTTACACCTTGAGGTCTCCGGTCTCCACCTAAATCTCCACCTCATTGCGACACCACGATCTCGCTGCGCTCTGCGCTGGTTGTGTCTCAAGACCCCTCCTTTGAAGCATTGCGGTCTCGTTCAAAATCACATCTCTGCTGATTAGAAAACCGGGTGATCTGGGATCAGTGCACCACAATCGATAGCCTTTCACCCCATGTGCATAACCCAGAAATATGCACTTCTTCACCCTCGGCTCAAGCTTACCATCACTTGCATGAGCATATGCAGGACATCCGAATACTCGTAATCCGGAGTAATCAACATGTTTCCCCGACCATACTTCCTCAGGAGTCTTCCACTCTATAGCAGATGATGGAGATCGATTTATTAGGTAACATGCCATATTTATTGCTTCGGCCCAAAATTCCTTGCTTAAACCTGCATGCGAAAGCATGCTCCGAGCTCGCTCTAGTAAAGTTCTGTTCTTCCGTTCTGCAACGCCATTCTGCTGTGGTGTCCCGGGCACTGTGCGGTGTCTCACAATCCCTTCTTTCTCGCAAAACTCAGTAAAATCTTTACCACAGAACTCCATGCCGTTATCGGTTCTCAGGCACTTGATCTGTTTATCTGACTGCTTCTCAATCAATGCCTTAAATTTCTTGAACCGATCAAACACATCAGATTTGTACTTCAGAAAGTAAACCCATACCTTTCTAGAGTAGTCGTCGATAAATGTCAACATATATCGGCACCTCCTTTTGAAGGAACGGAGACGGGCCCCCACGCGTGAATGAATGTACTCAACCAGTCGCTTGGTCATATGAACAGTTGTTGTAAACTTAATTCGACGTTGCTTCCCAAAGATGCAATGCTCACATAAGTCCGGCTTCCTGTCTTGACCCTTCAACAACCCCTATCACTCGACATCGTCATACCTACCTCACTCATGTACCCCAAACATATGCCATAAGCGAGTCATGTCGGAATCTGACTCACTTGATGAAACTACCAGCAGCTCCGGTCATGGTCTCTCCCGGTAGATGATAGAGAGAACTCACTTTCTTCCCTTCATCAGCATCATGGCACCTCGAGAGACCTTGAAAGACTCCACCTTTAGCGGTGTACCACACCATATCATCAAGTGTCCCCAAAGAAATAAGGTTTTCTTGAGCTCGGTACATGCCTCACGCCCGCTGCAATCAGTGTCGCACCACTCCATCGTGCATCATCCGAATCCGAACTGTCCCTATCCCCACAACAATGCAGGTTGCATTTTAACATGATCGGATTTTGGCCCATTTTTGGGAATTATAAAGCGTGTAATTGGCCGCCAGCACTTATAATAGAATTTCGCCGGAACCCGATCACTCGGGTTCTTTTTTTTAAAAATAGAAATTTTGCTAGAATCGCACTTTCGATCGAATTTAGCCGTTATTTATACCACGAACTTGGCGGTCGATTTCCGAGTTTCGGACGAAATAAATTGGACGGTGTCGATATTATTGTGGCCAGCGTCGAAATTGTCAGGGATGATGAGAAAGTGGATTTTTGACCGGGTACGAATTTGGACTGGTAGACCTCCCTCGTAGTGTGATTTGGGTTATTTTATTTTGGCCGTGTGCCCTAGAATATTGTTGGGATTTTTCAGGGGATCGTTAGGCCTTTTTCCCGGGTTAAATCGATCGATAGGTCGATTTTAGTTTAGATCGTGTCCGTTGATTCGCGCTTAAAATTTAAATTTAAACTTCTCTCTCTCCCTTTCTCTCTCTCTCTCTCTCTCTCAGCTGACCCCCCCCCGCCCGCGTTACCCCCCTCTCTCTCTCTTCCTTTCTCTCTCTCTCTCTCTCTCTCTCTCTCTCTCTCTCTCCCCATTTGCCCGTGCCTCGCCACCGCGCCCGTCCCTCCCCCTCCCGCGCCTGCCCCCTTCTAACGACTGACCCTCTCTCTCTCTCTCCTCTCTCCTCTCTCCTCTCTCCTCCTTCTTCCCTCCTCTCTCTTTTTCTTCTAGTTCTTCTTTTTCTTCTTCAATTTTAAGCAATTTTTTCGTCCCAAGCTGTTACAGACATTTTCGTTGAGAGGTGGGTTGGAATTTCAACGAAAATTTTTAGTTGGAAATTTCCAACAAATTTTCCAACTATTTAAAAATGGTAATTTTGGCATTTTGTATTCGTTGGAAAATTAGTTGGAAGGCCCCTAACAATAACGAATTTCGAAATTTAGGCCAATTTTTTAGTAGTCAGCACAATCCATTGGAAATTTCCAACGAAAAATTTTGGATTAGGGAGATTTCAATGGTCTAACGATTTAAAAACAACAATTTTATTCGATATTTTTTATTTTCGTTGGAAAATTCTTTGAAATTCAAGAATTTTGGCCAGCACGCCGGCGCCAGCTACCGACCGCCCGATCGGCCATTATTGCCCACTTTGGCGGTCGGTAGCTCCGTATGGCCCAGCGCCCGTTTTTCTCACCACGGGCCATTTTGAGCCCGAGCCGACTTTTCGGGCCCAAAGTTTGGTAGCGGCTTCCTAAACCCTACTTAGTCTTTTGGGTATTTCATTGACTAGTCTCGGGTTAGAATGGCTAGGGCGTGCATTAATTTGGTGATTTTGTGATTTAATTTATGCAATTTAAATTTGGATTGAATAGTATGCACGATTAGTGAAATTGTGCATGAATGACTTGAACGTCGGGTTGGTGAATGAAGTGGCGACTATGATTTCGGACTAATTGTTGGGTATCGGTGATTTGATGTGATTTGGCGTGAAATTAATTGAATTAAGTGGCGTGGCGTGTGCACCGAGATTAAGCCCGGATCGATCGGGAGGGCTACGGACTTGGGGCGTGTTGACAGCGGTCCGTGTGAAGGCTTGAATGGCCGATGTGCCAATTGGATGCGGGCTTGAGGCGTGTTGACGGTGGCCCGTTAAAGGTGTGATTGGACCGGACGATTCGTCGGTCATTGGAATTGTTTGAATATCGTGGCTTGGGACGGGCGTTGACGATGGCTTGGGACGCATGAGAATTGATTGAAATGTGAGGCTTGTGAGCACGCGAGGTTGGATTTGAGGCGCAATGGCGCGAGTTGTGAAAAAGATGTGCGCTCACGCATGCAATTTTGAGCCAAAGACCGATTGGCTGGTTGAGCATGTGATGGGAATTGGCTGATTGAGCGTGTGACCCATTGGCTGATTGAGCGTGTGATCGGATTAGTTGGTTAAGAGTGAAACTGATTGACCGGGTTGAGCGTGTGGATGTTGATCGAATTGACCACCGGTGCGTGTGGATGATTGGTTGGATGGGTTGGGTGCTTGTTTGGGTTGACCGATTTCGAGTGAAAGTGTGTGTCTTTGGTGATTGTGATGTGGCGGTGATTTATACTTGCATTATCATGTTTGGGCTAATATGCGGGGTTGATACGTGGTTCGAGGCGAGGGTGCCTCCTAGCATGTGAAAGTGATTGTATTGTTTGGTAGTTGGTATGTTAGACTGGTTTTGGGTGCGCATTAGCCTAGGTTAGGTTTAGGTTGTTGCTTATTGAGACTCGTCTCACGCTTATTATATAACCACTTTCAGATCCGCGACCGTGATGGATTCGGAGAGACCGCCGAGTACCATGTGGATTGAAGGATAGATCAATTACCCTGTATTTTGAGTACCTTTTTGTAGAGAAGATAGGCTTGTTAACCACCGCCCTCTTTTGAAAATTGTGGTTGATTTTGGAAGCCGGGTTGCCAGTTTGTAATATTGAAGGCTTTATAATGTTGGGTGTTTATTAAATTTCGATGTCTATTCCTTAGTCATGTTTTTATTGTCTGGGTGATTTTATATGCTTCCGCTTGCGTAATTCGTTTGGGTCGGGCGACGTGTCCCGGGACATCGCGTTCACATGATCGATCGTGGTCGGGATGTCGCGGGCTCGGTGAGGTCCGGGCGTGACAGCATTATTCTCCATCAGAACTCTACCACCATCTGCGGTTTGGTAAGTAGTAAACCAGTTCCTATGAGGCGTCATATGATAAGAACACCCCGAATCTAGCACCCATTTGTCTCCTAACGAACCAGTAGTCACACACAAGACGGCCTCTGCATCACTAGTGCTCTCCTCAACAACGTTTGCCACCTTTGCTTGTGGCATTTTGCTTCATCACCTTCATTTCTTCGCTTTGGACAATCTCTCCGATGTGCCCCTCCTCGTGACACTCAAAGGACTTCACGCGTCCTTTAGGCTTTTTTTTGCGTGACTTTGACCTGCTTTTACCTCTGCTGCTACTGGACCCTCGATGTTGTTCTCTACCTCGAATCACTAGTCCTCGCGCTACATCCTGCGCTAGACTGTTATCTCGCAACTTCCTCTGCCACTCTTTAGAGAACAATCTTTGACTTTACCTCTTCCGAGGTAATCGTAAATGCGCCCTTGGAGTAGTGAATCGATAAAAGTGCTCCCATGATTCCGGTAAAGAAGCCAATACCATCATGCCCTTCCTCATCATCAAGTATCTTACCAACATTCTTCAAATCCATCGTGAGTTTATTAAATTCATCTAGGTGGGATCTGATCGACATACCTTCAAAGATATCGAAATTGAAACATTCTCTTCAACATGTACAAGCGATTGTTCAAACCCTTCGTTACATAGAGTGCTTGTAATTTTGCCCACAATGCTGCGGCATCCTTCTCTTCAACCACCTCTATTAACACTTCATCCGATAAATTCAGCAGGATTATACTCTTTGCTCTCTCCATTAGGTCTGCTTTATCAGTCGCTTTCATTATAATGGGCAACTCATCTTCGCCATCTAATGCTTTAGCCAAACCTTGGGTTGTCAATAGTGCACGCATCTTGACGCTCCATAACCCAAAGTTGTTCCTCCCATTAAACTTCTCAATCTCTACTTTCGCTCCAGACATAATTGCAATAGCAGAATTTCCAAATAATAATCAGACAAGCAAAAGCCCCAAATCACAATCCAGAAAATCCAACCCTCGAGCTCTGATACCAATTGTTGTAAATATAACGCGGAAACGACAGGATCTTGCAAATTAAGTCAATGCGAAAATACCAGAAAAATAAACGAGGAACGATAAAGGACACTAGAGATTTACGTGGTTCGGTCCGAATATCGGTACCTACATCCACGGGGAGAGCCAGCAATAAATAATCCACTATAATCGGAGAATCAGAGTTACAAATCGCTCAAACGCTCGAGTGTTTCTCACACCTAGATTTAAGCCCAAACCCAAAGTGTTTACGAATAAACAATTTAATTGGACAAATAAACTCACTGCACAAATCACCAGGCGTTGAAGCCTAAAAAAACAAAACACACGCACGCTCAAGAACGTCTCAGACGTTCTGCCTCCTCCTTCGTCTTGGCTTGAATACGAGCGTCTCTGTATGTCTTGCTTTGTGCGGCTTTTGCTCTTCGCTAAAAGAAAGAAACCCTCAATTTCTTTTCTTTTATATGTGGCAAAAACCCTAAAGCTGCTTTGTCACGCCCCGAACCCTAACGGGCACTCGACATCCGCCTGCGGTCGATTCAAGCGACGTCCCTGGAATGTCGCTGACCTCAAAACGCCATCATCGATTTACTACCACAGCAGATATTAACAAATAAACCCGGACAATTTAAAACTGAGAGAATAGTCGGGAGAATGTACATATCTTTTCATTTCCTTCTTATACCATAATATTTACGTTTATAAACTGTCCCATACATGTACATGCACACCGCCTTTCTCAAAAAAAAAAAAAAATCGATATTCCAAGGATGAAGACCTGGGTTTATAACTACTACTCCAAAATGATGCTCGCCAAAACCCCACTCCGAGTTTGATTCCTTGTTCTCTGAGTCTCGAGTCCCCTTATACCGTCCCCGCTCATCGGGACTCCAAAACGCTCGTGGCGGTGGCGGAAGATTCATGGGTCCTGTCGGGGTTCTGAAATTATTTGGTTGAAAACAACCGTGAGACACTTCTCAGTAAGTACACTCTTAAACCCAACCTAGGCTATCACGTACCTCCGCACAATTTCGCAAAACACACAAACATACACATTTGCACGCATCAAATCATCACATAGCAGCACATCAGTCCTCTTGCCGGAGACTCAATCATCGTTCAACCTGCACTCAATCACAATAATGTCGTATGCAAACACCGCATGTTCAATTCTCATTCCACGTATCCATTCCGTTCTCATTTCTTCTTTTCCACATCACTCGCCGGTGACCAGCGTAAGCGTACGCCTCGGGTACCGCTGCGACCTCATCACTTCCCACATCACTCGCCCGGTGACCGGCGTGGCGTACGCGCCTCGGGGTACACTGCGATCATTCCTTTTCCACAATGCTCTCGGGCCCGGCGTAAACATACACGCCTCGTGCCATGTTTCTTGCCAGCGTGGCGTCTGCGCCTCGGGCTTAACATCTACCACCCTCTTGCACAATCCTCGTAGAAGTTCACGCCTCGGTGACGGTCTTCCGGAAATACGGGCATCGTCCCGCGTAAGCGTCACGCCTCGGGGCGGCACAACCTTCCACAATCTTTCATGCCATGCCTCACATCCTTTCTTTCTTACTCATGAACACATTCAGCTTACTCATGCACATATTCAGCACCCAATTACCACAATCAATTAACCCGCTACTCACAGTCTACATGCACATTATTTAACTTATCATTCAAGCTCACTCATCATAGAACATGGTAACATCATTAATTAATTTAATCAACCTCACAAGTACACCCAACGAGCACATATAATCACCCAATTGCACAACCACATGCTCAATTTGTTCACCACCATTTATTTATAATTAACTAAACATCCAACACGTAAATTCTTATTTTTCTCCGACTAATTGGCGTCCGGATTAATTCCGAGCCTTCACGGAACTTTCTCCCCATCATTTCTAGGTTCCAAAAATTCAACTCACGCCTCAATCGGACCCTTGTAGCCTCGGGAACAGTAATTTACAGCTAGTGAACAGTGTTTCAAGGCATATGAACAGTGTTTCGAGGCAAATGAACAGTAACTCGCAGCCCCAATTTTCTGAATTTCTTATAAATAATGTCCGAATTAATTCCCGATGCCGCCATAAAATTTCCACTCCCTATTCATGCCATTCCGCACCTAATTTCATACTGATTTTGTCCAAAATCATCCGCGATACCCGAGATCCTGAATTAGGTTTAGGGCGCGACTTACCCAAGTTCTAGACTTTCGCGGCTAGAACGGAGAGTGGCGCCCTTAATCGGGATGACGGCGACGACGTACAACTCCCCGGTGGCGGGCGATCGGCTAAGATGTCGACGACGCGGGTTTGGGCGGGCGATTTGGGGCTCACGGCCAAGAGAGAAAGAGAGGGAAATAGAGAGAGAGAAGGACGGGGAGGGGTGATGGTGGCGTGGACGGTGGCTTGAGGGGTGGTCCGTGCGGGAGCGGCGGCGGCGGTGCCGCGGGTGAGAGAGGGGAGAGCACACGGTGGAGGGGAAGTTCACGGGAAAAGGGTGGAGAAAGAAGAGAGGGAAGAGAGAAAAAGGGGGGGTCAAGGGTTTTAATATTAATTTTGACCACTTTTGGCAATTTACCAAATTGCCCTTCTCTCAAACAACATTCCCAAGGGTAAAATGGTCCACTTCTCCATTTCTTGCCCAAATCGAATTTTTCCGAAGGATTTGAGCGCACCAAAAATTCACACGTGACACGTATAACGCCGTCCTAATGTTCCAGTGTGATTTCCTAATTTTCCGATGTCCAATTTGGGCAAAATTTCCATAATTAAATTTATTAAACGCAACTCGAGCGTTTCTCGAGCTAACGGGCGGCTTTCGGGAAATTCGCTAAATCAAGTCATGACCGATACTAAATCGAGTCACGCAAGTCCATCCGCACGTGATTTACCTCTCGTTGTCATTAAAATCGCCAAGATCAATCACTTGATCCGAGGGGTACGATCGCTCGGTATAATTTCGAATCATTCGTCAAGTCGTTTTACGTGGTCCAACGGAATCACCCACGATCCACTACTAGGACAATGGCGAAACCGACCCCTAACTATCCTTGAATTGGCCAACAGTGGCTCAAAACATCACTTATGCGATTTAATGGTCGAAATCCATTCACGATCGAATTTTCTTTTAATCGCTACGAATTTAATTCCCCTATTAGCCTTTCCCTAATGGTTAGCATTCCCAAGAATGATCAGTTCCGGGTGAGAAATTTACTACGAGCACATCTCATAAAACTCAATTATTTAATAAATTCCAATTGGCGGAAATTTCGGAATGTCACATGCTTCCTCTTTATCCGACTTCCGTAGCCCCACACATTTCTTTTTTCACGTCCAAGAAGGAAAGTCCTTTATTGATAAGCATTCAACAAATTGACCTGGACCCACCGAAATAAATATAATAAAATAAAGTGTGCCCATGTTTTGTCTTTTAGTGGCCTTCTCTATTCGCATCTCCGTGAGCCCCTCTCATCCGAAATCAGCCAAATAGGAAAGTGAATTTGTTCACGCAGGCTTAAACTCGAGACATAAATTTAACAGTTCGAGTAAAGACAGTGTTTCATTGATGGTGATTCCACATTTTCGACGGTTAGCTTAGTAATAGACGAATAACTACTTCAGTGCTTTTGACTGTCGTTGCTCATCCCGACCCGTTTACTCATATCGATTAACATTTCCAGTTTGTCAGTGAGCCGCAAGGAAAACATTTCTCTACAAAGGCCACTTGAGAATTTATCTAAACTTGATGGAACGACATGCTTGGCCAAACGATAAATGAACTTTGCAAGCTAACCTTCCCAGTGATTTGCTTATGACATTGTGTTTATAGCATATATCTTAATAGAAAGACCAGCCGAAGCATGTCTCCGAACCATCTGCTGGAGCAACGCTATGTCACTGGACACAAATCATAGAATGTGAAGTTTCTATTAGATATTGAGCATCATCTCTTCTGGAGATTTTGAGTTATTTCGGTAAGTTTGGGACTTTGCCCTGTTCAAACTGTCATCAGAATCAGGAAGGAAGAGAGAAAGATGCTATTTATTCATGATATCTATGCAAAATACCTCTGTTTTAACACGACTCTAGTGATTTAGGAGATTAATTCTTTTTAAGTGTTTAGTTAAGGGGGTGTGACTAATGATGGTAACTCTTGGTCATGCAGATTTTAAAGTCAATTTTCAGCTTGTGAGTTATGCATTGGCTCTGGAAAAGAACAGGGAACATTTACGAAATTGGTAACAAAGAAAGAGCCAACGTTGTACCCTAAAACACAATAATGTACGGGAAATTACCACAAAAGTCATAAATCCATTGCACTTGTGCTAATTCAGTCCAAAACCTTTCAATTTGGCCAATTAAGTCCTAAACCTTTTGACTATTTATCAATGTTTGGCCAATTTTGGCTGAAAATCCCAAACGTGAGCACCGACTAGATTACGAGGTACGATTGACACTAGAGTGGATAATTTTTCTAATTGTTTAAATAATTTTTCTGTATTTATTATTATTGCCTTTTGTCAATGTGGCCGGTGAGCGAGCGAGGACACAGAGGCCCTTGCCAAATTTGGGCGAGGCAGCCAGCGAGGCCGCGATGGCCTCGCCCCTGGGCCTTTGTGGCTTGCCCTCACCAGATCCAGGCATTGTCTAGCGAGGGTCGCAACCCTCGCAAAACCAAAAAAAAAAAAAAAATTAAAAAAATTATTCACGTAAGCGCCGACCGTCTTAAGTGGCACTGTTGACGTCCACGTTAGTAGTTAAAATTAGCTTGAATGATTACATTAAAAAATTGTCAAACGGTTGAGGACTACATTGGCCAAATTAAAAGGTTTTAGGACCGAATTAGCACAAATACAATAGGTTTAGGTCTGTCCGAATAATTCCCTCCAATAATGTATGTCTAGATCTTTGGCATTCGTTCGAGAGATAATCCAAGATACCTTTCATCGAGAGATTTTTCTGCTTAAAGATCTGAAGAATCATTGCTTAATATTTAATCACCATATAGAAAGCAACTAAGGAGGTATCATCGAGCGTGGAGATGCTAGCAGAACAAACCAATTATTTCTCGAAAAAAAAAAATTAGTGTCCGTGGTCGTAATTTCCAGAAGGAGCATATGCAACAAGAAGAAAAACAAAGAGAACATACTATAATCAGTAACAATTTTACTACATAAAAAAAGGTATGAACATGTGCAGTTAAAACGTCATGAGATGCGTCATTTGACCTATTAAGACAACCTTGAAACAAATAGTTTAATTATCAAATATTAATGCTTCTGATGAATTTTTTTTTTGTTAAATTGTTTTTAATATCATATGTTAGTGAGGTCCCCAGTCACACACGCAGACTTGCAATGGTCGCAAGTGACGAGGATTCTCACCGGTCGACGATGTTGATGCAATATCTTTTTTTTTTTTGGTCAGAAATGTTGATGCAATTTCTGAATTCTTTTGTTTTGCTTTTTTTTATTGCTCTTGTTGCTATGTGTGCTCTAGATCCTATGCTTTTTCTAAATCGAGATCCCCATGCAAAATTGAAACATTTAATTGAATTGTTACTTTATTTACAAATACAATACATCAATGAGATTGAGGTCAATTGAAGAGTACACGCCTTCTGAGAGTGTTATTACTCGCGTCCTCTACCATGCTGATGCTGCAAGATGGTGTGCAAGTTGCCAGTTATTATATAGGCGAGGCGGTTTCGGATTTCGGTCTCTTCGATTATACTTACTGGTGCCCATTTAACTTGAGAAAAAAACTATGGGAAGCGATAATTACGACTATTTATCTTAAGGGTGAGTCTGTTTTGCTGAAAAAGAAATTTCTATGAAGACATTTTTTAAACTTTTCTATGTTCAAAATAGTGTTGTTAACTAATAAGGTTTCCGGTAGAGAACACTTGTAATTAAAAATCAGGAAAATGATTTCTCTCCTTTTCAATAAGAGGAAGCATTTTTATTATCCGTTTCATTGTGTTACATGTTACGGAATATCAAAAATTTCAATCATGCATTTCAATAAATATCTCTCTCTCTCTCTCTCTCTCTCTCTCTCTCTCTCTCTCTCTCTCTCTCTCTCTCTCAGCTTCCAGAAGGAATAATGACACAATGATTTCTAAACTTTGGACTCAAACATTGGCTCAATGTGATCCTCGAACTTTTAATTTGTTCAATATGATTTTTGGATTTTTTTGTACATATTTAACTTAATCCCAAAACTATACAAAATGTTAAATGTTGTTATTCCATTAATTCAAATTTAAGGACAATATTAAATATTTTCATATAGTTTGGGGACTAAATTGAATATCTACCAAAAGTCTATGTACTACATTGAACAAATTGAAAGTTTGATTTTCCATTTCTTATCAATTAATCAACAAGTCATCTATCAACAAAAAAAAAAAAAAACAATGAGTCATCTTCTCATATATTATAAAATAACACTTTTTAATTTTTGATTTCCTCCGTTAAAACTCTATTTCATGATTAGATAGCACATAAGGTATTTTTCTTAAAAGTATCCATACCACAAAAAACCCTAAATTGGTATACTTGTAATAAATTTATTCAAAACTAATTTTTTAACCACCAAAAACCCTAAATTAGTACGCTTTGTGACAAATCTACCCACCATTAGTTTTTGTTAAATTTTATCATCAAATTATTGAGTTGGATGATATGTAATAGCTAACGGGCGTATTAGTTTGGGATTTTAGTCATCTATCTCCATTCATGAGGTTTATTAATTTGTGATTTTTGAGGTATTGATCCAATTTTACGGAAGGTAAACTTATCACGAGTATATCAGTTTGAGGTTTTTTGTAGTCAAAAAATTGGTTTATGATAAATTTGTTACAATTGTACTAGTTTGGGGTTTTTAGTGATCAAAAAATTAGTTCGGGGTAAATTTATCACAAATATACCAATTTGAGAAAAACCCTTCTTATAATGGCAAACTGAAATTGTAATTACCACTTCACTCGTTTCCGACACTGATTTCGAAACCAGAGAAAAATAAGGAAGAAGTTGAATACTTTCATCATTTGTTTTTTTTTTTGTGGTCGAAAAATACTTTCATTGTATGTTAAAGGTAGACTTTACAGCTTATTTTTTCTCACATTTGCTTTTTAAAGGTATTTCATTTGACATTTTTCGGTCTTTTATCGGTCACTTGATGCCCAACTTAACCCTGATACTGCATTTAGTCGTCTGTATTTGGATCGGGATAGGATATGATAAAGTGTGATTAAAAATCTTCCAAATATCCTTCAAATTATAAAAAAATCTCTCCTCATTTATTTGGTGCAACATATGATAGGATTAAAATCTTTAAAATTCCTCATCATTGTAAAAGCAAGCTTCTCCTTCCTCAAGCTTGTGATTGTTCTCATCCATCTCGCATGCAACGCCTCCAACGCCCTAATTCGATCATCATCCCTCACGCAAAACCCTTGTTGAATGTCCACAAGTAACTCCAATTACTCCAAAGGAGAAAAAAGAAACTAAAGTGAAATTATCTGACAAAAGTGATGCATTGGTTGATTCACGATAGTTATGCAAGGATTGGAGGGTCGGAATCAAGGTATCGATCAGTGATAAATCGGAATTGAAGTGGTGCAAGCAACCTCGCAATTGCAAATTTGAAATATATTCATTCTTTTTTCTCCATTTGGTTCCAATTCTCTCTCTGGTTTTCGATTGGAACAAAATGCAAAGAAGGTGCCGTGCCTATTTTTCATTTTGTTAAGTTATATATTTTTTAATTTTTTTTATCCAATCCGGGCTTATCTCACCCTATCCCGAATTTCTTATCCGCCATTTTATCCGGATATATCCGGGATTATCTTGTTGATAGGGCATCGTCAAATACCTGATATGATAATTTGATATCCTATCCGAACTCAAATCCGGACTACCAAACATAGCTTAGATGCATCTAACAAAAATCATTTTGATTTCCAATTCTATCTACAACGTATTGAAGAACCACCCTCTTTCTAGATTTAGAAATTTTCGATTTTATCTTAAAAGACATCTAATCTAAGATACAACATCGCACTCTCTAACCTAAACTTCAACAAAGTCAACTCAAAATGTCGCCCTCAGCAAAAACTAATCTGAATCTTGCAAGTTAAGATTACAAGCGATAAAAAACATAAGATATTCAAAAGAACTTGCCATCGCACCAGAACCACTCAGCTCCAATTGCTAATGGAAACGTAAGAATTCAATCCTGTTGAATCGAAATCTATACAGATGTGAGTACGCCATCGCACCAGAAACCCTCCACTTCAAACGCTAAACTGAGAAAAGAGAAGACAAAATGCACAAAACAATCGAAGATTTACACAGAGATTGACGTAGAAAGCAATGCTCAAGATCGCACTCAAGCTTTCCCTCTCCCACATCACCGACACCAGCAGCGATACAGCAGCAGCTAAGAAAAAGAGTGGAAAGAAAAAGGAAGAAATGCGTATAATATCATTTGACTCTGTTTAATGTGTTCGTTGTCCATATACCCTTTGAAGGAGGAGCTGTGCCTGTGATCTTTACTACTGTCTGGTGCTTATGCTGTCGCCGCCTTGTCCTGGCGACCTTATCGCTGTTGCCGTCGCTTCCGTGGGGAGTGTTGTTCGTGCATTTTGTTAGGTCGACCTTTACGATGTGGTGATCCGATGTCCCTTTCGATGACAGGACCGAATACGACCCGGGTACGAACTTGTATGGGCAATCTGGTGACGCCAGTATGTAGTCCACCCGCGTCCCGTATTTGCATGTCCCTTGCACGCCTGATAATCGATATAAGAAACAGTTTCAGATTACATATTCGGACAGCAGTCACTCGAAAAGACTTTGGACTTCAATTTTTAATCCACAGATTTTCGCGCACACAGGTTGATATCGACATAGTGATGACATCAACAGGTACATATGTATTCAAATGTTATCAATCTCCGTCCATTCAAGCCGATCATGGGATCATGAAAGGAGCATATGCTTGAAAAGCACCTTCGATTAACCATTTGACAGAGCGAAAAGAAAAATTGAAAAACGGGAAAGCGATGAAGAGAGTTCTTACTCTGTCCTTTGGCTATGACGACCACAGACTCGCATTCCCCGGCGAAGTCCTTAGCATCTGTATACTGCTTGTTCTTCAGAAACCTCATGACTTCAACCTTTGGGGTCGGTTTTCCCATTTCCTCATAGTACTATAACAAACACAGGGGCCCATGATTACCCAATTGCCGTAGCTTAAGCCATCTAGCTATCGAGTTTCGCGTGCAAACGAAAATTACACCAGACATGACACAACTCAAATCTGTGCCTGCTCAATCGTTGATAAAGGGGCATGTGCATACCTTGACGATGTCTGTCCATCGCTCTTGCGAGTAATCGGTCTCGTCGAGAGAGTTGAGGCCGCCGGCCAAGATGTGGGGAGAGTCTCTCGAGTGGATGATAGCACCAATCTGCTTCATCCGCCAGTTCTCATCGAGATGATCCAGGTGGGTGCACTGGAAGTTCACTTCCCCAACTTGAGGAACTTCTATGGTTGCCTTCAGCACATTCCTGTGTAATCAAACACTTCGAGATCACAGCCACTTCGATTCCGGGTCAATTTAATATGCCGCTCAACCATATAACCATCGACCATTTTATTCATTTGTTGAATTTTTGCGCAACAAAAACATACATTTGATCCCTTCACTATTTAAGACGCGGCTGATCAACCGAACACAAAAAAAACTTCCAGAAATTGACTCCATGATGAGCAATTGCTTGCTAGCTCTCTCAAATAAGTTAAAGATTCTATCTTCTTTGTCTCACTTGAGAGCAATGTGGCTTTCCTGAAGATGAATAGTCCTTGTAGGTCTTCAAGTTATGCATCTGATTTGGCAAATCCATAAAATAAGGTAAAATCCTCCCCGCGTTGCTGTCCTACCTACATACACCTTACCCTGTCCTCATTTAATGCACACATGGTTCTTATCCTTCATTTATCTTGCCAGCTCCTTATTTAAATATTAAAGAGAAAAGATACATACTTGAGCAGTTCCTAAGCATTCTTTTGAGTATGTCAGCAATTAATGGAGAACTATCTTCAAAGCTCATGCTCATCCGCCCCACTAAGATCCCACCACAAAATGACAAAGATGAATGACAATTGAAGAGATAATTGAAGAAGAGATCACACACTCACACAGGCACATCCAAGTTTGGAATAGTGACAATTGAAGAGATTATTTATTGTATTATTGATTAATGACAATTTCTGAGGAGAACCCACATCCAAATCCTAGAAAGGAAAAATGGGTTTTTTAAAAAAATATTGATTTAATTTTTAATTCTGACTGGCATTGCTCACAGCTGGTGCTGTGGGATCCTTGTGGACAGGACCACCATTGTTGTTGCAGACAGAGCTTTCTGCATGCTGTCCAAGGGGGCAAACAGGCTGTAGAAGAAAAGCCTTACAGCCTTGGGTGAGTTTCTTGAATTTTGTGGTAGGGTTCTCATTAATTCTATTCTTAATTCTTCCTAGATCAGCCTGGGACAACTCCATACAGATAATTCCAAATGAAACAGCTGAAAAAGGTCAAAAAAAAGAGGAAAAAAAAAAAAATATACCATGTGACAGCAAAATTTTCATCCACACGTTCTGATGGCTAGGCAAAGCTTCTATTTTTTAACAATTTAAGAAGCGGAAAAGCCTTTGCAGTTGCAGGTCATCATATATGTTTTCTTTTTGGTCTTAAATTTTTATTCCGTCCACCTTAATTTCGTCGAAATTTCGATTGTCGGAAGTGGGTTTTACACCATTACAGACGTTCCAACGAGATTAATCAATTTTTTCACCGGAAAACAAATGAAGAAAATGTTTAAAAAAAAACATAATATAATAATCGGAACAAATATCAATATGCCCAGGGAAAAATTATAAATTGGATATTTATATATTAAATTTCACTTTCAACGGTGGACTCCTCAAATGAATAAATATCATAAATTTCGAAATCACCTAGGAAGACCACTTCCTTAACGAAAAAGAAACATATGATCGTCGTCACCAAAATTACGAAAATGAGAGCAAGAAAACACAGGAAAAAATAGATGAAAATTAATAAATTAAAAAGACTATAACGGGACCTGAAATCAGTGTCGTCGAAGATCTTCTGGACCTTCCAATGCTTGATCGGCCACCTGGAGAGGACGGCGTTCCCGTACTCCGGCGCCCAGCTCTCGGCGAACGCGTAGCTCATCCCCAGCGCCGCCGCCAACTCCGACAGCGGCTTCATCTCCCTCTCCTCCTCCGCCTTCACGTCCTGCAGCGCCACTATGTCCGCGTCCAGCTCCCGCAGCACCTCCACCACCGTCCTCGTGCTCCTGTACGCCTGCCGCCCGCTGTGCGGGTCGCCGCCGCCCCATCCGTTCTCGAAGCTCCCCCTCGCCGCCGTCGCCGCCGCCGGGGCTTTCCCTTTGAAGGCTCGACCGACCGAGGCCGAGGCCAGAGAAGAGGAGTGTGGAGAAGGAGAGGGAGAAGGAGGATCGGCGGCGGACGACTCGCTGAAGCTCAGATTCCGCCGGCTGCGGAGCAGGGAGATTTCGTTGTCCGGGAGGTTGATGGAGACGCGGAGCTTCGACCTCGCGAACTTCTGCTGCTTGGTCAGGTGATCCTGGCCGCCGTTGATCGGGTGCAGGGGAGACTGCTTGAGTATGCCCCTCGGGCGGTCCAGGTTGGCCGACTTGGCGCGCAGGCTGAAGACGGCGCCCTCGCTGTCGAAGTCGAGGCTCGCCGATTTCTCCGGCTTCGGGACGGCGGGGGCCATGGAGAAGAGCGCCGCGTTGAACGTCGCGATGCGGATTGACTTCGCGGGCTTCGAGTCGCTGGGGTGATTGTTCGGGTGGACCGCGGACGAGGACCCGTTCACGGCGTGCGGTTGCGGGCCGGCGGCGCCGTGGCTGGAGAGGGGTTTGCCGAGTTGCTTGACGACGACGACCTTGGAGTTGGAGGAGCGGCGGCGGCGGAGAGGCCACCGGAGGCGGCGGCAGAGGCGGCGGAGCTTGGCGTTGAGGAGGCTCAGCATCTTTTTGAGGGGGGGGGGGAGGGGAGGAGGAGGAAGAGGGAGGGAGTCTTTACATTGGCAATGCTGCTAGTGTGTTGTTGGGCATGAATGGGATAGTAGTTAGCAACTACTATTTGTTTGTCAAGTCACTCAAGTGTAAAAGGGTAGTCAAAAGTTGGGGTGGGTCTTGGTTAGTTTATACTATGGTAGTGGCCTAGTGGGGCCATTTGATGTGGAGGAGAAAAAAGGAAAAAGATTTATATATATTTTTTACATTTAATGACATGTGATGTAAATAAATTAATCATAAGGTGAATAGCTAATAGAAATTGGTTAAATAGAAAAAAATGAAGAAGAGGAAGATGCGCTCTTCTTTTTTATTTGCGGGATAGTTTGGTCACGACTTTTCGATTGTCTTAAGAAAAGATAAAGCCTTCAGCCCTTGGCAGATTGCTTCTGTTAAATATCGTGCGTGTCAATAAGCATGATCCACCGTGCTGATGTTTTGCTTTGCATTTTCCGTCCGTCAAAACTTATCTCGTTTTGTATAAATTAACCATCCTTATTTTCTAAACACTATCTCTCTCTCTCTCTTGGACTTCTAGATATCAATCATAGTTATAAGCTATGGCTTACACAGCTTGTGATTTATTGCATCATTCCGAAAATCATTTGTATAATATAAGATTTTATGGAGTAATTATTAACTATCTTAAAAATTTAAGCCGGAAGGTGCGTTTCGTTAATCTAACGCTTATTAGTGGGCGGCATCGCTGGTGCAAATGTCTCGGCGGAGTGGGGAGCTTTGGCGAGAGGTTGGGCTTCCAGGAAATGGGTTCGCGACACGTGGCGGAGGAGTAGGCCTAGAGAGAGAGAGAGAGAGACAGACAGAGACAGAGATGCCAACCGCTCCACTTAGAGAGAGAGAGAGAGAGAGACAGACAGACAGAGAGGAGGGAGTTTCCTTCGTGGGAGAGTACAGAAACGTCGTTTTGGGGAAAAACGACGGGGGGCCGGGGAATGAGGAAGCGCGGAAGAACCCCCCCCAAACAACTCCGGTCCCATGCGGATGCAAATATTACGAATTTCTTATTCCCAACGCCACGTCACCTGAAACCCGGCGTACTCAACTCCCATGCATTTTCCCCCAAAAAATTCTAACTCCCCCTTTTATTTATTCATTCATTTGTTCATTTGTTCATTTTTTTTTTAAAATTTTCTTTCCTCCTCCTCCTTTCTTTTTTTTTTTTTTTTTTTTGGGATGAGAAGATTAGGCCTTCCTTTATTAGGGCCAAATGAGAAGGTTTCCGGTTGAAACAAATTATATATGGCGAGTTTAGGTTCGATGCGATGCAAGGATTTTTGTGCCGGTGTGGTCTATGTCGTTAGTCTTTCTCCAGACGGAACGGGCTGGTCCAACGGGGAGTGCTCAAATAGGACGCGGTCGAATCGGTTTAACCTCGGTCACGAGTCATGACTCCTCGATTAGAGGAACGTCGAATCGATGACGACAAAGCCGCCGCCGCCGCCACCGCCGCCACTGGCCGCTGAGTCGAACCGACAAGTTTGACCCGGTTTTCGAAACGTTGGCCATGACGCCGCTACTGCCGCCGCCTTCTCTTCGTTTTTCTCGTGTAAGACTTGCAAAAGATCTTGGATCCACCAAGTTCGTGTTAGAATAGAACGGATTCATCACGGCTCTTAGCTTTAGCAAGTTCCGTGTTAAGACCTTTTATTACCTCAATGGAAAGGTTAGGACGTATCAAGCTCGCATAAAATATGAAGGTAGCTATGTTAAACATGTAGCTAAATAAAAATATCAAGCTCGCATAAAAAAAAAATGGAACTTACTAATACCTTGAAGGACTCCTAAGTAGCTGTGTTACACATGCAGCATTTGGGCTAAAAAATAACTTCAGAAATTTCTTTTAACAAGCACAAAAAGCTGCTTTTCAAAATTTTTTTTTAAAATTTTGCAAAATTAAGATTTGATTCAAATAATCAAAACTACTGAAATCTGAGTACATGTACCGCGATTGCTATGTCCATACGAAATGGATTCCGTCCATTTTCGTGTCAAATTTTTATTCTCTTGGTTTTTGATTCTCCTAGTTTTTTTTTTTTTTTGCTAAAATTTTGATTCTCCTAGTTTTGGCCATGAAACTAGGAGAATAAAAAATCAAAGAGAATTAAACATTAATAGCAAAGTAGAAGGGCCTAAATGACATCACGGGGTGCGTTGATTTGAGCGAATAAAAAATGTTATCCGAGACGTCAAAAAGTTGACAATTCAACAAATAAATATAAATTTATGCAAAAAACCGTACATAGTGCATAAAAAAATACTGGATTTTATTGATTAATTAGAAAAAAAAATAAGAGAGAAAAATGTTAGAGTAGTGTGGATTAGGTGACCTATGATTTGGCTATTATTGGGGCATGATGGTGGTGGCCTCTAGGGCTGTGTGTAGCTGTAATTGAAGAGAAAGCTGAGAGATTTTTTTTTTCTTTTGATGAGGTCTTTTTGGGTCTACTTTGACAGCTCTTGTGTATTTCTTTTTTAGGGGGTTGGATGGTCCCACCTGCATGGTTTGATGCTGTGCTGGGTATTTCCCATGCATAATCTCAGTGATCGATCGCTCTATTATTATTAATTTTATTTTTGGGGGGCTGTAATTAGCAGGAGATTATATAAATTTAATTATACCAGCTTGGTGGTGGTGGTGGTGGGTTCTTGAGATCTTGTACAATTTTATATGTTCTTTGCTATGCATATGAGTGGCGGGTTTCAGAAACAAAAAGAAGAAGAAGAAGACATGATCGGTTTCGAAAGTCAACCGATGATGTCCTTAATGTAGATTGACCCGGGCCGAACCGGGGTTTTCGGTTCGGGTCCATGCGGGTCGGGCGAGAAAGAGCCGTGCATGAAATACCTCTAATCCGAGCCAAATCGTCAACACCCTTTTTAAGTCTCTGTGTGTAACTGAACACATATGGAACACAAACCTAGGATACGTAATAAATGCAATTTCGAGCACATACGTCAATTAGCCGCCTTGTTCGATTAAATCCCGATGGAAAAAGAAGGGTCGCCAAGCTGCATTCGCATACAATGAGCCTTTTCCCCTATGCCCTCGTGCCTATAGCTGCAATGCAAGCAAGGGTCGCATTCAATGTTTTGCAATGTGCGGCCACATTTGATCAAATTGAGCATTTATAGCTATAGATAGTTGCGTCAATTTCTCAACATTATTATTCCTTACACCAATGCCGTATGAATTCTGCCACGGCGGCCATAAAATTAAAAAGGAGATGAAATAACTTGATGTGCCCCGGAAGCAGTACAAATGACTCAGTGCCAGCTGTCCAAAACCCGAAAGAAATTGTGTTGATCATTAATGAAGAAAAGTAAATTCTTGCTAGAAAAAATCGTCCAGCCAATTTAAATTTTAAACAAATTTGAATGCAATCGGTGTATAAAACATGTCTATCAAGTGTCTATAGGGATCGCTGAATCAACTAGCTGAATCTTATAGCAATAAGGTGCCAAAATAATGAATAAATAAAATTAAATATATGTACATGCATGTATGTAAAAAATGGGTGAAAATAGTATTTTTGGGGACTATAGCAAGAGCACGACCCTCTGAAAAAAAGAAAAAAAGGGAAATCGATTTATTTTTTTCTTTAGTCATCAATTCTTTCCATTCAAATAGCTAATTTTTTTTCCATGAAATAATACCAGAAATAGGGAAATCGATTCGCCAAATAAGGCCACTTATGTTTGTCGGGTTTTGAATAGGACTCACTTATTTAAGTACAAATTACCGTCGTCCCAATCGCCCGTAACTTAATCTTATAAACCAAACTAGTGTTTGTATTTCCATTAATATAGCTCCTCCTTTTCATTCCATTGTCGAAAGGTACCTTAGGGGTTAGCCCGCAAAAGAAGGTTTAACTAGGGAACAATAAGTAGAACAAATTGAGAGAAACTTCGATTTGTGTACTGAATTTGAGCGTTGTCCACGGCACTAACTAGTCCATTTAGCTACTAGCTATACCTTTGTTAAATTTGTCTATTGCCCCACTTCATTAATAGGGCCAAGCCAGAATCAGCTTGCATTTGCAATAAAAAATTAAAAAAAATGGAGCTTAAAACTGAAAAGAAAAGGCTCTTGCCGGAAATTATTCTTTGGTCATTTATAAAAAGCATATACTTAAATTTTCTAATGTTTTGATGGGCTTGCATAACTTTTAATCTTGCTCTTTCGAAATTATTTGACCCTAGACAAACCCAAAAGCCTAAAGAGGAAGAGTTGTAGATGGGCTAGGCTAAGTGAATACTTGGACAATTTAGTGGGCTTGTTGTTGGTCACTCTTCGAGAGGCCCACAATGACACCAAGAACAGATATTTTTTTTATTTTCAATTTTTAATGTCGTAAGTAGTAAAATTTGTTCGATATGAACATTCATAGATATTTAATATATTTTATTTAAAATGGGGAGAGAGTTTCAATTTTCCCTAAATTGTCCTACGTAATACTTTTTCTATTTGTTCAAAAATAGTTATTTTAGAGCTTTGGTTCCGTTTTTAAAGCAGATATAAATATGATAGGATAAGAAATCCCTTTTTCATATCCTTTGATCAAACGAGGGTTTAAAGAGATAGGATAATTTTTATTTTATTTTTTTCCTATTCAGTCCCTAAAAAAAAAGCCGAGAAATTTTTTTGTGAAAGCGCACAAGGTGTGGGGATGAAGATGATGTGGACTTTTCAACTTTTTCTATTCTATAAATTTTTAAGTCAAAAAATCTTATCCTTCACTACCATTTAAAACATATCCTATCTTGGCTTTTCATCATTAAACGATCTTATCCATCATTACGATTGTTATGTTAATACACATTTTTCGTCTCAATCCATATCCTAAATCAACAACAAATATATTGTCTTTTTATTATTATTATTATTTACCTTTTTGGTCTGTATAAATACTATGATAGTTCGATTTAAGTATGTTTTAGCTTATGATCTGTATAATAATAGAAGTAGAACCTTATTTAAAGTTATATTAGGTTGATATTATTTTGATCAATCTGAAGATGTAGGGTTGTTTTGGTGATATCTTATTGAGAGGGTTTGCATTTTGCGTGGTCACTTGCAAGAGGCAACAATGTACCAATGTCTATAGGGAAGGGAAAATATGTGCGGATTGTAGGTGAACAAGTTGGCACGTCTTTGCCAAGAAGAGTTCTAGTGTAGCCTTAATTTTTGGCTAACCTAATCAGATAAATCAAGATATAATGCCATAACATGAACAATAATTTTAAAAAGCTAGTCAGACAGTCGAATTTTCGTCCCACATCTCTATAAAAGGTTTTTTTTTTGTGGTCGAAAGTAAAAGACTTTGAAGTTAAAGGAGATTCACATGTGGAGACCGGTTTATTTTATTTAGCGTGCCTCACACAAAGTTTACTTTGAACACACGAATTCCCATAGCAGAAGTTCGATATCTTCATCTTGAAAATGAGACCGATGGCATTTCCGAAGACCCATGAATTTATTTTGAAAAACATCATAAAAAAATCTTGACTCGCCGGGGCATGTGAAATGCATTGATAACCATTAGACCCTCTTTTAAGTTATTATTGCTGAGCTAGCAAAACACTCGAATAGCCAAAACGGCAACTTGACCATTTATGAAATTCACGCGTCAACGCGACGGTACTTTTAGAATGAATTTTCATGTTATTCCAGGCATTATTGCCGATCGTTTCGTTTTTACGTCAGCCGAAAATGCGACGCGTGTAGAAGGCGAGGGATCTCACCCCGTCGTTCACCGACGGCTACGGAACCCGCTGACGGTCCGACCTTCGGGGGTTGGGGGAGGGGCCACGTGTCGAGCGCTGGAGCGCTAGGAAGGACGGAGCCGCGTGCTACCGCGGGTGACGGTATCGCCGCTCGCGGCTCGGCCCCCATTCACTATTTATAGGGCCGGCGGAAGGGGGGAGGAAGGGGGGACGCGTGGAAATATGCGAGCTTTCTGAACCGGCGCAGAGCGAGCGAAGCGGAGCGGGGCGGAGCAGCAGTGAAGCATGGTGGAGAGCCAAGAAAACCCTAAGCCCTCCTCCAAGGTAAAAAACCGACCCGTCGATTTCCGCCCCCCGCGCCGGCGGCGATGCTTCCCCATCGTTTGATGTCTGTGCTCCCGATCGTTGCTCCGATCGCCGAGGGTTGTCCGTTCCGCGCCCCGCCGTTTCCGGCGGCGGTCGTGGCCCGTCTCGTCGGGGGGCGAAATTCGGCGGGGGGTGGAGAACCTGAGGCTTTTCTGCGTTTTCTTTTTTTTTTTTTTGTTGTTGCCTGCTTTTGCGGGTTATGGGGGGGGGGAATTGGTCGAGGTCGATGCGGCGATTGCGGGAGGGTGGGGGGGTGGTGGGGAAGAAAACACCCCCGGCCTTCGGAGACGGTAATCGCGGCGGACGGACGGCGAATTCGGTTGGGTCGTAGCGATTTCCCGATCGTGGTTGGTTCCGTTGTTAGGGCGGTGTGTCGCGGGCACGATAGTTTTCCGCCCGGAGTTTTGATTAATGGGGGGGAGGGGGGGGATAGCGGTGTTTCTTCCGTGGAGAGAGAGTTCCGGCGGGAGAGATTGTGGGGGGTAGCTGAGGGAAGGGGGAGGAAAATTTCCAGTCGGTAGAGGGAAAATGCGGGTCGACGTCGCGGTGATCGTGCCGTGTTGTTCGGTGTCGAGTTTAGTTGTTATCTGATGGTCTCACGGGATGCGCGAAGGGGATTGCGCCGTTACTATCTTTAGGCTCGGTCAAGAAACTTTCGTATGTGTCCGTGCTATGTTTGTTGATTGGACCTCTTACGTCATAAGCAAGTGGATTTCGCGCGTAGGTCCGTGAGGGATTGGATCGTTGCGTAAGTAGGCAAGCGGTCTTGTGCTTCGCTTCTACTGTTTCGAGGTCAATCTGTGTCGTGCTTGCTATTATCTTGGTGTCTTTGTGTTGTCCTTGATATTTGCTTTAGCGGGAGAAGGAATCGATTGCCTACCTATGTGTATCGATTCTACCATTTTCATTTAGCAAATCACATCACCTGTGTGTCGAGAATAGTTATCTTGTTTGTGGCGGTCAAGTATTGGGGCTGATTGAAATGCTGAGATAGTTTTCTGTTTTTTTTTTTTTTATTTTAAGAAATCATCTGCGAGTGGCTCAATCGACATATATGCCGTGCAATGTGGGAAATGCTACAAATGGAGGGTGATCGACTCACAAGAAGAGTACGAAGACATCAGAAGTAACTTCTTGGGGAACCCCTTCGTTTGCAGCAGGAAACCCGGCATTTCATGCAAGGATGCGGCCGATATAGAGTGTGATGCATCTAGAACGTGGGTGCTTGACAAGCCAAACATACCAAAAACTCCAGAAGGTTTCAAGAGAAGCCTGGTTCTGCGAAGAGATTTCACCAAGTTAGATGCTTACTACATCGCGCCTTCCGGGAAGAAAATGAGGACCCGCAATGAGATAGCGGCTTTCTTGGAAGCAAATCCTGAATACAAAGGCGTGTCCATCTCGGAATTCAGTTTTCACTGCCCCAAGATAAAGGAAGACACCATTCCGGAGCATGTCGAGAAGAGAGTTTCCGGCGGTGGCAGTGGTAGTAATAAGAAATCTAAAACAATGAAAGATCAAGAATAAGCAGTTGCTGGTGATGGGTGCTCGGTTCTACGTAGGAAAGCTGTTGTTTAACGTAGTATGTTCGTGTGATTAGCATGGTGGGGTAATTTTTGGGGGATCTCCAGGCTGGGCTCTCTGTTTGTTCCCTGGCATGCACTTGAATCTAATTTACGTATGGACGTCGTGAGAGCAAGTGCTTTGTGTGTTCCTGTGGGTTAATATTTTCTTCCAAAATACGATTAGAGGGTACTCCAGGAAAGGAAGCTTGTTAATTCAAAGCCAGAACTGAGAAACTTGGCTCAAAGTTTTAGCAGGAGTATTCCTGTAAGCGCGTTTGCTTGACAGAATTTGGAGTGCCTCTTGCAGACACCAACTAATGCCTAGAGTTTCATTTTGGAATGGTGATTGAGTGCACTCTTGAGATGTTCTAGTTCAACATGGTACAGAGATTATTTTTTAAGTGTTGTATGTTGAAAGTTCATTAATGTCTTCGTATAAGAAATTGGCCCATAAGTTGGCTATCGTTTGCCATTTGCAGTTTGGAACATTATTGATAGCAACGACCTGTAAACTCTCTCTGTCATATGCGTTTGGACTTGTGTCGAACTTTGTTTTTCATGTTGGAAAAGAACCCCTCTTGTCTAAATATCTCCGACACTTCGAGGTCTAATGCACGTATAAAAAGACACTAGCGGAGATCCTTGACCTGTGTCTTTCTATGCGCCTCTTTCTTCTGCTGTTGTCAGGTTCGTTCTTATGGATGAAAGAAAGGTGCTGACGAATCATTTCGAGGACTTGTTGGCCCGTTTCCAAACCATGGGACAAGCATGTAACATGCCAAAAGGTATGACATATCGAGAGGCAATGAAAGAGAAACTTCGTCAATACGCTAACTCTGGCAATTGTCTACTAAGCATTTGCAGTTGTCAATGAGAAAATGAAACCTCGCTACAAGCAGCAACAGCAGCAGCAGCAACGGCAACGGCATGACGGCTATATTTCCCCAGAGGGGATTGTCTATATGAATCTTCTTTTGTCATAGCACTTGATTCTCTTTCAAGTATTCTGAAAGATCTAAGTAGTAGCTCTAGAACTTTTACTACGTGTTGGCCCCTTCAAAGTCGTTTTTCGTCTCTCTACCCTTTCATCCCGACTGACCAGCTCAGAATCACAAGCATCTAGCGGCCTTATATTTCTGCAGACACTATATGAGCGAAGTCCGTGTCTATTTCTCCATCATTTTGCAGAATGAATCCAAGAAAGACAGAGTTTCACTCTTTGGAACTTCCAGATCTCCAAATTCCCACCATTGTGTACGCAAACCGCTACTGTTATTGAGCACACACTCCATGTGCTCCATCATTGGCCAACTTAAACCGAAAAAAACGAAAAAAAGAAATCATACCTCAATCTCGATAAGGAAATGAAACCTCATCTTCCATTACATTTCAATTAACACATTGTTAGATGACCCTGCGGCTTCCTGGATTTGTTGCTTCCTTCGAATTCCGAAGCATCCAAACAGAAAACTCAAACCAAATACTCTCATGGAAGGGAACAGATCTTGTTATCGAGATACGGTCTATATCTTACATAGTCAATATTAAGGCCATACAGATTTGCAAGAACTAGCGGTTCCTTTTGGCCAGAGCACGAACTGACTTAAAACAAATTGAAGACGTAACAGCACCAAATTGAGAATCCAAAGCACGATCCATCTGTCCATTTCTTATCGAAGCGGGCATTGGTCTTTGGAACAAATTAAGCTACTGATCCAAAAACATCTACTTGGATGGAAACTTCTCATGTTCCAATTGTGAGGAATAACTGGACCAAAGATGATCATGTGGAAAACTATTAATCCATGTACCTTTTGCTATGAACAAAGTTAGTTTAGTTGACAAAATGTCTTTTAGGGTTCAACTTCCATTCCCTCCTTTATTCATGCAGAATAGTAAGCATATGAAAAGCTCTTGTTCCTTCCGAATGCATGGTGCTGATCTTACCTCCCCATTTTCCCAGTTCTTTCTTTCTCGAGAAAATATCATAAAAGCTTGTGTTTCCACCAACGTAGGTATCACATGTTCTTCCTCAATGCACTGCACGAAGCTCCAATCTGCAAGATAAGTAGACAAAAGCCCTTGGGACAGTCGCATATATTCCATTTCACAAGCTTGCTTACAATAGAGAGCCTATTTTTTTCCAACCTGCTCAAAAGTACTTACAAACAAAAGAATGTTATCAAGGGTTCACCAAATATCACCTTCTAGGAACCTACATTTCTCTTCTAATACAAACAACTCAGCAACTTACATGGGGCAGTAACAGGGTATGTACATCTAAGCCTAGAGGCAAAAGAAGGGTCACCTTCAGTTGCTTGGAAAAACCTGCGCTTTGGCCATTGCGTACCCAGTGTGAGAGCTAGCATTAAAAGCACAATCCACAATGTACACAGACCAATGTAAATCAGAAGAGCAAGGCCTATTTCTATCAAGAAACAGGCCCAAGTCCTCTGAATAAAGAGCACAGATCCTGGGGCTCATTAGCTCCAACGCATGGAACATGTTGTCAGCTTCTCGACCGAATGCTCGCCAAACTCCCAATTTGGATGAGATCGAGATTTGGATCCTGTTTTGCATGACCTAGTCGGGTTTGGTATACTCAAGAAGCATGTGTGGGGACCGGTAAATCTTCACTAGTGTCCAGTAAAGGACCTCCTCCACTCCAAGTTCACCTTCTGCTCTTGCAGCATATATATCCTCGCAAATTGCCATCAACCTATCACAAGCCAAATAACTGCTGCTTATTATGTGTAGTAAACTATACCAGTAGATGCTTTATCCAACATCTTTTATGAAACTTTTCTATAGTGAAGTTAGATAAGCCAGAAAAGTAGTAATTCCAGATATGGGTAAATGAGAACTGAAAGTAATCTTGAGTGAAGGTAACACAAGCATTATGGTTGCTAGTTATTACAATACCAGAGTTTTGTTACCAAGAGAACTGCTACAACAGTGGGAATTCGGTGCGGCTTTTACTTTTAGCCTGTCTTTTTCTTGAACTTTTAGAGTTCAATTTTATTTAACGTTAAGCACCTCAAATATCTAAAAATATACAAATGTCATTATCTAAAGTCACCCTAAAGTTCTTCATTATGTTTAAAAGTTACATTATAATTTAGGTGTGGGCTTTTTCATGCCCTTTTTGGCTAAAACACACCATTTTAAAATTGATTGACCAAACTACTCTCTAAATAAATAAAATATATATTATATCTGTCTCACACATAATTATCTTCTGATGTGCATATCATGTAATCCAAACCAAATAATCACTTTCATGTCATTGGTCCTATCGCGGAGAATCAGATCACCACTTTCTCTATTGTATTCGGGTTATTTAGCTTTACTTCTTGTGCACATGAATTCAACCAAAGTCAAAGAAACACGGAAAAAGGAAGAACTAAAAACCTCCTTGCTAGATCTCAAAAATGATGTCATATACATCTTCGAATCGGCTCATTTCCACCAAATCTTGATCATTTTTTAATCTTGCAGGTGTCACTATGTTTTCAAGATTACATGTAACAAAAAATTCAAAAGTCGAATTTGATTTCTCTCTCTATATTCTTTTTTAAATAGGTTGTTCCTCCTTTCGGTGATTAAATAAAATTTCCTTTTGTTCCAGGTTCAAAGAGTACAAAAGGAAAATCTTTTAAGTAAAATAAAATAGTCAACTAATAATCAATCATTTAAAATTTGCACTAGAAAAAGTAACTATGAAGAGAAATTGCTGTTTAAAGGGTAATTTGGTCAGTTAACTAGAAAGGGTGTATTTTAGCCAACAAAGGTGTGGAAATAGGCCCGCCCTTAATATATTGATTTTGAAAATTTAGACAAGGCCTTTTGCTTTGGCTCAAGGAAACAACACCTCATCCATTTTTTTGCTTTCTTCAGGAACAATAGCTAGAGAAAAGAAAAAGTATATACATATGGAAATGGCACTCTACCAAATATCGTATTGCTATTTGAAAAGCCAATAAAAAATTAGACCCGGACCTGAATTTCCATGTCTCAAACTAATATAAACCTCAACTAAGATGGACCGTAAATATGCAAGACCTACAAGTCATAATTATTCATCAAAAGTAAGATTCGATTTGTCTTCACACATTATTCTCGAGAACAGTGCACTCTTAAAGCATTAAATTAATTGGCTACTCCAAACAAAAACAAAAAAAACAAATCTTCTTCTAGACTTTAGACCATTGCTCTTAAAGCTAACATTCACAATGCAAGCTACACCAATATACATCTGGACCCTAGTTATGCAAGAGTAGCATTATTTTATAAAGGAATTTCATTTCAAACTTATTCACAGTTTTATTGAGAGAAATAAAATACTCTTATCGAATTGTTTCTGGCAAGCAAGCTTGAAAAAAAAATAATAATGACAACTGACATCCATCATACCGCATAATGTTATCAGCATATATGGGGATCAAAGTGATGAAAAAATAGAAAGAAGGCAAAATGGAAATTTACTACCTGTCGCAGGAAGGTAGATTTTCATAGGGTATTCTCATTCTCAAGTCAGCACACTGAAGTCTGATAAAGCGACCAACAGCCAGCACAAAAGTAATATAGAGGCCCCAGATGCTGAACTTGCTAAGCGTGTCACCAAGGATGCCCTCTAAAACATATATTCAAAAAATTAGTCAACTGCAATTGTCACAAATATAATGATAGTTCTCTGATTCACTAGAGAAAACAATCTATACTTTTATAACTTACGGGGGGGTGTTTCTTCAGACACTACAATTGCCATTGGTCCCTTCAATCCTCCACATCCACTGACATCTGATGAATTTATATCGTGGAAGGACCACCACTGCTGTTCTGCACGATTCATGACAAGGTCTGCACTAACTGCATTAACCTGATAATTTATGGTGGATCAGTTGTCTTTGAAATTCACATCAGTAAGTACAAGTACAAGCCCAAAGAGGAGAATAAAGATCTAAAAGCTTTCCCAGCTGCCATGTATCACATCATTGATTTTAATACTAACAGAACCACCAATGGAGACAAACAATCGAGGTTGCAACTATGTTGACAAATTACTGCAGAAATTGAGTCCACTACCTAGTTAAAATTCGAGAAGGGATGGGCTTCCCTCTTTCATGTCATCTAACTTCATGTTATGATTGAGCAGTTCTTTGTCAATTTGTTAATTTCATCCTGATGGGTTCAGTTCTTTTATTTCAAGCAATATGGAATGGAGACATCATAAGCTAGACATGTCAATATATCGGTTCCCTGTTTCTCCCACCATTGCCAAAAAGTTTTGGTGTAATTATCAAAAGAAAAATGAGTACATGTTATGAAAAGAAACTCTTTGGAGCACATCTCCCATTCAAGAAGTAGTTAATGTAAGATTTTTTTAGCCCTCATTCTTTTGACAAAGAATTTGATATTACCCACTGCCAGAAGTGAGAGAAAAAGGCTGCCATGACCGCTTTTTTTTACAGGAAATTCAAGCTACGTCATGTGGAATTCACTTTGAGATTTCCAGAATTCTCATATATAAACCATGCATTTATCAATCAGCAAAAGATTGTATATACAATGGCAGGTCTCCCATGAATCTTAGCATCATATCCTAGAGGGAATTAATTACATATCTACCCCTATTTTCCTCTCTATTCTAGAACAACTTTCACATTTTTGGGCTAAAACCAATATGTTAGCCCATGGATGATCACGCCTCTCTCTAATAAGTCAAGCTTTTGAATATAGAACAATGCAAGAACAGAACGGATCTGAACCATCAAAAGTATCAGTTTACATGCAATTTTTGCTCTAAGCTTGAGTCTCCTGCACCATTCTCATATTCAATTGCTGTAATAAAGTAAAATTGCACAATCAACTTGCCATAAAGCCATAAGAAATATGCTTTAGTGTGAATATTCTTCAATTACGCTAGCAACATACGTCTGGCTAATTTCTTACATGTATCCTAATTTATTGAGTTAGTCAGAATATAAATTGTACACCTGTATTTAAACCGATTTAGTCAGCATATGTGCTTCTTTGCAGTTTGTGTGTGTGATGTGTGCACGTATATGCAAGAGAGAGAGAGAGAGAGAGAGAGAGAGAGAGATGTGCGTAAACAATTGACCAATGACTGACTAACCAACTTACCTCCTGTTCAAGAGGTCTGACTTCACCGGAACCTGTGACACGGAAGTACCTGGGATAGATATTATGTATCCTAAAGCTATTGCTGGAGCCATTGAGGACCTTTTGGATGTTTGCTCTATTTGGAAGATCCTGAGAATCGACAGGTCTCTCATACTTGACAAGTTCCTTTCCTTTGGGTCGGTTCCTAGCAAGTACCCAGGTAAACGATATACCCATGTCCATATCGTGTTCAAGGGACTTGGAAAATCCAGACTGAACCGCATTGGGGACAAGCCACAACTCGCTTGCATCAGCTTGGCAGCATATCAATTGGATATCATTCTTATCAAAAGTATCCAAGTAACCTTCAGGATCTAGATCAACGTCAGCGTTGAGCTCGTACCATGGGAGCTTCTCACATAGAGTAGTTTGATACAAAGTTAACCTTCCACGGATGGTCTTGATATCAATCTGAACGCTGGCATCTTTGATGGGATTTGCAATATTAGTCGGGTTACCACTGCTGTACATCTGACAAAGTCAGGGGAAAAGTCACTTGAGTGTACTTCATCTACAACAGTCTAATGAGCCTTTTACTGACAAGTTCTAGATGTATATTACAAGAACTGGAAGATAAATAACTTCAAGTAGAGTTAATAAGATTCTGATGTCTTACCAGCATTGGGGCCCAGATAACACATATCAATATGAAAAATAGACAGATGCCACTGCAACATTTGGTCATTTTGGTCTGTTTCTCTCCTTGTTTGTGCTTGGCTCTATTTAAGACCGCATCACACTTGACCAGGTACAGGCTCGCATAAATGTCCTCCAACTAAGAGAGAAGGCATTGAATCAGTCTATGCACCACACACGCATGCAAAGTCCATCGAATAGCCTCAGAGGTAATTATGTTGATTATTCTTAGATTGTGAACCAAAGATACTTTCACACTATATTGAAAGATAAGAACTAAAATCACAGAGCAACAAGATTGTCTGTCAATACTAGAAGAGTTCTCAAATAATGCAGCAAGAGGCACCCGATAAAATTGACTCCCTGAAGAAAGAATATATATTCAATACCGCATTTATCACCATTGGCACATTTATTCTACTTGAAATCCTTAAATGCGTCTACAGATGATTTCATGGTGGTTATCTTCAAGACATTTCCCACTTTACTACAACCACAAATAAATGTTGGTAGAATAAGTCCAGAAGATAACTTAATTAACATCAAAGTCCCCATGATTATATTCATTTTATGTTATTCTCACTTCTCAACTATGTGGAAGATGGAAAATTGGTAAAAGAAGAGAATAAAACAAAGGGGACATCCTATGGCAGCAGATCTTTAAGGCTCATCTAGAACACTACCAGATATGACAAAACTAGGGTGGGGCGGGAAAAGTACTTGAGTTAGCCATTAAAATGTGAATCAAAGAGTCTGAATTCAACCTCAAGGCCAGGGGAAGAAAAGGAAGGCAACAGAGGAAGAAATGCTTTACATTCCATTCTCGCATTCTCTAGAGCAATCAATGGGCCTTACAGATCCAACGAAGACACTGAAAGGTGTTCATGGAGCCTCTAAAACTGTTCCAAAGCTAAATATCGGCTTAATCATCCTTAAACTGGAGGTTCTATAAGGATGGAAGAACTAAAAGATGCTGAAGCAAGAGTATACATGCTTCGTTTTAGCAAAAAAAAAAAAAAAAAAAATGAGTACACATGCTTCATCAACTTGTCAAGGGATTTCTTTTTCATCTCAAGAGTTGGCCACTCAAGTGAAGTCCAAGCTATGTAGCTGTACCTCAGATCCAAGAACCAATAACCACTGTTGAAAGAAAATAATAGAGACTAGAGAAAACTGGCATTAGTGAATAAGGACACGGCAAAACTCATCATCTTATTCCACTATCTAAAGTCAACTGCATTTAGAAGTTCACTACACTATGTTCTGAGGTATCGCAGCATGATTCGCCAAGTAATGAGATTCTCTAGTTATGTAAAAAGTCTCGCAATGGAGTAAAATGGTGGGATTGATGATCAAGCAGCCAGGTATTGTAATTATAAAATTTCTTCTTTCCGAAGAACAATCAGCTACTTATTCCTTTTGTTTCCTATAACATTGAGTGAGCTTAATTTGATCCAAGTACCTGAGACTAAAATAAGAGCATGGAACTTATGCACGTCACTACTCCCAAAACAAAAGAAATTTGTTCAAGCAACGAGATCAGAATCAGGACACACTCAGGTGCCCTTTTATTTCTCAGGGAAAGGGAGGGGGTGGGGGCGCGAAGGGAGAGAAATTTACCTTTAACCAGTCGTACATAGTCAAGGATGTGGCTGTGCATGACCAGTCCAGCACGCACCTTAACTCATAAAGGAATGGCAAAGCACGATACAGCCTATAGCCTAAGTAATTGACCCGAGAGACTCGACTGGTCAAAAACTGTCGATACAAGGTGCTTTGATGAGGAATGCCATAGCGTACTTGTATGGCTTGTAGTGACAAAGAAACAGCTTTTGCTACATATATAGCACGAAGAGCTAAAACTCCAGCTTGTTGCTGGGAAGGCCCCAAGCGCCAGGCATACTCAGTTACCGAGTATGTGAAAAGAATGAGACTGAAAAGATAAAAAATAACTTTCCCCAGCGCATATGAACATAGGTAAATTATGCGGTCAACCACGATCATGAAGAAGATTATCTGCAAGAAAGAACTTAATGCAGTAAGAAGCAAATTGACATGTCATGCTAGCCCAGAAGAATACTAGAAAATAATGACTGAAGTGTCACAACTTTAACTGACTGTGCTAAGTAGGCAAAGAATACTCAGAACTGATGTCATATACCAGTAAATGACATTATTAGCCACATAACAAGCCGATAATTGAAGAAAGACATTCAATTAATTCTAGAGCACAGAACTTTAAATTTTAGGTATATTTTTAAAGTCTTCAAATCTACAATTTAGAAGAAGACATTCACAAACGACCAAACAAATTGGTGAGAGTGTACGGTTGATACATTCAAGCTGAGTAAAACCATCTGCTTGGATTCCTTTGGAATAGACACAATCGTCACCAGAAAGAAAAGCTACAGAATGGTGAAGAATGACTTACCATTAGTATAAAGACAAATTCCTTTGGAAATTGATCTTCGAGCTGAGATACATCAAGAAAATCACTTTTATTTTTTATGACAGATTGATAGAAAATAGCCACCAAAAAGAAAACAGTCAAATCTGCACCAAAAATGTAGGCATACAGATCAATTTCTCTTTTGCCACCTCCTATTACAGAGAGTATGCTATAAGGGAATCCCATTTCTTCAACAAATCCAGATTGCTGTGCAATAGTGATCTCTTTTGCTACATCACTTGCAGGAGTTAATGACCTGTACCATTCCGCAGAAGCACACTCTGTTGGAGGTGAGGCATATATTACCTCAAAAACTGCCAAAGCTATATTCGTCTTTTCTTCGCTTCTTTCAATGCTTTGAACGTGAACCCTACTAGAAACTGGGCAAAGATTAGGATTTCTATCTGTGCATCTCTCATCGTGAACCATTCTCAGCAATTGGTTTATTCCAGATTCTATTCTCTCTGGCTGAATCCCATCATCAGGCCATGAACCAACATCCATGGACACCTGAACAAAGTAAGGTGGAGATTCTGCCCCCCGTATCAGTGACTTCCAGTACCAAAAGAAGTTTCTGATCACCATTTTAACCATGTTTATAATGTGGCATAGCAGCTCCTCAACTTTCTTGCTCAAGCTATCCCTGACAAGGATGTCTTTTCTGCAGAGAGCATTCACCCTACGGCAATTTACTTCAGTGGACGACGTCCATTCACCATCCTTTGCAGTTATTGAGCTCTGTATGAGGGTAAATAGGTAGACTAGAAATAGCGGCAGTATCCCAATAACAAAGAAAGATGTCATTTTATGTTCAGGAAATCCCAACTCATGAAGGAGGCCTGAATCAGCAGTCCAGATATGGTGGTGGATGATAATTTGGTAAAGATATTGAAGTAAAATATAAACTTCCGTGTAGATCAACATAATAACCCAGAAGATATAAGTGGGACCCGTATTTACACAAAGGGCATACAAAAAGAGTGCAGCAAGATACGCCATTGACAGAAGGCTGAAGTTCCACAGGAAGACCAGAACAAAGCAACAGTAACACACGATATCATTATTGGACTGCATCTGGGACCATATATGAAATAATATCCTCCCCAGTTGGAGACTTGCGGCATCAGCACTCTTATCGGATTGCAGAGATGAAGAACGATTCAAATCTGTAAATCCCAGGTTCTGGCTTTCCATATCTTCATACTTTCCATCATCTTGTGCTGCGGGCTCATTAGCATCCATATCTTCTGGCTTGATGTTCAGGAAGGTTACGAGAGAACTAACTGCCTGGTTTCCGATAGATTGGACCTGGGAAACACCATCTCCTAAAAGCTGTACAGCAGAAACTATAGGGTTGTCCTTAGCTTGACCTCTGACTTTCTCTTTCTTATCTGAATCATATAAAGAACCTCCACCATCCTCCTCAGCCTCAGTGATCTCGCAATGGGAATACTCAAATGAATGATCAGCTGAATTCACTACATGAAGACTTTCAGCATTCATACTAGCAGGAGAATCATAAAATTCAAAAGGAAATACAGACTCATCGCTGACAGCATGATCTTGTCTTCTCGGCAACCTATTCTCTTTATCCCACATCCCAGCATCTTTATTTGAAATTAAAGAGATCCTTCTCCTCCGAAGCCCTTCGCTACTTGGAGAAGTGCTGCCACAGTTTGCAGTGGGGATTCCACTATGAAGTTGAATTTGCAGGTTGAGCATCTCAGATTTCATTTTCTCCACTTGCATGTTTCTCTGGCGTTTCTTTTCCTCAGATTCACGAATATGCTGTAACTGAGCAGTCTTCCATGCTGCTTTCTTCTCTTGTTCACTTACGATCGTACCAATTTGCTCTGCTTCAAGATATCGGAAGACATAGTCGAATTCTTGGGAGGAAAACATATATGATTGCACTGACACAAGAATGAAGATAATGATCTCAACCAGTGCAGATCTTGCGGTGATGCGGAAACCATAATCATACTTGTGAAAACCAATCACCTCAAATATATAATTTACTGTCTTGCATTTTTTGGCACAAAAATCCCCAACAAAAGGAGATTGATATGCAAGAGATAGAACAATAACTGCAAAGTTGTACATCCGCAAGAACTTGAAAATCCTATTTCTCTTCTTCAATATTGTGAGTCTCATTCGAAAGAAAACCAGAGCAAAGGCAAGATATCCAAGATGCAAGATATCGTACTCCAGGGTCCCAGTAATTAAAACTAAAGCAAGGACTAGATCCAAAAGATGGCAATAACAATATAGCCTCAGGTAGTCAAGAACTGTCCACATGCTTTTTGTTTCAAATGAGAGGTCTCTCCATACAAATATGTTTTTGCGTTGAGATATCACTTCTCTGTAAGTATATGACCCTGAAAAGCTGGACCTGTGATCGGCACGAAGTTTTAAACAAGCAAGCATGAAGACGACGAAGTAACTGATCAGGACACGAGAATCATCAATGGTAAGACCTGCATCAAAGTTGCAGATATATCGCAGATTTTGAGAAAACACACTTATAGAAATAATGAACATAGAGGAAAGATGTGAAATGTACTGATAAACATGCAAGCAAAGGGACATTTGAAAAAAGATCACGAACAATATAAACTATGATGAGTTGATGTGCCTCTAAGGTGCTTTGTTCAGTATTAAGAGTGCTCTCATGCAATAATGAAGAGAAACTCTCAACTGGCAAAAGTAATAAACTACTAGGACGCCTTACCTAACCAACAACTTTCACAGTAATGTAAATGTGAGCTTGAACTTTGCCAGCAAACGTTGCAATGTACCTCAGCGTCGCTTGATGTCTGTGGATTGGCAGACAGTGTGCTCTTCCAAATGACAAAGTATTCAAGGACAAGAATGGAAGCAAGCAAAAAGACAAGTGCTGGCCATAATTTCCGAATGACATTGCGATTTAGAAGTATGCAAGCAGCAAGAAGTGCAATATATAGCATAGAAATGGCATTTAACAAAGCAAAGCAGGCAAGGAGCAAGGCCACCATGTTTATCTCAAGGCCAAGAGGTTAAACATATTCTCCATCCAAAATTTTATATAGACTATGAAGATTGTCTTCTGTGTTTCAAATCTCTCCCTCCTCACGGTGATAATCCTTTTCTTGTTCCATTTGTGGCTTTCATTGGCGCTTCCCCAAATATATCCAAAGGAATATTTTCTAGCACTGCCACCCCCAGAGCCTCCAGCTTTGGGTATATTATTTGATGCTTGAGAAAAACCGGAGGCTGAGGACGACAAATTGCTTCTCATGCCCTCCGCTTCACAAGTAATTGCAGGAGAATCTGTAGGTGGCTTGCTTTCCCCGTTCGAATTAGAAAAATCCGTAAACACCTCTTCTGCTGATACAAACAGAGGGCAAGGTTCTTCGGTGTAATCTTTGCTCAAAACGTGAGTTGGTACCTTTTGCAACCAACGGAAGACATTGTATTGAAGGTTACAAGCAGATATCACCAGCACTTTTCCCCTTAAACCCAACTCTAGACCCCAAAAGCCTGACTGAAATAACTCAAAACCCAAGAAATTGGCCAAACCAAAGTTATTCTGTCCAGGAAACATTCCTGCCTGGGCACCCCACATCTGAAAGAGATATTCTGTCATCACCAGAATTCCTGTGTAAAGAAGGAATAACTTCGATGGGATTCGAGATGCTTTAGGTAAAAGGGAACATATGACAAGACCAAGCAGATAAAGGAAGCCAAAGAGACTAATTGGTGACAAAGATGCATAGAACACTGCTATATACACTATCTTGTCACTGTGCCAAATAAGGAGCCTCTTAATAAATCCAAGTCCTCCAGATTCCATAAGTCTGGATTCATTAGCTTGGATATACTTGCTCTGTCTCCTCTCATAGCTGTAAAGCTGCATCACAATCAGGATTGCAAGAGACTGCCAAATATTCTGCAATAGCGAAGCTTCTAAGCTGTAGGCCAAGTAAAACTGAAGGTCAATCAACCCCGACAACCACATCTCAAAGGTGGAGAAATTGCTCAAGCTGTATATGAAGATAAAAACAGCAATAGCATATACTTTTAATGGAAACCAAAGGTGTCTTCTTGTCCTTTCAACAAGTTGTCTTCCTATAATCCAACATAGGAGGAGCAAAATGTAGCCAAACGATGTGTAATTAGGTGTCACCAAGTAAACTGTTAGGAGGATTGTCAAAAAAGCAACATATGTGCCACATGAGCGATATACAGATAGAAACTTCTGCCCAATTGTACCAAGAAATGACGCGATCCTTCTCTCTGGAAATTGAAAGGAAATTGCATTTTAGAAGTGCAAACTATACTTGTTGCATAAATTAGAAAAACAGTAAACAAAACCTTTCCCCTATAAACCTCTACAAATGAATCTGGCATCCTGAACAGTGCATAACTAGTCAAAAGTCCACCACCATATTTAAATAGAAAAAGCCCAGTCATTACTTGCATGCTATTAAAGTAGTGCATAATCAATTCTCATGCAGAAACTCCATGGAGGAATTTAGGGGATGTGTTGGGGTTTGAGGGATTTTGGCAGAGGATGGTGGGCTTGATATTATATCCAGAATTAAACGATCCCCATTCATCTTCATTTTAACGGTGCACAAGAAAGTTTTCTGTTCAAATTCCTGCTACTGCTCTACACATAGTACAACTGTATGGTCTCCAGAAGTCTACATAAGAATAAACTCAAGGAAAAATACAATATGCAGATAGCACTACAGTTGAAAAAATTACTCCATAGATTTAACAATTGTCCAGACAAATTCTAAAGGAGACTACACTTTCAGCATGCTCTTTAATGTGTCAAAAAGTAAAGTTTAACCCCATTCTCGCTGGATGTAAATGAATAACAGACTATACCAGAGGAAGCATTTCCTTGGGTGCATCTAGTATTTGGAGAAGCATACACAGACAGCAAAACTGATTTGCTCAGACCAGCTTTCAAAATGCTAAATCCAATTGGGGTGCTAGGCGAATGTTGCACAACCGCTGAGAAGGAAAATAGCATATCGAAACCATGATTGTGGATTGCACAGAAGCAAGCAAGCAGGGCAATTTCAAGGAAGTCCCAGGAACTGTCACGATCCAGAAGACCTGCAGCAATTTACACAGCCAACCCCACCAAAACAAAAGACCAACAAAATTCAGACTCTTGCAACAGAATATAGACCAATCCAATAAGTAGCAATTTAGAAGAAAGAATAGGTGTAAAAGTGAAGCCAGAAAGGTTTGGCATACCTAACTGGGACAGAATTTGCATGCTCAATGAGGATGTATCTTCTAAAGTTCTAGAAATCAAACTAATCCGAAGAACATAAAGCAGTGCAAAATGAGCTTCACAAAGGAGAATCAGGGATTGTCGTATCTTTCTGCCGATCTCATGGCTCAATAGATACATCAAGAAAAATATCACTGAGGAAAAAATCAGAAAAATGCAAGAATTAGTGAAATTCTGGAAATTTATCTCACATAATAAGCATTACAAGAGGAAAAAAATTTAGATGTTGTGAGAACTCAATTAAATTGTATATGAAAGCATACAGCAGTTACTTACTATATACAGCATGGATGAAACCAGGTTTCATTGCTATGAGAAATATCAAAGCCAACATGATAGCCCGTGAGCATTTTCGTAGTCCCCAAGCAACAGTAGCCACAATCAATACTTTGGTATCCTCTACTGTATTCAAAAGAGATAACTTCAGAAGACAGACTGGAAGATATACCCATTTCAGGATGTTATATAGCAAGACATGACTTTAACATGAAAAGTCTAGAAAATTGAAATGTGTAGCTAAATATGACATGACAAAATAAAAACAGGGATATTGACGTGCTTCTGTCCAACATGGAAGAATAATAAAAGCATAGCATGATTATGTCAGCTTCATTTAATACACAATGCCCCACTAAGATATTATACCCAAACACATACATCAATGGTGCTTTAATATCATAAAACTAGAGCCTTTTTGAGGCAAAATGGAGGGATGACCAAAATACTGAAGTAGATCACTGAACTTCAACATATGAGAAATGAACCAGCAATCCTCGAAATTACCCCATTTTTCGCCTTATCCCATAGAGTTTAAAATTCAATATCTTACTTCTTGAAGTATTGTTGCTTCCTACTCAGTCTTAAAGCATTCATTTTGACCCATCAACATCACTTTAGGCGAATCATGATCATATTTTAACAAGCAATATTCTCAGTGAGAATGCTGACCCAAAAGTTTGTAGATAAGCTGCATCAAGTTCCTTATCAGGGGTGGGATGTATGACGGGCACCAAGAATTTCATTAAAACAGTGACCACAACATCAGATACTAGTTTCTCTGAAATCATGACCTGGCAATTGTCAACAAGACTCCGTATTGACTGCACTCGGATATGATGCTATGCAATAAGAACAATACATGACTCAAAAACATTTTTCATGCAAAGTAGCACTCACAAATGAGAACATGACAGATAGATAAACATGCCCATCATTCATAAGATCAACAAGAAGTCTCCTCAACATTAGATAAGGACCTTTTCCTCTACCTCGAGTGGGGTAAATGAATAATCTTACAAGGATAGGCAATATTCAATGTCATATGTTCTGTAAGATCCTTCTAATAATGTTTGTTCTAAAGGGTTCATCTTCATATCCTTTCAACATATCCCCTCCCATAAAGTCATGTCTTCTCATTGAAGAATCTTGAGGTCACCCTCACACATCTAAGTGTCGCTTTTGTGTTTCTAACATCCTATCCTCAATTTTGGACCTCACAAATATTCCTGGATACACATTCTTAGACTATTTTTCTCGAATCTCTCATATTTTAAACCATCACAATCCAGGATAGATTGATTCATGTGCAGTTTCGTACTCTTCCCAAACACACTGAACACATAATATCAACACAATATTTAGCTGAGGGATTTGCTACAAACTACTTATCTAGAGGTTTATTGACATTCAGCAACATACTTCCCTGACTGAAAATAAATATGCCATACAACTACAGGTATTCCTCTTCAGAATTTAATGAACTTGTCTGGTTATCGACTTACAGCATTAATATCTGATGCTTCCGTATTTTGCAACATATGACAAATAAAGTCCACCTTTTGCAGACTTTTCAAATGCCACAGCATCTAATTCACATTGATCTCTGTTGCTAGCAAAAAAATTATTTGCAGAATGTTGAAAACAAATAGCTACACCAGGAACAACAACAATGCATAAGGTCCATGCACGCAAATGGAAAGTAAACTATCAAGCTAAAGCAATTACATTACATGATGATCATATGGCAAGGATGACTAGCCAATCCCCATGATGAAATAAATAACAGTACTCCTCCACCTCTTCCCAAAATTACCTTCTCCATAAGAGTCATCATTTGGATGTCGCCCATACTCATCAGATAAGCTGAGGAAAACGGAGTTGTTCACAAGATTTCCCAAGGCAACTAAAACTCCGAGACAGAATTGAGCAAGAAGAAAGAATCCGGGAACTGGATAATGCCATAAACCAACCATCTCCCAGATTTCCATGTCCTGAACATGCATCAATTATTAACATCACTAGTACCTTCTAAGAAGAGGATGTAAAAATTAGTGCAAGATAGGGAGCTACCTTCCCAAGCTTCCATTTCAAGAAGGCAAATGCTACATTGAATATGTATGTAGCCACGGCCCACAAGAGAATGAAGACCAGCAGAAGCCCATTTAATCGATGCAATCGAAACAAAGAAGGAAAGGCATAAACAATGTACCCAACATATGCAAGTAAGCCGAAGGCACATATGCTGGCAAAATGGAAACTCCAAAATGAGAGGGCAAACAAGGAGACCTGTCATGTTCAACGACAAAGTTTTAGAGATATACAACTAAAATACTGAGAAACAAGTGCACAAGCACCTGAGTGCTTAACCCTCGCGAACATATTTCAAAAATTGAAAACTGCAGGCAGGGTATGGACTTCAGAGAAAATCACACATGGCACGCCTCAGACAAGCAACACCTTTACAGTGAAAAGAAACCCTGGAATAATGATATCAAAGTTCATTCAAGGCTTTAGACATCAAATAAGAACTTTGAATACTTTCAGTTTTGGACAGGCACCATATGGAGTGTAAGTTGTCCTGTCTTATTCCAAAGACAACTGGCCATCAGAATTGTCTGTTGATTCAACCAAATGATTATCACATTTACTTCTGGAAAAAAAGAACCATAATCAATCACAGAGATGGTTGATGTAGATCTGGAATACCCTCACTTGGTGACATGCCACCTCCTTTTGGTTTAAATACCTATTTAGCTAAATTTACTAACCGTTATGTAGATGAAGCCTCTAATGGCTATCAGTTGAACGCTAGTTAGTGTACATCAGCTAAATGCTAGATGTTCAACTTTATCACTTTAAAGCATTTTTAATTAATATTTCCTTCCTAGCAAATTTTAATCTTTCCAAAACCACTTGGCATGTGAGTTATGGGGATTGAGATTCAAGCCAGTGTAGGAAGTTAGGACCATACATAACTAGAATGGGAAAAGGATTATTCAATTTGATCAATTTAATGACAGATAAGGGTCGCTGGATCGACGGCTCATGTATTGCGTCTATTTAATGGAAGAAGTGACATGATAACTCAGGAGTCATTTTGCCTGTTAAAGATTAAGGTCAGAGAGTAGTGACTGATTAGCTCCATCCTATCAGCAACAAATACATCACACAGAATGCTGAATAGGTCAGTATTATTAAAGACATAACCTTTTAAAAGTTTGACACTGAGATGAAAGCAAATTAGTCTTGGAAAAAAAGAAAAGAACTCATCCATTCTAATGTAGATTTCCTCGGTATCATATTTCCCATCTGAAAGAAAGCCAAGAACAGCTAATTATAGACATTATGTTAAATACGAAACACTATTGCGTAGGATTAAACAAAGATTTGGGATTAAGTCAATATTAACAATTGACATTATGCTATTAAGTAAAAAAAGAAACTAGGAATGAAGACAATTATCATGCGTATTATCACAAAGAGACAAGTTGAGAGAATGATATCAGTTTTAGAAATATGTACCGGGAAACCATATGTGAAAAAATTGATACTGAAGGTTCGAAAAACTGATCCCCTCAATAACACATTGGTATGTCTCACGCCAGATCTGTAATTAGACAATGTAATTCATCAATTATAAAGGTATTTCAAGCCAAATATGGCATAAGAATCTTCTAAAGTTCATACTGTCTGCTCCTTCAAAGACAGACAAACAGTAGCAGCTAGACTTTGATCTCCAGGTAAGGAAATAGAGACAAAGTCATTCAAGAGATTATATAATGGAGCATGCAAATGGAAAAATTAAATTTACAACTATCACTTCTAGTTAGCTATTACCCTCCCACGGCTCGATTATAACGAAGAAGCAACCATCACTTTCAATGCCATGTATGTTTTCAATCTCCACTTCACATTCCACTTAAGAAGCAGAGAGATCATGTTAGAATATCTGTTCCAATATCTTTTGGATGCAGTTAAAGGTTAAGATGTTATCCAACTTAAAAAGTTGACATGAGATGTAAAATTACATTACAGTCAATATTATTTGATGTCGATTTTAGGTGCAAGGCCTCCCTTGGGTATCATGGACTTTGGCAGGTGATAATAACTCAAAATTCACCTATCTAAACTTGACAGCAAACACATGCTGCAACAACACATAATATGCTTTATCAATCTAGTGATTTCATGTTAGGAACCTCTGAAGTTAAACAATAAACTAAGATGCTATTCTCTGGGATTGAACAGTTGCAAAATTGACAGACCTTGTGATAAGACCAAGATTAATTATACCCATGACCCATTATTCAGGTTGCTTACATATAAGGTGCTATTACCCCATGGAACATCCCCCCACCTAGAAACTTACACTCACTTGGAAAGACACAAAAACAGCAGAGAACGTATATCACGACTGCAAGAAAAGCCTCTCTATTAAGCAGTAGGAACTGTCAAAGAGTAATAAGAGGGAAAATAGAGAGCGGAGTGTCAAATTTCATCATTCATTATAACCCACCCCCAAGAAAAAGAAAATTACAGTTGCATGGTTAAGAGCTCAGGCAACGTGCAGATGCAGATATTGTTCTATTTTGATTGTCATACCAGTAAAAAACAGAAATGATCACTTAAGGTAGAGCTTTAACTGGGGAGAAAACTAATAAGGAACTGTACCTCGATTCGCGAATAAAAAATGAATTGGAAGGAAGAAGGTGCTCTGTCAAACTACTCTCATTTGTTGATAGAATGAGATCCATCTCCTCCAAATTACATTTGACATGGGATAGCTGCAGTACAAAGGAAAGTACTTATAACCACATGAAAGCAACAAATGCACTCAAACAAGCAAACACAATCAGGGTTTTTTACTATTCAAATAAAAATGGTTTAACTGTCAACCTAACAGTTTTCAATCATGAGAAAGCAAGCAAAATTGGACCAGATCGTGACTTAAGTGAATTCTTGTTGTGAGTGAATATCTGCTGCACACATGATGCTCTTATATATTCACAGCATCAATTATGTTTTAACCTCTTACTGCATATTAATTTTGAATATGTTCTCTATGTCCTATACAATGTGCATGACTGTGATGTACCCACATTTTTGGGTACATATTGATGCATCAAAGGAAATGTCATAGGTATCCATTCTATACTAGTTAAAGAGCTGAAACATGAGATCAATGTCCAAATGCAACTTTAAGGTCAACAAAACCACTGAAGCATTGCAATTTTGTCATTGGCTAGATGATCTAACATCTCTCCAATTAAATGACTAAATGAAATTGCTTCCGTTCCAAGAGGCCCAATAACTTGAGTAAAGTCACCTTTGTAAGTGCATAGTACTCCCAAAAAAACCCAACAAACAGGCTGTAAATAAAGTTTTCTAGAAAGAGACATAGCTGAACCAGAATAAGAGAAAAATGCAACACATGACAGAGATCAAAACAATCAAATTGTCTCAAAAAAGGAACTATGTTGCTTATCTCAATCAGGAGACATTTGATCAAAGAACTCGGAAGCTACGTACCATCATATAGAAAAGAACAAGGGAAAGACCAGAACAAATCTTTGGCCACTCAGTAGTAGCGGATATTTTATATAAACCAATGAAGTCAGCTACCCGATTTGATATCTCAGGGAAGTCTACGGGAAGCTGATACACATAAAGCAGAACAATGTTGAAGCCTGCATAAAGCTGAAGTGCCCTCCACCACCTTCAAAACCGTATAATTGCAAAGCACTAGATTCATTAAGAGCAGGCATGTTGTGTAAATGGAATGAGGAAAAAGAAGAGAAACTCTACATGCCACTGAATAAGTCACCTGAATAAACCAAGAAAGTTGCTACTTAGAGACCAATCTACAAGGCCAACACAACTGCCCACAAAAAAATGGCAGAGAAATCCATGAGGGGTAGCTGATTCCCACAACAAGCTGGATGGCAGGCAACACCAAACAGAAAGCAATCCTCAGTCGGGAACCTATGATATTGTAAGACAGACAGGTACAAGAAAATTCAAGCAACCTTGTCAGTTGTAGGGCTAAAACAAACTTAAAGACTATCAATTCTTCTTACAAAAGTTATCACTCGTGTGGAATATTACTTCACCAATGATAAAGAATATACTCTTCTTACAACCAAAGTCAAAGTCACAAACCCATTAGCAAGAGGGAGAAACCAAATTTAAGATAACATATAAGAGGATATCTGTTAGCTTAACAACTAATTCTGCTAATACACCAAAGAATATTTTTTAGTCAGATAGAAGCCCACTTGATGCAAGATGATTTGTACAGCTTTGCATTGATAGCAGAGTTGCAGTATACCATATGGTTCGTCTAACATCTGGACTTCCTCACAAGCACTCGAGGGCTGTGAATTGACAAGTGCCTAAAGCCGTAGAGCACTGCAAGTGTATATTCCAGCTAGGTATCTGGGTGACGTAGGCAAAGCAAGACTGTGGAAAACTTTCTTGGATTCACTTTTGTTGAACCTCTTAATATTGACCCTAGGATATTTGACAAACCAAAGAAAGTCCTAAGCAACCTCTCCTTGAAGCTGTCTTGCTCTTGCAAAGCCATTAAGCCAGACCTAAGTAAAGCATGTATCAATATTGACAGTTACGGCACTAACCCACATTAGCATGACAATCAGAATCATCACTAACTTTCTATTACCTGGGCTCCTTAATGGTCTGCCTCCCATAAGGCATCAACACTGGACTTAAAATTGCACCTCCTTACAGATGCATGACATTCAAATGCAAAGTTCATGAAAAAACCACAGTCAAGGTTTTTATTGCAGAGTTTCCTCATCTAGGCTAGTAAGAATAATTGTGAACAGATTGCATTTCAATTCCTAGGTCTTTATCTTTCTCGCAATCTCTACTGTATCAACCAAGCTACATAAAATAGGAATTATAACAGAGGCCTCTCCAAACTTGTAGCATTGACTGATAAAAGCTATTCAGTCGTAAACATGAGGACATAATTGGACGAAATAAATTAAAGTTTTCCAGTAGAATTATATTTCATTGCGGCGCTCTAAATATTAAATCAGCCACATAATTTTCAAGATGTCTCAGACAACATTTACAGAGAGTAAGTTATGAACTTGAGATGACATGCTAATTAATTTATGAAGTTGAGAAGACATACTAAATTGTCTCCTACAATTACTCACCCAAATGTTGAATAACAGACACAAAGCTCCCCCAACATGAATCTGGTGATATAATTGGACCAAACCTATTCCAGTTGATTTGGAGAAAAGCAACAATAACTGCTAAAAGGTGCAATGCCAAAAAGTAAATTGCTGAGGGATTTTTCCAGGAGTGGACTCTGCATACACACCAGATGTGAAGAATGTCAGAAAAACCAGAAGTGATTCATTGAAAGAACAGCAGACACTAAAAATAAACTCTCACGTCAGGAATCCAAAAAGCTTAGCCCATGAAGCATCCGCTTCGCTCCAACGTCCCCCATGAATAGCCCATACGATAAGAAATAGTGATTCACAGAGCATTACAAGTATGGAAAACACGATGATGGACCACAGCAACCAGGGAGGCCCATGACGACGAAATCCTACAAGTAAAATAAATGCCATGTTTGTACATGTAAAAATTCCAAATAAAGCAACAGGTGGAAACTATTGCAACAAACTCATTAAGAATTAAACAGGAGAACAGTAACAAAATTACTGAGAAACAAACATGACAATAACATTAAGATGCAACAGTTTTGCTGTGAAGTGGAAAAACACTATGGGAGATTATAAGAAATCATTTTCCATAAGCATGCGATAAAGAAATTTATGCACCATATGGATTTTGCAGTTGTGGTTTCTCATTCAAGAGCATCTCTTTCCTTCAAATGTCCAATTCACAAAATAAACCCATTAAACATGGAAGAGGAAGGAGGAGAAGATTGCTCAATCAGGAAAAAGGACTCACGTCATAAGAGACAGAAGAAATGTAACTTACCCAATTTCGACACGTTAAACTGAAACATGAGGAATGCAATCAAATCTGCCAGACAAATCAAACTCCAGTTGATTAAAGAAGCTGCACCACATGAAGTTGATAATATTAATATGGCATAATAAGCAAGCAACCATACCATACTGTAAGCTTCAAAAGGGAGAGTAATCATGAACAACTTTGCAAAGGGTAGAAAAGGAAAAAACAGGAAACAAAAGGACCTGTTTCTCTATTAGCAACAAATGAAAACGACCAGGGAACTTAATCAGCAAATTGATTAGGGAAAAATCCACTATTAGTTGAAAAAAGAAATAAAGAGAGAGAGAGAGAGAGAGAGAGAGAGAAAGAGAGAGAGGGAATCTTAAAATTCACATGCATATGTTAGTAGGTATGCTTTCATTCTGATTAGCAAGTTTCACTGTTGCAAGGAGAGCCTATTGTTGGTGATACCCTGAAACTAAATCATTAATTTTAACAGACATCCTAGTGGCGGATCAACAAGGCAAATCCCTGGAAAATCATTTGTTGACAGCTAAAAGATAGCCCAAACAACAGGCAGCTATATCTGTAATTCAGCCCAAACAACAGACTCAATGGTAGTTTCCAGTGGCAACTCCGGATCATCTTTCAGCCAGTGTTAAGAAATGAAACTGAAGAGCATTAGAGGGATTAAACTCATTACAGCCATAGAGAAAGAAGACCATTTATCTTGTCCCTAGTGAGCATTTCCACTCAAACAAGGACGAGGTTATTTCTATCCAAGTATAGATGGCACAATTCCTCTAAACTGAACTTCTTTTCATTTGTACATGACAAAATTGCACCAGCAAAACAAGTACCTCGTTCAGAAAACACTAACGTTTAACCTACATCCAGTCCACAAAGCTAAAACTGTAATTACAGCTAACACATGATAAACCTACTTTAGAGACAAAACAGAATGTTGTACAGAAAAGCCAATAGCAACGGGCCTACACAAGAAGTTGCATAAACTTGTGAAAACCCCGCATTAAAATTCTACAAAATAGTTTGCCAGAAAGGCACAATGAAAGAAGGACCTTCACAATATCTCCAACTTCCCCCGATGTTCTAGCTAGTACGTACATTAAACAAAATCACACTGAAGACAAAGGACCTTCGGCACAAATGGACAGAACTCCTACCTGCCAAAAGCAGCAGAGGCAACAAGACTCCAGAAACGAAGCTCCCCATTGAAATTTGCTTCCCCCCTTTTAACTTGCGACCAAACGCCTTCCTTATACCGTGTTCCGCGAATTCCAACAATTCGGGACTTCGATCTCAACCTATATCACGAAAACCCATTTCATGGAAACTCCTGATTGTGACCCAGTAAAGAGCAATTCCAATCCCAGAAAATGGAGCTCCGTTCGTCCTCTGCTCGGGACCGAAACCACATTTCAAGAAAAGGAGAAAACAGGAACAAGAACCACCTTTGTCAGTTTCCCAGATAAATGGGTGAAAAAAAAAAATCAGAACTTGACGTTGGTTGTCAGAATGCAAACCCCGAGAAAAATTCCTACGAGGGAAAAGAAACATGCGTAACTACCAGTCTCAACCAGAAGTCTACCATACCCGTTTGTCAGATTGCACGGAAACGATGATTAGTGTCGGAGTGACGGAGATTTGCAAGAGAATTTGCGTACCCGGAGCTACGAAGCATTGGGATTTCGGCTAAATTCTTGATTTTTGGTCCTGCTCCTGCTGTGATCTGATTGCACGTGAAGCTTTTCGAAATTGGGTCGTGAAAAATCAGATTGGAAAAGCAAAAAAAGAAGCGATTTTTGCTGTAAAGCCGTGGGTTTTCGGCCCAGCGCATGGGATTTGTTGAAGGTGGTGTGGTGGTGCCTTGGGAAGTTAAACTGGAATGTTGTTGCTGCGAAGGTTAAAAATAAAGCTGCGCTTTTTAAGGGAGGGCATTATTGTCAGCTTCAAAGTTTACATATACATATATATATAAAATATTTTGGACAACATATATATAAATATATATATTTAAATGATATTTATTGAGTGTGGCAATTCCCCTATCCACACATGCCAAGAAACTTCCTAGGCAAAAAGTGCATCTGTGGCGGTACGCAGAGGTGCGCACGTGTCCTGGTTCGACTCGAGAACTGACTCGGATGGACCGATAGCAAGGCGGTTCGTGGAAACAAAGCCGAGACCGACATGGGCCACTTCAATTTCGTGTTTAGGGCAATCAGGTCGGTTCTCAAATAGAATCATTTTCTGACTAGATGTATTGTTGTTTGAAGGGAGTAAATATTTATTTTTATTTATCGTGAAGACTTGATTAGATATTTTGTTCAATTGGAAGGATTTGATTAGAAAAACTGGAGTACATGGACTTATTAATAAAGAAATTATTGAAAGCTTGAGAATTAAGAATGAATTTTTTTCCCAAGCCAAAGCATCAATTCCTTCATAGATCACGACAATCTCTTCTTCAATTCTCATATTATAGAACGCCTTCCATTGTGTCTCTGTATCATCTCGTGCTCATCCCCAATTACCAGAAATGCTTGTCCCTCTTGTCTCTCGCGGGTCCACCCAAGAACCGGTTCAGTTCCAAACCGGGTCTTTGGTTTCTAGTTCCACAAACTTAGATTCGATCTTGAACCTGATTAAGAGCTCATTAGATTAAGGTGTCAAGAACTGAAGAACTCATTAAAATGATGACCCAAATCTATGCTACTTGCATGTTATTTACGATCCCTTATAGAATCGGATCGCTGCTTTTACTTCTTGTGCACATGAATTCAGCCAAAGTCAAACCAAATATGGAAAGAAAAGGGAAAAAATTCCTTCGCTCTCAATGACGATGTCTCATTCATCTTTGAGTCGGCTCATTTCCATTGAATTTGGAGTATTTTCGCGTCTCGCCTGGTGTTACAAGGTGCAAAAATGAATGACAAAATCGGGGTCGCAATTTGTATTCATTTAAGAAATTACCGGAATTCCCATAACTGATACATTCTCGAAGATCATATATTCTTATTCTTGATTAATGATCATTACAGTATTAGGTAGCCCCGTCATATATGTAATACCACTGAGATTTGTGCCATTTGATCAATTAACCCAAAAAACAAGGAAGAGGGTGCAAATAAACATTAGAGCTTGCTACGACGCCCCATTGAAATATTGATACGGCACGCATGAACAATCGATTAGGCCGTGTCGATCACAAACGTTAAATTTTGAAGGGTCTCGCGTGAGCCCCACATGCGGCGGGGGGGGACCCATGAAAGCTAACGGCTTTTCCATGACACCGGCCTAGTGAAACCTGCGTACGGGTGAAGAAAGAAGCTCGAGAATCGACGACCGATGAAAAGAGAGAGAGAGAGCCGTTCCCTTCCCTCTGTCCACAATCCTGTCGGATTCGACAGCGCTGCAGATTGCCCGACGATCGAGAGGAGAGACCGCCGGACAAATGGCCGGACTCCGACCCCGTTCCGTCCTCGCCGTCGTCCTCCCTCTCCTCCTCTCCGCAGCCTCCGACGCTGCACGCTGCTCGTCATCTGCTCAAGGTTCGGCCTTTGCCATCTTGCAAAAACCAACCTTTCTTGCTCCCGTCGTTTCTTTGTTGGTTCGATGTATTCTTCGGAACTTTCTCTGTAGTCCGGAGTCCCATCTTTGCTGGAGATTTTAGGTCCCCTTTTGTCTATATGGTTTACGACGCTTGAGAGGGGGTGCTTAGATATGGGCTGGTTTCTTTTCTTTTTCCAGTGGGGGTACTTGTCTTTTTTTCTCATGCTGGGAATCGATGGTTTGAGGAACTGGGAGTAAGGTTGGTGAGTTGGGGATGTTCAAGTTGCTTTCTTTTCGTGTGACAGTTCCTGATTTTTGCCGAAATGCGATTTCCCAGTTATTGAAATTGGTTATTGGGCATCGGTTTCTTCTTTCTTTATTGACCATCTCATTCAACTGATGTGGACTTTATACTTGGTAGTGTGTCTTGGGTTAGCAGCAGAGCGACGGTGTTGAAGAACTGTGTTTGATGTAGTGTAGAATGTTAGGTAATTTGCTGCGGTTCTATTTATTGCCCGAGGAATTAAAGATTTGGAAGAAAAAACAAATGTGACAAAGGGATGTGCACCACCTAACGATTCCACCCTAGAATAGAGGGCATATAATTCGCCGATCAGTGGAATTTACCAAAGAGATACAGAGCTTTAGTGATACTCTAATACAAGAGATCATATCTGAAATTTCATTAATAAAAACACTCCAACCCTTAGGAATGCGTTAGAGGGGTTTATATAGACTCAACTTGGAACATCCTTCCAAGAAGACAAATTTCAAGACACCTTATCTTTTATTTTCCAAGACAAGACCAACAATCCCTAGACAAAGCATAAATATGAAGCTTAATTTTCTACTTAAGATGACTCCAGGAACTAAATAATATGCATAGGACCCAAGAAATTCATAAAATTACTAAAAGACTCATTGTCAGGGTAGCTCATAGAAATTTGAGCATAACTTCCTCCAGAATACTCAAAATTGCATGAAACTTGATGCATTAAAAGCTAGACATATAGGGCTTTCCAACCAAATATTGCGGGACCAGTTTGGAGCAAGAAATCCTCATTAAAATGTACAAGAAAGCGAATCTTAAAATTCTGCCTGCAGAATTGAACATTGCAGCCTCCAAGCACTTTCGTATTAAGTGTTGGATAAGGCTAAAAAACTCTTGAGGTGACTCTTCATTCTATGCTTCTACCTACTTTGTGGTAATTGGTAAATGAAATTGTTTTTCTGTTTTATCATTTGGCTGCTATGGCAAAGTTGCTGGCAAATTCTGAGTCAAAATTCAACATTTTTAATCAAGTATGAGTGTCCTGGCCAGCTATTTTCTAGTACTTCCTTCCTTTCATACTTTAAATTTTTCTTTGGAGAAAATCAAAGTGGTGATTCATTTTTGGTGCAGGTTCATCACTAGTGAGGAACATCAGTGAGCTACCACAAGATAACTATGGAAGGGAAGGTTTATCTCACATAACTGTTGCAGGTTCGTTCATGCATGGGATGAAAGAGGTACCCTTCTCGAGGGTTTTATTCTTTGCGGATATCTTCTGGATGCAGTTTTTTGTTCCACCATTTATTATAAGTCAGTGAAGGGCTTTAGAAGACCATGACCACACTGCAAGAGCTTGATGACTTGACAAGTGCTAGCTTTGTGAAAGGCAGGGATGATGGTCAAATAGATAGGTTTCAATTTGTAATTTCTTCTGAAACTTCCTTAGAGCATGCTCATATCTTTATACAGAAAAAATAATGTTTGATCACTAGATGATGGGGGCATACTTGCCTTACTGCCATCGTACGATACTATGCTTTGGGTATTGTAAGAACAGCTTTTTCAAATCGTCAATACAATGGAATGGCCTGACTAGTCCTCAGAGATCTTTCTGACTTTCAAAATTCCATAAAATGTTTGATTTTGTCATTTATATTCCTAAATCATTCATGCGAATTACCATTCTATCCGATAAGTGTACATTTTACAGGCTTCACCACTTCATCTTGATCCATCTTCAATATATTCTTGAACCTACTTTTGTGCTCCATCAGGGGACGTGTTTCAGATGACAGGCAATTTCTGAGCATCACGTATTTGTAATTTTATGTGCTTCAATAGATTGAGGTGTGGCTACAAACTTTTTCTCCGGGGACTCACACGCCAATACATCGGCATTCTTGTGAAGAAATTTTTGTTGTCCTCAAAGGGAGTGGTAGTCTTTATCTTGCCTCAGATTCTCATGGAATGTACCCCGGAACACCTCAAGAGTTCTCTCTCTTTTCAAACAGCACGTTTCACATCCCGATTAATGATGCTCACCAGGTAAAGATTCCCAATTTTCCTCAATTTTGCTAATATGTGGAGTTCTTGGCCGATTATATATGCTCTTTCTTGAGGTGTATTCTGAGAGAATTTGCGAGTTTTAAATAGGGTATTAGGGGTCTCATGCTGTCGAGCGCATCCCTCCATCACATAACGAGGACCAGAATTAGCTTTGTAATCTGATTCATTCAATAAAAGGACTAAATATACTACTACCACTCACCTATTTAGGAGGTTGTCTCAGATTAGTTTGTGTGATGTGGCAGCTAAAGAAAGTGTGCTTGCATCCTCTTTTTTCTTTTTTTGAGGAGGAGAGGAGGGTTTTTTTTTTTTTTTTTTGGGGGGGGGGATTGTGAGGGGAGAGGGATGGTTCATTTCAGGCAATTTGGAAGGCAGGTGAAGCGCTGGTTCAATGTCTTTATTCTTTCTATGGAAGGAATAGGTCAAGGTGGTTGCTATTTGAGATTGTAATGTCATGCTTTTCATCTTAATATCTTTTTTTTTTAATAATGTTAGCAGTTTTCTTTTGCATTTGATGGGCACTTCCAACGTTATGTCAAACTTCAAGTATTCTAGACTTGGTTATATATTTGCAGGTATGGAATACAAATGAACATGAGGATTTGCAATTTCTTGTCATCATATCTCGTCCACCAGTTAAAGTGTAAGCAAATTATCTTTCTTTGCTGTGGCATATCACTTCTTATTGTTCATTCTCTATTTGTATTCTTTTCACACTTTTGGCTTTACAGCATCTTGGCCTTACTGGCTTTTCTTTTTTGGCCTGTTAATTGCCTAATAAATCTCTGTGATAGGGTTTGGGTGTACATTGGTTAGATATCTTCCTTTTCTCATAACATTATCAAGTTCATGGCGGTTCCTCACCCGATTGCAAGTTTAGTTCTTCCTGCTGAACTTTTACTGAAGGATTTTGAGAGATTTGAGTTAAGAGTTGACATAGAGATTTCGGTCCAATTTGTGGTAGAAGTTATTGTTGACAGGGTTCGAGATTGAGAGAAAGGCCAACTCTTAATGCCATTGATATGGTTGGCACTGAGAGAAAAGAATATGCTAGAAAATCAAAACAAGTGCAGAGCTGCTTAGGCCCTCGAAAGTGTAGTGATAGAAATGCATGGACCTGATGACCATCTTCCACTAAGAATGAATTTATTGCTGTGATTGGCAAGGCCTAATTGAATTTGCAAAATATAGTTATATATTTTGACCTCGCTGGGACATTTTAGAATCCCACGTTTACCATCTTACACTGCTTTGGCAGAGATGATGCCAGATGTAATGCAATATTTGGTAAACATCTAGCTTGGACTAGATTTTCTTTTGTGTGATGATTCTAGATATATGATGCGTTTTTCGAATACTTGGTTGCTCACTTAAGAAAATACTCTATATGCTCTGCAAGTTCTATGAAAAATGACGGTTGTCATTACAGTATGGATGAAAATTTCATTTTCACTCTCAAAGAAATCCTTTTTGGAACTTCCCTTTGCTGTTCCTGAGCCTCATCACATTCCGTCGGTCTTTCATCCTTTTACTTAACAAACTAAACTTATATTGAGTGGCCTTGATTTTTCAGGTTCATATATGAAGACTGGTTCATGCCTCATACCGCTGCAAAACTGAAGTATCCTTACTACTGGGATGAGGAATGTCTCAAAGCTTCTCGAAAGGATGAGCTTTGATGTCCTTGCATTCTTGCCGCTTTCTGACTGGTACTGTCCCATGGTGTGTTAAGGGGATATATATGAGGGATGGATGGAACTTGGAAATGCATTGTGTCCTCGTCCGATAACAAAACTTAGCCAGGCCTGTAAATTTAATTGTCGGCAACCAAATCTATCCCGATGTTCAGTCTGTCTGTTTGAATAATCTGATTGCATATAGAGGAGCCATCTTTCGGTTCATCTTCATCTACTGTCTGGAGACAGCGATACATTTTTAGTACATCTGAAGTTCACAAAGTAAACCTTTCAGATATTTTGAACTTCGTGTAAGGAGGTGTGGATCATCACTGTGAAATTTTGAGCCTGAATAGCAGAAAGATTGAGCATTACTCTTTTTTAGGGGCCAAACATGAATTACTTCATTAAGTTGCACATTTTTGTGCATATGGTCGATCGACCATAGCAAAAACTTGAACTATGAGAAGCACATTAACTGAGTAACGTCAACCATGAGTCTAGAAGTTGATACATATGAGAAATCTGATGTGGCCTGTACACTTGATGATTCAGAAACTCACGTATGCATAGGCATTAACTGTGATGGACCATAAGATCTTCCTATTTAACACTAGCTCAATAACGTCATAAGACTAGTCAGGCACGCAATGCTAACAGAAAGAACAACCTCGCCAGCCAAATTGAATGCACTAAAGGTAAAGTAATTCGTCCCCAAGAACACATTGGTGTAACAAGTGTTATAGAATTGCATTCCCGAAGGTTTTACATGGCATATACCGTTCTAATCATACAACTCAATTGAATATCTAGAATGATATAAGACGTCACTCTCCAAGGACTTACCCGAATAGCCAATTGGTTTTGCTTTCCCTATATCAACTGATAAAATACTCTACAGCATGGTAGAATGTTTAAACATGTCGCTGTTTGCTTCTGTCCGTGAAAGTTCCTCAGCCGTCAGTTGACTGAATAAAAGCCCAACCATGACTGAGCCCGACATCATCATCTGGAACTCCAACATTTATTAAATGCCATTTTGATGACACGAGAAGTTTTTCGACAACAAACGCTTTTAACGGGACGGAGGGAACGGCAACAAGTGCTCGTGATTGGACAATGGTTGGACTCAAACTTCCTTTTGTTTTCATCTTCACCTTCCTTGTGTCTGCAACCATTCATGCTTCTCGGTGCTCAAGTCAAGGTCTGCTTCTGCACTTTTGCCACAACTGCAGTGCACTCTTCTCTTGCCTTTTGCGCACTCCTTTGCACTTCGGAATCAACGCGGTAAGTCTCAGCTGAAATGAAAAAGAATAGACTTTTATTTACGTACTTGGGGCATCATTTGGATTGGCAAAGTGAGAGTGTTAAGAAATGTATTTGATAGGATTCATAGGATTGTTGAGCATCTTACTAGATGTAGCCAAAAGGCAAAGAAAGTATCTTTCAAATTCCTTTTCCCTCTACCTTCGTCAAAATGCTGCATGTGGCATCGTCATTCTGCTTCATTTTTCTGATTCTTTCTAATTAGTATCTCATCGGCAAATTCAGACCCAAATTTAACGATTTACCCACTGTGAGAAGATAGTGACATTCGGTTTCTGGTGTGAGTTTACCACTACTAAGGAAAATCAGTGAGCTACGACAAGATAACTATGGATTTGGAGGTTTTTCTCACATAACGGAGGAAGGCTCATTCTTGCATGGGATGACCGAGGTGCGTCTTTTTTTGCTTTCAACAAAGTTTCAGAACATCATATGTTTGTCATTTGTCATGTATCAACAGGTTGATGTACGGCTACATGCCTATTCTCCTGTGGCTCGCACGCCAATTCACCCACATTCCTGTGAAGATATGTCTGGTCCCCAAAGGGAACAGTACTCTTTATCTCGCCTTGAGTTCTCATAAGAAGAACCCGGGAACACCTCAGGAGTTCCACATCTTTCCGAACAGCACGTTTCATATCCCTTTTGACGATGCTCATCAGGTAACGGCTCTTGTAGCGCCCTACAATTTCGGTAATATTGAGAGTTGTTGACCAATGATCATGATTCCTTTTCTGGGGAGCCTTAGATACAGTAGAAGGTTCAGACAACTCATCTTTGCAGGAATTTGACATGTTTAGCAATTCTTTCTGTTGGCTTGATTGCACTTCCTTTAAGGATTTCATATCAGTCGTCTAGCATTCTCGAACTTTAGCAGCACACTTGCAGGAATGGGATACAAAAGATACAAGGATTTCCAAGTTAATGTCATCATATCTCGTCTGCCAAGGAAACTGTAAGCATATTTACTTCCTATTTGCCAGCATTATTTGCTTCTTATCGTTAATCCAACATACATACATTTTCTTTATGGTTTTCTCGATTTTTTTTCGGAGATGCTGTTTTATTTATCACTTTAATTTTCCCTTTCAATTTGTCAATTGAGTCTCTGGAATAGGGTAAACTGCATCTCAGAAACTCGGGTTGCCTGTAGTTGACATTTGTAGGCAGAAGTCAGTGTTTACGGGGTGATGGAGGTCAAGAGAATCAGCTGGATCTGCATACAATCATGTGCACACTCCTGCACAAAACTACAGCTAAGAATACAGGACGGAGGAAAAAACCCGGAATACCACTTCAGCTCTCAAAACTATAGGGAAATAAATCTGCAGAAAAATCTGGATACACCTCGTAACCATCTTCAACTGAGATACAACTCATTGTACTGATTGCGAGCCACACTTGACCCTTTAGCTGTCATTTTCTGCATTTTCTGGTGGTGAGAAGTTTATTCCTGCTAAGTGCTATACTCTCACCAGGGATTGTGTTTACAAATCTTTCTGGAGACATGATCCTAGATGTATCGGCAGATTTGGCGAACTATCAAAACTTGGACTGGCTTTTGTCTTCTTGATGTCTATAGACATGATCGATTTATCCTGCCTTTACAAGTTCTTCAGAACATCACAGCTCTCTCTGCATACGAGGATAAAAAGTTTCCCTCCTGTATTTCATTTATTGGAGTCAACTGGCCGCTAAACTAAATTATCCTGGCTTCTGGGACCAGGAGTGCTTACAAGAATCTAGCAAGGACAATCTTTAATGTCCATAATCCTGCGATAGACAACTCTTGATTTTCACATCAATGGGAAAATAAGAGGGAGAATTTGTAAATCTAATGTTAGCAACCAAAACTATAATGACGATCAGAACTGTTCTCTTCAGTGATTTTGCATAGAAGAACTATATCTGGATATCCTCAGACATCATCTTCACCTGTCCAGATTGATATCTTTTTTCTTTTTTTGTTTTGTTGTCACTCAACAAATAGCTGGCTCGAATTAATAAACACCACAGCAGTCCAAGACAATGAATGAAAGTGAAATCTTCAATGAAGAAATTGAAGTGCCATTTCTAGATTTATCTTTTTCCATCAAAGGTTTTTAATTTTCTTAGGAATTTGCAGATTATTCTAATTTGAAATAGCAATGACAATTCAACATCCAAATATCCAAATTTTGGTTTTGACATTAAAAGGGAAACAGTAAAAAGAAGCTTCCTCGCCTCTAATTCAGCATACTGGCAGCAAGAAATCAATGAGCAAAACCACTGTGTATGATACACAATTAATTATCACAGGGAAAACAAACCCAATTCCTATCATCTTACAATGCTTCCATTAGACATATTTTTCTATCCTTGAAAACTTCATTGACTTACCCAATTCGCTTTCCAGGCAACGTTAAAAACATCTAAAGCATCGAACTGCCACCTAGTTACCCCTTGTTTTTTTTCTGGCTCCGCCGTTCAGCCTCCCTTTCTGCAACCAACACACAGAACTCCGATCCTAGCATTTCATGTGTGTCCATGTTCTGGGAGACACCCAGATTGACTACTTCCATGACCACTTGTATCGTGACAATAAATCCTAACATAGATAAGACACGTATGGCATTTGCCATTCTGCATATGTTCTGCCTTGTCTCCAATGGGGTGTATGTATGCTCTTTCCCCTCAAGACTCATGGAGTAATAGTCTGCTTTAGAAGTTTGAGATTCGGATTTGTCTGCTTGATCCACCAGCATTTCTTCTTTAATTTCCACGTGTTCGCCGACCCAGATGAATCCATTGCAACCGAGTATCAGGTCAATCCCGTACTCTTCTAGGTAATGCCAGTGCTGCTTTCGTCTCTTTACAAGATAAGGAGGGATTAAGAGAAGTTGTCCCCGCTGAAGCTGTAAATGTGCAATTGAGACGGTTACGACAATGGGAACAAGACCCCAGTGTGTTCTAGCAACAGCATAAAGAAATGATGCACAATGTGCAAGACCAAATGCGTGAAGATGAGCATATTAACATAAACTGCATTTTAGCAGCTCAGGTGCAACCTTCAATCAATCAGCGCATTCACAAAGAATACATAAAAACACTTTCTTATATAGATAATATCATCCTTAGCATGTTTCCCAATCCCCTCAGTTTATTCCCTTTGCAAAAGTCCAAGCACTAAAATCAGTCTTTCCCTTGACACTATTTAAGTGGAATAATAGAAAAGCAGACGAACGTGCATAAAAGAAAGAAGAGAATTAAAGAATAACAATTCAACAGATAACCCCAGTAAAAGGCTCTGTATTCTCTAGATGTAGGTTTACGAAAACGAAAATATTCAGGCCTCTGCATCTAAAGCACATAATGCAAACCTTTCCATATTTCTGACTTCTTGCTTGGAGGTGCAGACCATCATGCTGAAAGCCACGAACTTCAGCCTGAAAGGGAAAGAAAAAAATCCTTACATACGGCTGAAGAACTGTTAGTCAATTCAAAGACCTAGATCACCATTGTAAGAGCCACAAAGATAGGAATTTTAACTTACACATATGACATCTTTCTCTTCAAAAATACTGCGCATGTTAAGCTCATCCTCTGCAGTTCGCCGCCTCTAGTAATCAAAGCAGGAAAAAACAAAAGAGAAAGTTGAACAATGAGCTTATAAAGTTTTGCTATATGAAACATTTGAGGTAGCTTATCTACTTCATGATTCCAAGAAATATGCATGCAGCATGGTTGCAAAGGATCCTAAAATCTGGTAGTCGCTTTAATAATACGATATGACTGATAAGTATTAGCAAAACTGCAAGTGGGGAATCGAAAGAAAATCCTTCTAAGCCAAATTGCACGCACTAGGATCACTATCATACCAACCATTAGAATTATGATGTCCCCTAAGAATCTCTACATAAGCCCCACATCAATCAAGTTGTATCTGCCAATCAGACAATTATTGAGCCTCAGGAATGATTATAAGACCTCACTGTCCAAGGACAAAGAAAAAGACTTTTATTTGCACAGTGAATAATCATGTATTCCTCAAAAACAGATATCGAAAGCTATGGTATAACATATGCACATTCCAAGTTTATGGTAGAGTTGGCAACACGTATGGAACATTCTCTATAGAGCAGCTTTTTCCTTAGTATGTTGACTTTTCTCTTTCAAAGATATTCCAAGCATTGTAAGATTTATTGAATAATATAAAGACTACAGAACCAGTAGCTCTCATCATTGTCATTCTCAATCTGTGTGATAACTACTAATACAGGAAAAAAGGCGAACAACAGAAAACATAGAGAAGCTGAAAGACTGCATACCACCTGTGAAAACATACAAAAGTCAAAGCATCTAAAAGAAAAACAAAGGAAAAACAAAATGCTACATAGGTACCTGAATTCCATCAGGCAAATTAATAGAAGAAAGCATTAACACAGCATCTTGACTATAATTTACATCCAGTCGCCAACGCTTCGGAGCTACCTGAAACATATAAACTGGGAAAATTGTGAAAAAATTTCACACATTAAGTCCTAAAGTTAAGACGATGTTACAATAAGACATATAAACAGCATATGCAGGTTTCACATATTTTCGGCAGATATGGAAGAGAATCATCGCAGCCTGGCAAATTGTCAACAGCAAGAGGTCACTAACAAGAGAATTTGCATTTTCACTACAAAGTAACAAAGAGATATTGAATATTGGATGATATGGATATCGAACTTCATTTATCTTATGATCAAGAGAGGCCTTTGCCAGCAAACTAAATAAATCAACTTTACATTTTTATCATGCATATGCAATTATCTACATCCATCTTCTGCCATCATATACTGACGAATAATATCCTATACTATTTTGCAGGTAAGCTTTACAAAACAGAAACAGATAGTGGTAATTGTCTATGAAATGGAAAAATGAAATAAAGCATGTGTGGTTGAGCTTATGTTGACATACACATGCACACGTATTGATATGAGTTATCAAAATAACAGTCAAAATACACTAAAGTTCATTTGATTATTCGTAGGCACCAACTGATTGTGAAATTGCAAAAAGTATTTCACCTCAATAACACGTCCAACAATGATGTCTCCAACCTCTGGCTTGTATCTACAGTTATTTTGATGTTAAGGGAAGAAGAAGAAAAAGGCCTGTATCAGAAGGTCTCTAAAGAAAAGAAGAAAAGCAACAACTAGCATTTCTTCTCGTCCAGAAAAAAAATCTGACATTGTGCTACCTGGCTCGCAGAGTACGAACATAGACCAGCTTGTTGACTCGCTCAACTACTCCACATACCGTAGCAACAACTTCACCATTAAGCTCGGTTGTTCCATGGCCCCTTGTTTTCAACACAACAAACACAGCCAGAATAAAAAAAGGATGTAAAGAAAGACACTTAATCATGCAAGTACTTGCAAAGGTATCTCTACAATATGCTGAGACCGGTTTCAAAACTTGTAGCGCCAAGCCCTTCTTAAAAGTAGGCGAACTTAGCAAAACTGGAACATATAGGAACGAATATCGGACACACAAATTATGTTTTAAGCACAATCACTTATGAGGCACACTAATATAAAAACTGAATCAGGTCAGCATCAGTACTTGAGAAAGCCGTCATCATGGTTGACGGGAATCGTGTCGGCGACGGTGACGGAGGCATTGGAGTTGGCCTTCGACGACAAAGCCTCGAGCTTTTCGAGTGCCCTCTGCAGCCTCACCTTCTGGGTCTGAGTCAGTGGGAGCTGCAACCCTCTCATCTCTCACCTTTTTCCTCCCCCCTCCTCCCTCCCTCACCGCCCGCCGGAGCCTCCTCCTCCGCCTTATCTTGCTTCTCTAGTTTCGAACAACTGAAACAAAATTCGCCCGATTGAACCCGGAACGAGAACGTCGCGAAACATCAGTATCACCAATGCGTTGCAGAACATCAGAAAATCACCAAATATGTTCAGCACAGAGGGAGCCGAAAGAAGAGAGCATCGCGGGCTAAAGAGCTTGAACAGGAACAGACGATGGAGCAAAAACGACGCGAAGCTACGGAAGAACGAACTCCGATTCGCACGTACAAGGGAGGAGCGACATCTCCGTGCCCAGCCATGAACAGAGCAGCAGAGCAAAAAGGGGCTGAACGAAGTAGCGTCCCGCGACGGAGATCGCGAGGCTTGAGCGGGGGTGGGACTCACCTGGGCGACCGACGACTCCTGGCGGCGGCGACGGCGGCGGCGGCGGCGACGGCGAGTTTGATCCTCAGGTTCGACGGTGGAGACGGCAGAGGTCTGAGCGGGCTGAGGTTTTAGGGGTTCAAACGTTCGCATTCGATCCGTTCCGGGTCCTTCCTTTTGGTGTCGGGCCGGATCCGTACTTCGGATTCGGGGCTTCGAAGCCCGCACCCGACCCGAGTAATTTTGGATTAGTAAACGTAATTTGAAAATTAGTAAGTAATTCTCTCGATATTCTTAAGCAGTAAGCCCTCGAAGAACTCGAAAAATGAAAGATTAACACGCGCAAAAAGAAATTAAAAAATTTATATGGAGCGAGGTGTATAAGTTTTTCATCATTTCTTCTTCAATTTTTTTTTAGTTAAATAAGCAGACCCAAGTTAAAACTAGTTTTTTCTTAGAAAAAACCCCGAATAAATGCGCCTTTAAAATAACATTTTGAAAACCGAGACCAACCTGTGTTGACGATAATGTTTCATTTTCTTTCGGGCGAAGAAACAGGCTAAGATTTACTTATTCTTAGGCAATGAAAGTATTTCAAGGCCAGAGGCGGACCTCAAGGGTGGGCCAACGAGTGTCGTCGTCGCCTCTAACCGCTTCATCTTTAGCATAATTCCTGCACTTTTTCTAAAGTGTTTCACGAAATTTCTCGTAACATTTATTATCTCGAAAACTATGTATAATACTCATCTTTCTGCTCATGGACATCTTTTGTACTTCTTTTTGCGATATATCTCCAAAACTATGTATACTACTATCAAATTCAACAAAAATCCTCGCTTTTTAGAAATTTTATGCGCAACCGTTCGAAAAAAAGAGGGGCACCATGATTTATCCAAAGGCTCGACCAACTCAGCTAACTGATAAGAGTCGTTTGGGTACTTTTGTGCAACCCTCCTCTACTTTTTGCCATTGTTGCAAATTTAACACAAATTTTCAAATGTTCCCAAAAAAAAAAATGCATAACTTTTTACCATCATTTTAACGTTCGATTTCAACATGATCTTTCGAATGTCCTAAAAAAATTTAACAAATTTTTTTTGCCATTGTTTTAGCATCCATTGGTATGTTGTTCGTTCTCGCTGTAATTTCCTCACGTGTTAGACAACATTGCTCTTGTTGTGTTGACGTTCAAAAGCAACGATGTTAACCCCTTCAATATCCACGGGAAGATATGCCTAAGATATGGGCAGAATTGTCCGGATTATAATCAATACATTTAATCAATCCGGGATTGTAATTGATTGATAGAATCAATCTATGATTAGAATCAATATATTCTTTCCTTTTATTACTCACACTTTGTACTATATATTGAATATTGTACATGGAGAATATACAAGCAGAAGTGCAAAGTATACAAGATTCTTATTCAGTTTTCTCTTCTTCAATTTGTGTCAGTTCTTCAAATTTTTTATGGTATCAAAGTAACTATTCTTGGCCTAGCTAACAATATTTTTTCCATCCGGAAAAATCCCCAACATTTTTGGACATCCTCAAACAAAGGAAGTCAATTTTTTTGGACATCCTCAAACAAAGGAAGTCAATTTTTGGACATCCTCAAACCACTCGTCAGCTCTGGGCAACGGCCTCCAGGGAGTCAAACCTGCGGGAAAATACATCAGTCCAAGAACCTACCTTGGACCTACCTAATGAAGTCGTGAATCAGGAGCAACACGTCCAAAGCCTACCCGAATCAGGGGCAGCCCAGCCCGGGCCAGCCCATTGCAAGCTAGTACATCCAGTGGCTGCCTGTCCAGATACCACCCAACCCATGGTTCCATAGGCCAGCACAAACCGCTCCATGGCCGGCAAATTAAGGCCACGAAAACAACCCAACCCAATGGAGGCCCATCAATCATATTCGGGGCAAGCACAGCCATTGGGCCGGGATTTTTCCATGCGGGTCAAGCACCCAAACCGGGTACTTCTGGTTTGGGAGCAAATCCCTACCTGGTTCCCCAACCTGGGTTTCTTCTGTACCACATCACTGTGCCAATAGTTGCCCGGAGCCCGGCAACCCGTTATACACATTGATGGCTGACGGGCTAAAGCTACAGCTCATTACCCAGCATTTGTCTAGCCCCGACAACTTCTCAACTTGGTTGCAGGAGTTCCGGTGGCCACTGGTCACCAAGGATAAAGACAGATTTCTCGATGGGACTATTCCGATTCCGTTTGACGAGCGTCTGACACGATATTGGAGAAAATGCAATCAACTTGTCCTAATGTGGATCGGAAATTACATTGCTCTCGAAGTCACGATGGCACTTCCCCCAAAGGAGGACTTGAGAAAAATGTGAGAAAATATAAAGGAAATGCATGGGAAACTCGATCGGGTCAGATTTTTTTCATTGACTCAAGTTTCAACAAAACCTCAAACATGACAAATGCCGCATGTTTCAACACACTCTCAACCCTTTCGAACGAACTAAGGGCCGGAATCAACTCTACAGCAGTATCGAATCATAAGTGAGAGTGAAAAGGTAATGAGATTCCTCCTAATTTTGAACAAATCATACCTATGTTTCAGTCCCAGATCTTGGCCATGAATCCCATGCCGACGCTTGGCCGGATCTACCAACTCACTGTCCAAGAGGAGAGCCAATGCCTCGCCTCGTTGAGAAACATTAAGGTCGGGGATGTGGTTGTGCTTGCAGCTCATGCAAAACGCTCCATAGAAAGGAGCAATGAGTAGAGGATGGAGAGAGGTGAGGGGCGACACTAAGGTTTATGGAGGAGGACTCGCGAGGCTTCAAGAAAGGTGAAATGGACGGCCCGAATGTGATGATGCAATAGGATGAATTGTAACCAAATTTTTCATCATCTGGATCAGACAGCTCTCACGAAGCCACGGCAGACCTTGTCTTCAAGCCATCCAATGGCTCATCTTCTACCACATCATCAAAGAACAATGGGCAAAATTATAAAGGGAAAGGAAAATTATATTGCGATTATTGTCAACGTTTACACCACACTATTGAAACTTGTTGGAAATTGCATGGCAAGATTGGAGAGAAAGGAAAAAAGGAATTTTAGGCGGCTTATCAGGTCACTGGTCAAAACACTGATAAGATTCATCAGCCAATTATCTATGATCAATATCAGCAACTTATGCAAGCCTTGAAGAAATTGGATGCTTTTGACAAAATAGGGAGTTTTTCAGGTACTTCTTATTGCTTGATGATTTCCATTTCCAATGATACATAGATAATTGATTCAGGTGCTAATGACCATATTATCTATGCTAAAAGTTATTTCTCTAATATCTATAAAAAAATTAGCTATTCTCGTCTCAGTACTTCCAAATGGAAATGTCACATATATCACGATGACTAGCACAGTAAATCTTAACACCTTCATTACACTTTGGAACATCCTTAATGTTTGAGACTTGCACTTCCTTCTCATTTCTATTTCTAGAATTTGTGAGGAAAATTATTGTCATGTCTTCTTCAATTATGTTGATTGCTTCTTTCAGGCCTTTTCGACTAGCAAACTGAAAGGCTTGGGTAGTATCTCACAAGGGTTATACTTTTGGATCAGTTTTCCAAGCAATTTTGATTTATCTAGTATTCAATTGAATAAACGATCATTGTGTGACACTACTACAAATGATAAAATTTTCCTTTGTCATCAAAGATAAAGTCATAGTGCTTCATTTCCTTATCCACAATACTATATTTGTCCTCTATCAACGTAATCATGTGCACCTTTTCCAGCTAGCAATACTCGTGCTAACAACGTTTTCTCATTGATTCATGCTAATGTTTGGGGACCATATCACACCCCATGTCATGATGGCTCTTGATTTTTTCTTACAATTGTAGATGATTGCTCTGGTCCCACATGAGTCTTTCTCATGCAATCAAAGAGTTGAGTTCTCTTTCATCTGAAAATGTTATTTTCTCTATAAAGAAATCAGTTTGGGAAATCTATTCAACACATTCGAACTGATGATGGAAGGGAATTCTTCAATAGTGAATGTACATCTTTCCATTGAATCCTACACGAGAGCTCATGCACTTACATCCCACGGAAAAATAAAATTGTTAAGCAAAAACATTGCCATCTCTTAAAAGTTGCATGTGCTCTTAAATTCTAAGCTTTTAATCATGAAACTTTTTAGGAAGATTGTGTGGTCATTGTAACTTACCTGATCAATCACATGCCAACTCATATTCTTGATGGACGAACTCCATTTTAATTACTTTATGGGAAGAAACTAGAACTTTATCACCTGAGAGTCTTTGGTTGCTTATGCTATGTCACCATGGTGGACCCTTGGGACAAAATGGGTCCCCGCACTTGTCGATGTGTATTCACGGGATATCCGAGTCTCCAAAAAGGATATCTTGTTTTTGAACCATCCACGAGTGATTTCTTTGTGAGCAGGGAGCTAGGGATGTTATTTTCCATAAGAACATATTTCCTTTTCATGATGAAGTATCCTCATCTGAACAATTTGGCATGATGACAACTTCTCATCGATTCCTATCTGATGAGGATTTATCTTGTGGTCAACCCTATATTTTTGTTGCACCTCCTGAAGATCCAGCACTAGCATCACCTCCGATGTCCGATGAGATTTCTACATCCACATCAGCATTGGACCATTCAATTTGAGCATCCTACCATGCCAACTAAAGAGATTTCTAATCTTTCTTCAATGGCACCTCCTTTAGCACCCACGACTACTGATGACTCATCTTCTGTGGCTCAGCATAATCCACCATGACGCTCTAACTGACTTACTCATCCACCCACCTAGATTAAAGGTTATGTCTATGCTGCTTTGAATTCACCAGGTACTCATTATCCTATTACCTTCTATATTTCCTTTCATCGGCTATCGTAAGAACATATGTGTTGTGTTGGCCGCATATCCGAGGATCAAGAACCTTCTTGTTATAATTGTTGGAAAATTGTTAGGTAACATGAAAAAATAAGAAGAATTGAAAATCTATTGAAAAAGATGAAAAAATAATATCAATGTCTGAGGCATGCTAGTTACTGTCCTTAAGCATAATTCCGCCCATCGGAGTATGAAATTTGGTGTGTAATGCTCTAGCGACTAGACATAGCCACGATTCAGAACCGACCAATACCGGTTCGTGGCCATGTGTGAACCAGAACCAGAACCGTCACTAGCGGTTCCGGTTCGTAATTTAAAAATTGAAAAAATAAATTATGAAATAAAAAAATAATGAATTATAAAATTATGAAATAATAAATTATTCAATATAAATTGTAGTCAAAATGTAAATTGTAGGGGTGATTAATTCTCGGTTTGGTCCGGTTCCGCTCGGAACCGGGAACCGAACCAGTAAGACCGATTCCTTAATTTTAGAACTAGGAATCGGACTAGCAAATCATAGAACTGGGAACCGGACCATTGGTCCGGTCCGGTCCGGTTCTAGACGGTCCATGGAACCCTTTACTCTTAACTAGCAAAGGATCGTAGCCATTAAAGGCATACAACTTCACATGCTCATGGCTTGGCTTGGGTTTTATACATAACCCCTTTAATGGTCACTTCATTCTCATTCGATGTAGTACTCTTGGCATTTGCATGAAGACAAGTCAATAGTCTCACATTAAAGGTGTTCAAGGTAAGCTGAAAGTCCCATATTGAATGGAAACGAAGAGGGATTATAATCATTGTGTATAAAACCCCAGACAAGCCTTGTAATTAGAGTTCAATATACCTAAGTCAAGCATTGTAATTAGAGATCAATGCACTTACAATGCATAGCAATTAGAGTTCAAATTGTTTTATAAAAAAAATTAAATAATGAATTTTTTTTTATTTTAATTATTATTATTTAAAAAAATAATTTGGAACCAGGCCCGTAGGCCACGGGCTGATTTCGGTTTCGAACCGCAGGCCTGGTCAAAGGGCCGGGCCAAGGTTTGATTAGGCCGATTTCAGGCCGAAATTGGCCCGTGGCCATGTCTACTAGCGGCTATCCTTCCAAGATACAATAGACCTTATTCTACAATCAGCATTGAATATTAGATAGAATGGGAATAACCTTATGTGTATAACCCAGTAAAAAAAGAAAATAAGAAGGTAAGGAAATTCTCTTTTTTAAGTTGGTGTCTTCAAGAGTTGTGGTTTGAAATTTATATTCAAACGAAAGAAAGAGCCGCTAAAATTGTTGTTAATAGATGACCGTTATATGGCCATTACAAATGATGGAGGGTTTATAATGAAATAAAACGGATGTTACAAAGCCGTTACATGGCTATTATAAAACGTTACAAAACCTTATTATATTAATAGCAGACAAAAAAGCATTACAACTTTATGATGGTAAAAACCCATTACAAAATTAATAACTTTTAATAATTCAAAACTATTGAAATATCCAACAATGCCCCACATACTTCAAAAGGTTTTGAAATGAAAACATAAAATAATGCTAGGTTATTAGAGCATAATGCATTAGAACTAGTGCTTGTTAGGCTATGAACTAGTCCTAGAAAGAATGAAATATAATTCATGAAATCATTGGTGAAGTTTGAAATTTCTATAAATCAAGAATTTCTTTTGTGAATCATAATTTTCACCAATCACATTACACCCCCACAAGGTTTGTTATTCAACATAGTTTTGCACTAATAGGCCTTGCGCGTGCTTGGTTTATTCATAAGTGCTCTAGAGATTATTACCAATAATTCTCATAGGAGCGGCCCCACTCCATACTTATATAGGTGATTCCATCAAGTGTATTCTATAGTTTAATACACCACCAATAATGGCTATGGAATTACATTAAGGGCTTAGTTTAGCCTCTTTTTCCTTGCAGTCTTGCACTATTCTCACCTTAGGAAGGACAAAAAATTTTAATAGCGCATGACATATCAACAAGTGTTGTTATTATTCATATGAACCTAATTCATGGGATCGCCGATCACATAGGTTGAGTTACCATCACTGTTGATTTTCTTCAACTGGCTTGTCTCATTCCCCTTGATGTATAATAAATCACTCTGACTTTACATTATTAATGGATACAATTCCATCTTTAAGCAATTGCTATACCACATCACATTTCAATTGGATGTGTCTTTTTTTTACCATTGAAAGTTTCAATCTTTGCCATGGATATTGACTCTTGGCAATCACAATGTCTAGACATAGAAGGTATCGTTTCATTCCCAAAGGAAATTGCTAAGAAGTTTTTCAACTATTCAGCCTCATTTAAAATGTGAGTTTTTGAGAAGAATTTTTCTTTCCCAAGAACATGAGCAGTTCTCAAATCACCAAGATAAATTTTTCCTTCTCCTTCCCCTACTAAAGTATAGGAGGATAAATCATTATGTTTTCACATATATGCCCGGTAGCAATTGAGTCTACCACTCATTATTTCACGTTGGCTACAATATTGGCTTGGGAAATGACTGCATCAATGGCGTCATCAGATTATCAGCCAAATTTGTAGGATTGTCATTTCCCCCACAATTTTGATTGGCTAATTTCCAAGTTACAGCATCTACACCAAGGGTGAATACATATTTTATAGCAAATTTTGTCTCATCTGAATTCAAGATCTAGTTAACATCACAATATCTTTCCAATACAATGGGAAATCCACTATGTAGTTGCCCTAGTTTTATATTCACGTGGCTGTAAAATTACAATCTGAAGTTTATGATTGACCATCATATCTTTCTTTTTGGTCCACACTTTTTGCTCATTCAATCTTACATTCACACACATAAAACAGCACACTCAATTCCTAGAGAACATTTTACATGAAAGCACATTTCACAAGTTATACATTCATATGTCGGTAGCATCAATTGCACATCACGCCAACATTTTCACGCTTTCCATCCACAATTACATTCTGTTCACTCTCAACATTATAAACATGCATAATGAATCATAATTTGCAATTTAGCGTATTAACGTGAACACATACACAGTGAATACGCTAAACGACACTATGCAAAATACATGTAATTCTTCGCTTCGATATATGCCCCTAATTAATTAATTTATAGCAAAAACTATATATAGAGATCCCCACCACAAAGGCACAAACTTTTTCACTGAGATCAAGAGAAGATTGAATTACACAGATTAGGCATGTCTTGATTCATTGAAATAGCCTTCCGATATTCTTTAATAGCTTCTCCAAACCCACTACAACATCTAAAAAAATTAAACTAGCATCCAGAAGTGCAAGAAAAGAACCATGATCAATGTGGTCCTGAAAGTACATTCTTTTTTATTTATTTATTAATATATAGATATCACTGAAAACGTCCTAACAATGCGTACTCAACGCAAAACATGTAACCGATTTAATTATGCAATAAAAAGTTCTTTCATAACTCTGTCGAAATTTATGTGTGGAAAAATCAATCATTGCATAAGTGACAATACACTTTTTAACCCATGAATTTTGAGGTTATTACAAAATATAAACTTCTTTAACTATTTTAAACATAGGTTAAGTAGGATTCTAATAAATTCAGGAATAGGCTCACGATAGTTTTGACAAGAAAACGTTTGGACTAAAACTTTGGTAATCATAAATATAAGGCCAACAATGTTTCGGAAAAACATTGTTCATGCAAAACTCTGAGCAGAATTTTATTCTTTAAGCAACCTCTAGTGATGACTGACAACAGAAAACATGGAAAATACATATAAAGAGAATACCACAAAAGGCAGTATGCTATGCAATGATCAATATCTATTATGCTAATCCTGCCAGAAAGGTTATTAATGGCAATTCGGAGATATACCACTTTAGCAAGCACAGGCTGGGAGAATATGGCAACAATTATTCAATTAACTAATGAAACACCCCAATATTTACCAATTCTGACTGACAAAGATCATCAATCGGTTATTCCCCTTTTGTTCTGTCAAGCGCAATTCCGTGTCATCAAGAATACGAGAATCTGCTTCTATTCCCGTCCCAGAGAAATTCTATATTTTTTTTTTTCGTTTTCTATTTTCATGAGCTTTTGTAATGAAAATACGGAACATTTATTTCCACATGGCATACACACGACAGTAAATGCAAAAGGCAACCACAAATAGAATTTACCACAACATTAACATAGCTTCAAATATTTTGCTGAGAAAGCAACTACGAGGACAATGTATGGTGCTTCAGACTGATCATAGCGGCCAATGCCTCTGCCAATAACAAATCGACGGTAGGTGTAAACTGAAAATATACACATATAAGAATACTGAAAATCAAAAGAACAAAATGTTGGACTTAGCTTATTCGTTGGATAAGAAATTCTGTAAATGTGATGAACTCATTCCCACAATCCCCGATAGGAGAATCAAATTGGTTGTCTTGAACTCCATTAAGCAAGACCTCGGAATTCGTCACCCACATGTCGTTGCTCAGCCTCACCTCCACCTCACATGGATTGACGTTCGGGCTCACCGCATCATTCCCCAATTATGATGTCACCAAATCACATCGGAGCTCATGTCGTAATGCACAAGAGAAGCATTATCCTTAAGATTGTTGGCAATTTGTTGGGTAACATGAAAAAATAAGAAGAATTGAAAATCTATTGAAAAAGATGAAAAAATAATATCAATGTATGAGGCATACTAGTAACTGTCCTTAAGGACAATTCCGCCGATTGGAGTACGAAATTTGGTGCGTAAGTTTGTAGCGGCTATCCTCTCAAGATACAGCAGACCTTCTTCTATACTTCGCACTGAATATTAGGGAAGAAGAACACTAGAAGTGCCAAAACTTATATACGGCGCTCACTTTAGTGTCAAAAATTTTTGCCGGCTCACTTAAATACCAAATTGGAGGAAAAATGATAATTTAAGTGCCAACGGTGAGAAATTCCAGCCAAATTAATACGTGGCTTTTATAATTAAAATTTTAATTTGAGTTGGATTTTTTTTAAAAAAATCAATCTACGTGACATTTCCATGTGTATATTTCGATTTTTAAAATTTTTTTCTAATTTTTTCCTTCTTTTCTTTTTTTCTTTTCTTTCTTCTTCTTCTAATTTGGCCGGTGACTAGACATTGGCCATGACCCCTAAAAGAGGTCGAAAAATCCACAAAGACCCGCCTGCCAGGGTTGCATGAGCCTGGCGAGGGTCGGCCTCACCTTGCCTAGGCAAGGGCGAGCCCCGGCGAGGGCTCCCCTCGCCAGATCAGGCGAGGCCGGCCCTTGCTCAGGCCATGGAGGCCTTGCCGAGGCTCGCCCTTGCCCAAGCGAGGGTCGGCTTTACGGCACCAGGGCTTGCCCGCCCTCGCTAGGCCGAGCCTCACCTATGGCGGGCAACGGCGGCCAGCCATGGCCGGAGGCCACTGTCCGGTCACCAACCAAAGGTAGAAGAAGAAAAAAGAAAAGGAAAAAAGAAAAGAAGGAACAAATTATTTAAAAATCGAAAAATATTAAAATATTATTAAATATATTGTCCCCATTAGCGCCGACTTGTCACATAGGACTAAGAAATTAATAAAATATGGTTACGTCAGATTTTCGGCTATCCAAATCGGAATTCCCACTTAAGTGATCATTTTTTTTTAAAATGGCACTTAAGTGATCCGAAAAAATCTTTTAGCACTAAAGTGAGTGTCATACATAAGTCTTGGTACTTCTAGTGTTCTTCCCTCGAATATTAGAAGGAATAGGAACAACGTTATATGTATAACCCAGTAAAAAAAGAAAATAATAAGGTAAGGAAATTCTCTTTTCTAAGTTAGTGTCTTTAAGAGTTGTGGTTTGAAATTTCTGTTCAAACGAAAGAAAGAGCCGCTAAAATCGTTGTTAATAGATGACCATTATATGGCCGTTACAAATGATGGAGGGTTTATAATGAAGTAAAACAGACATTGCCAAGCCATTACACGGCCGTTATCAATGTTACAAAACCTTATTATATTAATAGCGGATAAAAAACCGTTACAACTTTATGACGGTAAAAAACTCGTTACAAAATTTATAACTTTTAATAATTCAAAATTATTGAAATATCCAACAATAATGTGGTAGTTACTGCCCATGTTGGCAAATGGCTATGGAAGCAGAGTTGCCTGCCTTGATAGAAAATCAAATGTGAGACATTGTACCACTATCCTCTCGTCGCAAAACCGATTGGCTGTAAGTGGGTATAAAAGATTAAATATAAGGTAGACGGCTTTGTTGAGCAATACAAGGCTCGGTTAATGGCTAAAGATTTCACGCAATGAGAAGGTTTGATTATCGCGAGACCTTCTCTCTAGTGGCAAAGGACGTTACAATTCGCTCCTTCTTATCAATTGCCACCTTTCATAACTGGTCACTACATTAAATGGATATTCACAATGCCTTCCTCCACCATGATTTTGACGAAGAAATTTATATGGATCTCTTGCAGGGTTTATGAAGATAGGGGGTGTGACATCCCGGATTTTGACTCAATTTTGGGATTTAATAAACGTGTAATTCGTCAGTGTGCTTGTAGTAAAATCTCGCCCGGAACTGATCACTCCCGGTTATTGTTTTAAATTTTGAGATTTCACTAGAATCGCACTCGATCGAATTTTGGTCGTTATTTATACCCCGAACTTGGTAGTCGATTTTCGGGAGTTTCGGGATGAAATAAATTGGACGGTCTCGATATTATCGTGGCCAGTGTCGAGATCATCAGGAATAGTGAGAAAGTGGATTTTTGACAGGGTGCAGATTTGGACTAGTAGACCTCCCTCGTAATGTGTCTTGGGTTATTTTATTTTGGCCCTTTGTCCTATATTATTATTGGGATTTTTCGTGGACTGTTAGGCCATTTTTCGAATTTGAATCGGGATCGTTAGGTCGATTTTTAGTTTAAACCGTGTCCGTTGGATCGCGCTCAAAATAAAATTAAGTCTTTTTCTTTCTCTTTTCTCTCTCTTTCTCTCCTCTCTCCTCTGCCGAGCCGTCCTTTCCCGCGTCTCTCTCTCTCCCTCCCTCTCTCTCTCTTCCTTCTCTCTCTCTCTCTCTCTCTCTCTCTCTCTCTCTCTCCCCCCCCTCCCCGCCTTACCCCCCCATGCATCCCTCTCTGCGCCATCGGACACCCCCCCCCTCTGTCACCTCTCTCTCTCTCTCTCTCTCTCCTCCTTTTTTCTTTTCTCTTCTTCTTCTTCTTCTTCTTCTTCTTCTTCTTTTCCTTTGGTTGGCTTGCGTTTGGTTCTCGTTTACGCCCCCGATCGCGGCCCAGCTTCGCTTTGGCCGTCGCCGTGTATCCCGACCAGCCTCTGACCGCCATGCCCGCCGCCCCAGCTAACTCCGCCGCCCGTCGCGTCGCGCCAACCGCCCTTTCCCTCCTCCTTCACGCCTGGCCGGATGGCGAGCTCACGTCATGTTGCCCGTCAGCCGCCGATACACCTTATTTCAGCCCGTGCCCGTCCGTCACCGCCTCATACAGTGTTGCGCGCCCTCAAAACCCGCCACCCTCCCGCCCCGCCACTCCAGCCTCCCAGTCAGTACACCCCCGAATCTAGCAGCGTCGCCGGTCAGCCAGCCCGGCCCCATGCGCCACACCGCTCGTCAAACCGCCCCCACCCCCTCCCTCTCCCTCTCCCCCTTTCCCCTCACCCCTTCCCCCCAACCTCCCCCCCTTGTTTAGCCGCTGCCGCCTCTGCTTGCCACGGCCAGCCCAGCCACCCGGCCGGTCGGCCCGGCCAGCGGGCGACAAGCCCGTGCTTGCACTGCGCCCAGCCGCCAGCCCGTGGCCGACCCGCCAGCCAGTGTGCCTAGTTGGCACTGTTCACCCGGGCCATTTTGGGCCCTAGCCGACTTTTCCCAGGCCAAAACTTAGTAAGTGACTCCCTAAACCTTACCTAGTACATTGGGTATTATTAGACTTGTCTAGGGGATAATTAGTACCGGTTTAGGGACTAAGCGTGGACTGTGGGTAATTTTGTACATGCGTAATTAATAGATTAAATTGTGAGAATTGTGGGGCTTAATTAATAACTAATTATGGTGGGCTAATTGATAATTGGCTTGTTGTGGCATTCGTGGGATGGGCTGTGATGTGAATTTGATTTGTACGTGGGTACTTATAGACTTGTCTCGGTTAGAACGGCTAGGGCGTGATTTAATTTGAGCATATTATGTTTAATTGCGCTATTTGAATTGGATTAATGGTATGCTTGACTTGGGTAATTGAGCGTGGCCGACTTGGACGCCGGGTTTGTGAATATTGTGAATTGGACTGAGTTGTGATTATGGGTTTATTGATGCAATTGGTGTGGAATTGATTTAATTGAATGGCGTGTGTTTGCACTGTCGATTTTAAGCCCGGATTGATCGGAGGGCTACGGACTTGGGACGGTTGACAAAGTGGTCCGTGTGAAGGCATGAATGGCCGGTGTGCCAACCGGGTGCGGGGCTTGAGACGGTTGACGGTGGCCCGTTAAAAGTGTGTTGGATTGGGACGTGTTTACGCCGGTCATTGGAATTATTTGAATATCGTGGCTTGGGACGTGTTGACGGTAGCCACTGGAATTGATTGAATAGTGTGGCTTGGGACGTGTTGACCGCGGCCACTGGAATTGATTGAACGGTATGGCTTGGGACGTGTTGACGGCGGCCATTGAAATTGATTGAATTGTGTGGCTTGTGTGCTAGAGAGAATGGACCTGAGGCGCAGTGGCGCGGGTCGTGAAAAAGATGTTCGGTCACGATTCGATTTGGAGGTGACCGAATTGGCTTGTTGAGCGTGTGGACCGAATTGGCTGGTTGAGCGCAGGACCGAATTGGCTGATTGAGCGTGTGACCGAATTGGTCAAGTTGAGCGTGTGACTGAATTGGCTGGTTGAGCGTATGATTGAATTGACTGGTTGAACGTGTGACTGAATTGGCTGGTTGAGCGTGTGATTGAATTGGCTGGTTGAGCGTATGATTGAATTGGCTGGTTGAGCGTGTAATTGAATTGACTGTTGAATCGGTTGGATTGATTGAGTGCGAGTGTGGATGGTACTTGAACGATTGTGTTATATTACCGGGATATTATTTTATTATTCTGATTAACTAATGTGCAGTGTGGGTAGGTGATTGAATGGCGAGGTAAGTCCATTGATGTGAATTATATATATTATCGGTTTGATTGCATGTACGACTTGTCTGGGTACACATTGGCCTACGTAGGGTATAGGGGGTTGCTTATTGAGACTCGTTCTCACGGTTATTATATAACCATTTCAGATCCGTGACCATGAGTGATTGGAGACACTGCAAGAGTATCTCGGAGATCGAGGACGGGTGAAGTACTCGGTATTTTGAGTCCCCCTTTGTAGAAGAGTTAAGTTGCGAACCTTTGCCCCTTTTGAGGAATGTGGTTCTATTGTTGTGGCCTAGCTCAGGAATTGTCTTTTGTGGACGTCGTATGTATCTACTAAGTGTAGGAATCACAGTTATTATTTTGTACTATTGTTACCCCTTGTCATAATTAATTGTCCGGGTTGTTCCTATTTGTTTCCGTGCGTGCTTAATCTCTGATGTTTGGGTTGGGTCGGCGATGTATCTGGGACGTCGCAGTCAATGTTCGACCATCGAGGGATGTTCGCGCGCTCGTAGGGTGCGGGACGTGATAGGGGGAGTCTAGGGTATGTTATCTCTATAAATCCCTTTATGGTCTTAAAGAGGTTTCTTGACAGTGGTACGTGAAGTTTACCAATGCATTAACAGGTGCATGATTTAAAGAGTCCAAACATGATTATACTTTGTTTGCATGGACAAAAGGTATGTCATCCATCTATTTAATGATATATGTTGATGACATATGTATTATGGGAAGTGATCAATCTGCTATTAATAATCTTAAAGAATACTTGCATTCCACTTTTCATATTAAAGACTTGAGATCACTCAAATATTTTCTTGGAATTGAGATTGCCTGATCAGAGCAAAGAATCTCTCTTAGCCAATTGAAATTATATTGAAAATTTTATTAGAAACAGGTCTATCATGATGTAAACCAACTATTATTCCCATCAAGTAGAATGCTAAATTGACCACAATTGATTATGACACGGATTTATTGTCTCTAGATAATGATCCATTACTCAAAGACCTGTCAAGCTATCAAAGACTCGTTAAGAAGCTTATCTACCTCACTATGACTAGATTGAATATATGTTATGCAGTACAAACACTTAGTCAATTCATGCATAGTTTGAAACAAACCCATATGAATGCCACTCAGAAGATTGTGAAGTACTTGAAGAAATGCCCAGGACTAGGGATACTTCTTTCTCAAAGATGTAACATGGAGATGGCAGCTTACGTGACACGGATTATGCGACTTGTCCTATGAGTCGAAGGTCTATCACTGGTTTCTACATTAAACTTGGGGAATCGTCGCTTTCATGGAAGACAAAGAAGCAGTCCACTATGTGTCCTTGTCATAAGCTAAATTTGACTATCGAGCCATGGCTAAAACTGTTTGTGAAATAGTATGGTTATAAGGCCTACTTTTGGACCGTGAGGTACAAGTTAAAGGATCGGCCTTGCTATTTTGTGACAACCATGCAGCACTAAAACTTGCGGCAAATCCCATAGTAAATGAAAAAATGAAGCATATAGAAGTTGATTGCTATTATGACTAGTGTTATCACCTAGAGGGAGATGAATAGGTGATTTTACTAAATTAGATGATTTAAACGTGTGGAATGAATATAGTCGAGGTCAACAACTCATATGTACAATATTAGATGGATGCGAATTACAAATTTGCATGTAAGTTATCGTTAGATGATTGCGTCTGATGACTAAAATGATGTTCTAACGAACTTGTTTGATAGATATGTATGTAGTATAATGTCAGCAATAATAAATGAAAGTTTAGGAATAGAGAATACTACACACAGATCATTATAGTGGTTCAGCTTTATCAAGCCTACTTCCACTCTCCACGCTAGCAGCCTATTGGCTGTGTTTTACTATTGAATTATCAAAAGATTACAAAAGCAGTGCTTTACAGATGATAAACTACATTATCACATACACTCTTCACTCAAGTAATTTTCTTTCTAAAGTTACAACGTGAAATACAGTAATCACAAGCGTGCAAGATCGAAACTCTATTCAGACTTTGAAATTCTCGATTCTGGTTCTTATTTCTTGTATGACGTTTGCATTCTTTTTATACTCATCTACTTCCAATCTATCCGTTGGATAGTCTTTAGAGGATTAATCTCCAAATCAACCCGTTGGTAATTCTTCCCAAAATAGGATGCATAGCCGTTAGAAAAAGAACCATTATCTCCGAATGATTTGATCCCTATACAATCAAATCAAGGTTTTCATGAGTGTAGTTCTTTGTGTTTAAGGAACGATATTGTGATTGCCAATTAGGATATCCTGAGATATCAATTTGATTATCGTGCATAAACTTGTCAAAAATAACACTCATTGAATTTGACAAGTAATTTTGAGTCCGATGACAAAGTTCTTTCATCGACTAAGTCTGATGACTCAGCATTTACCTACATCAAATAATTAAGTGTAATTCTGGTTAGTAATAGATAGTTTTGTCATTCTTCAAAACTCATTAGGGATTTTTCTCAACATTCTCCCCCTTTTTTATGATGACAAAATTGTCTATATGCAATGTAAATAGTCTATTCAGATGATATAACTTTCGAAGAATATAAAGCATTATTAAAGCATTGTTAAGCTTTGAAATCAATAAATATCAATCCATATTTTGCTACTTCCATACTTGCATTCACATCTTCTGTTGCTATAATGCTTCTCCCTCTTTTTGACATCAGCAGAAAGGATAGATAACGTAATCAATAAAAATGTAGTAAAAGTAAGTTGAACAACCATTGTCGAATCATATGTCAATAGTTAAAGTTCACACCAAGTCAAACATTTAACAAAAATCAATATGGAAGGTTGAAACAAATAGCTTAGAAATGATAACTTGGGAAGAGATGTGATCAATTTGGCTGATTGGATGGAGGGGCTGAGGGTCTTGCGGGTTCAGATGAAGAAGTTCCAAAAGGTGCAGATAGGAAAGGCACTTGGACAAGACTGAAGCTAGAAAGTTGGTTCAATCATTGCTCAATATGTGATGAGAGCTGATGAATCTGGCCTGCAGTGTTAATTGCTGCAATTGGTACATCAGTTCTAACTTGAATCTTCAAATTGTTAATTCTTGCTTTCATCAAGTCCTTGATCTCCTGAATTTCTTCTTTAAGTTCATTACGGAGTTCTCGGACTTCATTTTGAACAGCTTGTCTCCATCTTAGATTGGTAATGGCTGTATGGTCTGACATGGATGAGGAGATATTGTATCCAGAAGGAGTTTGAGTGGTCTGAATGTCAACAAATGCTGCTTCCTTCCCTTTGCCTCTCTGTTGAGCTTCCGATGGACTATTTTCATAGTCATCTCCTTCAAGAGGAAAATTTGCAGAAGTTGCTACTCAAGGAGCTGCCTCTTGTGCATTCTGATTTTGGTCCTCTTGTATGTCAGGCAGATTAAAGTCATTATCCTTAACATCTTAAGCATCTTCTTCCTCAAATTGTTCCAGCATATCATCTTCTATGATATAATTATTCTTAGGCTCCCCCTCTCTCCTAGAAAGTCCTTCCTTAGCTTCTTTTTCTGTAGTAGCCATGTGTTCTTGCTGATTTTTTATGACTATTTTGTTGATGGTGTCACTTAGTGAGTTCATCAAGTGTTCCTCCTCATCTCGTAGTTTCTGAATTTCAAGTTGAGTGGCAGCATGTCTATCTGCACGGGCTTGATGCTTGACATCTTGAATAATTAGCCATTGCATAAACCTTGACTCCATCAAGGCTCCTATCATCAGCTTAAAATTGTTCAGCAGAGTGTTCGTCGGATATTTCCATCTCATTAGAATCACTGGCCACGACTTAAGTTCTTTTGGCTAGTCTGTCAGTTCTGGAGGCTATCGGTTGTACTTTCCTCTTTCTTGCTAAGGTTTTAATTGATTCCTTCTCATTAGACTCATGAAAAATGTTAATAGAGTCATTGTTCTGTGCACTCATCATTTTGGCAGGAATAATCTTACCCTTCTTATCCTTCTAATTTTCACCATCAAATCTGTATCCAATCTTAGTCATCATGAGTTCTCCAACGGTCATAGTTTGAAGAGGTTTACCTTTGAGTTTTGCAGTAATGGAGATTTTCAAATACTCAAAGATAGCGGTGATCAAACCTCCATAAGGGAGTTGACCTTTACTCTTCTTGACAGTTCTATACATTTGAAGAAGAATCATATGAGACAGAGAAATGAAAAAGGTGGTTTGAATTGCCCAAATCAACTTGGCCTCATATTGAGACATCAGTTTTGGAAGATCTTTTAGGTCTAAGACAATTGATGATGATTTTATGGAGGACAATGGAATTTAGAGGAAAAAGAGTGTGAGATACATGAGATATAGAGCTTCTGATGAAAGATGAGTCACTAGACAGAGATCGATATGCCAAATCTAAAGTGATAGGAATAAAAGAAAATTCTGTATGTTTTACTCCTAGAATGGCAAAGAGATCAAAGGCTAATAACTTGTAATCTTGTTGAAAAACAAAGAACTCAATTTCAGTAGGAGAAATGAATGACAGATTTGAATAAAAGTAAGCCGTTAGTTCAGGGTAGACTTTGTGAGAGAGAGAACACATTCTTTGAAAATCAAGATTTTCAATCAGACTCTGAATCTTGATTTTGAAATTCTCAAAGAAATTAAAGTCTACAACTATGTTATTCATTATTCCTCTAGCTAGAAGCGAATTGTAAGCAAATTTATGAGTTTTGTTTCTAAACAGACTGTCGTTTTTCTTGTCATTAGGAGGAATTCTAGAAATGGGCACAACTCAACAAATAGTTTCTCATCATTATCCTCCTTCCTACTATCAATGTTTTTACTTTTCTCCAAAGTTTGTAGTTCCTCCTCACCAACGAACTCATCTTCTCTAATATTCGAATGTTCTCCAACTTTCTCTTTTCCTTTTCGAGAAACTCCTTTCTTTACAGTCACAGGGGTTTTATGAACATTAGAGATTTCTTTAAGAACTATCCCCTTTACACCAATAGGTGATCTACCAAGCCTTATACCCTTCCCATATTCCTCCATAACTTCACGTTTAGATAGAAAACTAATGTTTTACACACGGCATTTACAGTATTCTGGTCACTCCGATTTTCTCAAAGTACTCTAATGGTTTTTTATCAGTCATCTTGCCATAACAAAACGATCACGTTCTTGAACAGGGATTCGTAGAGATTTATTAGCTTCAGACGACTCTTTCTTAGAGCCCGAGTTAAAGATATCAATTTTCTCTACTTCTCCATCTTTGTCTACTCTGGTGAACATTCCCGTGATTCGGTTCGATCGTTTGAAATTCTTGATTCCTTTGTTTGATTCAATGGTCGATTTTAGTGCCATTGAAAAGATTTTTGAGTTTTCGAAGAGAAAGATGAGATTTTTTTAGGGTAAAACATGTGTTTGGAGATCTTTAGGGTTTTACAAAGTAGAATGTTTGTTCAGAGAGAGTGTGAGAATGAGAGAGAATATGAAAAAGGTTTAAACCGAGGAGTACAATATATCGATTTTTACAAAACCCTTTTTAGAAACTGTCAATTGATAGTTATGGGAAATTTCGGAAATTATATTCCGAAAATTTTGGGATTATAATTCTCAAACTGCATCAATTAAGACAACTAATTTCAAACAATCATGATATTCAAAATATATGAGATATATGTATCTTTTATAAGATGAGTTACGTGCCAAAATCAGACACTTTAAATATATGCTTGATCAAATAAGTCATTAGATGCAATGAGACTTTATACTGCACGGCTCAATAAACTGGGTTAATGATGTTTAGTTTTTTTTTTTTAATGATGTTTAGTTTATCTCTAATAAGTTCAAAACTTTTATTTTCTAAAGGTTTTGTAAAAATATCAGCTAATTGCTGTTTAGTGTCAATGGATTGAACATAAATATCTACTTTTAAAACATGGTCACGAATGAAATGATGTTTAATATCAATATGCTTACCTCTTGAATGCAGAATTGGATTCTTGGTCAGATTGATGGAGCTCGTATTGTCACACTTGATCTCCATAGTTGAGTTTTTGATGTTGAAGTCTCTCAATTGTTGTTTCATCCAAAGAATTTGAGTACAACAACTTCCAAGTGAGACGTATTCAGCTTCCACTGTTGAAAGAGCTACAGTTTGTTGCTTCTTTGAATACCATGAAACAAGCATGTGTCCTAACAATTGACACGTTCCAGAAGTGCTCTTCCTGTCTATTTTGCAATCAGCATAATCGGCATCAGAATATCTAATAAGAGTAAAATTTGATCCCTTAGGATACCACAATCCAAGTATAGGATTGGTGCCAACATATTTGATAATCCTTTTGACTGCAGTAAAATGAGATTCTTTTGGTTCTTATTGAAATCTGGCACATAAACAAACACTGAAAAAAATATCTGATCTTAAAGCAGTTAAATATAAAAGCAAGCCAATCATGTTTATATATAATTTTTTATCTACTGGTTTTCCTTTTTCGTCCTTGTCTAGTTTAATAGCATATGACATTGGAGTATTTGTCTTTTTGCAATTCACCAAACTAAACTTTTTTGTAATTTCCTCGGCATACTTTTCTTGACAAAGAAATGTGTCATTTTTGGTTTGTTTAACCTGTAATCCAAGGAAGAAAGTTAACTCACCCATCATGCTCATTACAAATTTACTTTGCATCATTTTAGAAAAATTCTTACATAATTTTTCATCTGTAGAACCAAAAATAATATCATTTACATAAATTTGAATTATCAAAATGTCTTTACCTTTCCTTTTGATGAACAAGGTAGTGTCTACATTACCTTTTATGAAATCATTTTGTTTCAGAAAGCTACTCAGTCTTTCGTACCAAGCACGTGGTGCTTGTTTAAGACCATATAATGCTTTCTTGAGAGTATATACCTAATTAGGCTTGTGATGATCTTCAAAACCTAGAGGTTGTTCTACATATACTTCCTCTTTAATATAGCCATTCAAGAATGCGTTTTTGACGTCTATCTGAAATAATTTAAAATCACAAAAACAAGCATAAGCCAGTTAAATTCTTATTGCTTCCAACCTGGCCATCGGAGCATACGTTTCATCATAATTTATTCCTTCCTCTTGTAAATATCCTTTGGCCACAAGTCTTGCTTTATTTCAGATGACTTTTCCTTGATCATCCCGTTTATTTTGAAATACCCATTTTGTTATAATAACTAAATGATTTTTGGGTCTAGGAACAAGGTCCCATACTTGATTGATTTGGAATTGTAAAAGTTCATTTTGCATGGCTTCAATCTAGCTTTCATCTTTCAAGGCATCTTCGACATTCTTTGGTTCAACTTCTAAAATGAAAGCCATCGTATTTATGATTTCCTTCGCCTTTGCTCTGGTTTTGATCCCTTCATCTAAATTTCCAATGATGAGTTCTTTGAAATGACTGGATTTTTGCTTTCAGTTTTTGTTGAATCTTTCATCATTTTCATCATTGAGATTTGATGATTCATCATTGACTTGTTGGTTTGATGACTCCTGAGCTTCATCAGATCTTTGAGTCTGATCATTTTCACTTACCGTCATTTTATCAGATGCTTTGTCAGATTCTTCAGATGCTGGATTTTCAGTGTCAGAGTCATCTTGTTGAGACTGAATTGAATCTTCAAACTTAACATTTAATGATTCTTCGACTGTTTGAGTATTTTTATTGAATACTCTATAAGCCTTGCTTGTTGTTGAATATCCAAGAAAGATTCCTTCATCTGACTTTTTATCAAACTTACCAACACGATCATTAGGATTTTTTAGAATAAAACATTCACATCCAAATATCCGAAAATATGAGATATTGAGAATTTTACCTTTGAACAATTCATAAGGGGTTTTTTCAAGAATTTGTTTTGGAAAAATTCTATTTGATATATAACAAGCTGTTGATACAGCTTTAGCCCAAAAATGTGCTAGAGTTTTATTTTCAAATGGAAGAGTTCTAGCCATTTTTTGCAAAATTCTATTCTTTCTTTCAACTACTCCATTTTGTTCAAGAGTATAGGGTAAGGAAAAAGTATGTTGAATACTATTTTCATCACAGAAATAAGAAAAATTTTGATTTTCAATTTTTCTTCCATGATTAGATTTAATGCTTGAAATAGTATAGCCCTTTTCATTTTGTACCTTTTTGACAAATTTTGAAAAATATTTAGATGTTTCACTTTTATGAGCCAAAAAGAATACCCAAGTGAATCTTGAATAATCATTTACAATAACTAAGCAGTATTTCTTACCTCCAAGACTTAGAGTTTGAGTAGGACCGAAAATGTCCATATGAAGCAACTGCAAAGCTCTGTTAGTGGTGACATAATTTATTGATTTAAATGAAATTCTTACCTATTTACCTTTAGAACAAGCTAAACATAACTCTGTGCTCTTGAATCTTAGTTCTGGTAATCCTTTGACATGTTTGTTTGAAGTTATTTTGGATATTAACTTGACACTAACGTGTCCGAGCTTTTCTGTGCCACTGATCAAATTCTTCTTTTATGGAAATGAGACAATGCAAATTGTTAGACTTCGTGTCTAATAGATAGATGTTTCCATGTCTTTGACCCGTGAATGATTGCTTGTTGACTTTACTCATCCTAGAGCATTTGTCTTCTTGGAAAGTGATTCTGTAACCAATATCATATAATTGACTAATGCTAATTAAATTAAAGTTCAAACATTCAACTAGTGAGACTTCATTGATGATGAGATTTTCGATTCTGACAATTCCCTTACCAACTATCTTTCCTTTGTTGTTGCCTCTAAAGGATACACTTCCTCCTTTAATTTTTTCGAAACGGATGAATTTCAAAGGATCTCTGGTCATGTCTCGAGCAACCACTGTCAAGGTACCACTTGTTCTTTCTTATCTTTGGTACCTTATCTTCTTCATCAGAACTTGATTCTGAGTCTGATTTTGCCATCAAATAGATGTTGGCAAATTCTTGTTCACTTTCATCATCCTTTGAATCACTCTATATTTCAGTTTTGAAAGCATTCTTATATCTTTCATACTTCCCTTCATTCTTTTTGAGAAGAGGACATTTTGGCTTTATGTATCTGTTCTTTTTGCAGTGGAAACATATTACATCTTTGTTTTCTTCATCTTCGACACTTGATTTCTTTTGAAAATTTAGCTTCTTGGCCTTTGATGATTTAGAATTCTTGAATTGCTTCTTTGACTTATTCATCTTCATCTTCTTTGCCATCTTTCTCAGTTTATTGACCATTAGAGCCAATTCTTCATCTTCATCTTCATCTTAATCTATATCTATGTCATTAGAATCAATGTTAGTTTTCAAAGTGATAGATTTTTTACCTTTGGGTTCTTTAACTTCTAAGAACTTTTCAGTTTCATAGGATTGAAGAGTTCCGATGAGTTTATCCACTGTGAGTGGTCTGATCCCCTGAGTTTCTTGAATATAAACTTTGATGTTGTTCCATTCTTTTGAAAGAGCTCTCAGCAACTTGTTCACCTTCATAGGTTCTGATATGAGATTGTTTTGAAATTCAAGTCCATTTACGATCTCAGTGAATCTGCTCTGTATATTAGAAATTACTTCATTTGGTTTCTGAGCGAAAGACTCGTATTGCCCAGGAAGAATGTTGAGATTTATCTCCTTGACTCTCTCTGTTCCTTCATGAACAAGCTCGAGACGATCCCAGATTTCTTTTGCAGTTTTGAGATTTGCAATTCTTTTGTATTCAATACTTGCAAAACCATTATATATGGCCATTTTGATCTTTGCATCCAGATGGATTCTTTTGGAAATTTCTTTGGCCCGAGAGTGGTAAAACTTGAGGTCTGATTTGCTTTCTAATTCCTTCGGTAGAAGGTGTCTCATTTTGCTCTTTTGAAGTTTCTGAAGATTTTGTTTCAGTTGAAACGTGTGGAATGATTCCATGTTCAACAATGTCCCATATATCTTGATCTATTCCCAAGATGAATGTCTTCATCTTATTTTCCCAGACACTCGTGTTCAGTTCCATTGAAGTAAGGTGGTCTATTGTTGTGACCCGACTCAACATTACTAGCCATCAAGAATCGTTATCTGAGAAGTAAAATAACACTTCAAGGAAAAATGAGCACTTGACTCTGATATCAATTGTTACAACTAATGCTATCACCTAAAGGGGAGTGAATAGGTGATTTTACCAAATTGGATGATTTAAACGTGCATAATGAATATAGTTGAGGTTAACAACTCATATGTACAATATCAGATGGATGCGAATTACAAATTTGCATGCAAGTTGTCGTCAGATGATTACGTTTGATAACTAATCTAACGAACTTGTTTGATAGATATATATGTAGTATAATGTTAGCAATAATAAATGAAAGTTTAGCGATAGAGAATACTACACATAGATCTTTATAGTGATTCGGCTTTATCAAGCCTATGTCCACTCTCCACGCTGGCAGCCTATTGGCTGTGTTTCATTATTGAATCACTAGAAAATTACAAGAGCAGTGCTTTACAGATGATAGACTGCACTATCACATACACTCTTCACTCAAGTAATTTTCCTTCTAAAGTCATAACGTGAAATACAGTAATTACAAGTGTGTAAGATCGAAGTTCTATTCAGACTTTGGAATTCTTAATTCTGGTTCTTATTTCTTGTACAACGTTTACACTCCTTTTATACTCCTCTACTTCCAATCTATCCATTGGACAGTCTTCAGAGGATTGATCTCCAAATCAACCAGTTGGAGATTCTTCCCAAAATAGGATGCATAGCCGTTAGAAAAAGGAACCATTATCTCCTAGTGATTTGATCGCCCATACAATCAAATCAAGGTTTCCATAAGTGTAGTTCTTCGTGTTTAAGGAACGATTTTGTGATTGCAAATTAGGATATCCTAAGATATCAATTTGATTATCCTGCATCAACTTGCCAAAAATAACATTCATTGAATTTGACGAGTAATTTTGAGTCTGATGATAAAGTCCTTTCATCGACTAAGTCTAATGACTCAGCATTTACCTGCATTAAATAACTTAAGTATAATTCTGATCAGTAACAAATAGTTTTGTCATTCCTCAAAATGCATTAGGGATTTTTGTCAACAATTGCCATTTCACTCAAGATAAGATCCAAGAAGGGATAATCGAGACAAGAGGAATTGGAACCACAGAACAGCCTATAGATCTCTTACCAAACCCCTATGTCAAAGACAATATGCATATCTATTAAGTAAGCTGGGCGTCTTGAACATATATAAGCCACAAGCTTGGAGTGTTAGAATATATGCCTAAGATATGACAAATATATCCGGATTACAATCGATACATTTAATCAATCCGGGATTGTAATTAATTGATATATCGAATCTAGGATTAGAATCGATATATTCTTTCCTTTTATTACTCACATTTTGTACTATATATTGAATTTTGTTCATGGAGAATATACAAGCAGAAGTGCACAGAACACAAGATTCATATTCGGTTTCCTCTCCTTCAATTTGTGTCGATATCACATCGTTTTAGCTCCTAAACCCCACCAAAGATCACTCTAAGCTCGCGTTAACTCTGTGCTCAGCTCAAACTTAACCTCAAAATCAATTTTAAGAGTCCTTGCCCATGCAAATAAAAGCATTAGTCTGCTTCCTATGTGCATGGCAATTTGTGAAAAAATTTGATTACCACTTGAGCAGCACCTTCACTAAATGAGAATAGACTCGAGTCCAAATATTTAATAATACCCTTCCCGCAACTTGCAAAATTCAATGTCAAATGGGATACAAAGAAATTGAAATTTAGCTCCAATGCGATGCCGTGATCGAATGTTCACTCCAAAAGTTCGAATTATTAGGCGGAGAAGAGTTGCGTGTGTATAACAACTTAGACAAACTTCAAAGACAGACGACTCCTGATCATTTAACTGGAATTCTCTTTCACGTTGATGACTTTTCTCTCCATGATGAGAACCTTTCGAGGGTGGTTTTCTTTAGCAAGGAAGGAATCTATTTCAAAATAAAGGAAAAGGAGAAGAAAAAAAGAGACCTTCGTGGGATAAAATGTTCACTTTCTCTCCAAAAACAACATTTTGAATTCCCTATTGCCTTCCTCGAAGACGTTGAAGCCATGTCCTTTTATATATATAAGGAAAATCTATTTAGATACTACTGCTTATATCATAAACATAGAATCATCTTTCAAAATTATGTCTTACAATCGCATACAAATTATCGACGAATATGCCAGGGTGGGACAGAATCTTGTCACAAAGTCTTATAACTTGCCGTGCGCTCGACCAATCGCAACGTTCATGAATCGATTTCTTGTCGACATCTTTCTCATTTTTTTCGATGAGTGAAAAAACAACCCGAAAATGGTAGTGACTAATGAGGTTTAGGTGCCCGTTTGGTGTTTTGACCAGGTTTAGCTCACTAAGGACGGTTGTTTTCACCTGTGCAGGCTACGCCTTATTTTTATGACCTAGCAGCCGATTTACCTACACATCCGTCCATCCCTCCCCATGTTGTTTTTCTTTCGGGAGAGTTCTAGAGTACCCTCATATGTTAACATTCCGAGATTCGGATGGAACCTTTTAAGCAGTTACTTGAGGTGCGAGCTTGCCCTAACGTGCATGTGAGAAAAAGAAGAGAAAGCGTGTTCAAGTGCAAGTGCAACCAGCTTTGACAGTAGGTTTTGACTCGCATGTATCTAGTAATCAGCAAAGCAACTGTGGGTCCTCTTTGTCCCGAAATATATGTGAAGACAATCATTTTTCCCGCCCGCCCGACGCAAATGAAAGTTTTTCTCCACTTTTCCAAGAAATTAAATCGCACCAAAGATTCTGTTTTTGAACAAAAGTGAAATGAGCTTTACTTTTGAATTATTGCATTTTTTTTTCCACAAGATTAAGGCGAAAAAGAAGAAAAAGAAGAAAATAAATATTGTTTTTCCACCTTGATTTTCGTTATCATTGAATAGTTTCAAGATAAGACTACCTTGATCTGAGAACCCTTCTTTCTCTCCTTAGTTTATTTTCTCTGTTTTATATCTACTTTTGTCCCCAAAGTGTGTAAGACCATCCTTTTTGACCTAATGGATTGGTAAATGCCAATGAATTGTGACCACTCAGTTTTGCCCACATGTCCAATGCTATGATTTTTTGTCCATTTTTATTACAATCTTTTGAACCTTATCGGCCAACGATGTAACACTCTTCAAGAACCATGTCCTAAAGTTAAAGTCACGCTGTCATTATCTGCTGATGATCAATGTGCACTCGGTGGGAAAACAAGAGAAAAGGGTCATTTTTCCGATAAAGAACGTCAAGCCCTTAACTTTATCAAACCTAAGAATTCACTTTACTATACAAATTTTGCGGCCATCTCTGTACATCACACATATAGAATGTTAGGTAAACCTTTTTGTTCACCTATAAAAGCTCAAAACCCATGGAGGAATCCCCCACAAGGTCCAAAGATTGATCCTCAGTTTGAAATACGTGGAGAGGGAGGGAGAGATGGTTTCGGAGTCTGAGAACGAGGATCCACGAAGATCTACTCCGAAACTCTCCTTATGGTCGCTCCCGAACCACCGGCGCGACCCCTCAGACATGCCCGACCCACCGCTGCAAACCTCGATTTCGATACCGTTTGAGTGGGAGGAAGTGCCAGGCAAGCCTAAACGGCCCAATGATTGGCCCAAGCCCGGTGTGATCGCAAACCCAACGTCTCTTGAGCCGCCTCCAAGGCTGTGGGATGAGGACAAGTTTACCAGTACGCCCTCCCCAACAAGCGTGCTTGATGGGCCTTGCATGGGTCGGCGCTCGGCTCAGACGTTCTCGTTTAGGAAGATAGGAGGGTCTTTCAGGAGCCCGGAGAAAAGGGGAAAGAGAGAGGCGAAGGAAAGGGTGTCGATTTTTGGGTCGATGAGATGGGGAATATTAAGGGAGAAAGTAGACGATGTTGAGGGTATTTCTGAGTTTTCATCTTCATTCCGTGGAGCTAGGAGTGGTGGTGACGGCGACGGGGACGGCAATGGCGGAGATTGTTATTCACATGCCGACACAAGGAGGAGGAGAGGGGGCTTCATAGGTCGATCTCAATCAAAGTCACATTTGTGGGTAAGCAAACTTAATTTGTTTAGTTTTATTAAAAGAATTAATTACTTTTATCATATGCTCTTTCACTTTGGTTAAATTTGTTTCTACTGATTTAATTTATTGATCTATCTTGTATATTCAGCCTCTAACTCGAGGTTAGAACCATTTGCACATCTGCACAGCAGATGGAGTGCAATATGCAATGGGGAAACTCGAAAAGGAAGCATAAGTGTAAAGGGAGTGATAAGATCTTGTTCTATATATGGCGTTGAAAATATGTTCTGTCCTGCGCTTTTTGAGGTGCAAAGTCTAAGTTATGTGGCGCCTAAGAGAAGATCATGAGCTCACGCATATCCTCAACTTAAGGCACAAAGTTTTAGTCGTTTCACAACTATGTTTATTACACTCTTACTATGGTGGGAGAAAAAAATTGTTGATTTTCATCATTATAAATTTTTATGGGACATTGCCAACTTATAAGCTTTTAAATCAGCACAAGGTTTACTAGTCAAATATTTTGAAATTCTCCTCACACTTTGAAATTCGGCATAAATTCAAAGAAAAAAATGACCAACATGATAAATGAGAGAACAAGAAAAATCGAAGTCGGACCCACGACATTTACGAATCAACGGGCTTAAAATTTTTAGGTTTTACAAGCACGTGGATTGACATTGAAATACTCTAGACTAGCAATATCTTTTTTGATAAATCGATCTATTATCTAATCCATACAACTTTCTTCTTCTATTAAGTCTCGCCACGAGTTACATATTTCTTTAAGATGATTGTTTATTGCCTCGAAAGCATTTAATCTAAGCATGTATTTACGCACTTGTAATTTTTTTTTTTTGGCGCAGGCAACACTCTGTGAAAACTTTAAGCAGGTGGTTCCATGGAGGCGGAAGCAAGAGACTTATGAGAAAGTGTAAAATGTCAAACCATCCTCATCTTTCCGCTCCACCGGATTGGGATGGTCATCTTTTCGTGGCAACGCTTTGTTCTTTCCAGACCATCAGCGAACTTGTATAGATATAAATTCTTATGTTACAATATGGGATGGTTGAAAGATAAGTAGTGAATCTTTATTTCTTTTCTTTATGCCTAAAATTAATAATCATTGCAATTTACAAATATTACGAATATCAACCGAAGATATACGACACCTTTACCAAAAAAAAAAAAACCGAAGATATATGACTATTCAGCCATATCCCGATTGAAAGACATGATAAACCGAGCAACATTACCGCAATATTGCATGTCCATTATTGTCTCATTCGTATTGGCGTCTTGCGTATTAGCTTCCAATTAGAAGTTATACCCCGCTCTCTCCCTCTTTCTTTGCCATTTTTGGCCCGCTGATGTGAATTGGACGTGAATCAGAAGTGCATAGGAAGGTTGCATCTCTCTCTAGAATGAGCACACGAGTGCTGCATCCACTTGGAAATATTATCCAAAAAATCCTAAATCTGTTGCACTTTTGCTAATTTAGTCTTAAACTTTTTAATTTTGCCAATTGAGTCATAAACCTTTACGTTTTGCCAATTAAGTCCACTTGGCCAATTTTGGCAAAAAACCGTTGACATAATTGCTGGCCATCCTACATGGCATGACTGGCGTTGACGTGGACTATTTTTAATAATATTTTCATATTTTTTTCTTTTTTTCCCTTTTCTATTTTTCTTTCTTTTCCCTTTTTCCCTCCTTTGGCCATTGAACTGCCGGCCATTGTTGGCCTCATTGATGGCTGACAACCTCCGCCCGGCCTCAGGTGAGGGTTAGCCTCGCTTGGTCGAGTGAAGGCCACCCTTGTCTAAGTTGGCAACGGCCACCATCGCCTGAGGTTGACAACCTCCGCCGGCCATCAATGAGGCCCGACGGTGGCCAGCAGAGGGAAAAAGGGAAAATGAAAAAAGAAAAAAGAAAAAAAGGAAGAAAAATATAAAAAATTGAAAAAAATATAAAAATTTCCACATCAACCTCGGTTGTGCCATGCGGGATGGCTAGAGTTCGCATTAGAGATTTTCGACTAAAATTGGCTGGATGGACTAAATTGGCAAAACGTGAAAATGTTTATGACTCAATTTGTAAAATTGAAAAGTTTGGGATTGAATTGGCAAAAGTGCAATAGAGTTAGGATTTTTTTGGTCAATTTGAATTGGGTAGCTCATGGGTGGCCTAACATTCAAAATTTCCGGTACTTTGAATTAAGTTTCACCAAGTCTCGCCTTTTCTTTTGCAGGGTTTCACTAAATTAGTGGAAATGGTTGTTTGATGACATGTTTTGAAGCGGGATTTCGTGTTGGCCCTTTGACGTAAAGTGGACGGAAGTGAAAGGGGAGATTGAGCATCTTTTCCTCTAATTTCGAAGCTTGGATAGAGTGGGGTAGTCACTCAACTTACGGTCCTATGTGTTACTAAAATGATTAGGGCATGTTTAACTCTAAAAAATGTGTTTAGATCGAAGCGATCGTTAAATGTGTGAGCCGAATCTGTGGAGGCAAGATTAGCAACCTTCGAGCTTTTTGAATAGGGTGCTGGGAAAAGAGTTGGCTCTTGCTATCCAGATTCATCCTCACTCTTTGGGCTCTAGACAAGTGAAATTTCTTAGTTTAAAGCAAGGTCGGTCACCTTAATAGCCTGTAGAAGTGAATGGTGTAAGAATATGTTATGTTCCAAATCATTCGGACGATGTGCCATGGTAATTTTGTCATGGCTTTTATTTGGTTTCACGGTATGATGTATTCAGATTTAGTTCTTGGAATGGTTTAACAAGAATGAAATAAGTTGGGGTTTATTATTCAAGTGTTCTGATATGCGCGAGTTGATTCCAAGTGACCTGTTAATCTATTTCGCTCAGTTGGCTTTCAAATAATGTAAAAAAATAAGAAAATAATTAGTTCCTATAACTGTAACTACCCGGTCCTGCGAAGGATAGGAGTGCAGCTCCGCCTTGAGAATGGCAAATGGGGTAGGAATGAACCAAATCTCACATCGTGTGGGAAAGGTGAAGTGTTGTTTTGTATAAGGTGGAAATTACCAAAATAGTCCTGAACATATTGCAATTGTACCAATTCAGTCCTAAACCTTTTGCATTTATGTCAATTTAGTCCATTTGACCAATTTTAACCTGCCAATGCTAACGTGGCAATTTTTAAATATTTTTTTTCAAATTTTTTTCCTTTCTCTATTTTTTTTTTCTTTCCTTCTTCCCTCTGGCCGGTACCTAGTTGGCCACTAGTGAGGCTCACCCATGTTGGTACTAGCGAGGGCAAGCCTCATCGTTGCAGGCAAGGTCCAACTCGTCCAGCCATGGCAAGGCTCGTCCTCACCGTCGCTAGGCGAGCTCGACCTCGCCCAAATCTAGCGAGCCTTGCCATGGATGTGGGCAAGGTCGAGCTTGCCTAGATTTGGCTAGCCTTGCCATGGCTATGGGTGAGGTCGAGCTCGCCTAACGACACCTTGCCCACATCCGTGGTGAGGCTCGCCTAATCTGTGCAAGGTTGAGCTTGCCTAGCCATGGCGAGCTAGACCTCACCCAGTGACGGTGAGGCTCGCCCTCGCCATTACCTGCGAAGGAGAGCCTCACTAGTCTCGCTGTGACTGGTCGCTGGATTGACCAAAGAGAATAAGGAAAGGAAAAAAATAAAAAAATAAAAAAATATTTAAAATTGTCACGTCATGTCGCTTAGACGACTAGCACCGGTTGACATTCACGTTAGCGCTGGCGAGCCAAAATTAGCCGAATGGACTGAATTGGAACAAATGTAAAAAGGTTTGTGACTGAATTGGCAAAAAAAAAATTATGACTGAATTCAATAGATTTATGACTATTTTGATAATTTTCCTTATATAATGTGTAGAACCAGTCTTAACTACCAATGAGCCCTTTTCTAGGCTAAAAATTGTGAGGGCTGCAGTTCAAAGTAGACAATATCATTAGAAAGTGGGGCTAGAGGTTGGCCCTTACATTAACCGTGTTATATGGACTTAGTTGCAATATCTTATATAATGCATGAATTTTTTTTATCTTAATTATAACATAATCGATGTTTTAATATGTTTTCGAGCCATAAAACGTAAAAGCATGATGTTGTTTTATGTTTAAAAAAATTATAGGACTATTCAAGTGCCAAAGTGAATTAGCACACCTAACCGTCGTAATGTGTACGATTTTGTTGAGTATGCAGCTCTAAATCAAATCTTGCCTTTTGATCTACGATTTTCTATTGATCCAAATTTCCCCATGCAGAATGTAATCCCTTTCCTATAATTGTGACTTTTAATTCATTTGTGCCATTATAAAGGTCATATATTTTTATGGTTCCTTCAAACATTTGAGATATAAAAATTAAATAAAAGCCACTGAAATGCTTAAAGAGCATGAAGTGTTCTCAATATAATCTATTACACAGTACCAACGTATTATAACCAGCTTTAAATGGTGTACTATATAAATTATTATTTGTAAATTCAGTATCTATGATATAACTTCATGATTATTATAACACAAATATTAAATTGTTATGTTATTACTAGATTATTTAATTAATCATTGCCCTTATTCTATTTGTGAAGGCAGTTGCCTCGTTTTGGAATACGGAACGTTTGAAAGTCTTACGTAATTAGACAAATTAAATTTAATAATTATGATAATTATGAAAATTTAATCTCAATATTTTTAATTCCACCTTATAGTTCATAAATTAATTTAACTATACCACAAAAACTTATTTAATTATGCCGTGGCCCTAGCGTCACTCTCCACTTCAATGTCCCGTAGCTCCTCTCAACGGTCTCTCCGCATGCATCGCTCAGCTAAGCAGAGAAGCCGAGGAAGGGTCGCCATTTCCCTCCGTCACATCGCTCAATTCTCTCTATTTTAGATAAAGGAAAAATAAAATTAGGACATTAACATGTTCATCGTTATTTAATGATGCGAATAATTATATCCTAATTTGATATGGATATCTTACATAGTTAATCCATGTGTAACTCTTATTTTTTGGTCCCCCTTTAAGTTTAACGGATTGACAGCAAATTTCGTTAACTTAAATTAACGGAATGACCACATTGAATATTTTTCATATAGTTTAGGGTTAGATTGAACATTGAAATATATTTCAAGAAATATATTGAACAAATTAAAAGTTCAGGAACAACAGTGCACATTGGATTGATCGACTATTTGTGTTATTTTTCCACCAAATTGTTCAATCTTTACTTGGCCAAGTTACTGTGAAGAGACAAAATTGCAACTTCAAAACAGTTTCAAGAACAAGGTCTTTCTATTTAACCGTAAGAGAAAAAGCACGATTGGAACTCCCATAATTAATCGTAAACTTTTTTCCACCTTCGCAATGTACCTATTACATAGCATTTTGCAACTTTTTTTTAAAGGACGTAATTTTTCTCTTGTCGTTGTAAGTTATGTGGATCCTAAGTTCGTGAATTTCCACAAAAAAATATATTAATTTATTTATGCTAATAGTAAATTTCTTTTTATTATTGTTGGGAAATTACTAGGAAAATTACCAAAAAAAAACATATGTATATTGCAATTGTGCTGATTCAATTCTAAACTTTTTTTTTTCAATTAAGTCCTAAATCTTTTGTATTTATGCCAATTCAGTTCATCAAGCTAATTTTGGTCAGAAATTGCTGACTTGGTACTGACTATTCTACGTGGTACTGCTGGCTCTGACGTGAACAATTTTCAAATACATTTTAATAATCTTTTTGAATTGATTTATTTATTATTTATTTCTTTTATTTCTCTTTCTTTTTCTTTTATTCCTTTGCGGCTAGAGGAAGAAGGGAAGAAAAAAAAAAGAGAAAGAAAAGAAAAAATAAAAAATTCAAAAAAATATTAGAAATTATTTAAGTCAGCACTATCCATGTTATATAGGACAGCGTTCATGATAGCGATTTTTAGTCAAAATTGGCCGAATAAACTAAATCGATGCAAATACAAAAGGTTTAAGACTCAATTGGCAAAAAAGATAGTTTACAACTGAATTAGCACAATTACAATAGATTTAAGACTTTTCTGGTAATTCTGTCGAAAATTACCTAATGGATCATAAAGTTTCCTTTGGCGTACACAATTGTCCTCATTAATAGTAATATATCTATAACATATCCTTTTATAACTTTTCTTTAAAGGGCGTAATTTACCTTCAGTGGTTATAACTTTTGGATCCTATGGTTTGTAATTTTCCGCAAGAATAATTTACTTAAGTTAATAGTAACTTTCTTCTGTGCTATTGATAGACAAATATCTAATTAATTGTAACTTTCCTTTACACTTTCGTAAAGTTTGGCAACTTGGGTATTAGTAAGTTTCTTTACTCATTGTAACTTTTATTAATCAAATGTAAGTTTAATCACTCTCGCGGTTATACTTTCCTTTAACGACAGTATGTTACTATAGAAAACTGATTTTACAAAGCAAATCCGACGGACCACTGTTTTCTTTTCCTTTTATGCAACGATCCACGTTGATTATGGGAATGGTCCCATAGAAACACTTGCGAGATGGTAGAAATTCCCTTCAAGAACTAAAACGCAAACCTAGAACGACCAGAACCGCAGGATTTGAAGAGCAAAACTAGGTAGACCTTAGAGAAAATATTTTGTCTCCAACTTTGATATAAGTAACAATGAGCGCAAATATAACTTATTCTAAAAGAATACTTAAGTTCGATTCCACGAGAGAAGCGGATCTAAGGAGCAATCACACCGAGAAGTTATTGCATGGTTTATAGACAATGTAGACTAATATCATTTCAATCATTAGTTATAAGCGTCCTATTGTGGAGCTCACATGATTAATGGTTGAGATGTATTTAGATTACATGATATATAGATCATACAATATTTTCTTTTTCAATGTCTTTAGCTGGTCGTGGTTTTCAAGAAGTCACTTTGAAAAAACAACTCTGCTTAGATTTCTCAGTCGAACAAGTATTAGGAGATGAGCATACGAGGCAAATATTCTATCTAAACGAGAAAGGACTCTTGCCATTATCGTGATGATGAAGTATGAGTTCAAAAGGAGACGCAGACAAAGACAACAAAAAACAAGAAGCTAGGTTGATTCGAATAATCGGCGGCAAAACTTATAATGTCTTCTTTGGAAGTGGCCTTAACATTAAAGAAAACATATGAATATCACCGTTCACCACCTACACATAAAGCAAATCAACTAATTGGATCTCTAATCACCAAAGTGAGTCTGAACTAGCAGAATAAAAACGAAAAGGATCGATGGCCACGCTCCAGAGAGCCGCAGTAGTTATTTTAATCGTTCTTCTGTACGTTCTCGATGTTGTGAGAGCTGATCTAGACACGACCCTGATATACTCATTGTGCAATCGAAATTCCTATAATCCCGGTGATGATTTCGGGTCCGTCTGCAATACGGCTCTGGACAATGTATGTACAGACACACAGAGGTATGGTTATGATTTCTATACGACATCTACGCACCTCGGTACGATATGTTACGCCCACGGAGCTTGCAATCGGGCGCTCTCAGGCGGGGATTGCACTTCTTGCCTGGATTTGGCTAGAAATGAGTTGTGTCTTGTTTGTAACATGAGAATCGGGGGACAAGTGCAGCTCCAAGATTGTAGAATTAGGTACGAGAATTATCCTTTCACCGACTGATTGTTTTCTTGCCACCTCGAAAAATCAAAGTACTGGTTATGGACCTATTGAATCCGTATGCTTACTTGCGTCTGTACTGATTGAGTCTGCTTAAAGTACATGACATATGTTTTTAAATGGATGGGCTAACGGACTTCTAAGCCATCGTGCCACCTCTAGCCTTTTAGCCTCTCTCTAGCGCTCTCTCGTTGCTGTTCTCGACTGCAACTCCATCGCCATTGAGATCTCAACTTCGTCATCGAGTCTTGAGGCCACGGAGGAGCCGTCCCTCATAATCTGGCTATTAAAATAGCAACACCTATAAGGAACAAGAAATTTATGTGTATACCACCCAAATTGGATCTCTACGAAGCAAAGTAGCTAAGAAAAAGAATATAAGAGATGGCTACTACATTCTTGGGAGTTATTGCAGTGACTGAACTTGGTTGTTCCATGTTTGCGTCAATGCTCAGGTCATCCGGACCTTACTGCGATCGATCCATCGTGCAATGAACAATCTTATAAGATGAACAATGATTTCAGTCACAATCTTGATGCGGCTTTCCATGATGTGATTAGTTCAACACCAGACTCTAGCTATAACTACTAGACATCCTTAGCGACCAACAGCGCATGCCATATACTCCCATGGAGCTTGTAATGGAAAGCTTTCACGATGGGAGTGCACCACTTGCCTGGAAAGCGATGGAGCGGTGATTGACGATTTCTGAAAGATGATAATCGGGTCGGAATTGCAGATGCTAGTTTGTAGAATAAGTTATGAGTAGTATTTTCTGAAAGAATAGTCAATTATCTTGTCATTGTCATCAAATTAGGTTTGGTCTTTCCATTAGTAGGAAGTACATCATGTGCAGCTTTAAATGACTTAATAATCCTGATAAACTCATGAACCTCTCTCTGTCTGTGGTGATGTGGGTTAGATTACAATGCATTGAAATAATATGCATTTGTGCATCAAAATGAAGATAGATCAACTTTTTTAGATTGAGTCAATCACAAGTCGTTGATTTTTTTCTAACTAAGCTCCTGTTTCAGTTAGCTAACATAACATTTCAATCATCATTGGCCATTCTACGTGGCACACTGTTACGTCAGTGATTTTCGGCGAAAATTGATTAGAAGGACCACATTGAAATTTCATACAAAAATTTAAAACTAAATTGGAGCATCCATACAATAGATTTAAGACTAATTGAATAATTTTCCCCCGAATTTTTATTTGTTATACCATCAATTCTAGCTACATGGGCTAAATGGAACCATGAATATGAAAAACGATTATTGTTCTCCCTATTTTACAGTCAATCGACTTTACTAACCTGCGAATCTTGTTGGTTCTCCCGTTCAGTACTCAGCAATGACCATCATACGTACCTTTCTTATGCAATGAATGAACCTTAGATCCTCTCGTTTCCCCGATAAAAGGGGCCGGGACCCTCGCCAATGCACCGACCATCCTTGGTGAAGGTCGCGACGCATATTTGCATAAGGCGGCAACGACCTCTCAAGCCCTCCCATCTTTGTGGTTAAGTGCATGTATGCATATGTTTCTCTTTGCTTTTTTATTCTTGTTATTTTAGTGTTGCATCAATTTTACTTGTCAAATATAGAATGTCTCGAGGAGAAAGACCAACAAAAGGAACTTATAAAACTAGTTTGAACTCTTGCATGGTTATGAGGCTAAAAGGACTAGCTTTCACTTGATGTGGTTGTCTATTACTCAATTCGAGAATTAGGAGCAATACATTATCGTATATAAAATAGAGAGTTTAAGAAAAGCATTCAATATAGAAAGGACTGGAGAAGAAGCTCAAGAGTGGCACACCACGAAGAGAGCTTGGCAATGAAACTCGACAAATGCGATCGCCAACCTTAACTAAATCAAACAATGCGACCAGGTAGGCGAGTCAACTTGAATACTTCATTTCCAAAATTGAAACTGAATTGGAAGAATTTTCGAATATCGAAAACTCTAATCGTGAGGCACTTGGCTCGACGACGTTCGAAGTTGAATTAGCAGCTGAATAGGCAAATTTAGAATACCACTGCATGATAGAAGCCATAGAGAGTCTATCTCTAAGTAAATTCTAGACTTGGTGTACAAACCAAGAGGTCTTGTCTCCTAAAAAACATAACAACAGTCGATGGTAAGGAAAGAAAACATTTCATTTAGAGCTGCCATATAAGCAACTTGACGATATAAGTAATAATGAGGTTCTTGTTATCCTCTCGGTACCCATACTTCGAGACATTAGCAGCGTTAAATCAAATCAAAATAAAATCACGTCCATTGAACGTAAATTTTTTTTATGAGTTTTTGTGAGTACTGTGACGTTACATAGGAGTAACAAGACATACGTGACCACAACGGGTTAGAGAACCATCGAAGCTCCCTTAGAAAAAATAATTGATTGAAGGGCTTGATTGCAAAAATGTGAAAGTTAGAGTACTCCATTGAAAGACAGCAAGTGAGAGATAATTGTTTCTCGATTGTTATTTTTTTGTTGGGTTTATACCGCGAAAAACTCCAAACTAGTACATTTGTGATAATTTTACCCAAAATTAATTTTTTGATTATCAAAATTCCTAAACTGGTACACCTGTAACAAATTTACTCTTAGTTTATTTTCATCAAATTTTACTATCAAATTGCTTTGTTAAATGACACGCGATAGTTAACTGATGTGCTAATTTTATGTTTTACCCTCCGTACCAATTTGTGATTTTTTATGATATTAATCCAATTTAACGGAAACTGACGAAAAATAAATTTATCACAAATGAATTAATTTGGGGATTTTTAATGATAAAAATATTAATTTGAGGTAAAATTATTATAGATATATCAATTTCGGAGTTTTCTTGGTATTAACTTTTTTTTTTTTTTTTACTCTGTTTCCTCCCTCGCTGGCCTTACACGTGGCAGTTCCCCAATCAATCCCAAGTACCCTCCTCCCTCTTCGCTTTTACCTAGGGTTTCTCGTTGGTTGTCGGAATACGGTTCATTACTACAAATGCGGTCCCTTTTGCTTCGTTGTCCCGCTCTTCCTTGAATTGAGTCCCAGGATCGCTCCAGCTTTAGCAGCAATTCGACTGTCGAGTGGGGTGCTTCTGGTGCGTGTGTTTTCGTCTTGAGGGACTCCAGAAATGAGATGACCGCGTCTCGGAGTTTCCCTGCCATGAAGGTCGCGAGCGTGTCGGAATTCAGCCCGCGGGTATGAAGAGTTTTGGCTTAAAGACAAGTGGGCTTGTGTGGAATTGTCGAGATAGCGTCGGCAATTTGTGTGTTGGTCTGCATTTTGAGCCGTTCCTTAACTGCATAAATACTGGGCTTATACTGTATCTTTGCAGCCAAAGTTTTTGGAATTGGATAGAGCAAATAGTTACCTGGATGGGTTTCTCAACAATAAAAAAACATACTTGGGAATGAGAGTTCAAAATGGAAACTTTCGTGTGCATGTTTCACAGCGAGGGAATATAGGTGGTTTGCGTCGGTGTTGCGTATCTCCGTCAGAATTTGTCATCTGGGGGTGAAGATTGCGGTGAAGAGAGAACGGGCTTGTTGAAATTGATGAGATAACTAAATTGTTGGTTTGATATTCTTTCCGTTAGCGGCATTAGCACTGGACTGGCAGAGCCGAATTCAGAATTGCATCAAACTAGCTGTTACTGACATCTTTGACGCGTCTTTCAATGCTAGTACTTCCTTAGTTTGCTTCCTTTGATGCTTGTATGTTTGGATCGAATTACAGTTGAAGGCAATGTGCATTTGTGTAGGAAAGAACCTATTTGCTCGACATGTTGGAGATCATAGTTTCAACATTTGTTAGATGTAGATGCTGGTGGGTCATGGGTCATCGCTCAGGACACCTAGCCACTTCTAATCTTTGTTTGCCAGGTGTCATGAGTCATGCTCAGTCAGATTAATCGCAATATTTTATAATTTTGACCATCATAGATGGTGCATTGTTGCAGCTTCACTTGATTGGACGTACATTTTAACTACTGATTATGCAGTGTAAGGTTCCTGAAGCAGTGTACGTTGAAAAATCCAATGGACATTAGCTGTCATCTGTAGTTTCGTAGGCTATCTAATCATTATTCAAGAATACTTATGTACTTTAGCAAACCTTTACAATGAGCCACAAATATATAAGATAACTGAGCACCATCAAGCATTCTAAACAGTCGTTAAGGTCTACCTCCTAGCTTGATATGCAGACTTCTGTTTGACCCTTCCCAAGTCACTTGTCTGCTTTTAAAGCACCACATATGCTCATAGCATTTTCAATTATTGATCTGGCTGAGTCGCACACTATATTACAGTACCATTAAGTCGTGATAGCTAGTTGTTGATTTTCTGTATACATTCATGTATCATGGTGGAGAGCATCAAGTTTTAACCTTTTAACACCTTCTTTGTACACAATAAGTTCTGTTTGGCATAGCCAAAGTGTTAAACCTGCTTATTTGAAGCTAATCCCAATTTGGTGCTGAGATTTGTTCGCAGGCTGATATATGTCATATTTAATACTGAAATGACTGAGCATGATTTATCTTTTAGTCTAACTGCACTGCGGAAGACCATGGTATATGAGTTTGTGCATTTTAGTGCCTTTTTGTAGTGTGCAAGGTTATTCCGGATTATTAGGTTATTGAAAGTCAGCTTTGAGAAATGCTTGTCTCTCATCAGTGGATATCTCTTTAAATTTTCATTACTGTGTTGTAACTGGTAATTCACACCACACGTTTTCTGGATTCTATTGTGCAGCTGGCATGACAAAGCCACGATGTTCGAGCACCATCACTAGAAGAAAGCCAAGACTAAGAATCATCCATATAAGCACAAATGTCGGATTCTCTCCACAGCCAAACCGCCGGGAGCAGTTGTTCTTCCGATCATGTGATTAATGTTGGAACGACCGAAGGTAGTATTGCGGCTGGGATAGGTTTTTGCATCTTTAGAGTGCCTCAATGCCTGTTTGAGAGCAATCAGAGTGCGTTCCAGCCTAACACAGTCCCCATCGGCCCCTACCACCATGGAAAGCCGCAGTTTCAAAAGATTCAAGAGCACAAGCGGCGATTCTCCATTGATCTGCTCAATCGAGCAAACCAAGGAAGGGACAAGCTAAGGCACTTCACTGAGGCTTTAAAACCAATGGAAGAGAAGATAAGAAACTGTTATTCCGAGGCCTTAGCTTTTGACAGCGATGAGCTCATTGAGATGATGGTACTGGATGGTTGCTTCATCATTGAACTGTTCTGCAAGTCCTACGGTAAATTGGTGGGCCACACCGATCTAGGGCATGACCCCTTACTGACCCAGCCCTGGGTGTTGCCTTTCCTCATGCGGGATCTTGCCAAACTTGAGAACCAGATTCCTTGGTTCGTTCTTAAAGCTCTGTTCGATCTGACGGTGGGCTCCTGGAATGAGAGCCATCCTTCTCTATCCAATCTTGCCATAAGTTTCTTCAACCGCACGTTTCAAAGACCAGACGCAGACGCCGTCTTGACAAAGTACTCCAATTGGGAAGGAGAACATCTGCTTAATTTCCTCCGTTTGACTGTCAACCCGGATTCTCCAGAAACACAACAAAGACCAAACAAACACCTTGACCTGATCCAGCCTGCGACTGAGCTCCACCGGGCAGGAATTAAGTTCAAGCGGACCCATTGTGAAAGCTTCATGGACATCAAATTCAGCAACGGTGTCCTGGAAATTCCTGGACTTCGATTCGATGACATCCTGGGTTCTCTCTTCCTCAATTTCATTGCATTTGAGCAGTGCCACAGGGGCTCCTCCAAGCATGTCACAGCTTATGCCACTTTCATGGCTTGCCTCCTTAACACACCGGCAGATGCCGAGTTCCTGTGTGACCACATGATCATCGAGAGATATTTTGGCACATATAAGCAAATTGCCCATTTCTTCAGCAACATCGGGAAACATGTTGTGTTCGACATCCGCAGGAACTATTTATCCCAGGTGTTCCAGGATGTGAACGCGTACAGCGAGAAGAACTGGCGAGTGCGTTGGGCCGGCTTCAAGAACACCTACGTCAGCACGCAGTGGTCTCTCATATCAGCTGTAGCAGCATTCATACTTCTTGTTCTCGTGACAATTAAGTCTTTCTTTGCTGTGTATGCTTATTATCGACCTCCTTCATGATTTCCATCATTAGTAATGTTAACCCTGTATATTCATTTTGAACAAGATGTTTAAGGGATGAAACTCTTACCGCATATAATTCTTAGAGTTTATGAGACTAGAATGAGTTGCAGCTCAATGAATGACTCAGTGCTTATTGTCCATCTTACCTTTACACTTTGAAATGCGCTTCTGTATTTTCCGGATGCAGTCATCACAATGCAGTCTGGTCCTAAGAACCAGGGTGCTCGATCTCTAGAGCACCCACCCATGCACAGTTAAACTTGTTTCAATCACCAAATAGTAATAATGATAATAGCAGTACTTTTCTCATGAGAAAATTCATAGAATCTTTGAAAATAAGTAGGAGAGTAACAATGATTAAACAAGTCCTTCTAAGGATATGCTTGATTTCATCTGGTCGTAAGAATATTACCTCTTTCTCATTCTTCTTCTGGTTGTATGGGCTCTCTTTTGCATACTGTATCTCGTTGCTGCCACCCTGGGGAGAGGATACCACATACGTGTTGGTCTTTCCTCCCATTTTTTTCTTTTAAGTTCCCTTTTTCTCCTGTGATGACTGGTGCTTTCCTTGGAATACTGTCGATGTAGATGTCCCTTGTGCCTGGTGGAAGCTCAAAGAATTTTGGTCGGTTTTGGTTTTACATTGGATGATCTAGGCTTCTAAACGAATGCTCACTATACATTTGAGCAACATTTGGTAATTCCTTTCCTGTTAAATGGTTGCTGGTTAGCCGGGCAGAAGAGACCAGCTGGCCATATTTCTCAATCTTGTGTTCTTGCTGCTCCTGGAACCTCTCTTTTAACTTTACTGGGTCCCATTTTAAAGCCTCAACTCCTGCTGATTTCTCTGGAACATTTTCAACCTCAACGTCTTTAGTACTGATGAGCAGAGCAAATTAATAGGAGGAAAGCTCAAAGAATTTTTGTCAGCTTTGGTTTTACATTGGAAGATCTAGGACTCTAAACGAATGTTAACTATACATTTGAGCAACTTTTGGTAATTCCTTTCCTGTTAAATGATTGCTGGTTAGCCGGCCAGGAGAGAAAAGTTGGTCATATTTCTCGATCTTGTGCTCTTGCTGCTCCTGGAACCTCTCTTGTAACTTTACTGGTCCCATTTTAAAGCCTCAACTCCTGCTGATTTCTCTGGAACATTTTCAACCTCAACGTCTTTAGTACTGATGAGCAGATCCATTAATAGGAGGAAAGCTAGTGCGAGATTTTGAGAGTCCATGTTTTCATGTGAATTGCAAAATGGGTCATGCCATGAAAAGATGGGTATTGTTTGTTGGGCGGTATACGCTTTACTTAGCTGAAACAAACAGCTTTCTTTTAGGAACTTCAGCCCAAGCCTTTAGTAGTAGCCTCAACTTAGTGGTAATATGTATTCTTGCAATTGTTATTGTTGTGACTTTCGTGAAAAGATGAACATATGCACACAAATATGTCATACTTTATAATATAATTTTGGCTTATTATTTGTGTTTTTACTTAATTCCAAGAACAGTTCAGGTCAAAGCTTTTCTGGGGGACAGTTTGGAGAAGCAACTTCTCTGCTTTGGCCTTTATAGGTTGAGGACTTGAAGTTTTATTTAATATTAACTAGGAGCTCCCACCTGTATAGATAACTGAAGATTAATTAAGTACACGAAAAGAAAGAAAGAGCATAACAACTTAGGCAGTTCCTTGTGATTCTTACCATGGCTGCTTTTAGGCTGGGAAGGGGAGAGTAGCTGATCATACTTCTTATGTTTTTGTTCCGTGTCCTCACTTCTGCTTTTTCTTTATCCACAGTCCCAACAACTGCTGATTTCTTGGAGATATCATCAACATTCAAGTCCTTAGTAACCAGTTGCTCAAATCCAAGAGCAGCGTAAGATGTGCTCTTAAGAATTAAGATTCGAGTCTCGGGTTTACACGGGACTTCCACTACAACTGATAAATGTTTTAAAATACATTGGATAGCTTGTATTTTACTCTTTTGGCCAATGAATTTTGTCTGCTAAATTTTTTTTCTTTAGTGTAAATTAGGCCCTCAGCAGGTTCTCTTTCATTATCAGATGAACAATATAGATGACAAAAAATATGTGCAGGAATAGCAGTTAGACTTTTAGCTTGTAGACTGACTTCTTAATAAGTGAGTCTAAGACAAAATTGTTGGTTGAGACCTAAAAGTATTAGAATAGTTCCAAGGGGGAGTGGATGTTTGCGAGAGTTTCTCTGCAATAGCTTTAGCTTTTTTAGGGTGCTTTTTGGCTTTGGGAAGATATTGCAGCTTGCGAAGCAAAAGCATTTGGAGTTCTGGAAGCAACTCAGAAGCCAGACACTCGCGCTCCAGGGAGCACCTGCGTGCTTTTAAAGCTTCTGGGCTGTGGTTGGTTTTAGACTGCCAAATTACAAACGCTCACCCTTTGTCGCATGTTGTTTTCTATGTGCAGAGACAGCAAAACTGTAGCACCAGAGGCTAGAAGAAACTACTCCAATCCCAGGTAAGCTCTTAAAGAGCTAGGTACTTTCATTTAGAAGAGAACTTATCTTCTATTTTTCTTATTTGCACTTGCTAAAAAAGAGAGGCTGATAAAGTTTACTTGATATATATACTTCCGCATAGTTGCTGAATATATGCATGGCTATTAGAGAATCTAATGCAGTGGGACTATGAGCCTGTTGAGATCAAGGGAACTTACTGACTCAGCAGATTAGCAGCAGACAGTTTGTGGTAAACAATTATTCTACCTTTGTTTCCTGTAGCGACCTTCTCTACTTTGCTAACTCCACCTCTATCACTTGAAAAAATGCGGAATTTCTTTCTTTTCTTCTTGGCGCTGGAGCTGGGGGTGTTCCCTTTTCCTGTTTTGCCAGTTAGTTGCTGCCAAAACAAAAGGGAAGGTATATCAGTCGATTAAAAGATTGTTTCTCTCATTAGTTAATGAAGAGATCTTCCTTCTTAAGCACGCGTTCACCTTATTATATGGAATTTCATTTCTTTCCTTGTCTTGTGATTCTCATTAAGTTTGATGTGAGATCAGGTAGATTTTACCTAGTTTTTATTGAATTCCCAACAAATATGAGAGCAAAAGCAGAAAAATTTTGCCTCATCTGCTTGTCTGTTACCGGTGCAGACGGGAGCACTCTCATCCATGCCAAAATGAAACTCTATGTAACGTATGACCATGTACATGCATTACAAAATCCAACAACGTACCGGTAATGGATGTAAAATATGTTGCCATCCATGAAGTTTGGCGACAATGAGAGAAAAGGAAGAGAACAGAAAGAAGAACAGGAGTTCAAGATGTGAAGATTTTGCTATTCACCAGATTAGCCTTGCAAGAGAGTTGGAGTAGATGGCAGAGATCAGCCTATGTCGCGAGTTTCGCGAGAGTAATTTTAAGTTAGTTGTGAGTTTCTTTGTCGTCAAGGATATACAAGATGTGTTGGGTTAAGTAGACTTTAGAGGTTTGTTTAGTGTATTGTGGTGGGCGAAGACCTTTGGAGTAGAGACTAGAATGAAACGACAAAGATCACACGACTCTTCCGCCCCTTTGAACAGTCGTAACCGATGATGTGCATAAGGAACACTTTAGGATCATAGAATAATGTTAGAATACTAAGATTAGCAATGCTAAATTATCTTTCAAAATGATGTGGCAAGCAGTTAGTACTAATGTAACAATTCATGTGAGCCCACTGTCTTCGTATTTCTTTTTTGGGCGTCTACTCGATCTAGTGTATCTCTAGTAGAACGAAAAATATTTCACCAATAGTGCTAAAACTTTGATATGCGTAAAATTCGATCTACAGAATCGAAGGGTGTTCTATATGTAGGACTTAATCATGCAGGCGTTGTTTTTTACATTACCATTCGAAAATTGTTCGTTATTTATCACAAACTAAACAAGAAACTGTGTTCGAGGTCATCTTTAGAGGCTCTCTCTCATGACTAGTGGCTTTCAATCGCTCAACAAAAATGATGTTTATTTAGGTAGACTTATCAAGTCAATGGATTTGCCTCGTTTGGGTCTTATATCTTCATCCTAAAAGGTCGTGGAGTTGACTTAGTGAATAGTGGCATTGCTACTTAGATCATTGATCCGGACCCATTGTCGGGAAAAATTGTGTAGGCTGTTCTTGACCATTTCTCGTAATCAAGATATAAAAGAAAGATTAGTAGTTATGGTTTGTCTAAAAACCAAGTTTAGCAATGACCTTTTGTGACTTTACTTACATCTACTGTTCGGAAGATGATATTTTGAAACCGTCATATGTCCTAAAATATATTAAAGCGTTGACGAAGATACACGTCGAAATCATGCATGCAAAATTCATATATTCCTTGGTTATTTGTATATTCTATTATTAAGTTTTGTCATCAATGATTGGGCTTTTGACTGGTTCTTGTCAAAAAGTGGGGTGAACTAAAGGCAATCGATATGCAAACTTGGGATTTCTGTGTCTTTGAGCAGCTAAGGTTCCTCGATTTGTGGTGAGTGCCAAGTCATTTGTTTATATCTAGCGTACACGAGGAAGATACTATCATTCAAGCACAAGATCCACTTTATCTAGATCAAACCTTGATCATCCAGTCGATCCTATCTCAGAAATCTGCAGTACCTTGCTGAAGTTAAAACAAGAAACAGATGGACGTAATTTGGTGCTCATTCCGTCAGTTTACACTCACCAATATACTGAGGACATTCGGTAACTTTGGAGATGAGCTTAGGCGGAGGAAGTCTTATTAGACACAAAATCAAAAACACAGAAAATAATGTCTATTTTCAGATCTTGCATTCAATTAAAGTTGCCGTATTGTGAAGCCATCGAAATCTTAATACATTGAAACCTAACCAGAGAAATTTATGAGTTTGCATCTTTCTGTTACTGCCAAACTTCCACTTTGCATGCATCTCCTCTTCCCAAAGAAGAGATTTCTGATATAGACAGAACTGAATTGAAGAAAAAGGAAGATAACTGAATATGGTAAAAGAAAAAGGTGAAGAACTAGCTATAGGATATATAAGATCCACACTTGCAAAACAGAACAATCGAAAAAAATGCATACCAACAACCAGAATTGTTCGAAGAACTGTGGTACCGAAAAAGCCACATCTCTGTCGCGACCCTCCCACTTTCGGGCGTTAGGAAAGATTTAGAGGTATTTCTTATAAGACAGTCCAAGTTGGTGTCCCAAAAGACGGCTAGAACACATCATCTAGTGGTGATCCAAATCCGTCCATAAATTATAAGCGCAAGCTAGAATCCAATCAAGACGTGAGAGTGTTATTTCGATTCCTACGCAACCAGAAATTTATAGGAACGAGGACTTGATTATGCTAATATTTCTATTATAGCCTTTTCGGTACCTAACTAGTTGGTTGTTTTCCAAAGTGTTCATGCAAACTTGATTTACCATTTATGCACCCTAAAGGTCTCAAAGCCGCTAGGTGATCAAGTAAGTGTTTTTGTGATATTTTAATTATGATTATAATCTAATACTAATCCTAGTCTAGGAAAACAATTTTATTGAAAGGCGTTGCGGTAAGTAAACAATCAAGTATCGAAAGCATCTATATACTTGTGAAAATGCAAGATCCAATACAAAATCGGGAAAATAATATTACATTGCTTTGTTGTCAAACCTCGAGACATGATCCTCCAAAGCTTGCCATTCGAAACTAAGGCGAGACTAAATCTAATGAATTGATTAAAATGAAGCCTAGGCTAGACTATTCTAATTATTTATTAAAATGTGAGGTTAAGTCTAATAGGGTTTTATAAGCAATAATGTACGCTAATTAACCTCTAAATGTCTAAACTAGCCTAATTAAGACTACACTAATCTAAACTATAACAAAAGCTTAAGACCGGCATAGACATCGGTCTACTACCACCAACCCTTCGTTCGGCCGCCACCTCCATGGATATTGCCTTCAGCCACCGCCCCGTGGGTGTTCTATTGTCATCCAATCATTCATTCAAATATTCACAACGCGCATTCAAGTAATGCAAACAATTAGCAACGTTCACATCAAAACAACATTCAATTTGCCTCGGGATCGGCTTTGAAATTAATTATGCAATTCGATTAACCCAAACCACCTCCGAATCCATTGAGGGTTTATTGTATAAGATTAATGATTATTAGCCCCCACTTGTGTTTACATAGCAACGGGCAAACATCATTAATTCCGAATTACTTCTAATCATCTCCATTAACCTACCTGCAGATACACACATCGCGAGCCTAAATCATTCACCTAGAAGTCACATGCATAGCCTAACTAAGCATGCATTTAGACCAAATGACCTTGAACAATCACTAATCAATAAGAGAGCCAATTTGGATCACTTGTTCAGTTTTTAGACTAATTATGGCTGCTTATATTTTCAATCGATTAACCCTTCAAATGAGCTCAATGATTCAAGCATTTCTGGAAAGCTTATGATATTTTCAATTGATTAACCCGAAAATCTCAACTTGCACCTGACTATTCCAGTTTTGACTCGGCTCCAACCCGGAAATTTGAAAATACAGGAAAAATATCTAGAAAAATTGAAATCCCTCCAAATTTAACAGACAATTTGTTCGGTCAGTTACTAACAACTTTTATGTTCTGAATTTTTGTAAAGAAGCTCTCGAACTATGCTAGAATTGTAAGTTTTCCCAAGGACTCAATCGAAGACAGTTTTTTGGGCCAGAACTGACCTTGCCAAATTGACCCCCTAAACTTTGCTTCCCTCAAACTTTCTAGTCTACCATTTTAGACGTTAATGAACAATCTTCCAGTTTTGAGTTTTTGTAGAAAAGGCCTCGAACTATGTTAAATTTGCAAATCAAAGTTGAAGAAAATCTAACATCAGTCTTTACTGGAATCGTAAAAAGTTTTTGCTACATTGTGGATGCAAGATTTATGATCAAACGACATCAGAATTTTACAAAAATTATATCACTGTGAAGATCTCAATCTGTATTTAAAGAATATCTCACGAAGATGTTCAAAATTCCAACTCTAAAATTTTTTAAGGAATCGGAGAATACCTAAGGGTCAGTGGAACTCCGAATTTCCAAATTATACAATCACTTCCAAACTTTAATTCAAGCAATCATAAACATCTAGCAACCACCTATTGCTCTGGACTGGATTATTATGCTCAATAGGCTCCCAACCCAGGTTTTTTTGCTAAATTACCGGAGGATCACTGAAGGTCTTTGTGCCTTCTGCCGCAGCCAACCGGATTCAATTGACCATCTATTCTTTGACTGTGGTGTGTCTCGGTCCCTGGCTATTTTTTGGGCCAAGAATTGCAATCTATCTTGGCATAATGACTCTTGTCATGAAATAATTCGTTGGGTATCTCGGATCTCTTCGGGTCAATCCTTCCATGGTCGGCTAGTTCGGTTTTCATTTGCTGCATTATGCAATCTTATTTGGACAGAACGTAACAACATCCTCTTCAGGAATCATTCTCTCTACTTGCCTGCATTGCGCTCTCACCTTTGCAAGGCTGTTAGAGACAGAGGGTTGTCGCTTAAGACAGTCATTGACATCCCTTGCAACAGAAGTCTTCAGGCAAATTGGGGTATATCGCCAAGAATTTTCTTGTGAGCTCTTATAGCTTGATTTCCTTGAGCCTTCATGTATTGGCTACTTGTATTTCTTAGCCTTTTAGCGTACTTTGTTCTTTGTTTCAGCCATGCGACACCTTTGCACTTGCCGAGACTCTTGTGTCTCCTCCTCTGGTGCGAGGTTTTTGTGTTCAGCTTTGCTCTTTGTAATTATTCATTTGAAAGTTATACTACTTACCTTACCAAAAAAAAAAAAAAAACATCTAGCAACCAGCTTTCAGCACATTCAACCTTGTTCATCAACGTTCAATTACTTTCTAGCGAATTGAACTTCATTCATCCGTGATCAATCATCTAAACATTCCTATACCTAAATAAATTCAAGGTTTACTATCTTAATCATGTAAATTAACACAATCAACTCATTGAACAGTGAAATTAAATGAAATCATGAGCATGCTCCATTGTGCAAGTTTAATAGGTGTACCATGAATGCGAGAATTCCAGCAAGTAATCGAGAAATCCGGTTTCTTCGAGGGACCTCCAGTGAGGGTTTCGATAATTGGTCACCGTGACAACTTTGAGAACACGACGAAGGATCTAATCACAAGGATTCAATAATTACGAATGGTCAACAGTTAGCTATAATAGGTAAAAATATTGGTAAGATACTCGAAGTAATAAGCTCTAAATGAATGATCAACAAAGCGCAATTGATTGAGGACAATCCGGTGAGGATCTCAATAAATGGCGGCCACGAGAATGTCAAGGACATGTTAGAGAATGTTGTCACGAAGCTCGGCCACCAAGGAACCACAGGGAATTGCCTATAATTGTCGTTAGAATTGCTGGCTTGATGCGGGCATGAGGATCGACAATCGCAAGGGATATAAGACCGGTTGATTCCGTGGTCTTCCGGCGAACACCTCAGGGAATGCCAGCCACCATGTCATCAGCGGTGAAGCTCTGGCAGAGAGAGAGAGAGAGAGGAGCTGTGTATAACGAGTTCAAGGGAGAGAAACCTCTTCAAAACTTGGAGGGAAATCCTTATATAGTCTTGCAATTTTGAATTTTGGCCCTTGGACTCAAAATGATTGCTTAGTCTTCAAGCAATCCCCTCATTGACTCATTCCAAGTCATATGGATTGGTGACTTGGCACAATGTATAGCCAAGATGGAATGGTAATTGAATCATTAAGATCAATGCATCATATGGATAGATGACTTGGCGAATGGCATTTTTGTAATTTCAAAGGGGCTAACTTGTAATTTTCATGAAGGAGAGAAGGTTGGTCTGCTGGCCAGCTCATCGAATTGTTCAATTTCCCTTTAATTTTCCTAATTAGGCTTCACATTTCGCTAATAAATTAAGGATTAACTTGATTTAAATCAAATTGGATTTACTTGGATTAAACTGGTTCGAAATGAGACAGTTCGGTTTGACCGAATTTGACTTGTGGCGTTTCAATTTCCTTCAATCTCCTCTAAATCCTCTCAAAAGACAACATGAGTTGGACCAACGTGCACAATTGATGTTCAATTGGCCAAATTGAACATCAATGGAACAAATTGAATGTTAGTCTAGCATGGTTCAAAATTGAGTCAATTGGATCTGTCCCTCTTGATTTTATCGATCATCGAATAACTAATTGATCAAATTGAGTCCAATTTTTGTGATTTTGTCAAAATTGAAATTGGAACTAAGTTGCTTGGAGATAAGAAAAGTAGAAGTGCCATAATTTTTGTATGGCGCTCACTTGAGGGCCATAACTTTTTTTTTCGCTTATTTAAGTGTCACATCAAAGTGAAATTGATCTTGAGTGCCATTTCCATCAAACCCTTCTACATAGATTTTTTTTTATTAATTTTCCATTTCGACGTGGATTATTTTTTATTAATTATCCACGTTAGCATTGGTAATGCCACGTCGGACAACCGGAGTCCACGTCGGATTTTCCGATGATGCAAATCGTTGATGGCACTTGTCACGACCTCCCCAAAGCCGGCCCGGCCTAAGGGGTTGGCTAATGGATTGCTTCAAGTTAAACCTAGCTCGAGCTCTCCCGAGGCCCATACCAATTCGCGACTTAAGTTTAAGTTGTTAACATGCAAATTGATTTTATCTAGGAGTCGCCACTAATCAGTTTTTTAGTAGGTCGATTAGACACCTAAGTAAAACACGAGAGAAAAAGCTTTACTTCTACGAACCGTAGATCCAACGGATGCGGGACTTGATTACACTAATCGCCTAATTAGTGCCCTTTCGGTACCTAATCTTGTTCAATTCATCACGTAACATGTTCTCGCTAATCGGAAGTCTCACCATTCCATTCCCGATCGAACTAAAGGAAGCATGCATAATCAACTATATGCGAGGCTAATTTAAATGTGCAAACAAAGTGTGTGAACCGAAGCGGCGTGGGACTAAATTAGCACTAAACGTCACGAAAAAGGGCGAGATAAGCTAATTTCAAGACCCAAATTAAACTTCAGATTTTTTTTAATTTTTTGAATTTTTTTTTAAAAAATAAAAATTAAAATTAAAAAGTTAAAAATTAAAAAAAAAAAAATTTCGAATTTCTGAAATTTTTTCAGAATTTTTTTTTAAAATTTTGAAAATTTTTTTTGAAAATTTTTTCGAATAAAATAAAAATAAAGTAAAATAAAATTCGGTTTTTTTTTTTTTTAAAAATTATTATTTTTTTTTTAAAAGACTTTTTTTTTTTTTAAGAGAAAAAAAAAAAACTAAATAATACAAATATTAAAATAAAACAACCCGGGCGCGCCGGTCCACTACCAATTCCAGCCCAAATTAAATAAAACTAAATAAACCTAAAATTGGCCCAAATACCAAATAAAAACCCTAAAACCAAATAAAAACACAATAGACCTAAAACCAAGCCCAGCATTACCAAAACTTGAGGCCAAGATCACTTAGAAAAGTTAAATCCAGCCCATATCTACAAAGCTTCATTTAAGCCCAACGCTTACCAAACTCCAATGAGCCCTAAAGCCCACCCTAATTAACTAAGCCCATTGAGTTAATTTCCTTCACCCCCCTCCTCTGCCGATTTTTCAATCGCAGAACTCCTCCAACACTTTCTCCACGTCCTCGCTGCCCAGAAAAAGTTTTTTAACGCCACGCACTTGTTCTGAGTTGCCATAACTTTAAGAACAATAACAACATCCCATGTTCGACAAGAATGACAACATTTCTCGCTACCGAAGCGACCATCAGAGTTAGCGAATCTCACCACCACCCATCGCGATGACCAGTCAAACATGTCAACATACGCGACTATATCATCAGAGAGCACGTAAAAGACAGAATAATAAAATAAAATAGTTTCGTTTAGACATTATTACAAACACCCGGTGGTCCGTTTGTGTATACGGTGCAGAGACGAGCTTGTGTGAGTCTAGTTCAAACATATGGTCGAACTTGAGGTGTGCGCACGTTAAGGAGACGGAATTTAACATTTTTCGAACTCGGACCCAGATCTAGACCCAGAGAAAGTCATCTCGCGGCAGGCAAAATCGACCACATGAACAGATCCAAACTCAGTATGCCTATGAATCCCAAGACAAAGAGCGAGCCTTGGTTTCCCAGTCCGGCCAAGACACGGCCAGTGAAGAGAGAAACACCGAGATTCAAGAACGCATCACACGCAAAGGAAAAAACTTGTGGATTTCAGTCAAACATTTCAGCGAGCACGTGGTGTGCGACATTGAAAGGGAGGCCACGAACTCAAACGAAGTATGAAATGCGGATTACCATTAACATACAGCGATCAAAGCACACTTGAGATCATTCAATGGCTGTTCATCTACACTCGACACAAACATAAACAGGGAACCACAGATCTCGACATCAGTTGAGGTCAAAAGGGAAGAAGGGCATCCAGGAATCGCAAGAAACGCGAACTCAGTCTCCGGAAACGACCCTACCCGGCTCGGCAATAGCAAACAGAGGGCGAACTTCAGCCATAGCGGACTTAGTCCAGTCGCCTCACAACATTTCCGAGCCGGGATCCTCGGGGAAATGGCTCAAGACTTTCAAAGCCAAGACAAAAAAAAATGAGACCCACCTTAAACGCGAAGAGGGGAGGGGAACCACGCACTCAAGCAGCACGGCCGCGAATCGTTGAACGACGCTCGAGGCGCGGCCGAGCTACGAGCAAATCATCCGCTCTCTCTCTCAGATCTGGTATTCTTCCCTCTCGAGAGTTCTCCGATGGCTTCCCCGAACTCTCTCAGATCTCTCGGCTCTCTCTCTTGGTCTCTCTCCCTGGTTTTAAAGAACCTTTCGCAGGTTCTTTGTGCATCCCCCGAAGGGGCTTACGCTGGTCAACGTCTTTTTTTTCTCCCCAGCTCCCCAGTTTCTTCTGATCGGCGTGCCTTCTTCATCTTCTCATATGCCAGTCGCCGATCTTCTCCTTGGGACTGAATCAGGTCCGTTTTTAGCTAAAACGGCTGCAAGTCTTTTGGATCCTCGCGCCGTCAAGGCGCAGCGCTGCGCCATTGCTTCCTGCTGCGGCTTCGGCCTCCTCGTGCAGAGCACGCTTCCATCCTGTCCGCTTCTGGCTTTCGACCTCTGCGTCCCGCTCCTTCCCGTCATCTGCTTCTCACTCTCTCCTTTTTTGTCTTCGCTGGTCCATTCTTTCCTCTCTGTTCTGCTCTTGTCTTCTGCCTCCAGCTGCTGCGCTGCTGCTTTTTTTCTTTTCAAGGTCGCTGCAGGGCTCAGACAGAGAAGCAGGCCAACGTTGACTCATTCAACGTTGGCTTTCTCTCCTTTTTTTTTAATTATTTTTTATTATTAATGACTAACTTAACTTCTTTCTTTTTTTTTCTTGTTTCCCTTTTTTTCTTTTCTCTTTTTTTTTTAATTTAATTTTTGAAAATAAACATGGAAAATATGTTCTAATAGGTCCTATTAATGCAAATGCACCTAATACCTATATGCCATGCAGTTTTAATGAAAATATTTTTGGTTTAGGGATTAAAAATTAAACCCTAATAATTTTTTTTTTTTTTTTTTTACGATAAAATCCTAAATGAATTGAGCAAAATTTTTGTGTCATCAATTCCCTCTCTTTGAATGGAAGCTCGAAGAGGTTCCTTTCAAAGACGAAAGACACCTAAATTTGTCAGCGGAAGGCAAACGGAGGTTGGATTTACGCAAGAGAACAAAATAAGGTGAGAAAGAAATAAGATGAATAAAGTGTGGTTTAAAGTTGGACCACAAACCTTTGATCGTGGTTTAAGGTTGGACCACAAACCTTTGAAAGCGTGGTTTAAGGTTGGACCACAAACCGTTTGATGCGTGGTTTAAGGTTGGACCACAAACCTTGATCTGTGGTTTAAGGTTGGACCACAAACCTTTGATCGTGGTTTAAGGTTGGACCACAAACCTTTGATCGTGGTTTAAGGTTGGACCACAAACCTTTGAAAAGCGTGGTTTAAGGTTGGACCACAAACCTTTGATCGTGGTTTAAGGTTGGACCCTGCAAACCTTTTGAAAGCGTGGTTTAAGGTTGGACCACAAACCTTTTGATCGTGGTTTAAGGTTGGACCACAAACCTTTGATGAGTGGTTTAAGGTTGGACCACAAACCTTTGATCGTGGTTTAAGGTTGGACCACAAACCTTTTTTTGAATCGTGGTTTAAGGTTGGACCACAAACCTTTTTTAATGCGTGGTTTAAGGTTGGACCACAAATCTTTTTGAAATCGTACCTAGGTGTACATACCTATAGGTTAGATGGATTGCTTAAAAAGCTCTTTGCCGGTGAGGCTTGGAAGGATTCAAAGAATGAGCACTCGGGGGTTCTCTGTCCGAGAGTTTGATAGACCACCTATTGTGTCCTTCCCAAAGCAGGGTCTTGGGAATTCATGAATGCTTGGATGTAAACACTTCCGAGATCGACTTGAAGGTTGGTGTTTATGAAAAACGCCACCGCCTTACGAGATTAGTAATAACAGTGCGATTATAACAAGTGCTCTAGTAGCGAAAAGTGCGTACCAGGCAAGATAACATCACAATAGGCCATATCAAAACGGTATCATCAATGAAAAAGCATTGATTGCACGAGTAATTTAGGATAAACTCAATTGTTTGGAAAGCATTCAATATCCTTCAATATTGCAAAATTGCCTTAATGCATGGAGGACGCCATTAATCATCAAATTCCCTTAGAAGAAAGTCTTTTATCCAAATGATGTTAACTTATGAAGAGAGCCCATTAAGCATGCCAAACAAGAATTCCTTAGTCTAAAAGGACTTCTCACATACTCTCAAAAAGGCTGTTTGATCCCGGCCCATTGACGTGGGAAGTAAACATGATCTCTATATACCTCACACTATCAATGTCGAAGGCTTCGAGAATCATTCGCAATAAGTACGCATTGACCGATCCGAGAGGTCTTTTAAAGGACCGTAATGTAGGTTTGGTCACGGTTTCAACAATGAATGAGCATTAGCGGCTAAGAAGTGAAATAATTATCAATCAAAGATCTCGATCGGGTTTACAAGCCAAGAAACCTTAAGATGAGATAAGATAACTTTGCCCCCACTTCTTCAAGCGATAGTTTCTTTGGACATCCAAATTTCTACTTAAACCATCCCAATCAAGAGACTTTGGAAAAGATTGTAACATTGGTTTGGGTAAAGGCTCGAAAGGCTCGAAATTCACAAAAGGGGTTTACGAGTTAGTGATCATCATGGCATCATTACCATATCATCCAATCTTTTGGAGGCACTTGACTTCCGAAAATTCAACTCGTCTCGAAAGTCCTTTGACTAATCGTTTTAATGTAAGAGCTTTGCTCCTTTCTCTAATGACTTTTGCTTTTGCAATGATTTTTTTTTTTTTTTTTGCGTTTTTGCTTTTTGACATTCCTTCTTTTTTTTTTTTTTCATGAGAACTTTTCTCTCGATGCAACCTTTTTTTTTTTTCGGGCATTGGCCTTGCTTTTACCAGCACACCGCTTTTTCATGCCCCCTAGTTTTCATTTGACTTTTGCTCTGTTTGATTTTTTTTTTTTTTTTGAGCTTTCAAAACTTTCGAGATGTTTTTCACTTATCTCATGAGTACCAATTGTCTTGATAAATCACGTGCTTTGCCCCAAAGGTGTAGAGAGAGATTATCTAACTCGGTTTTAGAAATGAATATTTAGGCTCAATTTGTCTAAGCAAAAGGTATGAGTGTGTGGTGTAGAGAAATGAATGCTCTTCTTCATTTTGGGATGTTTCGAGCTTCCACAAGGATTCACCCAAGTTACCACAAAAAGATTAATGCAAGTAAGGGCAAAGAAGTCTTTCTCATATTTTCCTCCAAAGCATGTCAACCAAAACCTCCAAATTTGCCCCCCATCTTGGGGTGGTTCTTGACAGGGGTATTTTGCAAACTCCTCACATTTAATGGCTCAAATGGGCTAACTATGGTCACCTGTAGTGTATAGGATAGAAGAAGGAAATGCCTCATTTCATTTTGATCCATGTACTACTTATGAATGAATCTCTTGCTCTTAAACAACACTAATTTTCTCTTCCACTCAACTCTCAAAGTATTTGTGGGACGTGTTCGGGAATGGTTTGCCTTTCCTCATTCTAAGTATTTCTCACTTGGCATTATTAACATCTCCCTTTCATTTTGTTGAGATCATCACGAATTGATTAATCTCCATAGGGAATTTTGATTCAAAATGAATGATCCGTCAAGCACAAAGACAATTTTTAATAGGGATGACATTCAAAATTTTTTGTGAAGAGCTTGCTTTCTCATTTACCACTTTAGTGCTTGTTTTTTTTTTTTTAAAAAATCATCAAAGACTTTTTCTTTGTGATGAAAATTATCCATTTGATTTCCATTTGAATTTTTGGAGAAGGGTACTTACCTGCATCATGGCGACTTGGTAAACCTATAAAGAAATAAAAAGAATGTGTTAGTTAAAGACCCTTTAAGGATTGAAAAATTGGGAACGATACAACATTGCCCCTCATTTGCATTTGTCCTCCAAGTCTTTCATGCTTCCTATCAAAGGAAAGAAAAAAAAAAATCGTGTCAAAAATTGTATTAAACGGACAACTGGAAACGATACGATTTACCCTTCATTTGAATTTGCCTTCTTGGGTGTTTGGCAACTCCTTCATTTGAATTTGCTTCCTTGTATGTTTGGCAACTCCTTCATCCGCTTTCTTCCACCTTGGCCTTTCCAATGCCACCAAATTCACTAAGTCCCGAGTGAACGTTAAAGACGAAGGAGAGGGATACTCCCCGCCCGACGTTTGAGGGCATTGCTTCATGGATGCTTTCCTGATACATTCCTCTATCGGCTTGATTATACTAAAGCTATTTGTCCCAGCTAGATGACACTTGCCCCAGCTAGATGCTTTCTCTTCCGGAGACTTCAAAGACGTTCAATACTCCTTCATGCCTTCTTTCGGACACTTGTTTAATCTTCATGGTCCTTTGCTTGAGTCTTCACTTTTGATCATCTTGATTGTTCGTGCCCCGACTATTTTCACGTGTCTCTAATTTAATGGACAGAAGTTCTTCAAATGCACTATTTTGCCCCCATCATGACGCAACCTCTCATTTGTCACAATGGATGGACGGTTTGGCCTCGTCATGTCTTTCTAGCTGGGAGCATTATTGCTATGGTCAAACATATTCTTTACTTTGTGTTGAACCAGCAACTCCATTTTATTATACTTCATAGGCAATGGTTACCCCATGAGCGACTTGCCTCATTCGTCATCTCATCGGAAATGAGATAAAACATGTTATTCTCATTCTCAATTGGACTGAATTTAGGAACGGTATACACCCTTTCATGACGGAGTTGATAATTTTGTCTCTAATGCTTCCTTGGCGGGGGCGAGGGGAAGTTCATCGCGCTCCATGCTGAATCAAATGTTTTCCCGCGCGTCATTAGTGGGGACGTTGGCTTCTTGATCACATGCACTTCGTGTCTTAGTCGATAAATTTTAATGTCGTTGGTTCTCCATGCTCTTGTCGGGTCTTTCATTCAAATCCACCCTAGGTAAAAAAGAAAAGGAAGTATCATTTCTATATTAAAGTGAATGAACTTTGAGAACAAAATACACCCTTTTTCACTTGAATTGGACGGCTTTGACATTCTATACCCCAGTTTATCTCTTGATTACGCATCTCTTGGTGCTCCAATGGGTCTGTCGTGCGATCCTCATCTTCATCCTCCATGGATACAATGGTGCCCCTCTCACTCTTATTTGAGAGTTAGCTATTTTTGAATCATCCTTTTTGTCAAGTGGGTGATCATCGACATCGTTATTTTGTTTCGATTTGCGTATGCCTCGTAAGTCATATTTTGTACAAGTGAGTACGCAAGTGGAGACTCCCTATTTTGAGGGACTCGGTGGCACGTTTTCAACTTGTTCCCAAGCGGCCTTCACCCTTCGCCCCTTTATCTATTTTGACAAAAATGAATGAACAAGTCAATTGTTGTACAAAAAGTTCTAATTGGAACGATTACAGATTTACCATCTTACGGTGTCGTTTTGTAATTTAACCTGCGAAATTAGTCGGATGAAGAAGAGATGCCAGGTTTATCAGTTTTTTTTTTTTTTTTTTGAAACCCGTTTTCAAAATTTTTTAAAGGTAAGGTAAGAAAGTCCAACCCAACATGTTAGTTTGAAACACTTCAAGTACTTTTAAAGAAAGATGATTCTTATGGAATCAAACCTCATTACTAAAAAATGTGTATTACATGATTTACAAAGCGTTCGAGTGGATCCATAATCGAAACCCCAAACACAAAACACAATTCCTAATATGAACGATAACAAGGACAAAGTACAAGAAGTTATTGCATACAAGAGTGTAATGAACACAATTCTCATCCTAGTTTTAAATTCATTTTTTTTTTTGCATGATCAAGCGGTGAATGCCAAGGAGCGGTCGTCATGTATAACCTGCGAAAGGATGACGATGTTAGTACATGAATGAAAAACTAAAATAATGATAATAATAATCATTCAATGAGGTCGCCTCTTGTAATGAAATCAAGGCGACGATACATGCCCCCATGGTTCCTATTTGCGGGCATTTAGTATTTCACCAAGATTTCATCGTAAGTGAAGACATCATTAAAAGATCAAATCGCGGCTATCAATCGAGCGCCCTTTTTATTCCAAAAGTTTCATCGCAAAATGCGACATCGGGTTTTGAAGGACCGATTTGTGATTTTACTTTTGCAAAAATGAGGTAATTCCTATTTTAAAAAATGATACACAAAAAGTGATTTGAATTTTGATTCCGAATGTGAACAAAAAGAATTTTATTGAAAAAGTGATTTCAATTTTATGCCCCAGGATGCAATCACGACTTGAAAGAATTTCTATACAAAATGTGATTTTAAGCCCATAACTGAAAATTTAGACAAAACCATCTATTTTGTAAGGCCAAATCGGAGATGTTTGAGATTCATGCTTAAGGCTCGCTATCAAAAGTGATTGCCGTGAATTTTTGCAATTACAAGCTTAGATCACCTAGGGCATTCGATTGATTTTCACGAATTTCAAAAATGAAAGTTTCAACCAAAAGTGAACAAGTAAAGAGAGAAACCATACCTATAATGGATGACACTGGATGACAAACTTTTAATTACACAAACATGCGAATGTGACGTGTGGCTGATTCCTACTCTAGATGGCTTAACAAAGTGAAGCTAAGAGGGTGATCCGACCGTCGCAATCTCGCGTTGGTGTCGAGCCCTCTTAACCCTGGCTCGGTCGAAAGAGATATCCTATGGTCACGCGGTCTCACGGACAAGGATAAACACTTACGACACCAAGAAAGAATTTTTCGGGGGAAAAAAAGGCAACCTCTACATCGCGGTCGGGTCGCGTTCGAGGTTGTATCTTTCTTAACACCATCCTAAAGCGTCCTATCACGGCCCGGGTCGAGGCGGTATGGTTGTGTGTGCCATAGTGTAGTGATAAAACATCTAATGCATGCACAACAATTTATAAGCAAACAACAATTCAAGCGCTTAAAAAAAAAAAACATTTATTCCACGAGACCCAAACACACAAAATGAGAGGTTAATGGTAAAAACATTCACGCTAGGAATGTATTTGAATAAGATAATCGGCCTAAGTCCTCTAGAAAATCCCAGTAGTCGCCAGTTATCACGACCTCCCAAAAAGCCCCGCTGACCCAAGGGTTAATTAATGGATTGCTAAGTTAAACCTAGCTCGAGCTCTCCTCCTGTGCCCATACCAATTCGCGACTTAAGTTTAAGTTGTTAACATGCAAATTGATTTTATCTAGGAGTCGCCACTAATCGGTTTTTAGTAGGTCGATTAGACACCTAAGTAAAGCACGAGAAAAAGCTTTACTTCTACGAACCGTAGATCCAATCTGCAGGGGGACTTGATTACACTAATCGCCTAATTAGTGCCCTTTTCGGTACCTAATCTTGTTCAATTCATCACGTAACATGTTCTCGCTAATCGGAAGTCTCACCATTCCATTCCCGACTGAACTAAAGGAAGCATGCATAATCAACTATATGCGAGGCTAATTTAAATGTGCAAACAAAGTGTGTGAACCGAGCGACGTGGGACTAAATTAGCACTAAACGTGCGAAAAGGGCGAGATAAGCTAATTTCAAGACCCAAATTAAACTTCAGATTTTTTTTAATTTTTGAATTTTTTTTAAAAAATAAAAATTAAAATTAAAAAGTTAAAAATTAAAAAAAAATTTCGAAATTTCTGAAATTTTTTTCAGAATTTTTTAAAATTTTGAAAATTTTTTTTGAAAATTTTTTTTGAATAAAATAAAAATAAAGTAAAATAAAATTCGGTTTTTTTTAAAAAAATTACGATTTTTTTTAAAAAGACTTTTCTTTTAAAAGAGAAAAAAATAAAATAATACAAATATTAAAATAAAACAACCCGGGCGCACCGGTCCACTACCAATTCCAGCCCAAATTAAATAAAACTAAATAAACCTAAAATTGGCCCAAATACCAAACAAAAACCCTAAAACCAAATAAAAACACAATAGACCTAAAACCAAGTCCAGCATTACTAAAACTTGAGGCCAAGATCACTTAGAAAAGTTAAATCCAGCCCATATCTACAAAGCTTCATTTAAGCCCAACGCTTACCAAACTCCAATGAGCCCTAAAGTCCACCCTAATTAACTAAGCCCATTGAGTTAATTTCCTTCACCCCTCCTCTGCCGATTTTTCAATCGCAGAACTCCTCCAACACTTTCTTCACGTCCTCGCTGCCCAGAAAAAGTTTTTTAACGCCACGCACTTGTTCTGAGTTGCCATAACTTTAAGAACAATAACAACATCCCATGTTCGACAAGAATGACAACATTTCTCGCTACCGAAGCGACCATCAGAGTTAGCGAATCTCACCACCACCCATCGCGATGACCAGTCAAACATGTCAACATACGCGACTATATCATCAGAGAGCACGTAAAAGACAGAATAATAAAATAAAATAGTTTCGTTTAGACATTATTACAAACACCCGGTGGTCCGTTCGTGTATACGGTGCAGAGACGAGCTTGTGTGAGTCTAGTTCAAACATATGGTCGAACTTGAGGTGTGCGCACGTTAAGGAGACGGAATTTAACATTTTTCGAACTCGGACCCAGATCTAGACCCAGAGAAAGTCATCTCGCGGCAGGCAAAATCGACCACATGAACAGATCCAAACTCAGTATGCCTATGAACCCCAAGACAAAGAGCGAGCCTTGGTTTCCCAGTCCGGCCAAGACACGGCCAGTGAAGAGAGAAACACCGAGATTCAAGAACGCATCACACGCAAAGGAAAAAACTTGTGGATTTCAGTCAAACATTTCAGCGAGCACGTGGTGTGCGACATTGAAAGGGAGGCCACGAACTCAAACGAAGTATGAAATGCGGATTACCATTAACATACAGCGATCAAAGCACACTTGAGATCATTCAATGGCTGTTCATCTACACTCGACACAAACATAAACCGGGAACCACAGATCTCGACATCAGTTGAGGTCAAAAGGGAAGAAGGGCATCCAGGAATCGCAAGAAACGCGAACTCAGTCTCCGGAAACGACCCTACCCGGCTCGGCAATAGCAAACAGAGGGCGAACTTCAACCATAGCGGACTTAGTCCAGTCGCCTCACAACATTTCCGAGCCGGGATCCTCGGGGAAATGGCTCAAGACTTTCAAAGCCAAGACAAAAAAAATGAGACCCACCTTAAACGCGAAGAGGGGAGGGGAACCACGCACTCAAGCAGCACGGCCGCGAATCGTTGAACGACGCTCGAGGCGCGGCCGAGCTACGAGCAAATCATCCGCTCTCTCTCTCAGATCTGGTATTCTTCCCTCTCGAGAGTTCTCCGATGGCTTCCCCGAACTCTCTCAGATCTCTCGGCTCTCTCTCTTGGTCTCTCTCCCTGGTTTTAAAGAACCATTTGCAGGTTCTTTGTGCATCCCCCGAAAGGGGCTTACGCTGGTCAACGTCCTTTTTTTCTCCCCAGCTCCCCAGTTTCTTCTGATCGGCGTGCCTTCTTCATCTTCTCATATGCCAGTCGCCGATCTTCTCCTTGGGACTGAATCAGGTCCGTTTTTAGCTAAAACGGCTGCAAGTCTTTTGGATCCTCGCGCCGTCAAGGCGCAGCGCTGCGCCATTGCTTCCTGCTGCGGCTTCGGCCTCCTCGTGCAGAGCACGCTTCCATCCTGTCCGCTTCTGGCTTTCGACCTCTGCGTCCCGCTCCTTCCCGTCATCTGCTTCTCACTCTCTCCTTTTGTCTTCGCTGGTCCATTCTTTCCTCTCTGTTCTGCTCTTGTCTTCTGCCTCCAGCTGCTGCGCTGCTGCTTTTTTTCTTTTCAAGGTCGCTGCAGGGCTCAGACAGAGAAGCAGGCCAACGTTGACTCATTCAACGTTGGCTTTCTCTCCTTTTTTTTTTTTTTAACTATTTTTTATTATTAATGACTAACTTAACTTCTTTCTTTTTTTTTTCTTGTTTCCCTTTTTTTCTTTTCTCTTTTTTTTTAATTTAATTTTTGAAAATAAACATGGAAAATATGTTCTAATAGGTCCTATTAATGCAAATGCACCTAATACCTATATGCCATGCAGTTTTAATGAAAATATTTTTGGTTTAGGGATTAAAAAATTAAACCCTAATAATTTTTTTTTTTTTTTTTTGATAAAATCCTAAATGAATTGAGCAAAATTTAGGTGTCAACAGGCACTTAAGTGATTGATTTTTCAAATTTGTGACATTCAAGTGAGAGCCGTATGAAATTTAATGTACTCCTAGTGTACTTATCCCAAAAATGCTTATACATGTGTCCATTAAAGGAGTGATTATTTAAATATTTAGACAAATTATCAATTTAGTTCTAAACCTATTGTATGGATGTTAATTCAGTTTTAACTTTCCAATTTTGTGAATATAATCTTATACATTTGTACAATATTTAAACGTAGCCTTTCTTATCAATTGCCATCGCAAGTTGCAACGTCGAAATCAACAAATTGCCCACGTCAACTTGACACTTAAAACGGCCAGTAATGACTAAACGTTATGCTGGTGATTTTTTGTGGTAATTGGTGGAAAAAAATACATTGAAAAATTGCTCAAAAGTTTAGGATTACATTGACAAAATTGAAATGTATGGCTCATTAAGTGGAATAATTAGTTATTGATAAGAAAATTATGACAATTGTAATTGCATTATAATACAATCCAATCAAACCATTGGCAAATACATATTTTTTGTCAATTCAAAGTGCACCATAATTTCCAAAGAATGAAAAGAAAAGAAAGGTAAGAAATACTCTTAAATCTGGACCAACAAGAGATATCATTGTTAATTTGAGGCAATAAGGAGCGTCGGAAGTCAAAAAATGGATGGAAAAAGGCGTTTATGCATTTATCTTTTTTCACATAATTACTCATTTAAATATTAAACCTTACCTACTTATTTTTATTTGAGTTGATGCGAGTAAAATAAGGAGAGAGTATAATGGGTTTTTAGAGTGAAGGGTCGTACGGTGGTTGGGAAAAAGGACAGACGAATGATGTAATTTATAATTAATACTACTTATGTATTGGTACATACTAATTGTTTTGATGATATTTTAATTTCGATCTTTGTTGAAATTCTTTTTTTTTTTTTGGATTTTATATGTAATGGGCCTCATTCATGATAGATACCTAGTTTTATAAATATGGTACCCACTTCCATTAATATGTCTTATAAAGAATTAATTAATAAGGCATTTATCTATTGGGGACTCTTATGGTAAAGTTCAAAGGGAATTGCATTGATTAACCCTCCCCAATCATTTCGCTTATAAATAAAAATATTTTGGATAAGGATAGCAAGAGTGCTATAACTTTCGTACTGTGCTTACTTGAGTGCCACATCAGAGTAAAATTGATCATTTAATTGTCATTCCTGACAATTTGTCATACATGGATTTTTTTATTAATTTTGCATTCTGATGTGAGGCTTTTTATTTTTTATTTTTATGATTAATTATCCACGTTAGTGCTGGCAATTCCATGTAGGACAACCGGCGTCTATGTTGGATTTTTCGGCGAGGCAAATCGTCGATAGCACTTAAGTGATCGTTTTTTCAAATTTGTGGCATTCAAGTGAGAAAAAAAAAGTTGTGGCACCTAAGTGAATATAGTACGAAGTTATGACACTTGTAGTATTCTTATCCCGAGTTGCTTGTACTTAATTGTACCCAATTTTGGTTAATTTGCATTAATCATGAAGAATTGATTGGAAATCCTAATTAAGGCTCAAATTGGGAAATTCGCTTCCAGCTTGGAATCTTGCAATGGACTTGACAATTGAATGCAAAACAACCTTCCGATCAAATGTCGTGAAGGAAAGTTTTTTAAAAAGTAACTAGAAATGTGTTAATTTTGAATTTGGCCAATTAGAAATTGAAATTCCTCATTTGGGGAAAAGTCCATTTCTAATTGATTTTTGTAAAATTGATGAGTTAAAAGTCAATTAAGGTAAAAATGAGTTGATTTGATGATTTTTCAATTTTTTTTTATTTTTTGAAAAAAGTTGACTAAGAGTTAAATAGATAGACTTTTCTCTTCGTCTCAGGTCGATGGATCAACTTTATGGGTCGACCAAAAAGTCAACTCTAAAGACTTTCTTGGATTATTGGTGAAATCAATGTCTTGGTTTAGACGAAACGCTATGGAACTGAAATTAACTTGTAAAACACTGAAACGACTCTCTTTGATGAGAAACGGGTGCCGTCATGATAAGGGATCCCTCGAATTTTAATTTTGTAGGACTTGTCAAAGGAAAATCCAGTATCAACAATCTCCCTTCCGATGTTATTTCTCAAGTATCGAGTGTCTTTCCCACAAGAAGTAGACCAACGTCTTGCAACTTCAATGTAAAACATCCCTTGCACCAAATCCATTCCAAATCTTCTACCTTCTTGTCCCTTTTCACATATAAATGCACAATGCCTTCATGAGTAATCTCTCTATTTCCTCACCCTTTATTGATCCACATATACCCTTATGCTTTGGATCTTCATAATGTTTGTCAAACGCCCAAGATCAAAGCCTTCACATTTGAATTCCACAATCGCAATACACAGGTATATAATAATAAGATAGCTCTCATATAAAATAATCCCCTTCATTTCCCTTCTTATCCTCTTTACCTTCTTTGGTACCATCATATCCTCCATCATGGAGAGAATTTATCCTCTTTCGCATCCTTAACCATTAGAGATAGTTAGAGATTCATCTAGAATAATTTCTTCTGTTAAATATATTTGATTATTCTGGTGATTATCCATAACTCTATTAATTATCTGAAACTCTCAAGATTGCACATATATTGCACGATTGTGCATATATCTCAATATCTCTTAAGATTGCACATATATTGCATCTATATTGCACATATATTGCATGTACTTATATATTGTCGAGGAATTGCTGATTAGCTCCTAGTTACACAGACCATAATTGCATAGATTGTTCTTGGCAATCTCTCTTAATCAAGATTATAAAAAGAAAGATTAGTAGTTAGGGTTTGTATAAAAACCAAGCTTAGAGGTAAGTTACATCACCCAATTAGATAAAGTGGCGGCATCAATGCACTTGTAAAGGGAAAATAGTATTGGATCATTCATGATGAAAGTCCTTATATACATCAAGTAATTGGAAACAAAATAAGCCCGACAAAATAACGAGATTCTAAAGACCACTTTACCTTTTTACACCTTTAAAAGACCACTTTACATTTTGTATACCTCTAACAACACTCAACATAGTTTTTAGGACTAAGAAGATGCATCTATCATGTAACGATTGTTTATTTATCAAACACTCAAGATCAAATCCTTCCGTCTAACTCACACAATCGCTGTAGGGGGTATATAATAAGAAGATATACCCTATTCATAATAATCTCCTTCTTCCTTGTTCTGTACACAATTCCTATCCGTTCTCCCAGGATTGCAGGTTCGCAACTTCAGTCTTCTCAAGATTTTGCTTCTCATGCTTTCGCACATCTGGCTGTCCTTCCTTTTTCCTCGAGGCATTGCAAGTTGTGTTTGCAGTATGCCTAACACCTGGTGGACCAAAACCAAATAAAACTGTCCACTCGAACAAAGTCCTTTAGACAAGCCGGTTCATTGGATCCGGAAAGAATTAACGATGAGCTATTTTATTACAAGTCATGTCCGGTAGTGACTTAAGCCGTGCCCTCTAGGAATGGATAATTGGAGTACCAAACACAAACGCACGGGGAGGGGAGGGTAGGGTAGGGAAGGGGGTGAGGAAATTCATGGTTGCCATTGTGTCGATTTGTTCGAGTGAGTTATCTAAAGATAAGATGATCTTATGAATTTTGGCTTGAAGGATATTCATTTCCTCTTCAAGTATAATTCCATTTGAGATGTCAATGGCGAACTTTTCGGGATTCCATACCGGTGGTACTTGCTAAAGTATCCCAAATTGTCTAATGAACCCAGACTGCATCATTTGGTTCCACTAGCATTCTCTTGATTAGCTTAAAAGCTTCTTCCAATCTTTTAGCCCTCCCTAATAAATCAACCAAGCAGCCATAATGCTTGACCCTGACTAGTAAGTTACATTTATCCATTTTTGAGAAGATTTCCAAGCCTTCATCCAGAAAACCACCATGAGCACATGCCGATAATACAATTAATTAGAAATGTTACTTCATCAAGAAAGCAATAAATAAATTGCAAAATTAGGAGAATGACGTACCTTAGAGCAACGCAAGCATCTACATTGTTAGTAGAAAATCACACATACCCTATGGAAACTCCATATAGATTTCTTCATCCAAATCCCCATGTAGAAATGCATTATGGACATCCATTGATGTAATTGCCAGATTACTGACCATTGTGAATGTTTTGAATTTGTGTCAAAGTTTGAATATGATATAATTCTATATTATTTGATCTTGCAATCAAAACGAATGTTAGGATTGCATGTTCTCTAAAGTCTAAACCTTTTGATTTCAAAAAAACAAAAAAAGGAAATGAGGAAAGTTAATGAAAGGAAGAAGACATGGGAGATCAATTGAAATTTAGAAGGCATTTGTTACCCCATCAGCGCAATTAACCCTTTAGCACTTCACAAAAGATGCGAATACTCCACATACACTTTCTCCAAGGTCAAGACCGACCCAGTCAGCAACATAATTGAAAACAAATGTTGCTCTAGTAATGCATCTTGGAGCCAGGGCTTAGACATAGATTACAGTACATTGGTTTTCACGTTACCAATTTCATATTTGTGTCCATTGCACATTTTGCAGTTTAGGGTTCTCGTAAGAGATTGAGATTGACACATGATGATACTCAGGTCTATCCTTGCCCAAAAGGGTTTTGCAAGGTACTGATCAGATTGTTTTGAAAAAGCCTGAGTACCTTAAAAGGCACAACTACAAAGTAACATCTTCATTAGAACGAAAAAGGGGCGTCTACCTTCAAGCCAAATAAAACTTTCAGCGCAAGAAGATTGTAACAAAATCAAGTGTCAACAATCTCTCTTATAGAGTTATTTCTCAAGTATCATATCCTCCATCATGGAGAGAATACTTTTTATCCTCCATCGCATCCTTAATTGTTAGAGATAATTAGAGATTCATTTAGGATAATTTCTTCTATTAAATAAATTTGATTATCCTGTTGATTATTTGTAACTCCTGAGATTGCACGTATATTGCACGATTGTGCATATCAATATCTCTCAAGATTGTACATATATTGCACAAATATTGCACGTACTTATATATTATTGGGAAAATGTTGATTAGCTCCTAGTTGCGTAGACCATAATTGCATAGATTGTTCTTGACAATTTCTCTTAATCAATATTATAAAAAGAAAGATTAGTATTTAGGATTTGTATATAAACCAAGCTTAGCGGTAAGTTACATTGTCCACATAAGACCTACCTCAATGGTCATTGTCCTAAATCATCATAAATAATCATTATATTCACATATTTCACACTTATATGGCCGTACATAAACCTCCGAAATCATTCAATGAATTTTTACAATTTTTCTGATCAAATATGTGCTAGGTACTTATTTACCGAAATTTCACAGTTGTTTCAACAATTGTATAATCAAACTTTAGCCATCACTGATCTCAATTCACGTAACGCCACCAATCGGCTATGAGAAATTTCAAGATGTCACACTAGCTGTGCATAGAAACCATGAGAGGTGGAATCGTAGAAGTAAATAGCAAATTGGGTTAAGAGATTCCTTGCCTACGGCTTGTCATCCACGAGAGAAGGGAGTGCTGCAAATGCTGATGCTAGTTTTTACAGAGTTAGTTATAAGTAGTATTATGTGAAAGAAGAGTCAAATGTCTAGCCATTGTTGGTAAATTAGTTTGTTCTTCCTATTGTAGGAAGTATATCATGAGTAGCTTTTTTTGATAAACTCATGAACCTCGGGGGTTGGATTACAATGCATTGAAATCAGGGAAAATTTCAAATAAGGACCCCAAGTGGGGTCCTTTTTCTCAAAAAAAAAAAGTGAAAAAGTGTCAAATAAGGGCCTAAAGTGCCCAATCAGTCCCAAATAGGGGCCCAAAGTGTGCAATTCGTCTCAGGCAAGGGCCTGGGTTCGCCGGCCGGCCAAATCTAAATCGGCCGGCAAACCTAATCTTGTTCGGCCAGGAGCAGGCCACATTAACCTTTTTGTTTTTCTGTTTCGGGCGAGGGCCACCTTTTTGGCCGGGCGAGGCCACCCACCCCACCTCCAGTTTGGTCGGCCTTGCCCGGGTCCAGCGACGGCAAGGGGCCTTGCCTCACCCAACGCCGGCATCCTGGGAAGACCGGCCCGGCCTATGGCCGGAGGGAAGAGAAGAAAAAAACAGAAAAAGGAAAAAAAAAGGTTAAATGTACTGTTCCGGTCGCCGGAACAAGATTCTCCGCATTTGGACTGGGGAACCTCTTCTCTTGCCCGAGAGACAGAATTGAGCACTTTGGGCCCCTATTTGGGACTGATTGGGCACTTTAGGCCCTTATTTGACACTTTTTTTCACTTTGGGCCCTTTTTTGAGAAAAGGACCCCACTTGGGGTCCTTATTTGAAATTTTCCCTTGAAATCATATGAAATCGTGCATCATAATGAAGATAAATCCATTTCTTTAGATTGAGTCAATCAAAAGTCGTTGATTTCCTTCCATCTGAGGTCCTGTTTAAGTTAGCTATGCTAACACTCTCTTTTACATTTTCAATTACAAAATTGATTAGCTATGCTAGTTCTTCTGTAATATATAAGTGTTGCTTTAAAGGGAAATTGTCCAATTACTCCTAAACTTATTATACGGATGACAATTCAAACCTAAACTTTTCAATTTTGCCAATTGAGTCATAAATCTTTGCGCAAAATTCCAATATAATTCTTATGGCCAATATTTGTCGAGAATCGCTAATGTGGTAGTTTGGTCATTGTTGGCCATCTTACGTGGCACACTGCTACGTCAACGATTTTTCAACGAAAATTAGACAGATAGACCACATTGAAAATGGAAGTGAAGCAAAGGAGAGAGTGGCCAAGAGGGAGAGTAAGCGGCGAGAGAGAGGGAGAGGGAGAGAAAATAGAGAGTTGGCTTTGTGGTGTCTTGAAAAATGAAAGAGAGAGGGGCCAATGATGTTTCATCATTGCAATTTGAAGTGTGTTAAGCAAGCTACTTGCTTGCATGAAATATGATTGGTTATTTTAGGTGGCCATGATAACTAATTCAAACCCAATTTCTCTAATATTGCAAGCCCAAAATTATTCCTTGCATGGCCGGCCACATATGGGGTTCATAGGGCACAAACTTGTGTCCTAACGTGTCCACATAAGACCTACCTCAATGGCCATTATCCCAAATCATCATACATAATCACCATATTCACATATTTCATACTTAGGAAATTAATTAATAACAATCACAACATGGTAAAATGTAGAAGAATTCGAGGAAAGAATAGTTCCAAATTTTGTTAATTCTAACTGAGATGAGGGAATCATTATTAGGTATATCTCAATTAAATCCTTTCGACTAAAAATTTATTAAGTAAAAAAACACGTGCAATGCATAGGTAGATTGATCTCGTGGTTTTTCTCGACCTATTTTTACTAATTATTTCCAATTCATGAATCCAAACCCAAACCCGATGCCCATATTGTCGCTCAAATTGTCGAACAAATCACCCAAACCATTGCAGCTGTAGGCAAAGCTGCCTTGCCTAGATCTGAGCGAGGCTTGCCTAGTGGGCTCCGGCGACCCTCGCTAGCCATGGTGAGCTCACCCTCGCCAACCACGGTGAGGCAAAAAAAAAAAAAGGAAGGAAGGAGAAGAAAAGAAAAAAATAAAAATTAATTAAAAAATCGAAATTTTTAAAAATTAAAAAAATTTGTCCTTGTTAACGTCAGGCACCGGCCATGCCACGTAGAATGATCAACGTCCACATCCCATGTTAGTGATTTTCGGTCAAAATTGATCGGTTGGACTTAATTGGCAAAACATAAAAAGATTCAAATCTAAATTGACACAATTGAAAGACTTATGACTGAATATGTAAAAACACAATAAATTTATGATTTCCTTCTTTTTTTAGTTATCCCTTTATATTGTACGGTGCGAATGCGACCCAGCTATGGATTGCTCATCCAGGTGCGACGATGGGTAGGAATCGACCGGAACACATGCGCAGACACTCGCTTTCGGATCACGCTACTCAAGACTATAGCAAAAAAAAAAAAAAAAAGAACGTTTCCAAGACCAGAATTAGATTGCATCTGACATGGGACGTGCGTGCGTAAGCTTTGATTACGTGCTTCTAGTCCCAATAATTGTCAAGTTAGAATAAACAAAGACTCGTCAAGCACGTGAAGAACGCCTCCTGATCATCGATCACTTCTCTGTCTTGTCCTTCTGGTGGAATCGTAGGGGCCATCAGGCCATTGCAGAATGCAGATAGCATGTTCTCCAGGAGCAAGGATGAGTCCAAGCAGGTGGGCGGTGGTCTGAGAAATGTCTCCATCCCCATCCATTTCACGTGCTTAAGTCCATTAATTTAATCGTCGACAGCAGTCGATGAAAACTCATCAAAGAAGGAATCAGAACGAAAAAAGGGTTTCAATCCCTTGATAACTACGGGGTAGATAAGAGCGATCATTAATCTCGACGAAGCCGCTCCCATGTCATAGTCTATCTACAAGTTCCGTCATCACGAAACTTTATTCCCTTCCACTTCCCTTGATATTGCTCGAAACCATTACCTTCTACATTAACTATTTGAAAGCCCGGGTTGCGCAGAGCTATTTTAACAAGATGAAAAGTTATGAATAGGACACAAGCTAATCGAAGCGGAACGTGCATTGTTGGTTTTCTTATTTGGTTAGTACGTACTGAACTTCCAAGCATCGTCAATTTCGATATAGGAAATTGACATTCGATATGGGCACATGCCCTTAGTCTCTCGTGTTCGGATCTAGCATTTGTTAAATGGTAACCGCAAATGCACGAGAAAGATTGCTATAATTTTGTAAATAACCGGTTTTGCTTTCCTATAATAAGTGAAATAATTTTGATAAATCAGCTTGATATTTTTTTGGTCAAAGTAACATTTCATTCATTTCCATGGAAATACAAGATAACTTCCGGACAACTTCAAAATAAGTAAGTTCCGGATAACCAGATGAATCATCACAACAAAGTTAGAGATCGCTTGCTCAAATAGCAAATCTCAAACCAAAATCGGTGGCCGATCACCTAATTCGTTTTCAGAAATGAGCACACACCGAAATTTCCATCTAGTGCTACAGTTTTGCCTTTCGGCGATGTTTGCCAAGGTTCAGCACTTCCAACACAATCAACGATTATTGTAACTGTTAAGTTTGATAAGTTGTGAGTTCGATCTCTTAACGGGTATGAATGCAACATTGGTATTTATGCTAAAGGAGGTCGTGTCCGAGAGTCTTTGTGGATTAGATAAAGTGCTAGTGGAGTTTCAAGGTTCACGGTTATGGTATAGTTTAAGTGCGGCTTGGACTTATATTTCATTGTGAGATTTGGAGATTCTTTCACGAAAAGTTTAGACATACACACTATGTGAGTTATTAAATTTAATTAAGAGCAAAAAAACACTGAGAATACTTAAATGGCTCGAGCATAGTTATAATCTCCACAGTATTACTTAATCTAAAGTAGAATATAGTATTCTTCTCTTAGTGGAATAGGTCAAACTGACTGAACCACGTAAATCTGATATCTAATTCATTCATTATTCCATTTACTATCATATTCAATTCCTTGTTTCCTCAATATTGCAAAAAGTGGTGAACCATGAAAGTCTCGACTCATTTCATCAAATTTTTCTGCGCTCATTTTACCGGTAATGATGCCTATCCTATCACTTTTCTTTGTATTTACCAACGAAATACAAATGCTATCAACTAGATAAAAGGAAGAAAAATACTACGCATAATAAAAAAGTTTATTAAAAAAAAAACAACATTGTTGACTTGCGATTACCATTAGAGGACTAAATCCATAAGAAGATACTTTGAGAAACAGTACCCGAAATTCCAGTAAGTGGAAGATGACATTTTCCATAAACTATGTTATGTTCAAGATAAGTTATATCAAATCTTACGACTTCTTCTTGTATAATAAGACCATACATGACTAACAACGTCACGGCTTATGTTTTGCTATTGGATTCAACTAATTATAAAGCTACTTACCAAAAAAAGTATCTTTCTAGCTCCATGTGAACAAGTGGGAGATGTCTATTGCGGATGGACTCTACTTGGTACTTTACATCCTTAATAAATCCACAAGAGGCATCTTTGATGCAAACGATAATCGTATCCATAGGCCATGAATAAGATGCTCGAGGGGGATCAAACCATTTGATGGGGTGGGAAAAAAAAAAAGAAAGCCCACTTGTCTTAGAGAAGTCATCATATTCATAGGTTGATACATGCATGTATCAGTTAATGTAGGACGAACCTCGGATGACGCCTGTTATGGTCAATTGTATTGTAATGACTGAAACGAGGATGATGCTTCTCTTTGTCACAAACAACAATAAGATATTGATGACTAAAGTGTGGCCCCGTAGTTGTGATTATCCCTGAAATAACGCAATAACTCCCTTGGCTCAATGGGTAAGCTGATTAGGTCTCCACCACCACCCAACAACCCGCGCCCCGCGCCCCCCCACGCAACCCCAAGAAGTCGAAGTCTATATAATGAGAAGGTTTTGGTTCGATTGTAGTCACAAATCATACAAAAACCCACTTGCTGATAGCTAGAGCCATCTTTGTTACAATCTTCGAATCATGGCAACCATAGCACTCCTGTCCCAGGCTGCGCGAAGGTATGCACGTCCATTCACATAGGATGAGTTTATGCAGCATAAGTGTGTTTTCACAAGACCGATAACAAAAGAGCAACACCACATTGCTCATTCATGTCGCTTTTGCAATATGGGCGCGATCTAACATTGTGAAAATTACTTTAAAGAGTAGAGTTGTGCTCATCAAAGTGAGAAATTACTTTCGTTTTAGTTTCTATTGTTCATGTCAAACTAGATAGTGGGATTTACTAGCGTATGGTTTGCAGACTAGAGGGAAAGGTGGCGGTGATAACCGGGGGGCCGTGTGGCATAGGAGAGTCTACTGCGAGGCTCTTCTCGAAGCATGGGTCTAAAGTCATTATAGCCGACATTAGCAACGACTTGGGCAAGTCGGTGTGCAAGGATCTGGGGCCAGAGACCGCATCATTTGTACATTGCGATGTATCAAGCGAATCCGACATTGAAAATGCCATTGCCACCGCAGTTGACAAGCATGGAAAGCTGGACATAATGGTGAACAATGCTGCGATCGGTGACCCCACCAAGCTCAACATATTGGAGAACGACAAGGCTGACTTCGAGAGAGTGATCGGCGTGAACCTAACGGGCGTTTTCTTAGGGTCCAAGCATACGGCTCAAGCCATGATACCGTTGCGAAGGGGAAGCATCATCAACGTTGGAAGCGTCAGATCGAGCGTGGGCGGGGTTGCATCCCATGCGTACGCCAGCTCCAAGCATGCCGTTGTGGGGCTCACAAGGAACGTGGCAGCGGAGCTCGGGCGATATGGGATTCGCGTGAACTGCCTCTCGCCTTACTTTATTCGAACACCACTGACAAAGGAGACGTTCAAATTCGACGAGAATCCAGAATTCCGAGTGTATTCTAACTTGGATGGGGCGACTCTTCAGCAAGAAGATGTGGCGGAGGCGGCTCTTGTTTCTGGGGAGCGATGAGTCCAAGTACATCAGCGGCCACAACCTGGCGGTGGACGGGGGCTTCACAACCATCAATCCCGCCTTTGGCTTGTTTGCTCGTGCTTAACGACAAACGCTTCTTCATACCATTATTATTGTACCCTGCATGTCTTTCCCACTTTGTACCTCGTGTCGAATAAAAAGTTGTCTGGTGAACATCATGTAGAAATCGAAAGCAAACCAAAAGGTTTCAAATTTCGAAAGAACTCAAATCTATAAGTTGAGATGTGACCTGCTCTGGAAGTTGCACCATCTTTTCGGTTTGGATAAATTAATAGAGTATATTATCACCATTAGCCCTATGTCTCGGACATATTCTACAATCATGTTGCTTATTATATAGACTTATAATATTGGCCAGGGAGAAATGCCATATTTTCAGTTCAAGTACATATGGTAAATTTAAAATCATATGATTAATGCTTGAAATTAATATCTCTACATCATCAAGGTTATCACCTTTCCCCCCATAATGTAGCTTCCAAAGAGCATAGATTATCTCCTAGAATATGGGAAGAGTACCAAAAAAGTTCTAAACTTATTGAACCGGTACCAATTCAGTCATAAACCTTTCAATTGGATCAATTTAATCTTAAACATTTTCACATTGATATCAATTCAATCCACTAGCCAATTTAGGCCGAAAATTGCTGATGTGGATGCTAGTCGTCTTACACAGCACGACCCACGCTAATGTGAATAATTTTTAATAATATTTTGAATTTTTTAATATTGTTTTTCTCTTTTCCCTTTTTTCCCATTGTTTTTTTTTTCCTTCTCCTTTGCCTATAGCCGGCCATAGGGGAGGGTCGCCCTCGTTGGCCACAGGGGAGGGCTACCCTCGCCAGCGAGGGTGAGGGCTACACCCTCGCGGCCTGGGAGAGGGTGGCCCTCACCCAGGCCGCGAGCTACAAGGGCAACCCTCCCCTGTGGCCAGCGAGGCCCATGACTCCCTCACTTGTGGCCAATCACTGCCTATGGCCAATTACTAGCCACAGGCCCAAGCAAGGAGAAGGAAGGAAAAAAATTAGTAAAAAAAATTAAAATTGAAAAAAATGAAAAATTTATTAAAAATTACCCATGTCAGTGCCGGCCATGTCACGTAGGAAGGTCGGCGTCCACATTAGCGATTTCCTACAGAAATTAGCCGGATGGACTGAATTGATATCAATGTGAAAAGGTTTATGATTGAATTAGTCAAATTGAAAGGTTTAGGACTTAATTTGTACCAATGCAATAGGTTTAGAAATTTTTTGGTACTTTTCCCCCTATATTACCCAAGGCATTAAAATCTCCCTATTTGCCTCTTTTACATTTGTATGAAATAGTCTATTGGTATTAATACATGAGGGATTTGATTGGTGTACCTATCTCTAAAAAAAGAAAAACCAATATGGTTTCGAATTGCAATATGTTAGTTCATGTTATGAAAGATTGTGGAATGACATCTACATGACTTCGTTTTTAATTTCTTCATATTATTTATTTTAGATTTTTCACTTATAAAGATTTTTTTTAATAATGAAGATTTAATAATAATAATAATAATAATAATAATAATAATAATAAGACTTGAGGCAAGGAAAGTGGTTGACTGGTTCATCACTTTGGAAAAAAAAACTTTTTTCTCTATCTTTTTGTTGAAGCTATTTTTCCTTTTCAGAGTTAAGATGAAATTAATTAAGGATTTATATAAGATACATTATCAGTGTAAAAAAAAAAAAAATTTTACATGAGTAGTCATGAAATGAGAACTCTGGCTTTTGGCCGACACTTCTCAATGCATTGCATCCAGACACACGAGCTTGCTCATTAACTAATATTTCATCTAATCTTTATTATTATAAGTTGCCCAAAAATAGTGATGGTCTACGTCTGTCGCATTTAAACAAAAATAATTATACAGTATTTACAAGTTGGCTCTAATACTAATAGCCTCAAATGATCGAGCGCCGATTTTAAAGCAAAACCAATTGCTTAACCTTTTAAACCGATTCCTTGATAGTAACTTCCCATCTATTCTAAGACTACCAACCTAGAAGTCATCTATACAATCATAATTTATTGATTCATAAGGGCAGACAATCTACCATTAGTTATTACATTTGATTACCGGTACCAATGTGAACGCACTATCAACATATTTGTATACAAATTAGGTAGTGATCGCCTTTATCGATATAAGAGGGTCAACCTATAAAATTTCGAAGAAGTTACTGCCAAGGTCCGATGGCATTTTGTCCACATATTGGGTTACTAACACATTACAATAATAATTACCAAGCCTTTATAATTTGAAAGGCATATACTGCTGGTGTACATACAAATTCATTATTATGGAATAAGAGCTCAATACCATGACATTATTCAAATTACGATAGCAATGGTCAACTTATCAATCTTTTGATAAACTACCGGTGGTTTTTGAAAAAGTAAGTATTGATCCATGTGAGAATTGTGAGACTACTACCAACTGTTGTAATATGTTAAACTGTTAGATTAAGAAGTGGTTTAATATTTAAATTAATATTCGCCCTCACACTTAGGCTAAGCGTGGAAATATTAATGGGTTGGCAAATAAGGAGTTTAGAAAGATTTAAACTTGTAACCTCATGCTCTTATACCATATAAGTTTTTGTGGAGCTACTATCAACTGTTTTAAAAGTTTAAGCTATTAAACAAAGTCGTTATTTAATATTTAAATATTCTAACAATCTATATAGCAGAGTTACAAACTCATTGCAATAAGTAGCACTGCCGATATGGGTTGAAACTTATTATCAGTGACACTAGCTACTTAGATTACCCTCATACTATTGTTAACTGACCAATCGTTTAGAACTTGCTAGCAATAGTTCAATCACATATATTAATTTACATATCAAGGTATTAACTCCGTAAAACATTTACTACCAGTCCCCCTGTAAAATTACTAGCCGTGAACAATTATCAACTTCTTCATAAATTATGTTACGTATGTTTCTTTGAACAGCATGTACTTGGCTTTTGAAGAGTAGCCACAAGTTGGATAGAAGATTTACTGACATTATTTTTTCATTTGGAAGGTATAGTTTACTATGATTGAATATATATATATATATATATATATATATATATATATATATATATATTGTTCTGTCATATATATAACTCCTCTCACTTTTTTTTTTTGCTCTGTCTCTTGTAGAAAGCACGGGAGTCAAATCTACGCTTTGTGAATCTGTGATACTAGCATCCACACACCTCCCTTCAAATCTCTTTACCAGCAAGGTCGCATGTCTATTGGCTTGAATATATATTTCCTACTGAGTATCGATAACTACTGTAGGTATAACTAGCTAGTTAATGCCTTGCGTTGAATTGAACAACTAGGAAATCTTTTATTGTTTCTGTTAAACAGCAAGAACCAATACACTCGTAAAAGAGAGATTTTAGCACTCAGGAGTAATAAAATCTACTTACCAGACAGTCTCTCAAGTTCATATTGGCTATTAAAATAAATGGGTACCATGCATAAATACATAAAATTATAAATTGATTGATACGTAGATGACGGTCCATCTGGCTTCATAATTAAACACTACAGATTCTGTCAAAGCTTCGATCTCACGTGGCCAAGCAAGTTGGACGACCGTACAGGAAGCTGCAGACAATTCCCATCGTCATCATCCTCCAATGCTTTGAATAGCATATCCACCGTCTCTGCTCGGACCAATTCTAAATTTGGTGGATCCCACAGTGTTCATCGAACTAAAATCAGGCTCATGCTCAACCTCACGTATTGATGCATCGAATTTGTTAGATAAATACTAGGAAACAGACCGATAATGTATTTAAGCATATGACTTCGCACAATTCTAGCTTGTTTTATACCTTTCCAACGGTTATAGGATGTCAAATCTCTGCGAGGCTTTGATGATTTTCTCTTGAACTCATTGAGGTTAAGTCATGGTTTTTTATTATTAGGATAAGATACAAGAGAATATCATTTGTTATTTCAACATGTATCCTTTCCTCCCATTAAATTAGTTAAAAGAAACTAATGATTTGGACCGTCTTAATTTAGCCAACATACAACCAATGACAGATAAAGCCAAGTACCAATCAAAAGATTTGGTATTAAAAGAGGGAAAAAGTCACCAAAAACCCTAAACAATGTCATTTATAACACATTTACTCTAAAAAAAATTCTATAACACAAAAAAATCCCAAATTTCTACCCGTGTGACATATTAACCTTTCGTCAAACTTCTATCATGAGAACCATTAAAAATCTATCTACATGGATACTAAAAACAAATAAGCGTTAATATGGTGCCCACGTGACTTAAGAAAACTATAAAGAACATTATTTTAACTGAAAAATCATCCAACAGAACTTTAGCGGATGATAAATATGTCATACAGGTACAAGTTTGGGGTTTTTATGTTACAAGTAAAAGTTTAGGATAAATGTGTCACAATGAATATAGTTTGGGGTTTTGATGTCATAAGAAAAGTTCATGGTAAATGTATCACAGTGAGTATAGTTTGGGGTTTTTTGCGACTTTTTCCCTAAGAAAAAAACCCACATCTAAAGCATGATGTCTAAAGCATGATCTCATGACCATATTAAATGTCAAATAAACAAATATATTGTTGCTCTTACTGAATAAAGTTTTGAAGATCCATCTCGACAAGTCAAATAGTAGGGTTAAAGTCTATATGTTTGCACCTTAGGCTTTTTGTCTTTATCGAATAAAATTGCCCTTGAACCCTGCACCAAAACGGATTCACCAATGCATTACACAAATTGATGGAGAGAACAATAAATATGGAAAATGACAGAAACGCTCGCCCAATGCTCTGGTTACGTGAATATTATGTAGTCTATAGATATAAACCAAGGTCATCTCCACCGTCGATCATAGAGGCCTCATAGTTGGATCCATATGATCAATGATTGAGATGGTTTCGGTTTATATGGTCTATAATCCATTCAATACTTTTCGGCTATTAGAAGTTGCTTGAAAAAGTGATGTGACAAATTAAAACTCTAATTGGGTACTTGAATTTCTCCTGCATATTGATGTATATCCATTTAAAGTCTGTGAGATCACTTTGTAAATTAATTTTCACATGAAGTTATTTATATTACATCCTATGGGCCATGGATGGCCACCTTGGGATTAAATCATTTATAAACCCTTTTTTGGAAAACTTTAAAATATTTGCAAAAGATAAAAAGGGAAGGTCCACGGCCAGAAATTTTCAAAAGAAAAAGTGGTTAAAATAGGCCCGGGCATGTGGTGAGCTTGCCCTTGGCACGCGGGTTGGCACGGTCCACTACTAGGATGGAACTATATGAAAATGTTTAATATTATCCCAAAACTTAAATTAATGAAAGAATAACATTGGATATTTTAATATAGCCTAGGGACTAATTTGAATATTTACTAAAAGTTCAAGAACTACATTAAATAAATTGAAAGTTCAACATTGTAAAATAGATCACATTGAACAAATTAAAAGTAGATGGATCAGATTGCATATTGGCTCAAAGTCTAGAGATTATCTATATCATTATCCTCTATTAAATGATGCCAAATGAAGTAAAATGAGAATTTCTTGCATATAGTTGGTTGACCTTAATAAAAACGCTAACCTGATCCTAGGTGAGTGAACCAAACATGACAAGTTTGGGGATGTAAAGAATTAATAGAATTCTGTTTTCTCATATTGGTAAAGGAAAAAGAGAATGTTAAGACAAATTAAATTAAATTAGAACACGCATATAAAAGTCTGCTCTCTACTTGCCAATCTATGAATCCTGTAGATTAGAAAAGTTTTGAAGCCTGAGAGTCTTATAGTATAGATTAATGATTTCTAGAAATTAAGAGGGAATCCCTTTGAAAGGCCGTGAGCATCGTGTGCATCGTGGGATAGCATAACTATCTCAAGAATCATTAGTTTATACTATAGCCCCCATCATGGTATCAGAGTGTGAATGTGATCGAACTTCGGATGGCTCATCCAGGTATGATGAGAAAGAAATTGACTGGAACACAGTCTATGAGTTTCGCGCCCCCCTAGGATTGCTTAAAATTTAGCTTATGATTAGGACACGTGCAAATGTTTTCAAATTATACTATCAAGATTATGAAATGTTCCTATGACCAGAATTTGAAGCATCGAACGGGGGAGGTGCGTACGTAAGCTTAATCACGTACTTCAAGTTCCAATTCATCATCAAGTTGAGCCATTGCATTACTAGTTCATGTGCGGCCAAATTTGGAGATGAAGCATCAGAATTCCGAGAGAAGTAGGATAAACAAAGACTCATCTTGTTCATTTTCATGGGCGGTCAAAATTTGGACATGAAGCAAACAATATTCGGGGAGAAGTAGAATAAACAAAGACTCATCTTGTCTTTTCCTTGGGATCGACACGTAGGTCAAAATTTACAGTTCGCAAAAGTAGGCAGCATCCCACAGATTACTCGGCTTCTAAACCGCCTAAAATAAGTTAGAGGCGACTCTAGTCTCATTGTGTTAATAATAAAACGAGAAATCTAGTTTGCAGTCGGCAAGTCTTGAGAGAACCCGTGCGAAGTACAAGCGCCACCTCACAAGAAGGTTATACGCACATGCCTAACAATATGTGAAACTCCCTCGAGGTTTGTCTCCGGGACCTTGAGGGGGTCGCGAAAAGCATTAAGCGTGGGATAAGGCTTAAAACTCTTGAGATGATTCTTCATTATTACTCTGAGTTGAGCTCTCTATTTTCGTCTCCCCGTATTTGGTGAACTCCTGGGATTCATGAGCATATTCAACACGATTTTATACTTAACATTGCCTACCAACATATTGATTTGGTTAAGAGAGTATTAAATAATCTAATCTCTTCTTTCCCACCATTGATAGGGACGTTATTACACTTCGTCAAAACGGGAAATCTATTAAATTAATATATCTTTTAACATACCCCGATATGTTTTTTTTTTTTATGTTGAACTCGTGTAAATGTATAAATCTTCTTTGGGAAATATTTTCCACCTTTGATGAGCGAAATAGAAGGCCGAATGAAATTCTTAATACAAAGCATGTAAAGCATATACGCTAATGTAAAGAGCGAATGTACTACTGGATTTGGCTCTCTAATATGCATCACATGCATGGGAAAAGTTTGAAAAAAATCCTAAACATATCACATTGATACCAATTTAATCCCAAATCTTTTAATTGCATCAATTTAGTCATAAATCTTTTTACATTGATACCAATTCAATTCATTTGGCCAATTTAGACTGAAAATCGCTGATGTGGATGCCAGCCATCCTACGTGGCTTGACTGACACTGATGTGGACATTTTTAAATAAGTTTTTAACAATTTTTTGAATTTTTTGTTTTTTCTTTTCTTTTCTTTTTTTATTATTTTTTCATTTTTCTTTCTTCTTTTTTTCCTTCATTTGGGCCGGCGAGGGATAGCAAGCCCAGTCGCTAGCAATGGCTACTTGCCTAGAGCCGGTGGGGTTGCAAAGGCCTAGGCGAAGTCATCATGGCCTCGCCGGCTAAAATAAAGGGAAAAAATAGAAAGAAAGAATATAAAAAGAAAAGAAAAGAAAAACACAAAAAATTTTAAAAATTTCAAAAAATTATTTAAAAATGTCCACGCAAACACCATTGTCTTAATATGTAGGATAGTTGTGTCCATGTTAGTGATTTCTAGCCTATATTAGCCAGGTGGACTGAATTGATATCAATGTGAAAAGATTTAGAATTAAATTAGTCCAATGAAAATGTTTAGGAATGAATTGATACCAACGCAATAAGTTTATGACTTTTATGGGACTTTTCCCACATGAATTATGTACGTTATTCACTTTAAATGATGCCAAAAACTTATGGAAGAAAGCACAATTCAAAGGACTAAAATTCCAATCTTTGAAACATTGAACTGGACAACTTAAAAAGGGGAAATTACTAAACAAGTCTTAAACTTATTGCATTTATATCAATTCAATCCTAAACCTTTCGATTATACCAACTAAGTCTTAAACCTTTTAACAATTTGTCAATTTAGTCTTTCTGGCCAAAGTTATAAACATTTTGACAATTTGTCAATTTAATTCTTTCATTAATTTTGGCTAGAAATTACTGACATGGATGTTGGCCGTTCTATGTGGCACAGTTGACTCTAGTATGGATAATATTTACAATTCTTTAAAAAAAATCTAAAAAAAATTCTTTTATTTTTGTTCTTTCTTTTTCTTTTTCCTTCTTCCACTGCTAATCACTGATCCTCGACTATGGCCGGCGATCGGCAACGAGTGAGGGCTGATCTCGCCAACCGACTTTGGGTGAGGTTTGACCTCGCTAGATTTGGCAAGGTGGAGCCTTGCCTAACGAGGTCGGCCCACGCCAACCCTCTCCTACATGGCTAGCGAAGGAAGAAGGAAAACGAAAAAAAAAAAAAGAAAATAAATAAAATTTATTAAAAAATTATCAAAATTGTCCACATCATCGTCGGCCATGCCACATAGGATGGCCAACACTTCTGACGTCCATGTTAGCAACTTTCAACCAAAATTGGCCGGAATATCTAAATTGGCAAATTATCAAAAGGTTTAGGACTCAATTGGTATAATTAAAAGATTTATAACTGAATTGGTACTGATGCAATAAATTTAGACCTTTTTTTGTAGTTTTCCCCTGCATAAAACAAGGTAAGTTATAGAAAATAATGAATTTTCTTTTAAAGAATTCTGTCTAGTATTTAGTTACTATAACTTTGTTTAATATTTCAACACGGCTTAAGTTTGATTTCCCAGGACAATCTAAATTAGTGAAAATATCTTTGTTTCTCTTATAGCTTGACGTGGTTATGAAGAATTTGTACCTCAAAACGCTTTCCATACATAAATTTCTCAGCCAAACAAAGATAATCTAAACATAAGACAAAAGATTTAATCAAGAGGAGAGAGAGCTTTCACCATCAACATAGTAGCATCCAATTTTATTTTATTTTTTTGGGTCAAAGCATCCAGATTGAATAAAAGGTAGAAAAGACACCAAAATCAGCTCCGTAGATAGGCAATCAAATTGGATTTCTACACCGAAAAGTATCTGAAATAGAAGAATCTATGAAATGGCTTCAGGGTTCCAAAGAGCGGTCGCGGTGGTTGTACTTTGGCTGTTTCCCGTCGGTAATACGGTGCGAGGTGATCCGGACTCAACTTTGGTAGACCATGTGTGCAATGGACAAAAGTATCAACCGGATGGTGATTTCGAGTACCGTCGTGGTGTGGCTCTATTGAACATAGTTACTCGTACACCACTCGATAACTATAATCACTACGTGGAACATAAACTACTCGGGTCTGGTGGCACGATCTACGCCCACAGAAAATGCAACGGGGCGATTACGCAGTGGGATTGCACGGCTTGCCTGGAACATGCCGAAGTGCAGTTGAACCATCTCTGTCATGTGAGTATTGAGGCGTAGATGCAGCTTCAAGATTATAGAATTAGGTATGAGATTTAACATTTCGGTGAAGAACCGCGGTTATCGCAATATCGACGCTCGTGTATGAACTAGTTTTTGTAAAATTACATCCGTCTATGTTTGGTCGATTGTTTCAAGAGCGGTGAGTGCATGATGTAATGCTCACACGCTCTTGTACATCGATGTTCGTGGTCGTGTAGGAAAGAGTATGGCAAATGCCCGACAATGATAAGCATTAGGGTTAATACCACCAAAAACTCCCAAATTTTACATCTGTGATAAATTTACCCCAAATTAATTTTTTTTTATTACCGAAAACCTCAAACCGGTACACTTATGACAAATTTACCCTCAATTTGTTTCTCTTAAATTTTACTGTCAAATTGCTTCGTTAAATGACACACAACAGTTCACTGATATACAAATTTTATGTTTTATCCTTCGTTTGTCAAGGTTGTATCAGTTTGTAATTTTTTGTGGTATTAATGCAATTTAATTTAAACTAATAGAGGGTAAATTTGTCACAAATGTATCAGTTTTGAGTTTTTAATGGTCAAAAAATTAGTTTGGGGTAAATTTATCACAGATGCACTAATTTGGCATTTTGAGTAGCCAAAAAAATTAGTTTATGGTAAAATTGTCACAGATATAACAGTTGAGGGTTTTTCGTGATATTAACTCTAAGCATTAACCATTGGAGTCACTCCAGTGGCTATCTTTTCTACTTGGGAAGAAAAAGCTGGAGAGTTCGAATCCTCACCTTCTCATGGGGCTAGAGGTGGGGACATGTAGTTTCATATGTGGGTTTCGACTACCACATCTTGCAAGAGGCAGGGTAAAAGTGTAAGAGTGAGTTGAAAGTTAGAGTAGAACATACCAAAAAATAACCCTAAGCATTAATGCTTTATTTAGTAAGAAATTTAATCGTTGTAATCTCTTTTTTTTCCAATGACCCAGAAAAATAAAACCTGTTGTATAATATTCCTTGTGCGGGAGTTCCCTTAGAGAGATTTTGTGGACAAATTCAACTGAAATTGTAGCACCGCGAGATATATATCGTTTATGTTTTGGCACATACCAATAGAAATCCTACCCATTAATTCGGTCAAGGTTGCTGCTTGTCGACTAAAGAAGAAGCGAAGATGTTGCTCGAGACTAGTTGCTTCTAAGGGTGTCTCTAAGGATCCTTGAGAAACTTATCCTCAGTCTCTCGATGACCGTCGGATAAAAAAAAGAGTAAATCTCGTCTTTTAATCGTAAAGCCTATTAAGATTTTGTGTGTTGTGACAATTAATGTAAGGGTTCCAAAAAAAAATGCAAAGAGTAAATCTTGTCTGTTAATAGTAAAGCCTATTGAGATTTGTCTAAAGCAGACTGCAATCCATGCATGAATTATCTCGCCGGGATACAACTTCGCCGGTGTTTTACAAGCATGGCGGTACAGATGCAGCTTGGAGGATGGTAGAATTAGATATGATGATCACCAGTTTGCGGAATAAAAGTTTATTTCCATTCGTGAAGACACCGAAACGTATGAACTTCTCTCTCCAGGAGTATAGTATAAAATCCATTTATGAATAAAGAATGCTTAATTTTGTGCTTTGGGACAAAATAAATGGATTTTGATGTTATTGTTGTCAAAGTATAATTTGTAAGGTGTACTCACTTAAATTCACCTAATTGTATCAATTGGCGAAAATTGCACATATAGAGCGAAAAGGAAAAGGCCATTTAAAGTCAAAAGAAATAGAGAGGCTGATAAATGGAAAAGATAACGGGAAGGATTTACTTGAAAGCTTAGCTAATTTGTCATCTAATTTATCAACTTGAAGGCAGTGGAGATGAGGAGAAATATGGTGATGTTGCTTGTTGGCAAGTTCTTCCATCTTAAGGATGAGCTCTGAATCTCAATTGAGCTCCATTAATGGAGTCCTGATTGGTGATAGGCTAAAACTTGTTTTTGTGCCAATTAAGTCTACAATAAAAAAAAAAAAAAAGAAAAGAAAGAAAAGATAAGAAAAGAAATTTTTTAAAAAATAAAAATAATCAAAAAATAAAAAAAAATGTCTACATCATCACCTGCCATGACATATAAAACGGCGGTGTTCACGTCGGCGATTTTCAGTCAAAATTGACAATATTTGTCATCAATAATCATGTCCATTCTGCGACTAGTGAAAATCTGTCTATTGCATGGATTTGGATTGTAAACTAGTTAAGATGGTGGGTCAGGATAAAATCTTTCATTCTATTGATTATGTCTATTGTGTCTATACCATACCTCCACCTCTGTTATGCAATAGGGATTACTAGTCACTTGATTCTGAAGTTTTCTGGAAGCCCGTGCTCGATGACAACAATAGCTCAAGACATGCATTTAGAAACTTTCATGTTCTGCAACTAAAAGATGGTAAACCTGTCTAGAACTCACGTTTGATAACGAAACACGTTCATGTCCCATGGGATCATCATGCCGTGATAGTTTCTATAAACCTCTGCCATTTTTTAAAATTTTGATGTCGTATATTCCAATGATATTGCTAAAAAAATTTGAATCCTTTTGCTTAAGGATAGTTTTGCCTCTATGCTGAAAAAGCTGTGTTAGAGCAATATGGGCTGTGGAAACATCCCCTTCTTGCATACTGTTAGGACATGTGGAGACAAAAGTCCAGCGTATGTTGTGAGCAAGTTTCCTATTCGAAGTAACATTGAGTACGAGATTGCGAAAGATTGATTGGCGCAAGAAAAGACTTCTCACAGATAACGAAACACGATAAAGGCCGGCCATACTGATAAAACTATAATGTAAATAACGTGAGAATTGAAGTGGAGAAAACTTCTACGCCATCAACGCCTTCAAGTAGACAGTTAAACTCAGCTTCAGAGAGTAGCATGCCAAAGAAGAACAAGGAGAAAGAAATGAAGGGAAAGAACGACATGTACATGGCTGCTTTTGCGAAAATCTGGGTTGTACTTGTCATTGGGCAAACCTTTGTGTGTCGTGCTGCAGCAGGCAATCCGAACACAAGTGTAGTGGACAAAATCTGCAATGGAGTACATTTTGGACAAGATAATGCGTTTGGAACCGACATAGTTTCGGTTCTCAACGCATAAGTAGGAGTAAGGTTGTGACATTCTGGATTTTGACCCAATTTGGGGTTTATAAAACGCGTAATTTGTCAGTGTGCTTATAGTAAAATCTCGCCCGAGAACTGATCACTCTCGGTTATTATTTTAAACTAGAGATTTCGCTAGAATCGCACTCGATCAAATTTTCGCCGTTATTTAGACCCCGAACTTGGCAGTCAATTTTTGGGAGTTTCAGGACGAAATAAATTGGACGGTGTCAATATTAATGTGGCCAGTATTGAGATTGTCAGGAATGAAGGAAAAATAGGAGTTTTTGAGTAAGTTAAATTTGGACTAGTAGACCTCCCTCGTTAAAATTTGGTTTCATTAATTTGGCCTTTGTCCCTTTTTGTGTGCGAGGCTATTTTAGGATCGAGGGCAATTTTCGGTTTTAATTTGGACTCGTTTGCGTTTAAAATAAAAATGAAGTTTAATTTTTTTTTGGATATCTCTCTCTTTTCTATTTCTCTCTCTCTTTCTCTCTTTCTCTCTCTCCCTCTCTCTCTCCCTCTCTCCGGTCACCTTCCCTCTCCTTCGCACGTTTGTCCCTTTCCCCTGTCAGACTTATCCACTCCTCTCTCTCTCTCCCTTTCTTTCTTTTCTCTTTTTCTTTTCCTTTTCTTTTTCTTCCTCTTTTCTTCTTCTCCTTCGTTCTTCTCTGCATCATTGGTCTTCTTCCTCTTCCTCTCTGTGGGTCTTGCTCTTGCTTGCCCCAACCAACGTCGGTCTGCTCTTGCCTCTGGCCCGTTACCCCGATCGCCCTCTCGTGGCCCGACCACCGCCGTCTCTAGCGCCCCGCCACCCAGCTCCTCCCAAAGCCGCGACCCGCGTGTCGTCGCTTGCCCGGCCCAACGGTAGCCCGGCCCCGCCGAGTTTCGTTCGTCGCGGAACCATCCGGCCACACCATAGTAAGTGATATCCTAATCCCTATTTAGTATAATGGGTATTATTTAGACATGCTTAGGGATTTATTTAGTGCAATTTAGTGATTAAATTAGAAATTTGATTAGTCGGTGAGAATACGACTAATGCGTGAATTATGTGGTGATTGGTAGATCAATTTATGACGATTATGTGGCTAGTGGTGGTGCATTGACTGATTGTGTTATGATGGCGCGTGTGGATGAAAATTGGTGTTCGTATGTGACTGTCTGGAATGTCGAAAAGTGTGATTGGGCGTGACGGACTGGTGATGTGACTGGAATGGGCACTGATTGGGATTGGCAGGATGCTTTGATTTGGCAAACTGAGATGTTGCGAGTGTGTGCCTTGAAATTGATTGGTGCGATTTGTGAGAATGGCGAAATTTTGCTGTGGTGCATGTGCATGTGAAAAAGCCCGGATCGATCGGAGGGCTGCCAACCTGAGGCGTAGGTTACGCGGGTGTGGCAATTGAGGCATGATTAGACCTGAGGCGTAGGTTACGCGGGTCATTGGAAAGGAAAAGTGTCCTGAGGCGTGGTTACGCGGGACCGAGCCCGGCTTGATCTGAGGGCTGAGCTTGAGGCGCAGCGGGCGATGGGGAGATGGGGCCCGAGGCGCAGTGGGCGCAGTAAAGGTGAAAGGACCCGGGAGGTCATGGAAAGTTGTTCGATCACGCATGCGATTCGAGTGACTGAAATTGATTGATTTGACTGATTGATTGACCGATCGAAATGTTGAAATTGATTGGGTGCTATTGTGGCTGGCGTGTGAATGATTGTGGTATGTTATCGAATTATTATTATTATAATATATTTGACTGACATGTAGAGCTGGCACGCGTTTGATGGCGAGGTAAGTACTTTGAGGTGAATTCGGTGTATTGGGAATTAGATTGCATGTACTGCTTGTGCAGGTACGCATTGGCCTATATAGGACTTAGGGTATTGCTTATCGAGACTACGCTCTCACGGTTATTATATAACCACTTTCGGATCCGCGACCGTGGAGTGATTCGGGATGCCGCCAGAGTACCACGTAGATTGAAGGATAGACCAACTTACCCTGCTTTTGAATACCCTTGTGTAGAGGAGATAAGCTTGTCAACCACCGCCTTTTTTTGAAAGCGTGGTTTGAACTTAGTAGCCCAGGTTATTATTTTGTAGTAGTGACTATTTTATTATGTTATGTAATTATTGTTTTGTTTTATCCCTTGGTCATATTTTTAATGTCTGGGTTGTATTATATGCTTCCGCTTGCGTAAATCATTCGGGTCGGCGACGCGTCCTGGGACGTCGCGTTAAATAATCGACCGTGGACGGGATGTCGCGAGCTCGGCGGCAGGTCCGGCGTGACAAAGATGAGCAATGGTTATAGCTACTACAGCTCGCGAGGATCGAGCGACAGTTATGGAGCTTGCAACGGGACCCTTGACCATCCAGATTGTACGAAATGCTTGAATTCCGCAAAACAGCAGATAAGCATTAAGGGTTGGTTTAGCATGAGGGCTCAACTCAAGCTTCGCGATTGTAGAATGAGATACGAGAACTATCCATTCTCGGAATGATGACTTGCTTTGTTTCAGTTTGTTGGAGGGGCTTGAGCTTGTCCACGAAGTGTTCAAAAACGGGTGAGGGTATGGCTTTGTTTGTGTCTTTTTTGTGGGAGATGGATCTACAATAAAAGATGATGTTGAATGCAGGCTGAGAAAAAACTGGAGTTTATTGCAATATAAAATCTATAGGTTGAAGAATGTGCAACCTATACTCATGTGAGGATATTCAATTTATCCGAGAATAATAAAATAAATTCTTTGAAGAATGTTGAGCTCTCTCTTTTGTTGCTTTAACTTGAGCTAACCTATTATTAGAGACTGTAAAGGTTCATTTACCCGATTTGATGTGCAGAAAATAAGTTTGACATAGAATCTGTGGGAAAATTGTCAAAAAGAAAAAGTCCTAAAATTGGCCGTTGTACAATGAATTTAAAATTTTTTAGACAATTATCCTTAGAAATTACTTGTGTCTATGGTAGAAGAAGAGATATGGTATTAAAAAAAGGTCTATGTCCAGGCCAATTTAACCGGTTAATAGATATTCTTTATCTTCTTAATGTTTGTGTTTTAATCCGTGTCACATATATAAGATGATGATAATAAGTGCTATTGACTTTTAAACATATTAAAAATATACGTGTCGAGATCGTACACCTTTGATATCGATTGAGATATTCTCAAAAAGATGGTATGTGGTAGTCGATCCACGTTCTTTATTCAAATTAGACATATTTTAATAGTCCATATTTTTGTGTCATATGTTTTTACCTGATAGATTTGAGTACATGAGCTACAAGAATTTATGGAACAAGAGCATGGGATAAAACTTCACGTGTATATATTAATGGTAACAACCTACATTTGGTCACTGATTTTCAATCAAATTTACATAAATAGGTTAATCTTTGATGTACATATGATTAATGTGCTTTTAATTTTTTTTTAATCAATTTTTCAGCAAATCATTCACATATCCACCTTTTGTGCTAGAAAATGAAACATAGATTGACATTTAATGCTGAATATTTTGCGACCAAGCCGTCCACAGTGTTGATTATCCAAAATCAATTAGATATGTTTCCTTATCATTAATTGACAAGCATCTGCATTTGTGTACCTAAGGCCGTGTTTCATTTTGCAGTCCTCATCTTATTATCGGCAACATTCTTGTACTCCAAAATTTCATACAATGGATTATAAAATATCGCCTTTTTCTATGGAAATTCATGGGTCATATCTGCCGAATCACGTAAATTGTTAAGATCCATTTCTTTTTACTTAAGACTTCAATGTTGCGTAACATTCATCGAGGTCATACACATTGTCTAAAGGAAGCTCTTTTCTTTTGTTTTTAACGTTTGTGAGGAGTTAATTTATTTTGGTGAATGTCCTGCAATCAATCACTTGTTAATATCACAAGAGCCTCCGCAAAATCTTCTCTTCCTTCCAGTCTCACCAACCCTCTCTCCCTCTCATCCTCTTCTTCAATATCAGTCAATCGTTCCCCTCTCCTTTAACCTCCTCTCATAAGAAAGACAACCTAAGAATGGCCACTACTGTTTCAATCAGCCCTCCAATGATAATCCCTAATCCACCTACTCCAAGCTTTAATGACTTTGGGACAGGATGGCCTATTGAGCCTTCATCCTCTCCCACCCTTGGCCTCCTGTCTCCTCCTCCTCCTCCTTCTCCTGCCATGCCACTCCTCCTCGGTCGCCGGTGCGGCCTCCCCCAGCATCCGCCTCGGCGTCATCCGGAAACCATCCCCTGCAGTCCCTGTCTTCCGGGAGGCCCCCGCCTTCCGCAATGCCGACGCCTGCGACCGCGCTAATAGGATCCACGTGGCCATGACCCTCGACTCCAACTACCTCCGGGGCACCATGGCCGCGGTCCTCTCAATCCTCCAGCACTCCATGTGCCCGGAGAACTTCGAGTTCCACTTCCTGTGGGCCCGGTTCGAGCCGGAGGTCTTCTCGAGCATCCGGTCCACCTTCCCGTACCTCCGCTTCAAGGTCTACCGCTTCGACTCCAGCCGGGTCCGCGGCAAGATCTCCAAGTCAATCCGGCAGGCGCTCGACCAGCCCCTCAACTATGCGAGGATCTACCTGGCAGACATGATCCCGATCGACGTGAAGCGGGTCATCTACCTCGACTCGGACCTCGTCATGGTCGACGACATCGCAAAGCTCTGGGGGGTGAGCCTGGACGGCAAGGTCCTGGCAGCCCCGGAGTACTGCCATGCCAACTTCACCAAGTACTTCACAGACCTGTTCTGGGCAGACCCGGTCATGTCAAAGACCTTTCAGGGGAGAAAACCCTGCTACTTCAACACGGGAGTGATGGTGGTGGATGTGGACAAGTGGAGGCAAGGTAGGTACACAGAGAAGGTGGAGGCCTGGATGGGGGTCCAAAAGCAGAAGAGGATCTATCACCTGGGCTCGTTGCCCCCATTCCTGCTCGTCCTGGGCGGCAACATCAAGGCCGTGGATCACAGATGGAACCAGCACGGGCTCGGCGGGGACAACCTCGAAGGCAAGTGCAGGGCTCTCCACCCCGGCCCTATAAGCCTGCTGCATTGGAGCGGGAAGGGCAAGCCATGGCTGAGGTTGGACTCGAGGAGGCCATGCAGCGTGGACCATCTGTGGGCGCCCTACGATCTCTACCCTTCGTCCATGCACGCCATTGAGGAATAGGGAGAGAACAAGGGAAGACGAAGGGAGTGTTGAAGAGAACTGATGATTCATAAGGCAAAAAAAAAAAAAAGAGCATGAAAAGATTTATCTTATTCTATGATCTCAAAGAGATTCAGATTCCAGTGACATTTTGGAAATAAATATAAACAGCTATGCGTTTAACGTTTGCTCTGGAGGGATTACAGAACCTGTTTTGCTCTTGCTTTTTTTTAGGACATTATTTTGTACAATTTTGGGGGATTTAGGAGGTAAAAAACTTAGGCTTTGAACAATATCGATCATGGGTCAACCTTTAAAAGGCAAAAAAAGAGAAAAAAAAAAGAAATGCTTAATGCTTATGGTACATAGGGACAACCCCGGACAAGGGCTAATTGGATGGTGTTGACTAAATTGCAAATTGGAGCATCATTTTGTACAGTTCTTTCTTCCTTCTTTTATTGTGTTTTTGGCCATTTCCCTTATATAATTTCGGCCTATACCCGAGAGGTCTATGGGACAGTTGTAGGGCTCAGCAATGAAAAAGCTAAAATTTCCTTTCAATTTTCCATTGCTTTTATGGCTTACGAAATGTGTATTTTATATAAATGAACGTATTTTCAAGCTTAAAAAGATCGCGTGTCGTCAGGCCTAAGTTTGAGTCTATCACCTGTGAAAGGCACTACGCTCTGCTCATGCTCCCAAGTTAATTGCGCAATCGCAATAAAAATAACTCGTCACGAGATTTTAACATAATGAACAATTACACCTGAATTTTTGGCGACGATTCAAGCATTCGTTCTTATAAAATAAAATAAAATAAAAAGAAGAGCAGAAAAGATTAGATAAATGAATAAAAAGTAAACTATTTAACAAATAAATTTTCTTAAAAAATGATGATGTTAAAAGGGAGGGCTGAGATTTTGGGAAAAAAAACATGCAAAGGTTGATTCTCGGCTTCCTACAATGATCTCCGGCACCGTTTGCCGTCGCTTCTTGCTGCAGACGGTCACTGATATATCTCTCGGAGATGCATTTTGGGGTGCAGATATGCTTTGGTTTTTGTTTGTCAATTTCGAATGCTCAGTATCTGTAGACTATCTCCCAATTTGTTCAGCTCGTTCATACAGGTAGTCTCTGTTGTCTGTGCATAGGGATTGATTTTTGGCGAAAAACTAGAAGGATTTTGGATCAAATTTTCCTCTAAAAATACTTGACAGGCACGAAAATTCACATGCTTTTTCCAGAATTATGAGGTGTGACGGAAGAGTAATTTAGACACATATAAGTGAAGATTACTCTATCAGGGTCGCTCAATTTCATCGATGGCCTATGGTCATGCTGCGGAGACGAATGCGTCAACTCATGACGAACCACAGGGATCACCTTGATCCGGCATTACTGAGACCTGGCCGAATGGACCTGCACATCCACATGTCTTATTGCTCTTTCGGCGGTTTCAAGACATTGGCATCTAACTACCTGGGAACTCAGGATCATCCGCTGTTCGAAGAGGTCGAGGAGTTACCGAAGGTGGTTCAAGCAACACCTGCTGAAATCGCAGGCAAGCTCATGAAGACTAAAGTATCTGGATTTCACACTTCAAGGTCTAATCAAGTTTCTCCTTTGCAAGAGAGACGAAATTCCATAGGACATGCTCAGCTATAGAAATGGATTATTACCGAAAAAAAGACAGACTTTGTGTCCATTTTCCAACTATCAAACGGTCCATATTAACTTTCTGCGATTTATGCACGTGTATCCTCACAAAATTGAGAGGGCAGACAAAGCTGCTCCTCCTTACCTAAGTACGAGGACTTGTATAGAACAAGAGAACGATAGCAACTTCATAAACATTGGCAGGAAAAAGAAGAGTTTCAGCCTCAAGACGCTAAGAAGATGGATGGAAACCGTATAAATATAAAGCCCATCTAAACCCCATGGACAAATTGGGATGCTTTAACATCACCTCACATGCAAATCGGAAGACGACGGGTGTAATTGACAAACAGAGAGCTTCACAGGTGAAATATATCTACGGCATCTACCCGACTGTACATATATTGTTAAACATTTCCCAAGACAACTCATGACTATTCTAAAAGTTTAAATCGTTATGTGAATGAAGACTATATGAATATAACATCCATCTAAACCCGATCGACAATTTTGAACGGATTGCACATTTGGAAGTGGACGGACTCAACATCAACCGATAGAAAGGAAGCTGAGCCGGTGATCGACATCGTGTTATAGACAAGGAGGTACCCCCTATTTTCTCCCGGTTCATGACTCGTTTTGATATCACCCTCTTGCCATATTTTTTGTCGTGTGACTGCACGTACTTCTTCAATCCGTGACAGCACCTACTTCTTCAAAATCCTTTGCAAAGGTGCTGACTCCAAGAGGACAGATCAACGAATACGGCATGCATAAATAGTGGAGAACTAGAAACGACATAATCTTATGATGGTACCCTTTTTATTGCAATGGTAAAGGCAGGAGAAGTTGTGCTTTCAGGGAAACAGATGAAAGGTTGCTCTACAATATAGTGACAGTATGGGCAGTTTCACATGTTAACGGAGCAGCACTTGCTGAAGAGCAATAAATGGAGCTCTTATTTACATGTATGTGACAGAAACAAGAAAAGGAGTGCTGATAGTAATATGAGAATGAACAAACCCTCGTTGTAGTAGAGATAGTGCATATCTCGGTGTATCGACCGTAACAGTAAGTGTCCAACCGGCTCACGCTTGACTAGGATGCCGTCATGTTAGGAGCAATTTCTTCCCCAGCATGAATATTTCTGCATCGCATACAGAAAATGTGGATGACCAAAATTGGTTGCCTTGAACTCTTGACAGACTGCAAATCAGTATTTCCATACTACTGCATACAAGATTATTGATCTAACCTGAGACTTTGCTGCTGATTGACTATCTATGTATGCGAGGAGTTCTTCTTGCCTCGCTAGTGCATCGTACAAGGCCTGCCAAGCAAGAGGGGTTACAAAAATTGCGCTAAAATGTTGTCGGCAACGACACAGATTTAGCTCATAAACAAAAGAAATACATGTAGTTCGCCTGCTGATGAAGAAGAACATTACTCTGAAGCACAAATTCCGGGCTTAGCAACAAAAAGTTTGGTTTTATCCTGATTAAAGATAATGTAAAATTGGTCGAACAACTATTTTGCATTCACAATGGCTGTCTGCTAGCAAATCTAAACCACATGTTATCACGCAGGAGCAAGCTGCGTACCAACCTTTTTTCGTGGTAATTAGCTCTGCCTCTAGAGCATCTACACGACAAATAGCAGCATTCAGCAACTCCTCTTTTTCATGAGGCATTGCATGTGGCTTTGCCTGAAGTATGTCTACCCTCTGCTCAAGTCTGCCCAGCCTCTTCCAGACTAATGACAGAAGCTCCATGTTTGCATAGTTTAGTGCAGTAGTAGGGGGACGTGACGCCTCACTGGGTTGAATGGTGGGGCCGAGAATAGCGTGAGCATTACCCAACATGCTGCTGGGAAGTTTCTTAATCACCCAGTACGGGACCGAACGGAAAAGAGCTAAAAAGGCTAACAAGAAGGCCATGATCACAGCATAAACACGGGCGTTAAATGCGTCCACAGTTCTATTTTCCGCTGCCAGTGGATCCATCCCTGCAATATATTTCAAAGATTCTGATCAGATAGATTCAGCAGGTATTTACTTCAGGCAATGGGCGCCAGTGAGTTCACAAAATGACAAGTCTTGGTTGACAAGGAATTGCAAGAATGGTACTTTACTACACTGGATAGAATATGCAGGGTTCTGATAAATTTTAAGGACCAGACAGATCTAATAGCATTTTCACTTGTCATGGGCCTAGTGTTACTCGCATCTATTTTTTAGCTATAAGTAAACATACAATCCAAAAATGCCGATATTCCAAAGAAGGAAAATACCAAAATGTTTCCCTTTGCTCTGAAGTTATACTCTTCAGTACGTTTGACACCACACTTCATAAGAAACCTAAATGGGAACGAGGGAATTTCATATTCTTCAATTAGACAATACAATGTATTGAGGTTCTTCAAAATCAGCAATTTTAGGAAAAGCAAAGGTCCAGGCATAACCGAGCCAATATGATAGAGAATAGTTGACCTGAAACATGTGGTTCCTGAAGTGGCACTTGCTTTTCACAAGCCGTATCCACAGCTTTGTCAATCATTGGCACATACTCATCATACGACACACCATGGCTAGCGTAGCTTGGCCTATTCATCATCTTTGCCTACATAAATATCACAACGGATCATTTGTGAGCACATTTAATGAGATGAACCGAAGCCCGCATATTTAAGTCCATGCCGAAATGTTTGTTAGGTGACACATCAAGGGTCTGAGGAAATCAATTTGACAGTCCAATATTTCCTCTCTGCCTGCTATTCACTTTTTGTATTCTTCGAAAGATGACAGGCATACTAAGTGGCCATACTTTCTGGTCGTGAAGGTTAACTAGCTGGAGATGACCAATCTAGCCTAGAAGACAAATTATTTGATAGGTTCACAAAGGCCTAAGAAATAGACAACTGCGTCATGACAAGTTTCAGCTGTCACAGTCCTCGAAAAAATTTAAATCAAGTGATAAGTTGCGACACATATAACACAAGTGATAAATGGACCCTACCATACATGATATACAGAACATACGGTCCACATTAATGCTATTGATTCATGACATTTGTAAATTGTCAACCAAAAACATCACCATGCACAGATATACGATTTAGAAGTGCTTCAAAATTTGACTATGACATCTGTAACCATAACTGCAAGGAAGAGAGAGAGAGAGAGAGAGCCCACCCCATAACCTTACAAAATCAGCCGATGACCAAAAGAATAGTAATGTTGCATATATACACTTCAACCAGCGCTATCTTGGTGCTGAACATTTAAGGTATTTCTTATTTGCACTTTGAACGCAGAATGAAGCTGAGGATGGTTTTAAACCACTAAGCATTCTAGTGTTCTTTGACACAACCAATCACAGTGGTGTCTTACTCTGTAAAGTGCACGTAACCCAAAACCGCAAAATAAACTGAGTTTGTGTTCTTCCCTGCAAAGATACTGCCATTCATTGAAATCTCTTGCCCAAGATAGAACAGAAAGGCTACAACAGAAATTTTCTGTTGCATGAATTGCTAAGACTATTGATAGTCAAAGAAGTGATGCATCCACTGTTGAGGAAAAATCATGAACCACCATAGGTCTCTCCCTTCTTTGTTTTACTCTATTTCATTACTAATTGAAAGCTGAGGGAGAAGACCAAGGCTATGTACATTTCTCCAGCGAAAGAGATCATTTGACCAAAGCAATTCCTTTTATCAAGGAAAAAATTAATTCAACAATTATTTATTAACCTTAATTTTTCTGTAGCTTACAATTGCAATTTTGTATGCATTCATAGCTTTTTCTTAACAATTGCATGGTGGTAATACAGAGGACGCATAGTCATTGTGCACATTATATAATACAAAGTATAAAGTTTGAAAACACAGAATGCAGAGGATCTTTTACCACACTACCGGACAAGAGCAGCTTCTTCTAGCTAAACATGAGATTATGGTTGTTCTTTCTTTTATATTAGAATTAAGCAGTACTTGCATCAAATTAAAACTCCCAAGTCAAAAATGAATAGTTCTTCATTCTTCCACAATAAATTTCTGCTCATTAACTCTTTTCTCTTTTTTCTTTTCTGAGCATCACTTGTTTAATACTTACTTCTTCACAGACCGGGGTCAATGTTGGAAGTACATAGCTCCTGGTTGCTTTTGGAGAAACCATTTCTTCCACTTCAGAGCCCGACTCAGTTGTAGATGTATCACTTGTTTTAATCTGCAGCCAAAGGTCATTCAAAATTGTTTAAGACAACGTTGATACTTCCTGATCTTGCCATGGAGAAACTAAACATCTAGTTCAGAGTTGCAACATGATACAGTTTCAGTAAATCATACCATTGGACGAGTTGGTTTATGACAAGCAACAATTCTGCCATCACAGCTTGAAACGGTCACAATTTGTCTAGAACACTGTGCTTCACCTTTAAGAACCATCTACACATATATTGCAAATAAATTTCCCAGTTAAATCCATCAATCTGACAAATTGATAAAAGAAAGGCATCTTTAAGATTTGAGTCAAATGCAGAACTTATCACTATATGACCTTGGAAATGTTGGGATCTTTCCAGGGGCCCTTGTCAGACCTTAGGCAACCCCCCTCCCCAGCACAAGTGCAGCTACCACCGAGAAATTCTGGTAGTTCACTGAAGAAATTCGCATAGTTAAGAAAACTCCAAGGTCTGGATTAATAATGTTACAGCAGTAATAATAGTTGGCATTCTGTCAGGAATTGAATGGACGAACCTATCCAAGAAATAAACAAGAAGAAAATTGAAAGAAGCAGGAGAGTTACAATTACCTAGCTTCAATTATTTCCAATAATTTGGTCTGGTACTTGTTGTTGAGAACCTAAGGAGAAATTCCAAGTGAGTGCATCTGAAAATGACATTCACAAGCCCTGCATAGTGCTTTGAAGGGTGTGAAGAAAAAATATCGACAAACAGAAACATACATGTATCTTGGTAGTAGTTTTGGGATCAAGAAAAGACTTCACTGTGTTCCAGAGAAGCTTGAAACCAGGACCAGCATTAATGATGTACATTCTGAAAAGCGTCTGAAATATGTAGAATAATTGTGTAAGACAACATATAAAATAATAAAGACCAAAGTTGAAATGTTAAATGAAGATGTGTGTAACTGTTGCTGTAAGACAAAAAATGACAATTCCATTTCCTTGAAACATACTTCTGGGTAATTGTCACTATCAATCTTCTGCAGCCGCATGACAAGTTCTCGAGCAGGTTTGGTCAGATTCTTGAAGCCCTGTAATTGTCATTAGCAAAGAGAATTATGGTTTTGAACAAATCAAGATAATTCGCCACAACACTCTAACAGTCGAACTTGAAGTACCCTATCCAGCAACATACCACTCCTTGCACATCCAATATTGTTGTATTTGAATCAATGTGTCTCTTAGCAGCAATCGAACAAGCCGGGAACTTGATCGCAAAGCTCTTTTCAAACTCCTGAACATGGTATCTGATATATCTATCCATGGTGGTTACTTGCATTAATTTGTTAGCATCAACTTTTCCCAGTCTTTCAATATAAACAGGTCTTCCCTCCTTATCAACTCCATGATAACCCTGTGGATAGTACTTTAGGACTTCATTCATCTCGGCGAAATCAAACTCCTGAAAAGATGCAGGGACATTTTTAGTGTCTTAAATGCAGTAGCAACAAGCAAGAAAAAAGAAGCACGCAAAACAGCAGCTTAGCCTCACAAATATCCTCTTTTGGGCATGATTTTAAAATATTTAACATTAACCAGAGTTTCATTCCCAAAAAACAAGAGATGTCATAAGAAAGACGAGTCCATAATACCTCGAGAATAGTGTCTGTGCCAAACTCTTTCCTCCATTTGATCATGTCTGCCCACATGCATTTTGCCTTCTCAACATCAAATTTCCTTGCTTTCAAGAATCTGAGAAACAAGACAGATGACTTGAGTAGTTCAAAGGTGGCAACAGCAATAGCGCATCATTCATTTTTTGATCAAGAAATAAATGAATGGAGCTGATAATAGAAGATCAACAAGGATGTAACCAAGCAAAATACAATCTACTGTACACATAAAGAAATTGGAAGAAAATGTAGACAACAAAGACAACATGAAACTGTATAACCAATCATCTGAAAGCTAGTTCACGAGAAAGAGCCAAACTGGAGCAACAAATGTCGAGCATGCAAGTTGTGAAAGTGAAAACTCCACGTCTTAAAGATTCCATGAACATTAAAACATTCCAATGTAAAATCTTCAACATCAATAAAGAAACATGGAACTTTAACATGACAACATTTCCACAAACTATCGTGTATAATGATGGGAAGAAAGAGTTCCCCTAAGTACAAATGAATGAGCTAAAAGGGCTGCAGTAAATAGTTCCGACAGCAGAGAAAGGTCCTCCCAGCTTTCCAAGATCATAAAGCAAAAAAAGAATAGCCTGCGGCAGAAAATCTTATAAATGCCCTTCTTACAAAAACCATTATCTTTTTGACGTTTTGCAGTCTCTGGAGAAGAAAAAGGAACCCTTAGACTGTATTGGCAATCTTAAGTCTTCAATGTAATAGATTAAGAGAAGGCTCTTCTCCAGGATTCCAACAATAAGAATATATTTTCTTTCATTGGGTACTTCAAGCACATCAAAGCACAAACTTTTCAAGCATAGGTGGTGGCAATGAAACTCATAAATGCTCGTCTAATAATCATCATTAGCATTTCAAAATTTTTTTTTTTGGTAAAGGTAAATAGCATTTCAAAATTTTTAATCACTGCATAAAAAAAAGAAACAGAAAAACAAAGTCATCGTTCATTGATTCACTTCCATAACTGTAGTCAAGCATAAAGGAAGCATGACGGACAGCCAACAAAGTGTGGGGGAACCAAAGCACTCAGTTTTCACTCTGTTCCAAAATAAACCTCATCAACAATCTTTAGATGTAAACTCCACTGAAATCTGAACATGCTTCAAAAGCAAAAGCGGCCAAAACAAGGAGGAGGAGAATTCCATATGCTTCCACTTTGATGTGCCCATGAAGAAATGCAATCCAATCTATCAGTCCTCTTCCAGATTAGTGTGAAGAAACTCGTACACGCACACACACACAGACACGAGAAAAATTGAGGAAGATCACCTCAAGAGAATATGATAATCGTCATGTCTTGAAGGTAGTAATTCATCAGAGATAAGTGCCCTCCGAAATGCATCAACAGCCCTCAACTCCTCCACATCGCGAACATCCTCAATTGAAACAGAACTAAGACGTGGATCACTTTTCCTTCGGCCTTTCTTTTTCAGAGAGCGCCTGATTTTACTAGATGCGTTGATCGCTTTCTTCTTCAGATTACCAATCTTCGTCCTGCGGTCATCCTCTGAAGTCTCAAAATCAGACTTCCTTTCTCTTCTTTCGTCGTGACCAGAGAGACCCTCAGAGCCTTCAACATTTGAAGGTTCGGTCAAGTTTAAACTCAAACTGATCAAGAAACACACTGAATAGAGTATTTCGACTGCTTTCCATATGTCAAGAGATGGTGATGCATCTAATCATCAAGTCCCAGATTCATCAAATCATGAGACGGTCAAAAAAGAACAGGATATATCACACTGAAGCACAAGCATCATCTATGCGACCACTGTACTGTGAGAAAATTAGTGTATACTATAAAAGGGTCCGATTGTATTCTACTTTATATCCATCGGAACTAAAGTTTCAAGCTCCGGCAAAGAGATGACCTTATGCACCTAACACGTCTACATTTTGCTCAGCAAGGAAACAGAGGAGACTGCGAATAGATTTATCAACCCACATAGAAAGAAAACCTATGGAGAACCAAATAGGCAATCTTGCCATAGACAAAGGACATCCTGATCTGGATGGAGATTATAGTGGTTGACTGATTCCACCTTTAATTAAAAAGTGGATTCAAACTTCACAAAAGGTCGAGCAATGTATCGACACAAACAGTCGAAAGAGGGAGAAGATCAGAAGACCGCACACTATGATGAGCAGATGATTCCATCGTTTCGGTGTACCAGCAGTGCAAACGAAATCAGATCATAAAGAAAGAGAGTCGCATTCAATGTTCCACATGAAGAGCGAACACAACACAATGCCGTCGGACTCTGAAACTCCATCAAACCATCCAAGATATCAAAAAAACCGATAATTGCGAAACGAACAGCGAACAGACGCCGACCGAAATCGAAGAAGTACACTCACTTGTTCGTGCAACCTGATGAGACATGGATCGTGCAGTCCCCCGAGCCCGACGAGAGGAAGCGATCAGTCGGACAACGCAGGAACCAAATTCCGAGGCGCGAGCATCGAACCCAACGGCGTTTCCCCACTCTGGCTCTGCGACACCGGCTGGGATCAGGCGTCCCTGCGGGGGGCGGTGCGAGAGATTGCTGGAGAAAGGGGAAGAGTCAAAGACCGTAATGTAACGCCAAAGCAAGGCTCAACTGACCGAGAGAGAAGAAGAAGAAGAAGAAGAAACGCAGAGGGTGTGCGTTGCGGTGTTGACGTTGAGAGCGAGAGTGAATATGATGATGTGAATATGATGATGATGGCGATGACGAAGCTTTGGCGGGAGGAGTTACCCATAATAAATATATAAATAAATAAATGTGTAATGTGATTCTTGAATTTTGACCCAATATCTGATATGGTCTTTGAATTTGTTCAGTGTCTCTCTGAACATTTTGGTCCATGAATTGTATGAATATATTCAATATTATCCCTGAATTTTAATTAATGAAATACGAAATGATAACATTAAATATTTTCATATAATTTAAGAGTTATTTATATCAATTTCCTCTAAATAAAAAGGAATCGAAGAAAAGGAAAATTAGTAGGGACTAATTTTTGAGATAAAAAGAAGAAGAAAAAACACCAAACAATTGACTTACATTACAAAAGTATGACTAACATGGCAGATTTCCCGGTGCGCGTGCCGAGAAAAATGAGTGAGGGTGATGATCGGGAATAGAAATTTGAGCGAGCAAAAGAAAGTCAACCTAAACCTCAAGTGACGAGAAGATGAACAAACGGCTACCTACCTAAACAAACCAACCCCCTCAACCAACCCAAGTCCCTAAAAGACAAAAAAGTTATCTGTGGCTCCGAGTGCGTAAGAGCCTAGCGTATCTCAACTACTAAATCGTGTTGACAGGTAGATTTGTCAAAAGGGTAAAACGGGTCAGGTAGGATCGAAAATGGTCCAATTCAAATTGATCCGATTAACCTGTTCTTTGACCCATTTTCATGTAATACAAATCTAGTGACCCAACTCATACCCGACCTAATCCATATTGCTAAAATACTTTCATATTTAACTCAATTTAGGAAAATTCATACTCAAATTGAGGTAAGAGAAAGAATTGAGCTAGCGGGAGAGATAGTGAAGACAGAATTATAAAAGTTCAATTGTGGATCCATTTAACACCGCTATTATTTTAGACTATATCATTTTAAACTCAATTATTAAATATAATAACTAAACCCACTAAATATGGGTTAAAAAATGAGTATATAATCCATTTTGACAGGTATATCGACTCGGGCATTAATGTTGCCAATGAACAATGGGAACCGCCCCCCCCCCTCGTGGTGTAAGCTTCTTTAATAAATGTTTTGTATATTGTTCAATTTCATATAAAACTTTTGGTTAAATGACAAAAAAAAAAAAAAAAAAGAAAAGGCAAACCTTTACTCGTGGACAAAAACATACACCAACGTGTATTCCCTTGAAAGTAATCTCACTTTTCAAATGCCCCGGAAAAAATTATATATAAACTTTTGCTCGAAGGACAAATGATGTTTATTGTTGACTCTTCATCCAAAGAAGCTTATTTGGCATTCGATGTGACCAATGAGAACGAAGTTACATGTCAGTTGAGCCAAAGCGACCGCAGTTTTGCTTTATCTTGTAAGGGATTATTTACTCGATTTGCTTCGAAACCATGATTTCGACCCCCTAATTTATGTTGGCAAAAAGAACCCTACTTTTGCAAAAAGTGAAACACTAATCGAACTTCCTGATTTGCTCGAACTTTACAAATTAGCTCAAATTCGATGATGTGAAACCCTAACTTACAAACGATTTGAGGTTAAGTCCTAGTCGTCCAAATTGCAAACTCAACGTGAGGTCTAAATGCTTTTATCTCGCTGTTGTGTGAGAAAATGATGAAA